>CM070557.1:22521179-23121179 GCA_036346405.1 Phyllostachys edulis | reverse complement strand
GCTCGAGGAAGAACCCAGTGAGGAAGCTAGCTATATACGCATCGATCATCATGAAGGGCTATATTTTAATTAAGAATTTATTCCATTGTAATTTATTCCATAACATGAGACATGTCAATGTGGACTTGCCATGTGTTATGGACTTGTAATATCTTATTTTGATGTCAACGTGGAATTGTCATGTGTTAATGTGTAATGGACTTGTCATTTCTGATATTGATGTCAATGTGGACTTATTGTAATGTGGAGTATCAAAATTGGTTTTGCTTGATTTGGAGTTGAGTTGAATTAGATATGAATTTTTGAAGTCAAATGAATTTTCAGTCAAATGATTTGGAGTTGTGTTATGGACTTGTCACCAGGTTCATGTGGATAAATAGAATGAACTATCACATAGTAGCATATCACAGATGGTTCTATTATGGAACCGTGATGGTTCCATAATAGAACCGTCTGTGATATCCCTTTATAAGGAGAGAACCGCTAGGGTTTGTGCGCCCTTACTCGTCACTCTCCCTTACTCTCGCCCGTTCACCTCCCCAGCGCTCGTTCGCCTCCGACCTCGACACCGCCCAAAGCCTCCTCTCCGACGCCTCCGAAGCCACCTCCCCGACCTCGACACCACTCGGCTTCCTCCTCCCCCTTCCTCCCCCACCGTCGTCCGAAGCCACCTCCCAAGGTACGTCTCTGCTCCTCGTGCCGGCCACAGCTGCGGACTCACCACCATTCCATATATTTTTAAGTTTGCTTTCACTGTCATCATTCCGGTATAAATAAGCTACATGATTAATATCCATATTCCCATCTGTATTGATGATGTATTTATTCATTTCATTTGTCTTAACATGTGCTCACTTAATCACATTCTAACATAGTAACATTCTGTTTTTTATGCCAAAAACAAGCAAGTCACTGATCCATCACATTAGCATAGCTATGAGCCTATGACAGTCACTTTAGCAATCCTACCATATTGCTTGTGTTTGGCTTGCAAGTGCATTCCTAAGCATGGTTGTGTCCCGATTTGATGAGCATTCATAGTTCAAGCTGCCTTGTACTTGTTTGTTGTTGGTTGGATGTGCATGTGTCTATTTCAAATTGCCTTGTGTTGGTATCATATGAGTGTGTGTGCTTGATTATATTAGTGGTGCTTGGTTGCGAATTTGTGACTCCTGAAACCTCGGTCTATTACTATTAGTCATTAGAGCATAATTAAATTCAGCTGTGTGAGTAGATGCATGTGCTAGTTTAATTGGTTGGTTTTGATTTGTTTGGTTGTAGTTGGTTGGTTCTGATTTAGATGTCACAATGCATGTGCTCATATGCTTGGTTGAGTTGGTGATCACGACAACCAAACTCAGTGTGTGTGTGTTACCATCTAATATGTATTGCATGGTTATTCCAAGATTTGCATTTTAATGTGTGGCCTACTGAGAGCTCATGTCTGTTAAGAGGTCCATGGCAAAAGTTATGGTCACTAGAATCTTTCGATACTGAGCGCCCAGTATCCCATGAGTACCTTTTCACTTTTCAATTTTCTTTACTATGTATTCTATATTTAAATTCAATGGGTAACTTCTATTTGTTTATATAATTAATGTGTTTACAAGGTAATTTTAGTTAATTGGTTGGGTAACTTCTATTTCTTCTGTATAAAATATGTTTCCAAGAGAAATTATCTTCAAAAATACCTAGTGGATATCAACTTGCAATCCATGAAATTTTAGTTCATTACGTATGTAACTTATATAGATAGCAAATAAGCGAGATGCTAGAGGCACCGTCTTCACTGCCGTCATCGATGTCGCCGAATGCGTCTGGATCTCCGAGCAAAGTGGTACGTAAGCGAGATGGCAGAGGACTATCAAAATTGTCTGCGGGCTGAATGACTATCACGGAGGTCAGTGACGTTAGGGTCCCTCTGAGTCCCAAGAAAGCAGTGGTGAGATTTCGGATCATCTGCGGGATACTTTTAAGGGAACGGGTCCCTATCACCACACCAAGCTAGAAGTCTCTGATGGATGTAGAGAGAGGCCAGCTGTGGACTGAAATTTCAGGCTCGTTCACTATCCCAGAAGTAAACCAGGCACGCGTGCAACGGCAGGCGTTACTCGCGATGGGACATGCGTGGAGGACCTTCAAGAGCACGCTTGTCACAAAGTACGTGAACATGGGTCAGACGCCCTTCACAAAGTATAAATTCTTGTCGTGGGATTTATGGGACACCTTTGTGCGGATGAAGTTGATGGCCAAATTTCAGGAGCAAAGTGCAGCGCACAAAGCTCTCCAGGCACAAAACACTCACCCCTACAAACTCGGTACTGCTAGGTACGCAGGTGAAAGCACGGAATGGGCGGCGAAGGACCAGAACACAACCGGACCATTTGCTGAGATCACAGACGAGCGCGCTCGAACCTAGTTAAGAGCGAGGGCATCAGCCACGTCTTCGGGTGGCATTTCTTTCACAAACCCAGCAGACGAGGCAGTGTCCCAACGTCTGGTAAATATGTCGAATTACGTAGTTGTTAATAAGTCCATAACTTCATACTGTCTATAATAACATCATGACCTCTTGCAGCAGGCATTGACTTCCGTATGTTCCCAAGGCTCCTTCAAAGCAGACAGGGAGAAGGATCTACTATCTACGGCCCTGGGAAACAAGGAGCACCCGGGTCGCACACGAGGCATTGTGGTTTACGTACCTTGGAGGGATGGATTCCGACATGACTCTAACATGTATAGGAGTAGGAAGAGATCCAAGGCCGAGCACGACACCCGGTTGGAATAGATGCTTATTGCAAAATTTCAAGGATAGATAACAAGATTGCAGGATCAAATGAATCAACTCCTCAACCAGTCGCAAGCTGCCCCCATTATTTTGGGAGCCAGTCCTCCTCAACATCGGAGTAGCGTCACGTCCACGCCAAATTTTGAACATGACGACGTCCAATTACCTATCGACGACATCAAGATAATGAACATATCTGTAATGCTCCAAAGATAGACCTAAAGGACGCCTTAGCTAATTGCTTATCGTTTGTAGGAGCCGACGCCCTGCAAGCTCCAAGTGAGGATAGTTGAGTCCATTTCTATTGAGATTGGGCGGGGGATGGTGTATCCATACCAGGAAGGGACAGTGCAGCACGGTGCCCAGCTGGTGCAAGGTTATGCCAAGGTCCAGGTGGACATGGTACATGACAATTTCATGGTCGTCCCGCTAGAGATTCACCCGAATGAAGACATCAGAACACTAGGGGATGCCATGCACACTTTTATCTAGTGGCCCAAGAAGGACATCGCCCTGGACTTAGCAGTGCCTCGATCTCGACACGACCATTCCTCTCCAACAGGACCCTCAATGACTCCACCTCAACCTTCGCTTTAGAAGGCCACCTCATCGATTCCCGTGGAGAAGACGCCGAAGGAACAAGAAAAGTGTGCCGCCATATTGTTTCCCGAGTCGTCTCACAGGAAGACGTGTAGCGGGCAAGTCGTTAAGGCCAAATCGAAATTGAAGAACATTAAGGCGCCTTCCAAGCACTGGAAATACTCCCTCAAAAGTCTGTTGGCCCTCGACACAGTATTAGCCTGCACTGGAGTAGGTTGTCAGGCTTTGCATGTCTGGTACATGCGGAAGACCAAAAAGAAGGGGTGCGGCACTGGAATCACCGTCAGATACACGAATGAGCATTTCTTCGACGAACTGGGCTACTTCATCATGGGCTTCAATGACTTATTCGACCTATTCAACCTCGATGCCCTCGACGCCTCGCTTCTACGATGCTGGACACTATAAGTGTGTACAATCAAGTTCTACATTCACGTAATACCGATAAATATCACAACTCATTACTTATGTATAGATAATGATGAAAAATGCTCGGGAATGGCAAGAACCGGTGGGTTTCCTCGACCCACACGTGGCCTCTGAGCAAACCATCAACCAAGACGCATCCTACGTCATCAAATGCATAATGACAGGATTGCTTGCTTAGGACGGCAAGGACAACATACTGGTGCCCTACAACCAGAAGTAAGTGATTCACTACTTGCTATATAAATTTCATTTGTACTTTATACGCAACACGAACTTAGGTCTAATGACTATAGCGACATACATGAGTAGGTACCACTAGATCCTTTTAGTCATTACACCAAAGAGGAACAAAGTAATATACCTTGATTCCCTACTCAACAAAACCCACGACTTCACCCTTGTGAAAGGAATACTCGACATGTATGCTCATTTCCTCCATACATAACTCTATTATAATCTTTCTTCGTTTGAAATGGCCGAGGATAACTTTTTGTAATCATGCAAGTCGTTCATCACCTATGTTACCGAGGGAGGGGCATACATGGGATCAAGCGCCACACTGCAACACAGGACGCGATTTTCGGTATACTTCATAATAATGCGTCTCGAAACTGACTATACCTATATATGTAATTCTATTTTTGCAGTACCGCCAACAAAAACAAGATCACCTATGTGCATTCTATGTTTGCCATCATATGTAGCAAATCATGAGTGCTAAGATGAAAGATCCTGAGGTTTGTCAATCTCACAATAATTATGTCCTAATTATAAATTTAAATATATATGCTTACTACTTTACTCTTGCTAGCGACAGGGCTTGAACATAGATTTAGATGCACTCGTTGTGAGAGAGATCTCGGAGGTTCGAGAGAAGCTCTGCGACTTCATCAAGATAGAGATCGTTAACGCCGACAGAGAGTTTCACTCCGTCGACACCTCTGAACCATCTTCAAACAATTGATTCAATTGTAATTCACTCTGAGTAGTTGTAATTCAATTATAACTCTAGTGACAATACTTGAACATATTCTTTTGTAATTGATTTTTAGTTGTAAATGATCACTTTGAGTTGTCAACAATTGATTCATCTGTGATGTATCTGTTTTCTGCCTACTTGTTTTTAGAGGGAATGGCTAGCAATTCCTGAGGCTAGCCGAAAATCAAAAAAATATAGTTAGGTATAAAGAACTATCACAGACGTTTTTTTATTGAAACCGTCCGTGAAGAGCTAGTATCACTGACGGTTCTATTTACAAACCGTCTGTGATACGTAGGATTCCAATCATAGACGGTTTGTAAATAGAACCATCTGTGATATTATACGTATCACAGATGGTTTATGGTGGAAACCGTCTATGATACTAGCCCTTCACGCATAGCTTTGAACAAAAACCGCTCGTGTTGTGCCTTATCACGAGCGGTTCAAAAACCGCTCAGGATAACCGCTATTATCACAGACACACAAATTCAGACGGTTCAAAAACCGTCTGTGATATGATGATAGTTCTGAACCTTCTGTGATGACCCTGTCTGTACTAGTGAAAGTACGTAGTTGAGCTTCCAAATCTACTTTACAAACCCATAGTAGGAGCTCAACCCATGTGGCCCAGCGGTATTGAACTGCTCGTGAAATGCATCTATGCAGACACCACTATTCTGGACTATACTCTTCCTATATTGAGCTGTCGTATAAAATATGTACCCATTTATGTTGTATCCTTGCCATGTCACAATTGTAAGTTTTGGACCTTTTGCCAACCATCGCGTAACATCTTATCCAGATTGTCATCGTGCGACCTATTCTCATCAAAAGCACAGTCCACATCCGGCATATCGTTGTCTCTATGTACGATGTTACTAACTTCCTGTATAATCTGGCCTTCACCGTGACTGGTCCAACATGGATACCCCTTTTTGAAACCCCTTCGAATCAAGTGTGCTTCGATCTACGCTGAGTTGGTAAACATCTTTAGATTATCACAATCAATGCATGGACAGTACATAAATTTCATCCCCTTCTTCAACACATCCTGCTCGACAACTCTTCTAAAAGTAGACACGCCATCAATGTACTCTTCACTCACACGGTTCTCAACGTACATCCAGCTTCGGTCCATCTACGCTACGCATGTAACAAACACTACTACAAAACAGGCTATAGTAGACGCCCCATCACAGATGGTTCCTTTGGAACCGTCTGTGTTGGGCATTGCCGGACCTGCGGGTGGCGCGGGAAGCCTATCACAGACGGTATTTTTTAGAACCGTCTGTGATAGTCATCTATCACAGACGGTTTGTAAATAGAACCGTCATGAATTCACAGACGGTTCTATTCACAAACCGCTCGTGATAATCCTCAATCACTGCACGGTCCTTATTTAGAACCGCTCAGGATATTCACGCACGGTTATTAAATAGAACCGCTCGTGATTGGGATTATCACGCACGGTTTGTGAATAGAACCGCTCAGGATAATTCATGCTGACGGTTCTATTTACAAACCGTCTGTGATAGATGACTATCACTGCACGGTTTTATTAAGAACCGCTCGTGATATGCTATCGCGTATAAATTGAGCGCGACACATCCTCTGCCGCCACCGCCAGGTTCATCGCCAGCCCGCCAGTGTGCCTCTGCCACTCCCGCTGCCTGTTTGGATAATAATCAACCGCCCCCGCCGCTGGGCTCCACTTAGATCTCGCTAGCTAGCTTCTCCTCCCAGTGCGTGCCACTTCCTCCCTAGCTCCTCCAACTGCGGCTCCTCCCTAATTAAGCAGATGAAGTAATCTGATTATCCTTTTCCCACTCTATTGAGTAGTGAATTTCCCGATTTTGCTACTCGCACATAGACCCTAATGTTTTGTTTTCTTTGTTGTATTCCTTAATCGGAAGCATAGGGTTTAGGTTTCAATTAATACTACTTGATGGGAAAAGGCAAAACGACGTACATCTAGCTCTCAATTTGATGGACCCTAATTCTAGAAAATGAAAAGCAGTAACATGTAGCCTTTAATTAATCTGGTGTAATTCCTTTGTGCAACGATGAGACAAAACGAGTAAGCACGTGCAAAGAAGTGAAAGTCTTAATCGTAACTAATTTCATGAATAGTTTTCTAGAAATGATTAAAAAGAAGAATTTATGACACACCAAGATAAGTCACATGTGCAATGATCTATTTTATATTTCCTCCATTTATATCCATGAAGAAACGTCATCACAAAGGGTTTATTGTTTCAATTATATGAAAGCGGATACAAGCAATCGCTATGACCAACTTGCTAGTTATTAGGATCTTCCTCTTGTCTTTTGTCTCGTATCTAATCAACAATCATGCAGATAATCAATAATTATCGTTGCGCCGACTTAGAGAGGAGAAGGTTGGACCTTGCCCCTAGCGCCCCAACACCGCCGCCTCCTCCCCATTGCGCCACCTTAGAGAGGAGAAGGAAAGGAGAGGAATCGATTTTCTTCGTGAGCTCCGAGGGTAACGATCTATAACCCTTTATGTTTGCTATAAATTAATCGCTAATCAATTTTGACACTAATTTGTTACATGCGTAGTGTAGATGGATCAAACTGGATGTACAAGCAGAACCATGTGAGTCAAGAGTACATTAATGGCGTGGTTGCTTTTAGAAGAGCCACGAAAGGTGATATGTTGAAGAAGGAGATAAATTTTATGTCTTGTCCATGCATTGATTATGTAATTTGAAGATGTTTAACAACGCGCGCAAATAGAAGCGCACTTGATTCAAGGGTTTCACAAAAGGGTATACATGTTGGACCGACCACGGTGAAGAGCAGATTATTACACATGAAGTTAGTAATGACGGCATCGCCGAGGAAGTCAACGATATGCGGATGTGGATCAGATCGCTTTTGATGAGGATATGTCACACGATGACAACTGGATCGATGCTACGCGATGCGAAGAGGACTACAAAGGAGAGAGAGTTTTGTAAATTCGAGGGCTTAAGGGAGGACTCGTTGAGACCTTTGTTCCTGGTTGCAAGCCGAATATACAAGGTTGTCAACCGTGCTTGAACCACTGAAATTGAAGGCAAGCAATGGTTGGTCCAATAAGAGTTTCACGGCGTTGTTAGGTCTCCTAGCGGACATCCTTCCGGAGGGAAACGTGTTGCCCAAAGCACCACCTATCAAGCAAAGAAGGTTATTTGTCCATTGGGAATGGAAGTAGAAAGAATACATGCATGTCCGAATGATTGTATCCTCTATCGTAAAGAGTATGCAGACATGCATGTATGTCCCGTGTGCAAAGCATCCCGATACAAGCGCCGAGAATCGCTAAGGTGAAGCAAGGACCTCTGCTAAGATGTTGTGGTATCCGCTGTGATCCCACGCTTGAAGCGCTTATTTGCGAACGCAAAGGACGAAGATTGCGCTGGCACTCAAAGGAGCATAAGAGAGATGGAAAGCTAAGACACCTCGCCGATTACGCCCAATGGAGAAACTTCGATCGAGCTTCCAAGAGTTCGGTCGCGAACCGAGGAACATAAGGTTAGGGTTGAGTACCGATGGAATGAATCCTTTCGGTAACATGAGTAGCCGACATAGCACCGCCCGTGAATCTATGTATGTACAACCTTCCTCCTTGGTACGTGTATGAAGCGGAAGTACATTTTGATGTCACTACTTATCCAAGGGCCAAAGCAACTGGGAATGATATTGATGTGTACCTAGCACCATTCTTTGGAAGATCTTGTGACCTTTGTGGAACGAAGGGTGCAGGTATGGGATGCGACAAACGAGAGAACTTCACTTTACGCGCCATGTTGTTCTCGCACCATCAATGATTTTCCTGCCCTTGGTAACTTGCTCAAGCCAAAGACAAAAGGAGCCAAAGCCTCATTCAAGACCGCTTAGATGCTACTGAGAGTGTATGGTGAACAACTCAGCAAAAGCGTGTATATAAGGCCACAGAGATTCCTTCCTCAGAGTCACCCATACCGCAAGATGAAAAAACAATTCGACGGAAATAAGGAGAACGATTCAGCTCCAAGGGCTTTTAGAGGGAAAGAGGTCTATGATATGGTTAAGGATATCAATGTTGTGCTTGGGAAGGGACGTAAATTAAGAACCCGTGAGAAGAACATCTGGAAGAAGCGGTCAATTTTTTGGGACTTGCCTTATTGAGAGCACTTAGAAGTTCGCCACTGCATCGACGTCATGCACGTAGAGAAGAATGTATGTGATAGCTTGATTGGTCTCTTGCTGAACATTAGTGGCAAAACAAAGGATGGTGTTAACGCACAGCGTGACTTGGTTGATATGAACATGAGGACTGAGTTAGCACCGGTAGAGACCGATACAAGACGAACGTACCTTCCCCCAGCTTGCTACACTCTATCCAAGGCCGAGAGAAATGAAGCGTGCGAGCTTGCATGGAGTGAAAGTCCCATCCGTTACTCCGCTAACATTAAGAACCTTGTTTCTATGCAAGATTTGAAATTAATTGGTATGAAGTCTCATGATTGTCATGTGCCGATGACACAAATGCTTCTGTTGTAATTAGAAGTATCTTGCCGAACAAGGTCCGTGTGGCAATCTTGAGGTCAGTGTTATTTTTTCAACTCAATTGCTCGTAAGATCATTGATCCCCAAGGACTAGATGCTCGCAGCCGAGGTGGTGACCACTCTATGTCATCTTGAGATGTATTTCCCTCCGCCATTTTTCGATATCATGGTCCATCTCATTGTTCACCTTGTGAGAGAGATAAAGATATACGACCTGTGTTCTTACGCCATATGTACCCGCTCGAGAGGTACATGGAATTCTCATGTCCTACGACGGAATCGATCTCGACCGGAGGGCAAGATCATCGAAGGTTATGCAACCGAAGAGGTCATTGAGTTTTGCATCGACTACATGGCTCGTGGAACCGATAGGTGTGCCTCTATCTTGCTATGAGGGGAGATGGATGGTATCGGGACCATCGGAAGGAAATCAATAACTCCCGATCCGATACATACGCCAAGCCCATTTCATGGTCTTGCAACACATGACCCAAGTGTCCCAGATATCGACGGGCACAAAGACATGGTGCGCCAATGTAATCTAGACGGCCGGAGGTTTGGATCATGAGAGAGCACAACCGCTCGGTTCAACGAATGGTTAAAGGTGCAAATCATCGGGAGATCATCAAGTGATGATCTGCCGCTATGGTTGGCACGAGGGCCACAATTTACAATTGTCACATGGCAAGGATACGACATCAATGGGTACACATTTTATCTGACATTTCCAGATAGGAAGAGCCGACCCGTATCAGCGGTGTCCGTGATAGATGCATTCAAGATGCGATGGGATGAGGAGCTCCTACTATGGGCAAATAGACGAGATATGGGAGCTCGACTACGTGCTTTTCAAGATCCCCTATTTGGTGCCGTTGGGTCCATCTCCACGGTGAAGGTCGACAAATGCGGTGTCACTACCGTGGACCTCGAACGGTGTCGGATATAAAGACGAACCATTCGATCAAGCTAACCAAGTTGTTCAAGTCTTCTATGTAACCGACGGCAAATAAGAAGCGCCACGTAGTTCTTCATGGAAAAAGAAGGATTGTCGGAGTTGAGAATGTAGTGGACGAGGAAGAATACAATCAATTTGACGAGTTGCCTCCATTTGGAAACGGCATTAGGCTCGAGGAAGAACCCAGTGAGGAAGCTAGCTATATGCGCGTCGATCATCATGAAGGCCTATATCTTAATTAAGAATTTACTCCAATGTAATTAATTTATTCCATAACATCATGTGTTATGGACTTGTAATCTCTCATATATTTTGGTGTCAACGTGAAATTGTCATGTGTTGATGTGTTATGGACTTGTCATATTTGATATTGATGTCAATGTGGACGTACATTGTAATGTGGAGTATCAAAATTGTCATCATACTTGATTTGGAGTTGAGTTGAATTAGATATGAAATTTTGAAGTCAAATGTGTTATGAACTTGTTATGGACTTGTCATATTTGATATTAATGTCAATGTGTGGACGTACATTGTAATGTGGAGTATCAAAATTGGTTTCACTTGATTTGGAGTTGAGTTGAATTAGATATGAAATTTCTAAGTCAAATGTGTTATGAACTTGTCATCATACTTGTCACGTGTTAGAATTCATATGGACTTGTCATAATTGTCATCATACTTGTCTTAGCGTGTTCACTATGTTTTCTCGTGATATTTATGTCTCACCGTGTTCAAGATGTTTTGTCGGGATATCATAAATTGGCCTCGGGTTTTGGGCTATCATGAGCGGTTTTATTATACAACCGTTTGTGGTAATAATATCCTGAGCGGTTCGTAATGAGAACCGCTCAGGATAATATCACGCACGGTTCCATAATAGAACCGTCGTGATATTCATATCACTGACGGTTCTATTATGGAACCGTGCGCGATATTATTATCACGCGGTTCTCATTACGAACCGTCTGTGATATACTTTTTATAAGGCGGAAATGCTAGGGTTTCCTCTCACTTCTCACTTCCTCTCCGCGCCCTTACGCTCTCTCGCTCGTTCGCCTCCTCTAGGGTTTAGGGCTCGCCTTCACCGCCGACTACGACCTCGGCGCCGCCGCCCCCGACATTGGTGCCCCCGACCTCTGCACCGCCGCCCCCGACCTCGGCGCATTCGACCTCGGTGCTGCCGCCCCCGACCTCGGCGCCCCCGTTCACCTCCCAGGCCGTAAGCCCCGACATCGCCGCCTTCGACCTCGGTGCTGCCGCCCCCGACATTGGCGCCTCCGACCTCGACGCTGCCGTCCTCCTCCCCGTGTCGGCCTCGTCCCTCTACACCGGCCTTCTCCCTCTACACCGGCCTTCTCCCCGCGCCGTCCTCCTCCCCGTGTCGACCTCCTCCCCCAGCTCCCTCCTCCCCGCATCGGCCTCCTCCCCTGCACTGGCCTCACTTGATTTGGAGTTGAGTTGAATTAGATATGAAATTTCTAAGTCAAATGTGTTATGAACTTGTCATCATACTTGTCACCAGGTTAGAATTCATATGGACTTGTCATAATTGTCATCATACTTGTCTTAGCAGGTTCACTATGTTTTCTCAGGATATTTATGTCTCACCAGGTTCAGTATGTTTTGTCAGGATATCATAAATTGGCCTCGTGTTTTGGGCTATCCTGAGCGGTTTTATTATACAACCGTTTGTGGTAATATCACTGAGCGGTTCGTAATGAGAACCGCTCAGTGATAATATATCACGACGGTTCCATAATAGAACCGTCAGTGATATTCATATCACGAGCGGTTCTATTATGGAACCGCTCGTGATAATAATATCCTGAGCGGTTCTCATTACGAACCGTCTGCATGATATACTTTTTATAAGGCGGAAATGCTAGGGTTTTCCTCTCACTTCTCACTTCCTCTCCGCGCCCTTACGCTCTCGCTCGTTCGCCTCCTCTAGGGTTTAGGGCTCGCCTTCACCGCCGACCACGACCTCGCCGCCGCCCGACATTGGTGCCCCGACCTCAGACCGCCGCCCCGACCTCGGCGATTCGACCTCGGTTTGCCGCCCGACCTCGGCGCCTGTTCACCTCCCGGTCAGAAGCCCGACATCGCCTTGACCTCGGTCTTTGCCGCCTCGACATTGGCGCCTCCGACCTCGCACGCCGTCCTCCTCCCGTGTCGGCCTCGTCCCTCTACACCGCCTTCTCCTCTACACCGGCCTTCTCCCCGCCGTCCTCCTCCCGTGTCGACCTCCTCCCCGGCTCCCTCCTCCCCAAGACGGCCTCCTCCCTGACCGGCCTCACTTGATTTGGAGTTGAGTTGAATTAGATATGAAATTTCTAAGTCAAATGTGTTATGAACTTGTCATCATACTTGTCACCGTGTTAGAATTCATATGGACTTGTCATAATTGTCATCATACTTGTCTTAGCGGTGTTCACTATGTTTTCTCGGGATATTTATGTCTCACCGAGTTCATTATGTTTTGTCGAGGATATCATAAATTGGCCTCGTGTTTTGGGCTATCATGCACGGTTTTATTATACAACCGTTTGTGGTAATAATATCACTGAGCGGTTCGTAATGAGAAATGCTCGTGATATATTATCGCGACGGTTCCATAATAGAACCGTCGTGATATTCATATCCTGAGCGGTTCTATTATGGAACCGTCGTGATATAATATCGCAGCGGTTCTCATTACGAACCGTCTGTGATATACTTTATAAGGCGGAAATGCTAGGGTTTTCCTCTCACTTCTCACTTCTCTCTCGCGCCTTACGCTCTCGCTCGTTCGCCTCCTCTAGGGTTTAGGGCTCGCTTCACCGCCGACCACGACCTCGGCGCCGCCGCCCGACATTGGTGCCCCGACCCTGCACCGCCGCCCCGACCTCGGCAAGATTCGACCTCGGGTGCCGCCCCCGACCTCGGCGCCCCTGTTCACCTCCCAGGCAGAAGCCCCGACATCGCCGCCGACCTCGGGTTGCCGCCCGACATTGGCGCCCCGACCTCGGCGCTGCCGTCCTCCTCCCGTGTCGGCCTCGTCCCTCTACACCGCCTTCTCTCTCAGACCGGCCTTCTCCCGCGCCGTCCTCCTCCCGTGTCGACCTCCTCCCAGCCTCCCTCCTCCCAAGATCGGCCTCCTCCCCTGACCGGCCTCCTCCTTGCACCGTGAGTTTTTGTGCGGCATCCTCTCTGTGAGTATTGCTCCTCTGTGGCGATTCGGTTGATCTTTGCATATATATATATATATATATATATATATATATATATATATATATATATATATATATATATATATATATATATATATATATATATATATATATATATATATATATGATGCTAGTTGCAAATTGATCGGTGGGCTTTGTTGACATGCTTTGTGATGAACTCATCTTATCTTGAGATTGAATGTGATAGTTAGTTCATACTTGAGCTCTATTGTATTACTTGCTCTTGTCAATATGTTGTCTTTGTTAATTGGTTACTTTCGGTTGAGCTCATAGTTCTATTGCAAATTGATCAGTTGTATTGACTAGTTTGTGATTCTTCTAGTAGTCTGTATGAGCTCATTCAACTTTTCATTTGCCATCTTGATCTCTATAGTCAACCTCTGTTTGATCGAAGTTTAATATGTTTTTAGATTAACAGTTGAGATCATTTGTGAGTTAAGCAAAGTATTGTTTAGAGCTCATAGTTTGAATTTATATTATCATATTCATTTCATGAAGAGTATAGACAATAGGATTGAGATGGCAAAGACTTGTTCTTTAGCTACTCTCCTTCTGAGAGCACATAATATCATCAATCAATATGTTGGAATAGTGTGCTGTAATCGTTAATCTCTAGACCTTTTATTGGTGAGAGTTTAATCGCATTTCGGTTCTTATTAAGAACCGTCTGTGACTCTTCGCATTTCCTTAGAGAAGTGGTGGATTAAGGAGTGTTAAATTCTTTAGGAATTATGCTTTAATGCTAATTAATTTTGTTGGGATTAATTCTGAAATTTTTCTAAAAGCGCATTTTTACAACAATCCAAAAAGAAAGTTTTACTTGATTCTATTTTGTTTCTATGTTGGGATTAAACCTTTGCTTAGCATTTCCTTCGTCGATCATTTTACTTGATTCTAGTTCTATGTCTTCATTAAAGGCTAGTCTTACGTACATGAAGCATTAAACCTTTGCTTAGCATTTTCTTCGTCGATCTCGACACACTTGAGTGTACCTACGCTTCATGCCAATCCTCCACGGCATGAAGCGGATGGTACACTCCAAATGTATCGGGCTCGATGAAGTAGGCTCGAGCAAAGATAGGCTCGAGCAAAAGATTTGTATCACTAGTTTCTATCTATACAAAGATCACAAGAGAATTTGGTGGATTAAGGAGTGTTAGAATAGAAGCTCGTGGATTAAGGAGTGTTAGGAATGTTAGTAGTCTGTATGAGCTCATTCAACTTTTCATTTGCCATCTTGATCTCTATAGTCAATCTCTGTACTTCTTCCTGAGATTAATTGTTTCATATTTATGCTGGAATGTTAGTAATCAGTATGAGCTCATTCAACTTTTCATTTGCCATCTTGACCTCTATAGTCAACCTTTGTACTTCTTCCTGAGAGCAAGTAAGCGAGATGGCAGAGACACCGTCTTCGCCGCCGTCACCGACGTCGTAGATGGAAGAGGCGCCGACGAGGCCGCCAACACTGACCCCGCAGATGGAAGAGGCGCCGACGAGGCCACCAACACCGACCTCGCAGATGGAAGAGGCGCCGACGAGGCCGCCGTCACCGTCGACGATAATGACATGGAAGCGAGATGGCAGAGGACAATCGAAAATGCCTACGGGCCGGCTGGTCATCATGGAAGTCAGTGACTTTGGGGTCCCTCTGAGTCCCAAGAGATCAGCGGCGAGATTCCGGACCATCTGCGGGATACTTGGAAGGGAACGAGTCCTCATCACCACACCAAGGTGGAAGGACCTGACGAAAGAAGCGAAAGGCGCGCTGTGGACAGAACTTTCAGAGAAGTTCACTATTCCAAAAGCACATGTGGCACGCGTGCGACGGATGGCGATGCTCACGATGGGTAAATCGTGGAGGACCTTCAAGAGCATTCTTGTCACGAAGTACGTGAACACGGGTCAGACGCCCTTCGCGTAGTATAGATTCTTGACGCGGGAAGCATGGGACACCTTTGTGGCTATGAAAACGTCGGCGAATTTAAGGAGCAAAGTGTGGCGCACAAAGCTCTCAGACATCGAAACACTCACCCAAGACAGACTCGGCACGGCTGGGTACGCGGGTAAATACGAGGAATGGCGGCGGAGAAGGAGAACCCGTTTTCGATGTCACGCACTCGCGTTCCCTAATTTGGTTAAAAGTGAGGGCACAAGTCTCGTCTTCGGCAAAGATCTCCTTCACAAACCCGGCAGACTGTGAAGTGTCCCAACGTGTGGTAAATATATCGAACTACTAAGTTGTTAATAAGTCCATAACTTCATAGTGCCTATAATAACATGATGACCTCTTGCGGCGTGACTTGATCGCCCAAGCTTCCCAAGGCTCCTTCCATGCGATAGGAGAAGGATATACTATCTACGGCCTTGGGAAACAAGGAGCACCCGGTCGCACACGAGGCCTTGGAGTTAACGTGCCTTGGAGTCATGGATTCATGGACGACTCATCGCACGATAGGACTAGGAAGAGATCCAAGGCGAGCACGACAACGGTTGAGTGCAGATGATTACTAACCAATTTCAAGTAGAGATGGCAAGCATTGCGTAATCAAATGGATATACTCATGAGCCAGCGGCCGCAAGCCGCCCCGCTAATTTGGGAGACGGTCCTCCTCGACGTCGGAGATAGCGTCGCGTCGCAAGATAATTGTGAACATGACGACGTCCGACACCGATAGGCGACATCAAGGTAACGCACACTATGGAATGCACCAAAGATAGACCCTAACGACGCCTTAGCTAATTGCGTATCATTTTGTAGGAGCCGACGCCAGAAGCTCCAAGTGAGGATGGATGTGTCCCTTTGTATTGAGGCTGCGTAGGGGATGGTGTATCCATACGAGGAAGCAGCGGGCAAAGACGGTGCCCGGTGGTGCACGGTTACGCCAAGGTCCGTGGATATGGTACATGTCAATTTCCGAGCCATCCCGCCGACATTTGCCCGAACGAAGAGATCACAACACTAGGGATGCCATCCTCTCTTTTATCCGATGGCCCAAGAAGAACATCGCCGACCCGAAGAGTGCCGCGATCTGGACACGACCATTCCTCTCCAATGGGACCCTCGATGACTCCACCTCATATTTCGCCTCAAAAGGCCACCTCTTCGATTCCCGTGGAGAAGACGCCGAAGGAACAACAAAAGTGTGCCGACGTATCGGTTCCCGAGTCGTCTCACAAAAAGACGCTGCCAATCGCTAAGGCCAAATCGAAATCAATGAACGTTAAGGCACCTCCCAAGTTCGGGAAGTCCGAGAAGTCCGGGAAGTCCGCGATACCCGGGAAGTCCGCGATACTCGGGAAATACATCATCGGAAAACCGTTGTGCTCTGGCGCAGTATTAATGCACGCTGGATATGCTTGTCAGGCTTTGCATGCCTGGTACTTGGACAAGACCCAAAAGAAGGGGTGCGATACTGGAATCACCGTCAGATACGAGGACAAGCATTTCTTCAACGGGACGAGGTACTTCGTCGTGGGCATCAATGATTTATTTGAACTATTCAACCTCATTGGCCTCGACGTCTCGCTTCTACGATGTTGGACAATCGTAAGTGCGCATAATTAAGTTCTACATTCATCTAATACCGATAAATATCACAACTCATTGCTTATGTATAGATACATCGCAAAATGTCCGGAATGGAAAGAACCGGTGGGTTTCCTCGACCCACACGTGGTATCGTTGCAAACCATCCAAGAAGACTAGATCCTTCGCCGAGAAATACATAACGAGGTCATTGCTTCTACAGAGGAACATGAAGTACATAGTGGTGCCCTACAACCGGGGTAAGTGTCACTACTTGCTATACAAATTTCATTTATACTTTATACACAAGCCACGAACTTAGGTTTAATGACTATAGCGACATACATGAGTAGGTACCATTGATCCTTTTAGTTATTATACCCAAGAGGAACCATGTGATATACCTTGATTCCCTAAACCGCAACAAGCACGACTTCAAAGACTCTAAGAGGAATACTCGAGAGGTATGCTCATTTCCTCCTTACATAACTCTATTGTAGTATTCATTCGTTTGAAATGGCCGAGGATAACTTTTTGAATCATGTAGGTCGTTCATGAATTATGTTGCCAACAAAGGAATATACGATGGAAAGAGCGCCTAACTAACACACAGGATGGATTTTCGAAAGACGCTACAACACAATAATCCTATATCATACTTCATAATAACGCGTCTTGAACCGACTATACCTATATATGTAATTCTATTTTTGCAAAGCCGCCAAAGAAAAAGATGATGAGTTATGTGCAATCTCGTGCGCTATCATATGCGACTAATCCTTCTGACTAGGAAGAAGGATCCCGAGGTTTGTCAATCTCAAATAATTATTTCCTAATTATAAATTTAAATATATATATCTTACCACTTTACTCTTGCTAGCAGCGTGCCTTGAATTTACAATGTGATGGACTCGCTATGAAGAGATCAAGGACATTCGAGGAAGCTCTGCGCCTTTATCAACTCGAAATCATTAACGACAACGGAGAGTTTCACTCGTCGCCAACCCGAGCATCACCCCACTAAAACCTCTCAACGCAAAACAATTGTAATCTAGTTATAACTATAGCGACAATACTTGAACAAATGCGATCTTTTGTAATTTATTTTGAGTAATGATCACTTTGAGTTGTCATGGTCGCTTGAATCTGTTTTTGTGAATGCTTGAATCATTTACGTGAATGCTTGTTTTCAGAGGGCATGGCTAGCAATTCCTAAGGCTAGCCAGAAAACAAAGAAATTGTGGGCGGGGTATGAGCTATCACAGACGGTTTTTGTTAAAACCGCTCAGGAAGCAAGTATCACTGAGCGGTTTCATCGCAAACCGTCAGGATAGGAGAATATCACTGAGCGGTTCTACACAAAAGCCGCTCGTGATATTCACAAATCACGAGCGGTTTTTATTTAGAACCGCTCGTGATATTCTCCTATCACGCACGGTTTTCTTTAGAACCGCTCGTGATATTCTCGAATCACGAGCGGTTTTCGGTTGAAACCGCTCGTGATACTTGACTTCACAGACGGTTTTTAATAAAACCGCTCGTGATATTTCGTATCACGATGGTTTTGTAAATGCGTGATAATATCCGTTATCACGCACCAACAAACATAGGCGGTTCGGAAACCGCCTGTGATGATTTGCCCGAACCGTCTGTGATGTCGGTTCCTGTAGTAGTGAAATTAATATTAAATTAGATTAATGCTCCTATAGTTAGCTAGCCATTACACTTACACATATCATTCACTTTAAATTGTCCATCTAAAGTAGCTAGCTACATTACTATTTATTTATATATATATATATATATATATATATATATATATATATATATATATATATATATATATATATATATATATATATATATATATATCAAGCAAGAATATATTGAAGTAGACTAAGAGTAGTGAGACCCATTCTTAAGTTGGAGCAAACTATCAAGCTAGATCTAAATCTAGATCTAAACTTAGCTGTCATCTCTCTTGATTATAATGCACATAATTAGAAGCAAATACTAACCTTAGATCACCAATAACAAATAGATCTATAAGCACACTTGCAAATCTGCGGTATGCTTTCATTCCAATCTAAGTAATTTTTTTAAAAAATCAAGACAATAAGTAATTTTAAAAAAAATCAAGACAATAAGTATTAGAAGTACGCAGAATGCACCTTCGGTTGTTTTCTCGTCAGTATCGCTTCATTGCGCATGATCCGCATGCGGATGGGTTAGGTATTTAATAACAAAGTACATATCACAGACACTTCCAACCACAAACTGTCTGTGATACAAATTATCATAGACGGTTCAGTTCTTGTTAAGAACCGTCTATAAATTATCACAGGTGGTTCGGATTAAAAACCGCCTATGATGTCTGCAATTATCACAAATCATAGACGGTTTGAATTAAAAACCATCTGTGACGTCTGCAATTATCACAGACGGTTCTTATTAAAACTCGTCTGTGATAATTATGTATCACAGACGGTTCTAACCATCACTGGTAATATAGACGGTTACGCTTGTAAAACCGTTTGTGATAATTACAACACTGACGGATTATGGGAAACCGTCTGTAATGAGACATCCAGTATAGCCTTATCTGTAGTACTGAAATATTATAGATAAATAACTTTATTAAACTCTCTCTCTCATATGGCTACTGAAGATAGAAAACATTGACATTATAATAAGCAAGCTTTAAAAAGTGAAGTCAACATGAGACCTTCCATACCATTCTTCCAAATCTTTCTGTTATTTTCAGGGACGGTCCTAATTCATTTGTGCACTAGTTAACAATTCAGCACCAACATGTTACAGAAATTATTTTTTAGTGGTATGAGACACTCGACTTTTGTTGTGCTCAACAGCTTTTGCAATATAATACAATATAAGCTTAGCAGTTAGGTGCTTAGGTACATGATCTATGGATACTTTATTTACTTTCAGTAAACTAACTCACTACAACAAATAGTCAATGTCACATCTATCTAGCTAGAATTTCTTTTTATAAATTACGACCACTTGGGTGTGTGTTTTTATTAATCTTTTTTTAGAGAAAAGGAGATATTTTCATTAAGTTAATATTATGTAGGATAGCCAGTACACCATTACAAATAATTTGCATTATGCATGGAACCTACTGGTGTGCCTGACCTAGCCACACACGGCACAATCACCACTCTCAGCATGTTGGGCAAGCTCATTAGCTACCTGTAATCATGTCTCCTAATCAGCTTCAGTTCAAACCAGTGATTAAATAGCGGGCTATAGCACCGTTATAGCGTCACTACAGCTTTTTTGGCACTTAATCGGTAAGCTAAGAAGGAGAAGCACGCTAATACAGGTACGGCCGCTATAGCTCATTTAGCTGTCCACTATAGCTGTTAGCTTTAGCTGCAACAGCGGCCGCTATGGCTCAAGATCATATCGTTGATTTACACATATGTAGCTAGATTTTGTCGGTCCTATTGATGTGTAGATGAACCCTGAAGCCTAGCCGCCACTAATATAATCTAAACTCCAATTCTCAAACAACAGAACCACCCTAGCTCCCCTTGGCAGGGATTCTCGCCGGCGGCCTCAAAGGGGCTTCTGTTAATCAGATTGGGAATGGTCAAGATACCTCATTCTGGAAAGATGTTTGGATTGACAATTGCTCTTTCAAAATTAGTTTTGATAGACTGTTTAAAATTAGTTTGAATCCTGATGTTTGTGTAGCAGATAATCTAAAGGATGGAGAATGGAATATTACCTTTAAAAGACCTTTCGGTAGGGAGGAGGAGGTTTTATGGGATCACCTGAAAAATACTTTAAAGGGGGCAGAGCTTAATAATGATAGAGATAAAGTGAAGTGGTGTTTGGAGAATTCTAGAAATTTCTCTGTAAAATCCTTATGTAGACACGGGTCCTTTGGGGGGTTATTCTTTGAAGAAATTAAAAACTTTGGAAAAGTAGAATTCTGTTAAAAGTGAAAATCTTTATCTGGCTGTCTTTCCAAGACAGACTTCAAACTGCAACACAGCTTAAAATTAGAAATTGGAAAGGTGATGAAAACTGCTATTTGTGTGGGGTGAGAGAGGATACTGACCATATATTCTTTAAATGTGTTATAGCCAAATTTGTGTGGGTTTGTGTCAAGGAAAGCTTGATGTGGGAGAAGGTTCCGGAATCTCTTGATGAGTTTAACCAAGATTGGCTAGATACTAGGGGTGCTAACAGTTACCACATTTGCTTATTTAATTTTGCAGCTGTGGCGTGGACGCTTTGGAAACTCATAAATCGAATGGCGATTGAGAAGATATTTCTTAAGCAACCGATTGAAGCTGTTTTCAAATCTATATCTTGTTTGCAGAAGTGGCGGGTTTTGATCAAGGGAGATGATCGAGATGAATTGGACAAGGTGATCTATACGGTTGAAGAATGGATGAAGAGCTTCTGTGTGCTGCAGGAAGTTTGAAGGCTTGTCCCAGAGGTTGTTCTTTGGAAGTTGATAGGGGTTTTGAGTTTAGCTGTAGCTCTTTTGCTAGTTTACTGAATATCTTGCTATTTCTTTTGGATGCTTGGTGAACTGGTAATCCCAGTCTGTCTGTGACCTTGTGGTTGGTTGTAAAACCTGTTATATGCTTTCTATAAAAGTAGAGTTATCCTTTTTCAAAAAGAAAAGACTGCTTTAAAATTTATGGTCGCTGTTGCTAATAATTATCTACATTAATTAGGACATGTATTTTCTTTTTCTTCTTATCTTTTCCATTTCTGCTTTTTTTTTTATGGGGCATTGTTGGAAGAACAAGTGTAGTTTGTACATATGACTTCTCTTATGTCCTTTCCATCCAACAATGAGCCAATGATGAGTGATTCCTCCACTTGTTATCCATTTCGTATCATATAATTATGTTGAGTTGTTGCTCACAAACTCTTTTTGCAGTTTGTTTCTTTGTCTCTGTTTGGAACTTTGCATGCCAACCAGAAAGATATATGGCCCTAATTGGGCACGACCAGATCTCCGGTCCTTCGTGGCAGTTGACAATTCTTCTGACGGGGCGCAACCAACCGTCAGGAATTTGAATTTCATTGACGGGTTTATAATGCCGTCAGGAGAAAATACATAATTTCCTGACAGAGTAATGCCTGATAGTACCCTGTCAGGAATATCTTTCCTTGCAGTTTTTAACCGTCGTGAAAGCTGATGAGTCTAGTAGGGAGAACGTGAATTATTTTCATATTCCCGCGGGAATTTAATTAGTAATTTCTTGTGAAATTCCTTTGTTCTAAACGGGGCCTATATGACTCATTCGACATGACATCAACCATCATCTTTAGTCTACTGTTTTTTTTATACGCTTCCTCCATAGTTTCTGTCTTTGTTCGTTCCAATAAATTAATTATGTTGTGATAGCAAGAGAATTAAGAAGCACAAAATGTTTTGTTGATCTAGAGGGAATGTGCTCCCTTTTACCACATATACAGTTTACATTATTCCAAAAAAATCACGCAAAAGATATAGTTTTATGTGCACTAACGAAATTTTCTTTCCAAAGTTATTTACAGTGAATGACAAGTTGTAGACATGAATAATATATATGCAGTTTGTCAAATTCCACCCCCCGGTCCGTCCTTGTAGATGACTTTGCGTCCAAATCTGAGCCAAAAACATTAAAGATCAATCGCTACATAAATTTAGCCAATCTTACGTGTTCCCCAATAAGGACCACAAATAATCTCTAAAGTGGAGAAGGAAAAATTACATACAGATGTATACATAGTCCAAGAACAATACAAGTGTTGGTTCTCCATTATAACCAATTGTTAAAGTTCTGGTTCCATGCACCTCATAGAAACCACTTAACATGAGAACAGTGCCCCGCATGCATAACCTTGGCTCAAAGCAAGGGTCAGAAGGAATATTTCCTGATTTATCATTGTTAATTATTCGTTATTGAGGGTGACACTATCACTTGTCCCTTCTTTTTTTTGTTTTGTTTATCAAGTACATAGCTAAGCTGAGATTGATGATGATCCTTAGACTACCCTTTTCAGATATGATTATATAGAAGTTTTATATTACATCTATATGGGTTAAAGGGTTGTAGCTACCTAGCCTTAAAGGTAATAGGGTAGTTAGTACAAGCGTGCACTTGCCAAAATCATATATATTTCCAAGTTGGTAATCATTTTTTAACATGAGATGCATCATTGTCTTTGTACTTGTGTTCAACGGTGCCTACAACAGAAAGTTGGTCTTGAAAGGGACGGGGCAGGAGGAGGGGTATCCCCCACACATGCACGACTAATCCTACTTTCATTAGATACTAGTAGGGTATCCGTTTGTTGCAACGGAATTCCTAAAAAAGGCGAGACGTAGACGTAAACTGTACAATAAATATCAATTTTCTTTTAAAAACATATCAAAAAACATATTTGTGCAAGCTAGTGAACAAATCAAATTGTAAATATTTTTTATTACATGTTCTAAAACAACCTTAAAGTAAATATCAGTTTTCTTTTACAGACATATCAAGCGAAACATATCTATGCAAACTAGTAAATAAATAAAATTGTAAATAATTTTTCATTGCATGTACCCAGGTCAATGAAATGCCTCCACCATCACTTCCCAGTCATTACGCCGTTGATAGTCACAACCTTGATATTACATAGTAAACCATCATACACTACCTTGTAGCATTGAATATCCAACCTAGTAACTAATCGACTGGCAAGCTTTACAGGACAGAACAAATAAAGTCAAAATAACTCTCCCATACAACATGGAGATGAATCAAAGCAACCGTAGGACAATACAACACTGGAATATGATAAGATATAGATTAACATGGTAAGATATATTTTTGTCTCAACACAATGATTGACCAAAAAAACTATATAATTTCTATGTTTTGAAAAAAATAATGTGCATGTATATTCAAGTTGCAAGATTTTACCTCCTTACAAATATAGTGTTATTGTGCCACAAAATAGAGCTACAATGAGATAAATTATGGTTTGGAATTAAAACTGGAAAGGTTTTCCGTTAACAATGGGTGGCACAACACAACATACTCCTGGACAAAGGTTACAAGGAAAGTAAAGAACAAAACTTGTAAAATGTTCATGTCTTCTACTTGAACTCTACAATAGTAGCTCTCTTCTGCAATGATTAAAGATCATAAATCCAAGTTAGTTAGGCATTAATCGACTTTAAAATGCATTAGAGATCCACAACATGAGTACAGAATCGCAGGTGTCCTCGCTAGCCAGCTGGCAGAAAGCTATAGTGTAGGCTCAACACTTCATGATATGCTACAATACATGTGGAATGGACTGCAAGAGTGGATATTGAATAAGCATTGAATAAGAAAGCCCCATTTGAAAAAAATGGGATGTTATTTTGTGATAGTTCATTCATATCATTCAAAGTTTAGGTGCTTTTAGGTGACCCCCAAGTACCATTCATCTAAACTCATTCATGTACTCCATATAATCATTTAATGGTAACTATGTAGGAAATAGAAATTTGTTGCCATTGACAGGCTCATTTACATTATAAGTTGTGTGCTTCATATCCTCTTGAGATATTGGGAAATTCAATAGTTAAAATAGTAGTGGTGTACAAGGAATCGAATCTTAAATACAGTGCGTGGGATGTGGTTCAAATCACATATGAATGTTTGAACTACTTCAGTTCAGGGTGTCTACCTGCTTAGGACTCTGCCAGAGAGGATGCAGTCCATGGTGAGACCCATATTGACGCCCGGAGCGTGCCACCGTAGTCAGTGGTGTGAAGGTCTCCACCTCCGCATTGACGTTTCACTGCTAACTTTTCTGCTTGATGTTTCTTAGGCACAGCCTGGTCCCACGTTAACACACATTAATTGCTCTAGCTTTGTACCGCTTAATTAAAAGCAATGTAACCCAAATAATCCAAGTTGAGGCAAGGCATGAAACAAATGGAAATAGACATATCAATCAGATTCTATACATCTTGAAGTACTTTCCTTATGCAAATTAAGCAATACCTAAGAAGGCAGGACCACAAAGTACCTGGACAGATGGGCAGACATAGCACCAATATATTCAAGTAGAAAAGGTTTAATTTAAGCATGCTATTTTTTATATTAAGAAACATATAATGATCTGTAGTAGCTAATTATATTATAAAATGAAACATATATTAATCTTTCCATCAAACATGGTCGTGCCAACTTGACAAATTAAAATCAATACAGAGAAATTGGAACTAAACTACAGTAATTAAAACATATATACTGAACCAACATCAAATAGACAACTAAGCCAAATGAAGTTGGAGGCAGAGGTAGAGGCTGAGGCTGAGGCATTACCATCCTGTGTGATTGCAGTAGTGGTAAAGTGGCTGCTAAGTCCTAGAACCCAATAACAACAAGCAATCTCAACAATTTGAGTAGAAGTACTGCAAAGTTGAAAGAGTCCGTACACAACCTATGAAATGAGTGTGTTGTTCTTGCAGTTGGGAAGGGGGGAGGTGAAAGAGAAGGGTAGCTACACTACATAGAATGAGAAAGAAGATGAAAAGGATCATGTACCTTTAATATGGATGCATGAGATAACCTGCATGCTCGCACGCACACTCGTTCCTGGCAAACAAGCTTGGAGTGGTAGTTGCCATGGAATTGCTATGCATTCAAGGGTCAAGCTAGATGGTTGGTGAGGGTGCGAACGATAGCAACATCATGGTGGTAGAGGCCACGACTGTGCCTTCCCTTTAGGCTGCGGGCTCCGCGGCGCATCTTCTCAAGCAGCGTAGCACCGCAGGAAGGATCAGTGAGAGGGAGATCATTGAAGATGGACGATAATGACCCTCTTCCCTCCTCTCACCAGAGGTGCTCCAATCAGACCTCCACGCTGGTCATAGGCCGCGATGAGGGAGAGTTTGTGTCTTCCCTTCCATCGACCTCTCTACCTCAGCCTCCCTGGCGTGCTACGGCGGCGTCTTCACCATCAGTTGGGCGTTGGCCGCGGAACTGGAGTGGATGCAGGACGGAAGGGAAGGGAGCAGGGCACATGCGGTGGATGCGAGGACAGCCGACGAAAGGGAAGTGGGTAGGGCGGCAACAACGGCGGTGTGATTTCGGGGGAGTCAAGGGCGGTCGAGGGCAAGGGAATGTTGTTTGGCAGGTGAATTGTTGGGAAAATGGGAGGAAGCCAGGAAGGATAAGAACTGTGGAGGAGATCGTGGGGACAGTTGGGTGGCGGTGGTTTGGGCAAAGGAGATGTCGAGACGGGGAAGAAATTTCGAGGCTCGCAAGACGTGGGCTCGGAGGAAGTAGCTGACAGAGCGGTTTTTGTATACGTACGTCGGGTGGGACGATCTCTCGTTGCACAGGGTAAACTCAGTCTTTTATTATTAGTAAAGATATTTCTAAAGCAATGCCAATACTTCTTGTCTCTAGAGCCTCCCCCATTGTTTCTTGTTCATATTTATAAGATCATTGCCAACAGAGTACAAAGCCAAACATGGCACTTCAACTAGATAAATAAGAACATCACGCCGACATTTATTTGGCTAGATATGCGCATAAATAGATTGGCGGTGCTGATGATCAATGCTATGGTTCAACCGTCGCATTTGGTTGGTTGATTATAATTTTGTTATATTAAAAAATAAAAAAATTGATTCTTTAGAATGGATTTGCAACTTCTTCATAAATTAGAGGTAAAAAAAGAGGGTGCATTTAATGAGATAAGGTTTCCCAAAAGACAAATAAGGTTATAAAATGATCAAGTAGAGTGTTTATATAAGGAGATAATCGTATGTTCATGCTCTCTCTAGGTAGCCTTTCGTGTCATTGCCATTATCCCTGATAACCACTAGTTGATGACGAACTAATCGCAGATTAAAACGGTGAGTGCACACATGTGTGCATGTGCACGCATGCCTGTCTCGTTAATCCGTTGTATTGTAAAGCTGCTCCATCTCGACAAGCAATGTCTCAAATAAGACACTGTATGTGCACGCATGGGAAGAACTTTTGAGAGGATACCGCCTCAAGTTTCGTTAGGATTCGTATCGTCTACAGTTGTGTAGTAAGATAGGCTGCAGTACTGTACCCAGTATATATGAGGTCAAAAGGGATCAAAGTACTACATTAGCTAGTATAGTCCCGAGTAATATTCTGATAGGAGTTAAAGGAGGAAAATGCTTCTGAGATAGAATTAAAGGTTTTAAAAAGGAAGAAATCAGAAATTTAGGACAACCTAAACCATAGGCTCTCGGCCCACAGCAACCTAGCCCAAAGGGGGCCAACCGGGGGGGCAGCTGTGTCACCAGCGCGCGGTGGCTGCTGCCAAAGGGAGGAGAGGAGAAGCAAGGAGGAAAGGAGGAGGTTCATCGCAGGTTCTCGTGATTCGTTGTGATCATCAAGGGTAAACCCTGTAAATCCATAGGTTATGACATGGATTAGTCGTTGTTAAGTTTGAAGGTCGTTTTGATTAGGGGAAAGTTAGTTTTCAATCTGCCCTAGTTCGTCAAGGTTAGGTGCAGAACCCGGGGGGAGGGGGGTAATTAGGCTCGGATTATGTAACATCCCAAAATCCTAATCTTGGGATTAAGTAATATAAAATGCATTAGGAAAAATTCCATTGAACATTTGCATTTAAACTTTGCCTTTTTGAAAATCTTGTGTTGGTTTTAAAAATAAAACTTGAACAACTTTAGGTGCTAAAAAGGAAATAGAGGAAAACAAAATGAAATTCTCTAAGTGAAAGGATGGTTTCAGGCTATTTATCCCAGGAACCATTCAACGAAATTTCTATATGAAATTTTCTTTAGAAAAATCTTTACAACCTCTTAGGAACAACACCTTGTTTGAATTTTGTAGAAATTCATGGAAGGTGTTAGCCTCTGAAATTTTTTTTGTAGAAACTACTTGAGCTTAGTAGTCTACACAAAAATTTTCGTAAATTTGGACTTCGTTTGCTTGGTGAATAAAATCGGCAAAGATTTCAGCTGTTAATTCAAAAACCAAAAGTTAGTACTGTTCCTCGGGCTCAAGTCCAAACCTCACGGTCGAAGCTGACCATCTTCACGATCGGACCTGGTCCGAATAGCGCGTTTCTTCTGAGTCGTTGGATTTTGAAATCGACGGTTCAGATTGATTGAAACGTTCGGACCATCCGAACAGCTCGTTTCATCTGAGCCGTTGATGGTGAAATAGGGTCCAAATTAGTTGGGCCATTCGGACCGTCCGAACGGCGCAATTAATTAGAGCCATTCGTTTCTAATCAGACCATTGAGGTTACACCAACACGTACCGCTTCACTATCCCACTGATTGGTGGGCCCCGCGAGCAGGCTTCGTCGTCCACTGTTTTTTTATCACCACCCATGGTTTTGCTGCAGCTCAACCACTCTGGTCGTTTCGCCATTCAATGCCGCGCCCATGCCTGCCCGCGCCAACCCGCCTTTGCCCGTACAATGTTGTGAAGCTCCACCGGGTTGCCCACGACTGCCCGAGCTCCACCTCGTTCATCTCCGCCGCTTTGCGTATATAAAGGCCACCCCGAGCTACATTTCATCTTTTCCAAGCTAATGTGCTCACTCGCTTATCCTCTCATCCACTCAATCGAGCTCTAGAGCTCCGAGAGCGAAAACCCTAAAACTGCCGTGCACCACCACCTTTGTCTCCGACGCTGTGAAGGGTTTGGTGTCAAGTTCTTCGCGTCATATCGCGTCCTTTAACACCTTGAGTCTTTCCCATCACTCAATTCAGTCTTTGCTTCATAGGATCGCACGAATTGGCCATTCTTCTTCGTCTCCGATCAGAACGCTGCCTCAAGCCTCACCGGCGTTTCATGACACCTCGAGCCGATTTGCTGCACCCGAAGCATCGTTGGGACTCACTGAAGCTTCTCCTACCTTTGGACTTCAAGCTTCTTCACCTAGTTTTCTTCTCCACGCACGATCAACCTCGCTGCCGCCGCTCATCACCGACAACCCGTCTCCAACCATCTCTGTACCTCCGCGTCATTCCGGTACACTCTTAATAGCCCCTAGATGCTTATGCGCGCGCTCATTTGCCAAGGGCTACGCTCTTTTGCCTTGTTGCCCATTGCCGTACCTGCTCCTCCGCTCGTCACCGGCGCGCCACCGCGTTGAGCCAACTCAGGCCACGCTGCTGGTGCCGGCGGGTGCACATTAGTGCATAGATTCCATTTTGACCACTCATCGGCGCTGTCGAGCCCCACATTGCCGGCGAGTCACACGGGCGCTCGCGCCACCACGCGGCACAACGACGATGGCACTGTAGCACGTCATCAGCATGCTTAATCACATCATTAGGGCTAACTGACCATTTAACTGTTTAGTTAATCCTAATGAGTCACTTACATGTGGGACCGAGCTGTTAAGTTAACTCCAACCGTTAACTTCACTTGAGTCTATGACATGCGGGCCCCATGGGTAAAGTGTACAGTGAGAACCCCGTGGACCGTCTCACTGACAGTGGGCTCCATCTGTCAGTTTTAACCGGAAATCCAATGGAAAATAGAAAATACGCTTTCAGTAATATCCAGAATACGTTTTCCATTAGCGAAAGCGTAAACTCCGATATAACAGACACGAGAATATGCTTTCTCCGTTAGAAAATGTATTTTCCATTTATTCTGGATTTATCAAACCGATCGTAGTAAAACCTTAATAACTTTTGCTACACAACTCCAAATTAAGTAAAATTAGTCTCTAAATTCATCTAAAATCATGATCTACCTGAATGTGTAAAAATATTTAATTTTGGTTCCTGTTTATTTTGGTTGGTTGCTATTTAATTCTTTTCCGACTCTTTTTAGACGTCGATTATTCGGGTCATTCTTGCGACGATCAATCGATTATACCTCTAGAACATCAAGAGCAAGGCAAGCACCCCCTTTGATCATATTGATCCCAGTATTTTTCTTATTGTACTTTGTTTTGCAAATCCTAGTATGCATGTGTGTATGTTTGTATGAAATGCTATTATTGGGAAAACGGTAGTTCTCATCCTATTTGCTGCGCATGTCTCCTTGGATTATCGATCTCTTACTGTTGTAATCATTAGGATATGGGTTAGACAATATGTAATGTAATTTGGGAATTTTCAAGTGCAGTCATTGCACAAATGCAACTAGAGCAATAGAATTTCTGGAAAAAAAATTAAAGGACAATATGATAATTTGTGAGTTTAGGATTATTTTGAAAAATGTCCAGAGGAGTTACCTCTGTTATTTTATATGACAATGACATGAAAACCTTAGTCTTTAGACACGAGCAATTTATACTGTATTATGAAAAAGTGAGGATTGTAACTCACTAGTAGATAGGGTGGAGATCTTACCCGTAGTCGATTAAGGACTGAAGCCAGCAAATCCGGAACTAAGACCTAATCGTACAACAATATGTGCTATTATGGGATGGTCGTATCTAACTAAGTTATCGAAATCTTAGCCTTGCATGACAGTAGGCAGAAGTAGTGTTCGCATTGCCGGGGGATCGGCAATGCCGACACAACTGCGGATGCCTCACTTCGACGGGTTTTTTTTCGGGCGAAGTGAGGGACTCACTCAATGGGTTTCTATCCGGGTGAGTGAGGCTCCTCATTCGATGTGTTACCTTGTTACTATCAGTGTTGCTATTATTTTATCTCGATGGATGAGGACAAAGATTCGCAAGGCTAGTGTAGGGTTAGGACTAGATAATGTAAAGGCTGCGTCGCAAAGTCTAGGTTGCTTACCTTCGGTAGTGAGCAGCAATATAGAGATATTCTAGGTAACTGGAATACCGCGTACTATGGGCAAAGTTGTACACCTCTACAGAGTGATAAACTATTCGAATAGCCGCGCTCGCGGTCATGAGCATGCTTAGCGCGGCTGGTATGGCGGTAGCTTTGTTTTCCAAACCGTTTTGTCACAAAAGATTGGGGTAATGACATGGGGTTTTTTATTTGTTGAGTTAACTACCATTTCTATGGCTTTGTTGCTATGTCTATAGCGGATTGTCATTTCTATGACCGATTTGCTATTTCTATAGCAGGACTGTCATTTCTATGGTTGAACATAAACTTGTTAGTGCCATTTCTATGGCAAAACCTGATTATATTTTTGCTTTCAATCGAGTTGGGTTGTGAGTTTTTGTTGTTACTTATTCAGTTACTTTACTTACTGTCTTGTACTTACTCTTTCATAAACTGCTCTTTCAAAATTCCGTTGTAAATTTATTACTTATGATTATTGCAAATAAATCTGGCTTTGAGCAAAAGAACTGGTAGAGTAGAGCCATACTTTTGACAGCCCTGCACCTCATATAAATTTTGCGATACACTACAAGTCTTGCTGATTACACAAGTACTCAATCTTGCTATTATTGTTGGTTTAGAATTTGTAGATGATCTGACGCCTGACGACGAGTTCTTTGCACCTGGCACCGAGGGGTTCGGTGACGGGTCTACTTAGGCCTTGTTTCCTTGTCGGTTGCCTGAGGGATCAGATGAGCATGCCGCTGGACTTTTGCTACTACTACTATTATTTCTGCTACTTCTTACTTACTCTGATGACTGCTTTTATTTGGCCAGTCGACCGTGGTTTGTAATAACTGTTGTAATAACTTAAGTAGATTGTCCCTTTCGCTTTACTTTAGATTATGAATGTATGAATGTGATGCTAAATTTTGTGAATGTGTGTGCTAGCCTTTATTCCTGGGACTAGCACAGTATACACATAAGATCCATGGGTATTCCACGCCCGGGGGTCTAACAGCGCTTGGTATCAAAGCCATATTGACTGTAGGACAAGTCCTAGGTAGAATGGTTAATAGATTAGACTTAGAAATAAAATTTTGCAAACTAATCTAACCATAGGAATGGTTCTCAAATCTTAGAAAGGATTGCTAATATTTTCCCTCTTAGCATTCTTTTCTTATCTAAAGACTCTTTTGGTCAAATCGTCTCATCTTGTTTGAAATAGTTCTAGTTTTGAGAGATGGGATGCTCTCTGAAAATAAAAATATTAAACTACTTTTAGGACTTTAAAAATAGAGACAAAATGTTTTCAAAATGTTATCAAAACATCCCATAAAGTCCTTTTGAAGAATTCGTCTTCGAACTACTAAGAATACCACCTTAGACCTCTCTTTTCATAAAAATTTTAGAATGTGTTGCTTGCTGAAATTTTTGTAATGTACTATCTTAATTAAACCTCCCTACTTTCATTTGGAGTTATTTTGAGTGAAATTATAAAGGTCTATTTACATAAAGACCAAGGGGTAGAAATACCTGTTTAATAGCCTTAAGGGATTAGTAAGTAAACATAAAAATGGTTAAAAGTATGTGCTGAAAATTCTTTCCTAACTACTGTCATTCTTATCCATAACTCTGGTCATTTGATCTTTAGCTCATCTTCTCTTTATAATTATGCAGATGGTTAACCAGTGGGAGCCGCAGTACCGCACGAGTGCCTTCGAGGAGGGCACGTTGCAGCATACTCTTTGGGTGATGCTACAAAGACATTGAGTGGCCTCACACTCCATGAAGACACGATCTCACAACAAGACGGCGAAAAGCGGCCTCCACTGAGTATCTCACCCAGGTGCTCATCTAGGGGAGGAACTTCAGCGACCCAGCTTAGGCTCTACAGTTCGGATGTCCTTGCTTGACACGGCTTATGTCGCTATCATTCGACTATGACACGAGTTGCCAGCGCTACGGGAGTCATTCTTTCACTTCCCTGCCCGAGCTGCGGACCAGGAGAAGCCTACCTACCAGGTAGAGGGGAGGCAGTTCCTTACCCCTCACCTGCACCTCGCAGGCCTGGTGAGGTCACTTGACGGATATCTCCAACGGGTTTCTCGCGAGCTTCTGGAGGCCCGTCAGAGGATCTACACACTGGAGAACAGCATTGCTCCTATGGCGGCCCAGGGTTTCTTCTCCCGGAGTTGCTATACATAGAGGATGCAGTTCTAGCCCTTGCTGAGGATCTACCTCAGCCTATTACTCGTCTGCAGCCCCGCACCCGACGTCCTCGTATGTCAGCCATCGGACATCGCCGCCGAGTGATGGCTATCACGCGATGCACGAGAGCTCCTACACACCTTCTGGCAGGCCACGCCGAGTGATGGCTATCTACGCGGATGCAGTAGCTCCTACACACCCGTTGCAGTGCTTTCGCCGCCTTGCTGGACTTGAGGACACCTTGAATCTGAGTACTCCTTCCTCCACCGCCCCTGAGTCCTCGAGAGCTGCCCAGCGCGACTAGATGGATTAGACTACTGCAGTCTGCATAGAGCTCACTTGTAGGTCTTTAAGTGAGCACTTTTGGGTATTTTGTAGACATAGATCGAGGGGGGACCTCATTGTACTTTTGTTGTAGTATGCTACTTGTTGTGCTCTATTTACTCTCTTTTGTATTTCGAAACAACGGGCATGTGTGCCATGTAATGTTTAACTAGTATGTTAAAATTCATGTGTGCTGCCCCTAAATCTTAAAAATATGCATGCTACTAGTTTACATTAGTTTACATTAGTTTACTGACCCACTTAACTTCTACTTATTTCCTCGTATCATGCGAACATTTATTTACTCTACCTGCTGTTTTGATCAGGATGCCAGTAACCTGCTCAGTTCGCCAGCTCATGGCCGCAGGAACCCCCTCTAGATCCCAACTTCTAGAGAACAAGACTCCTGTGCCTTTTTTACCTAATCCTCAACATCCGTCTGCAACAACAGAACAAGCAGACCAGCCTCATTCTACCGCTACAGCAGAAACAGAAGTTCTGCCACCTCCGCCCACCATGGCTCAAGTTCTCGCCATGATTGATCAAGGACGGCGGACCAACACTCTACTACTTCAGCAGTTGGTTCAGAACACTACAGCTCTTAGCACTGTCGCCAGAGGAAATGGAGCTGCGATCAACCAATCCCCATCTAGAATTGGCGAGTTCATGCGAACTCGGCAACCCACTTTCATGTCAGCTGCCGATCCCCTTGACGCTGATGATTGGCATCGTACAGTGGAGAGCAAACTGATCATTGCCTAGTGCACCGATGAAGAGAAAGTGCTATAAGCATCCTACCAGTTTCAGGGTGCAGCAACTGCCTGTTAGGAGAATCATCAGGCCATGCTTCCAAAAGGCCAGACTCTCACTTGGGCCGCATTCAAAGAAGCTTTCCGTAATGCCCATATTCCTTCGAGTATCATGGACATTAAGAGGCAAGAGTTCTACGAACTCCGGCAAGGAAACCAGACCGTGATGGATTTCTTGCATGGTTTCAACTATCTTGCCCACTATGTAGCCTCTGAGATACCTACGGAGGAAAGAAATATTGCTCTTTTCTGGGAGCAACTTAATGACGAGATGAAGTGGTCACTTGCTGCCCATGATGTCTCCAACTTCCAGGATTTGATCAACAAAGCTATTCGAGTTGAAGATAGCACTCGAGCAGTTGTTGAGAACCGCAAGTGCAAGTGGCTTGCACAGAAATCAGCTAGCAGCAGTCAGCCGAGACCTTGATCCTGGCAGCCGTCAAATGCTCGCCCTCCTACATCACCATCTCAGAGGTCTCAAGCACCAGCTCCCCGTCCACCACAAGCCACGGTTCAACAATATAACCACCAAAATCATTAGTCCAGTACTCAAAATCCGGCTGCAAACATCACTTGCTTCAACTGTAATGAGCGCGGATATTATGCCAACAAATGTTCAAAGAAGAATATTCCAGCGTCTCAACCTCAGCCTTATGGTGTTCAGCAGTGACCCTAGGGCCCTGCTCAAGGCCCAGGCGGACAGCAAGCGCCCAAGCTGGCGCAAGGCAATGGATGTTGTCGTCTCAATCACACTACTGCTGAGGAGGCCAACGCATCACCTGATATGGTAATGGGTACGATTCTCGTACACTCGGTACCTATCTTAGCATTATTTGATTCCGGAGAAACTCATTCCTTTGTGTCTAAAAAGTTTGCTCTGCAACAAGAACTAGAAACTGCATCTTTAAGAAGCACTATGGAAATTCACTCACCTAGGTCCGTCATGAGAACAAAACACGGATGTCTAGGTGTTCCAATTGAAATCAATGGGGTAGGATTAAAAGCCGACCTTATCATGATAGATACACCTAGGATAGATATAATCCTTGGGATGGATTGGTTATCCAAGCATCAAGGGGTTATCGATTGTGCTAGACGAGCAGTTTCTCTGGTCAACTTTGACGGAGATCACATCAACTTTATCCCCTACATATGGCACTCTGTCGCAACAGCCCAAACTCAATTCCATAATCATCCTAGAACTTAGTCAGGTGCCCGTGGTATGCGAATATCCTGATGTGTTTTCGGATGAACTGTCGGGAATGCCGCCTGATCGGCACATGGAATTTGTGGTCGACTTGATACCCGGGACAACACCTGTATCCAAACGGCCTTATTGTATGGATTCTGATGAGTTAGCTGAATTAATGAAACAACTCAAGGAACAACTAGACAAAGGATTTATTCGCCCCACCTCATCTTCATGAGGATGTCCCGCAGTGTTCGTCACGAAGAAGGACAGCATCCTACGCATGTGCATTGACTACCGCCCTCTGAACGAAGTCACCATCAAGAATAAATATCATCTTCCAAGGATTGATGACTTGTTCGATCAAATGAATGGTGCCTATATTTTCTCCAAGATATTTCCAACTCAAGGTCAAGCCTGAAGATATCCCGAAAGACTGCCTTCACTACCTGTTACAGTTTGTATGAATATACCATAATGTCCTTCGGACTTACCAATGCTCCTATGAATTTCATGAATCTCATGAACAAGGTCTTTATGGAGTACTTGGATCAATTCGTAGTGGTCTTCATCGACGATATTCTCATCTACTCCAAGACTACGGAAGAGCATAAGTAGCATTTGCGTTTAGTGCTCGACAAGCTACGTGAGCATCCATTGTATGCCAAGTTCAGAAAATGTGAATTCTGGCTTAAAGAAGTCAGATTTTCGGGCCACGTTCTATCCAAAGGAAGTGTGGTAGTAAACCCAAGCAAGATCCAAGAGGTTCTAGATTGGAAGCAACCCCGAACCGTTCATGAAGTCCAAAGTTTTCTTGGTTTGCGGGATATTACCGTCGATTCATCGAAAACTTCTCCAAGATTGCAAGACCGATGACTCAACTTCTGAAGAAGGAAAAGAAGTTTGAATGGACAGCCTCATGCGATGAGAGTTTCCGCGAGCTAAGAAAAAGGCTCACATCAGCTCCAGTGCTCACCTTGCCAAATATACATAAAGACTTCACTGTATATTGTGATGCATCTCGCCACAGCCTTGGATGTGTGCTAATGCAAAAAAAGGTAAGGTAGTGACTTATGCTTCGCATCAACTACGGCCACATGAAGCTAATTATCCAACCCATGATTTGGAGTTAGCAGCGGTGGTCCATGCTCTTAAAATTTGGTGGCATTATCTTATCGGCAACCGGCGTGAGATATATTCGGATCATAAAAGCCTGAAATATTTTTTCACCCAGCCAGATCTCAATATAAGGCAATGAAGGTGGCTTGAATTAATCAAAGACTACGACTTAGGCATTCATTACCATCCTGGTAAAGCCAATGTAGTAGCCGATGCTCTAAGCCAAAAACTTCACCACATGAGGGCATCGATCGAAGAAAATCAACCGATGCTACATGAAGAATTTCGGAAACTCAACTTGGAAATAGTTGAAGAAGGTTATCTTGCCACCCTAGCCCTACAACCTACTCTGGAATCACATATCAAAGCTGCTCAACTTAAAGACCCGGCGATAGCCGAAATCAAGCAGAATTTACAAGGAGGCGGAAAATCATATTTTCCAAATGCTTGAGTGGATTGATTATACGTGGACAGCAGCTCTACGGTCCCAATGATCCAGATATCAAAGAGTTAATTCTAAGAGAAGCTCATGATACTCCTTTCTCTATTCATCCCGGAAGCACCAAGATATACCAGGATTTACGGAAGCAATTCTAGTGGTCCGGTATGAAGAAAGACATCGCCGCACATGTTGCCCGATGCGACGTATGCCAGCGTGTCAAAGCAGAACATCAACGACCTGCAGGATTGCTTCGACCCTTGAATATTCCCGAGTGGAAATGGGATGAAATTGGCATAGATTTCATCACAGGATTACCAAAGACCCGAAAGAGGCACGACTCTATATGGGTTATTGTGGATCACCTAACCAAGGTAACCTACTTCATTCCGGTCAAGATCACCTATAATGGAGCCAAACTAGTAGAACTTTATATGGATAATATCGTCCGTCTGCATGGCGTGCCAAAGATCATAACCTCTGATCGAGGACCTCAGTTCACTTCCCGATTTTGGGACAGTGTACATGAACTATTGGGAACCAAGCTATTTTTCAGCACGGCATTCCACCCTCAAACCGGAGGCCAGACCAAAAGGACAAATCAAAAACTTGAAGACATGTTACGAGCTTGTGTGCTATCCTATAGCACCGACTGGGAGAAATGCTTAGCGCTCGCTGAGTTTTCTTATAACAACAGCTTCCAGGCCAGTCTCCAAATGTCTCCATTTGAAGCACTATATGGAAGAAAGTGTAGAACACGACTGTTCTGGTCCGAAGTCGGAGAGTGACAATTCTTTGGACCTACCGTCATCCGGGAAGCACAAGAGCAAGTGGATGCAATAAGGATATGCTTAAAGGAAGCACAATTATGATAAAAAGAGCTACGCCGATCGTCGTCGCCGTGAACTGACCTTTGAAGTAGGCGATTTTGTCTATTTCAAGGTCTCACCAATGCGAAGTATCCGCCGTTTCCAAGTTCGTGGGAAATTGTCACCGAGATATATCGGACCCTATCGAATTCTTGCAAGGAGAGGAGAGGTAGCTTATCAGCTAGAGCTGCCACCTCAATTTTCAGATGTACATGATGTCTTCCACATATCTCAGCTCAAGAAATGTCTTCGGACTCCTAACGAATCTGTTCCTTTGGAAATCCTGGATATCCAACCAAATCTATCTTACCAGGAATAACTAATTCGAGTGTTAGAAGAAGCCACACGCCATACATGAAGCCGTGCCATCAAGATGCTGAAAGTCCAATGGAGTAACCACACCGAAGATGAAGCTACGTGGGAACAAGAAGACCGCCTTAGAGCTGAATTTCCCTCGTTCTTCTCCGAGCCTACCGAATCTCGGGGATGAGATTCTTTGTAAGGGGGGTAAGTCTGTAACATCCTAAAATCCTAATCTTGGGATTAAGTAATATCAAATGCATTAGGAAAAATTCCATTGAACATTTGCATTTAAACTTTGCCTTTTTGAAAATCTTGTGTTGGTTTTAAAAATAAAACTTGAACAACTTTAGGTGCTAAAAAGGAAATAGAGGAAAGCAAAATAAAATTTTCTAAGTGAAAAGATGGTTTGGGGCTATTTATCCCAGGAACCATTCAACGAAATTTCTATATGAAATTTTGTTTAGAAAAATATTTACAACCTCTTAGGAACAGCACATTCTTTGAATTTTGTAGAAATTCATTTAAGGTGTTAGCCCCTGAAATTTTTTTTGTAGAAACTACTTGAGCTTAGTAGTCTACACAAAAAAATTCATAAATTTTGGACTTATTTTAATTAGCGAATAAAATCGGCAAAGATTTCAGCTATTAATTCAAAAACCAAAAGCTAGTACTGTTCCTCGGGCTCGAGTCGAAACCTCACGGTCGAACCCGACCATCTTCACGATTGGACCTGGTCCGAGTAGCGCGTTTCTTCTGAGCCGTTGGATTTTGAAATCGACGGTTCAGATTGATTGAAATGTTCGGACCATCCGAACAGCTCGTTTCATCTGAGCCGTTGATGGCGAAATAGACGGTCCAGATTAGTTGGGCCGTTCGGACCGTCCGAACGGTGCAATTAATCGGAGCCGTTCATTTATAATCAGACCGTTGAGGTTACACCAACGCGTACAGCTTCACTATCCCGCTGACTGGCGGGCCCCGCGAGCAGGCTTTGTCGTCCACCTTGTTCTCGGACGCGCTAGCGTGTGCCCGCGCACGAGAGCTCCGCCGCCCACCATTTTTGATCACTACCCGTGGTTTTGCGTCAGCTCAACCACTCCGGTCGCTTCGCCATTCAATGCCGCGCCCATGCCTGCCCGCGCCATCCCACCTCTGCCCGTACAACCTTGTGAAGCTCCGCCGGGTTGCCCATGATTGCTCGAGTTCCACCTCATTCATCTCTGTCGCTTTACCTATATAAAGGCCACCCCGAGCTACATTTCATCTTTTCCAAGCTAATGCGCTCACTCACTTCTCCTCTCATCCACTCAATCGAGCTCTAGAGCTCCGAGAGCGGAAAGCCTAAAACTCTCGTGTGCCTCCACCTTCGTCTCTGGCGCCGTGAAGGGTTTGGTGTCAAGTTCTTCATGTCATATCGCATCCTTTAACACCTTGAGTCTTTCCCCTCACTCAATTCGGTCTTTGCTTCATAGGATCGCCCAAATTGGCCTTTCTTCTTCGTCTCCGATCAGAACGCCGCCTCAAGCCTCACCGGCGTTTCACGACACCTCGAGTCAATTCGCTGCACCCGAAGCATCGCCAGGACTCACTGAAGCTTCTCCTCCCTTTGGACTTCAAGCTCCTTCACCTGGTTTTCTTCTCCACGCACGATCACCTCGCCGCTGCCGCTCATCGTCGACAGCCTATCTTCAACCATCTCTGTACCTCCACGTCATTCCGGTACACTCCTAATAGCCCCTAGATGCTTATGCGCATGCTCATTTGCCAAGGGCTACGCTCTTTTGCCTTGTCGCCCATTACCGTACCTGCTCCTCCGCTCGTCGCCGACACGCCACCGCGTTGAACCACCTCAGGCCACGCCGCTGGTGCCGATGGGTGCGCATTAGTGCATCGATTCCATTTTGACCACTCATCGGCACCGTTGAGCCCTACATCACCGACGAGTCGCGTGGGCGCTCGCGCCATCGCGGGGCACAACGATGACGGCACTGTAGCACGTCATCAGCGTGCCTAATCACATCATTAGGGCTAACAGACCATTTAACTGTTTAGTTAATCCTAATGAATCACTTACATGTGGGACCAAGCTGTTAAGTTAACTCCAACTGTTAACTTCGCTTGAGTCTATGACATGCCGGCCCCACGAGTTAATTGCACAGTGAGAACCCTGTGGACCGTCTCACTGACAATGGGCCCTATCTATCAGTTTTAACCGGAAATCCAATGGAAAATAGAAAATTCGCTTTCAGTTATAGCCAGAATATGTTTTTAAACTCTGATATAACAGACGCGAGAATATGCTTTCTCCGTTAGAAAACGTATTTTCCATTTATTCTGGATTTATCAAACCGATCGTAGTAAAACCTTAATAACTTTTGCTACACAACTCCAAATTAAGTGAAATTAGTCTCTAAATTCGTATAAAATCATGATCTACCTGAATGTGTAAAAATATTTATTTTTGGTTATTGTTTATTTTGGTTGGTTGCTATTTAATTCTTTTCCGACTCTTTTTAAACGTCGATTATTCGGGTTATTCTTGCGACGATCAATCGATTATACCTCCAGAACATCAAGAGCAAGGCAAGCACCCCCTTTGATCATATTGATCCTAGTATTTTACTTATTGTACTTTGTTTTGCAAATCCTAGTATGCATGCGTGTATGTTTGTATGAAAATGCTATTATTGGGAAGACGGTAGTTGTAATCCTATTTGTTGCACGTGTCTCCTTGGATTATCGATCTCTTACTGTTGTAACCATTAGGATATGGGTTAGACAATATGTAATGTCATTTGGAATTTTTCGAGTGCAGTCATTGCACAAATGCAACTAGAGCAATAGAATTTCTGAAAAATTTATTAAAGGACAATATGATAATTTGTGAGTTTGGGATTATTTTGAAATATGTCTAGAGGAGTTACCTCTGTTATTTTATATGAAAATGACATGAAAACCTTAGTCTTTAAACACGGGCAAGTTATACTGTATTCTGAAAAAGTGAGGATTGTAACTCACTAGTAGATAGGGTGGAGATCTTGCCCGTAGTCGATTAAGGACTAAAGCCAGCAAATTTGGGACTAAGACCTAATCGTACAACCATATGTTCTATTATGGGATGGTCGTAGCTAACTAAGTTATCGAAATCTTAGCCTTGCATGACAGTAGGCAGAAGTAGTGTCCGCATTGCCGGGGGATCGGCAATGCCGACACAACTGCGGATGCCTCACTTCGACGGGTTTCTATCCGAGCGAAGTGAGGGACTCACTCAATGGGTTTCTATCCGGGTGAGTGAGGCTCCTCATTCGATGTGTTACCTTGTTACTATCAGTTTTACTATTATTTTATCTCGACGGATGAGGATAAAGATTCGCAGGACTAGTGCAGGGTTAGAACTAGATAATGTAAAGGTTGCGTCGCGAACTCTAGGTTGTTTACCTTCGGTATGAGCAGCAATATAGAGATATTCCAAGCAACTAGAATACCGCGTACTATGGGTAAAGTTGTACACCTCTGTAGAGTGATAAACTATTCGAATAGCCGCGCTCGTGGTCATGAGCGTGCTTATTGCGGCTAGTATGGCGGTAGCTTTGTTTTTCAAACCGTTTTGTCACAAAAGATTGGGGTAATGACATGGGGTTTTTCATTTGTTGAATTAACTGCCATTTCTATGGCTTTGTTGTAATGTCTATAGCGGATTGTCATTTATATGACCGATTTGCAATTTCTATAGCAGGACTGCCATTTCTATTATTGAACATGAACTTGTTAGTGCCATTTCTATGGCAAAACCTGATTATATTTTTGCTTGCAACCGAGTAGGGTTGTGAGTGTTTGTTGTTACTTATTCAGTTACTTTATTTATTGTCCTGTACTTACTTTTTCGTAAACTGCTCTTTCAAAATTTTGTTGTAAATTTATTACTTATGATTATTGCAAATAAATCTATCTTTGAGAAAAAGAACTGGTAGAGTAGAACCATACTTTTGACAGCCCTACATCTAATATAATTTTTGCGATACACTACAAGTCTTGCTGAGTACACAAGTACTCAATCTTGCTATTGTTGTTGGTTTAGAATTTGCAGATGATCCGACACCTGACGACGAGTTCTTTGCACCTGGCACCGAGGGGTTCGGTGACGGGTCTACTTAGGCCTTATTTCCTTGTCGGTTGCCTGAGGGATCAGATGGGCATGTCGCTGGACTTTTGCTACTGTTACTATTATTTCTGTTGCTTCTTACTCTGATGGCTGCTTTTATTTGGCTGGTCAACCGTGGTTTGTAATAAGTTAAGTAGATTGTCCCTTTTACTTTACTTTAGATTATGAATGTATGAACGTGATGCCAAATGTTGTGAATGTGTGTGCTAGACTTTATTCCTGGGACTAGCACAGTATACACATAAGATCCACAGGTATTCCACGCCTGGGGGTCTGACAGATTAAGAGGTCGGTCCAATTAGAGAAAAGTTAGATAATCTTGTTATCTTTCCAGGATGGTCTAGATCATTAGAATCGGAGTAGCGAGCAAAATGATATAGCCTCGGGAAGGTCGTTGTCCAGATTTTGGGTGTAGCTAATAGACGTCGTGACGATGGATCAGTTTCATCTAGTAGATGGCAAAATTAAAATGTGGTGATAACTTGATTAATGTATGAAATTTTGTGTAGTTTCCATAACTGGTATCATTCATATATTTTTCAAGTTTTAAAAATAAAGATATAAAATTGTGAAGCGGACTGTCCTGACAGATTCTGGGACGGTCTTCGGGAAAATAATCAGGGTAGAAAACGGTAGAAACAGAGGTTCCTCATAACTAAGAAGTTGTAGGTTTTTTCATGAGGATTCCAAAAAGTCTTAGATGGTTAAATTTGGAGTTCGGATCAATAGATTAAAGCCATTTTACTACTGGAATAGTGTGTAGTGTGTCCGGTAGTTTTGGGTTTATTGGGTTGGTTTGGAGTAGACTTGCGATAATTGTAAAGTGTGAGTGCTGTAATATTGTGATTTTGAGTTGTGTATTGCCATGTTTGTCTAGGGAGTATAGTCTCCAGTGCTTTGCCACCGCTTCGCTATCCAGCTTCACAGGGATAAAAAGGCAAGTGCATGGTAGAGAATGTTCATTGGTTGATTGTTATATTCTTTACCACTCATTACCATTATATTGTTCATGTTTTTATCTTATTTAATTGCAAACAAGTGAATAGTTATGAAATTAATCGTATTGATGCATTTGAGAATGTTGGATGATGGTATTATTGATGAACATATGAATAATTATGCATTCATAAGCATAGAAAGGGCTAGTACACTTGGAACCACGTCATGCATTCAATTACATGGAACAGTGGCCATGAGACATTTTATTATAGTGATGAATTATAATTAGGATTTGATATTATTGCTTAACCTTAGTTGATTGGTTGGAGTTGATTATTCATTTAATAGACTTGATTGGATTGGTTTTGCGTCGATCTTTGCTTATTATCTAGACATACTTCCTAAGAATTAATTATATATCCATAATTGACATATCGTTATGATTGCGTTATTGTGACCCATGGACGTGTTTTATCATTGATATGCTTACTATAATTTAGTGTTAATTGTTGTTAAAATTAATAGTTAGTAGAGTTTAGTGGCATTTTGGGCTCCGTGTTGGACCGGGCTGTTACATCCTGAGTAATTATATTACAATTAATGTAGGAGTACTTAAACTTCCTAAATACACCTGGCTTGTAAATTTTAGCACATCTAGAGAGCTATAGACTTACTGCAGAGCACATTTGATCAGGAATATTCCTTGTTAGTACTTAAAACTCTAAAAAAACATGAGCCGTTACTTTTATCAACTTTAGATATATGCTTCAGTTTATGTTTAATTGTAGAAAGGTGGCTGCCAAGTAATATATAACTGTGGTATAAAAGTAGAATCCTATGCAAGACATGTAAGGTCCAGAGATATGCTATATATAAATTGAATATTGGTAACTATTAATGATGCCTAAAGCTAGATAGCTATGGTTAATCAAATGTTTAGATGTTAATTATGCGGTTATCCCGTTTCAGACATGCTAAACCTTGAGATATGATTCTTATATGCAACTTGGAAGAAGGCTGCATAAACATGCATGGATCGATGTGTATCAGGGCATTATTTCGCGAGGAAATATAGCTAGAAAGTGACTGTGAGCTTAATTGATGGGTGTACATCATGATATGATCCTTAGGTATGGAAGTTAAACTAATTAAAGCCCCTTTCAACCTGTGAAAGGGAAAGAGGGAGAGGAGAACTCTCTGTGATCTACCTCTGAGATTAAATTTTACCTTTCACTTTTATCATATATTCACTAGTGTATGTGGGTGCTTATATGTGTAAATAGATCATCAAGGACCTCCTATATTAATGTTATTCGAGTAATTCAAGATATAAAGGGTCTATATATAAGCATTTCAAACATAAATACAATGCATAGTGAATGTTATTGTGACATATGCTTACTTGCAAATACAATATGTGATTAAGGCCTTCCTTTGGGTGTAAGGGTGAGCTTCTCTAAGCAATAGAAATCGCACCCTGCTTAGGACAATTTAAACTCTCTGGTAACTTCAAGCTGAAGTCGAAACACCTCAAAACGTGAAGGCTTGTTGGATGTCCATCTACACTCTCAATAATTATATATCCACACTTAATCCCACCATTTATCTAAAAAAAACCTCCAATCAAACTATGTGCACCATTTGCGCAAAAAAAAAACTTTCAAGATCAAAATAGTGTGCTCTATAATTTGCAATACTTCATTGGCTTTTTAGACCCTTTAGTGGAAAGAGATATTGGAATATCATCTCATGTATGATCCACCTATCCAATTCCCTCAATTGAAAACCAAACCTCGCACCTAGCAACCAAATTAAACATTAAAAAATTCAAAAAAAAATAGTTCGATACTTGACAACATGTAGGTAGAAGGAATTAAAAAAAATGGCAACCCATATGAGAAAATGGAACTAGTTCTACCAAAACTCTCGCTTATATGAATATGTTTTGAATTTTTTGAATACTTTCTAAATAGATACATTAAGATGTCATACATATGTACATGTTAAACTTGGCCAAAATCACTAGAGCATAATTTGTACCTAAAACTAAATTGCACAATAATCTATATAACCATTTCCTAAACTTGTCAATTTACTAAATCAAAATGTTACATCACGCAAATAGTTATATCAAGAAACAAATAGCATATATGCCTCTTAGAAATTATGTAATAATTAATTCAATAGGAAAAGATTCTTATTGTTATACTAAAACTTTTCTATAAAAGATAGATTTAGTTAACTATCTTAAAATTTTAAAAGAACTACTTTGTGCGGTTAAAAAGTGTCATTTTTACCACTACTTACATTGTAATGTATTTTCTAAAACCTAATACTCCTTTGTAGTTTTTTATAAGGCGATTTTGATCGGGCACCTAAGAAAAAGTTTGAGATTGAGAAAGTAGTCATCAATATCTAGAATGACTATAGTACCCTTGAATTAAGTGCTTTGAAAAGGTGATTGATGATGGTTTGTGGAATTTTTTAAAAGCAATAATTTTTAATAGAATTACATAAATAAATATATGTTTAATAAAATTACAAAAATATGCTTCTGTCGCTGATTCATTTCGTGACAGGGATTTGTGGGATTTTGTCGACAAATGAATTGGTGACAAGGATTCTGTCGCCAATTCATTTGGCGACATGCCTCTGTTGCCAAATTATTTGGTGATAGAGCCTATCAGCCAAATAAATTTATGGGCTAAATGAATCAGCAACAAGACTGCTCACCAAACAATACAGGCTATTTTTGTAATTTTATTAAATGGATATTTATTTATGCAATTCTATTTAAAATGATTATTTTTTAAAAAATAATAATGTTTGTGTGGATTGTTGTATATACAAGTTTCAGAAAAAGAATGTGCTAAATAAGGGGAAAAGGGGGGAGCATTAAATCTGGACAAATATCTAATAATTTGCAACAAGATTGCTGGCCTTATCTATATCTATACTAATTACAGGCTCTCCTAGAAGCCCACATATTAATCTTGGGAGGTAAAAAGTTAGAAATTCCCACATTAATCGGAGAAAAAGAAAAAATACTAGAAATTCCCATATTTATCAGAGAAAAAGGGAAAACCATCCAATTTAGCATGTGGTACAACTTGCGGCTTGGATATATTTTTTTAGCTGGCAGATTTATTACAGCGCCTTTAATTGTTTTGCTTTCCATATCAAACAAGTAGTTCTCTCTCCTTAACAAACATAGAGTCTGTTGTTGCTACGCTTCAGCACATGGAACGTGAGAAACACTAAAACACTCCAATCTTTTTTTGTTTTTTCCACCGTTGTATAATCTACGACTTGCATCAACTACAGAGATATCCATGTCTTTTAACATTGTACGTTGAAACTAAAGAGTTCGAATAGGAGGGATTAAAAAAAATTATAATAAGTACAAAATCATGACTGTACCAACCTTTATATTGTTAGACTAATTATCGGTAAAATTTTTTACAAAGTTTGACTCGCGAAATGTGTGAGCGCCTTATAAAAAAACAAACGGAGGGAGTAAAACTTCTGTGACATAGAGAAAAACCGTTTAAAATATGTAGCATGTGCAGATGCACGTGTTGATGACTAGTAAATCAAAACGAAGGGAGTAAAATTATAATATTGTGAAAGATTCTATTGTGACAAATCTACTCACAAAATTTCACACGGACAATATAAAAATTCACAAAATGTTGTTGGTCAATTAAAGTAGTCTGGCTGCACGCATTCCAGAACAATGTTACTTTCTTCACCGGAGTTAGTATTATCTTTACCGAAAGCTGTTCTATCATGCAACATAGATGAAAGCTAGGGAAATACAAATAAGAACTGTAGCATTCTTGCTTAACTTGACCTTTAACAATCACTTCATAATTCATATATACAAGTCTTTTTTATAAAATATAAGTTAACAACAAAGAAGAGAGGTGCTGCAATTTGACCCATTGGATAATTGAAAAGGAGACGCACTGAACTTAGAGCCTAGAGATGTTTAAAGGTGAACCTTTTCTGCTGCTCCTAGTCCTACCAAATTCATATGTTCATCAGTAGTGAGGTCGAAAAGCAAAGCACTCATATGTTGCGAATTGCAATGATTTAATGGTCTGTTATTGGGTTAGTCTTTCTTTGTGGCTATGACATCTAAGGTGAATGACTTTGACTTCAATAACTTATCTTAAATATTCATGGTTCAATCATGCATGCAACATCGGTGGTTTAAACGGCGCATTGGTAGATGGTCAACATTTATATATATATACCACTCCTGGGAGTATATACTCTCACTTCCAATATACCACTTAAATAAATATATTATACTTCTTTATCACTTTCAGTATACTTAGATACCAGTTATAAGATACTCCAATGCGACTTGATTGAAAAAAATTAATTGGAGGCCTTTACTTTTTCTATATACTCTTTTTCATATATAAAAGAAGTACATACACAAATTTTGCTATAAAACGTGAAATTTGATGAAATTTTTAATGGAACTCATTTTGGAGTATCTTATATTCATTATTGGAGTATGCTCAAATTGATAAAGAGGTATCATCATACAATTTAAGTGGTATATGAGAGGTGGGAGTACGTACTCCTCCCAGGAGTACCATACCATTTTCATATATATATATATATATATATAACACCCAGTGCTCTACACACAAACAGGAGACGTGTGAAAAGACTACCATTATTTTCCAATAAATAGTTTAATTTTTAACCTAACAAATTGAAAGATCCCTCGCAAAAAAAAGGATCAAATTGATAAAACTTAAATTTAACTTCTTGTATACCCCGGGGATGGTGTTTGCAAATCACTACTAGAGGTGAAACCATGCAGGATAGGTTTTCTACAACCACAGAAGATGAGGTGATCAGATTGAAAGGCATCACTTTCAGTGGTGTAATGTTCGATGTTGGCTTCTTGTGGCCGCAGGTTTTATCCCTAGACTTTAACTTGCCTATAATTATCTTATCATCGCTCCATGCATCCGTGCATGCCATCTCTTTTACAAAGCTAGCTGTATCCTTTGCTGTTAAGCTTTCACAAGAACAAACAGCCAAAAATATAATAATCTCTCCCTCCTCATTGGGTTACCAAACCACCATGCATGCACCAGATTCTTGCCTTTACCAACCTGATGGGGACAGAGAGAGAGAGTCAGTCGGTGAGATGGACAGGAACTTATAGTTAACTTCTCTGACCGTTTGACGTAGCCAAGCAACAAGTTCTACTTTGAATTTCTTATGCTCTTAAGCCATCAGATGAGACGAGAATGAGACGAGTGTGTATCATGCATTCAGTTATCACTGTGTCTAATTAAATCCTTACGCACCAACACTGTAATGGATGGTTCCATCAGCCTCACAATACGCTAGAATTAAAACCAAACAATTCACCGGCTCATCTAGGTGACTAGCAGGCTCACCACTCACCTCCATAAACATTGTCAGTGTTTTTTAGGCATGCTATGTGGAGGTCAATTAATCTCCTAATTTATAAGCAAATGTTACAAATTTCATGTAAAATCCTCAAAAAGCGTGCATCGATCACTCGTTTCTTCCGAATTACAATGGTTATTAGAAAATGTTGTGGTATAAAAAAGAGTTCCATAATAGAAAGTATGATCGATAATGTATTTATTTTATTTTATTTTTGCTGGTCGATAGCGACAAATCCAGGAATATGTTACATCAAGGCACATTGTGACAGTCTTTTCTATCCTTCCTCGAATTTTTCGCACATACATCACCTTTTGACCTGTATTTGCAGGAATGACTACCGCCACAGCGTATTTACGGATTTAACACCGTTGCCGCACGACGGCCGTGCGGCAACGCCCCGCCACATGTATTGTTTACACAAGAAGGTACACTATGTGGGGAGGCTAAGACATGCTAATGAATGATCCAAACGTAACATGAAATTCCTGCGTCATATTGTATATCGACATCTTCAATGGAGTTGCAATGCAGCTTTTTTTCCCATACATTCCAAGTCACACGAAATCATAAAACACTAATTTTCGAACCCTAAAATCCAAATTATCACAACCTAAATCCTAAATTTTCTAGATAACTCCAGAACAACTATAAAATTGTCGAAACAATGCACAATCAAGTCCACTGCGTGAGGAGCCTTCAAAATAAATTTCATACTTTTTTGAGCTCATTTTCTACATTTACAAATTCGTACAAATAGTACACTTATATGAAATTGCGACAAAAATTCTGAACGAATAAAATTATGGTAAATTTACACAAGCAAGTACACTGTGTCGGGAGGCTCAACATAAAATTTCATAATTTTTGAACTCATTTGCTATTTTTGAAAATTCCTACAAAACCCTAATCGGAAACCCTAATTTCGGTCGCATTAAATCCTAATGCAAACCTAATGCGACACGTGGCGGCCTGAGGGCCGTTGCCACACGGCGGCTGTGCGGCAACGGTTGCCGCACGGTGACCGTGCGGCTACGACTGAGGTAGCAGTGGGGGCAGGCGGGAGGCCACGTGGCGGGTCGTGGGGCGTTGCCGCACGGCGGCCCTGCGGCAACGCCACGTGACGAGCTGAGGACCAATGCCGCACGGTGGCCGTACGGCAACGGTGCTAAATCCGCAAATACATCATGACGGTAATCATTTCTGCCAGGTTCAAAAAGTGTTGTTTGTGCCAAAAATTCATCCTTTCTCTATCTTGTAGGACAAGTAGTGTACGTAGCTGTCCTTCCAAGTTTTATACCAATTATTTGGTTGATGCTTCAGTTGACGGTTCGTAGCTTCGCTTTCATTGTAGGCCATTTTCATCTGTAACGAACTACACGTTATTTCATGCATGGAATCTTTCATATGCTAGTGCGCCGTACCTCAAAAGTTACTGCAAGGAATTATCACCAAGGGAATTATATTACTTATTGATGTGAAAGGACCAAGTAGACCTGAGCAAATAAAAAAAAAACAAAACAAAAGTAGCCATGCTAAGACGGAAAAGTAGCATCCAGAGCATAGCAATATACATTAGATACATTAGGACATTGTCTCAACCAGATCGAGCGCCGCAGCACAATAAGGCACATTAGAGTTGCTACAGTAAGTATTCGCCGTTTATACGATACTTTGCTACAGTGCTACTAGGACATGTTGATTTTGGGCCTATGCCACATTGGTCGTAGGTAGTTCGTTTTAGTGGGTTGTCAAATTTTTCTTCAAATAATTTGTACAAAATAATAAGGGAGCAACTAGCGCTCAGACGTACGAGCACAACATTCATATATAATATGTGCAGTAATTTTAATCCATGTGTGCAACAAAATGCACAAATAATGATACAATGCCAAAGAAAAAAAGATTGGGGAAAAAATATATTCTCACCAAAAAAATACATGAAACCATCATTATAGAATCTAGTCACGCTTTAAAACAAGGTCAAGTATCTTGATCAAACAAAATTCAATGTTACAACATTGCAACATTTGAAAATAATAGTGAAAACATCTAAAAATAATTGTTGCAATATTTTTAGAAGGGATTGCAAAAAAATCAGGGTGGATCAGAACGGTATGGACCATGGAGGAAATTTGGGGGATGAATGAGAATTGCCTACACAACATCTGAAACCATGGGTGAATGAATGAGGATGAAACAATAACTAATTCGATCCGGTGCTACAAAAAAAATTCAGAAGCGCAACAATTTGTTCCTAAGCTTGTAACAAAACTTTAGTCCCTATGCAACAAACACGGAATCGGTAAAACAAAAATATGCAACAAACTTGAATAATTTAGGCAACAAATACAAGAATCTATTGCAACAAAAATCAAACCTTGTTGCAATAACAAAGAAACAATCTTAACATCTTCCAACTTTTGAGTGTGGAATATTGCAACATCCAAAAATAGTAGTCGCAACAACACAACTTACTGATTGCAACATTTTTATTGTGATATCAAGGAGGTGGTGGTGGCCAGCCCACACCATCATCTCTGTTACTGGCACCGCTTACTGAGGGAGTAGGATTGGTTGAGGACTTGGGACCCGACCGCCAGGGACAGGAAGCAGGCCTTGGAGTTGAAGTAGTACTTGTGTGTCGTCTTGAACTAGGCGGCGATGGACGTCTCCGGTTGTGGCTGCGACGCTGGGGCCATTGACAGTGACGAGACGAAGCCGTTGATCACCGCGTGTTGCGTCGGGCAGAAGTTGTCATACCAGATGAGGTTGACGGCGATGCGGCCCGAGAGGAGCACGCCCTTGTGGTACGTCATGGTGATGGGCTGGTCCTGCACACATGGTGATGGGCAGGTGTGGAACAGCAACGTGCACACTAGGAGCGATGCCGCCACAGAAGTAGAGGAAGCCATTGGTGGGATATTGGACTTGAGTTTCTTGGTTTTGGCTTGAGGAAACGGGGAAAGATGTGGCGCTTGACTAGATAACACTACTACAAAAAGGCAAATACTAGACGCCTCATCACAGACAGTTTTTCAAAACCGTTTGTGTTAATGGTAATCACAGATGGTTTTGCCAGTGTGAACGTCTCTATTACTGGATACGGTAAGAACCGTCTATGATAAGTATCTTATCACAGACGGTTTGTTTTAAAAACCTTCTATGATAAGTATCTTTGATTTTACCATGGCTTGAAATGCCTAACTCTATGATTTTATCATGGCTTGAAATCACTAACTCTCTGATTTTACCATGGCTTGAAATCACTAACTATGTGATTTTACCATGGCTTAAAATCACCAACACTCTGATTTTACCATGCCTTGAAATCACTAACTATAGGCATTTCAAGTCCTGTAGTCAGGTAAAATCGGGAGATACTTATCATAGACGGTTTTTAATATGAAGACGGTTTTTGTTTGAAACCGTCCGTGATTCGTGAAAATTTTTGAACATTTGCGCGGGAGGTGAAATGTTTTGGCGCTGTCCTTATATATTATACACACCCCCACCTTGTCTTCCATCAATCTCTCCCTCTCCACTCCCCACACCGAGCTCCGACGACCGCCCTTGATTCCCCGTCATGGTTCAGCGAGGAGATGCAGCCGACTGTTTCACGGCGCCTCCAGTGAGCGGGGCGCTGCGGCTTGACCGGTACCACCAGATCTGGCTGCCCCCCATCTTGGCCTCAGGTGAGCACGAAGTTTTACCCCTAAATCCCCATCCAAGTTTCCTTCTCACTCTGATTTCATCCCCTCCATCCTGTCAGATTTTATTCTCAGTGAAGACCCCCATCTGTGGTCGACAAGGGAGGCCGATTCGGTTCAAGATGGATGGATGCCTCTACTCAACCTCGTCCTCGTTAGAGAGTGAGCCATTGATTGAGAGAGAGTGTATCTTTTAATTACCTTCTTGCAAACTATCGACAAAGCAAATGGAAACTAGAGTTGTTCAAACGCCGGGCTTCAAGCCGGGCTTGAAAAGCCCAGTCTAAAATCGACAGGCTCGAGCCTGGCCCGGCCCGAAAAATTGATTTTCCTATTAAAATGCATTATTTTAATCCTTTTTGGAATAAAAAATTAATATTTAATTCATTTCTAGAATTAAAAAATTAGATTTCCATTTTTTAAAATTGTTTTTTTTTGGGATTTCGGACTTTCGGGCGAAATTTCAGTCCCAAGCCCGGCTCGAACATGGTCGGGCTTGGGCCAGGCCGACAGGCCGGTCCGCCCGTGAACAGTTCTAATGGAAACTACTGTCCAGCAATTGATTGGTTTGGCTCAAAATTCGATTTTTTTTTGCAATAGGAAAAACTATAACAGACGGTTTTTACTATAAAAAAAACCATATGTGATAGTCTGTGATAATTGACCATCACAGGCAGTTACTGATCAGAACCGTCTGTGAAGCTATCATAGACGGTTCAAAAACCGTCTGTGATGACCTCGTAGTATCATCGACCTAGAAGTCGACGGTTCAAAAACCGTCTCATGATGACGATTTTGAACCGTCTGTGATTACCTTTTTTGTAGTAGTGTAAGGCTTGCGTGGACATCTGAGAGAGAGAGAGAGAGAAAGGCAAATCTATTTGGTAGAAGAAATAAAAGAAAAATAGGGGGAGAGGACTACTAAAGCGTGTACATTGGAGTGAACATGGCGTTCGATGTATTGAACGTCTCACCATATCAATTCCCATGTAACAATCATACAAAAGCCAGTGACACAGCTCTTTGAGATCAAAACAGTAAATTAAAGAGACTAAAGAGTTGCACTTTTTTTTTGGAAAAATAAGACATGCTTATCTAGAATCATAGGCAGTGGCTTGGTTAAGGGAACGATACCCACCGGAGCCATAGCGAAAGCGAGTCTTCATAGGGCAATTGTCACTGCTTATGGACCCGAACCTAAGTGATCTATCCGTGACCAGGATGAAGCTTGGATGAAACAAAGCAGAGGTCCGAACTGACTGATGTTGAAGAATCAGCGGATGAGTTGTGGTTAGGGGTGAAATGCCACTTGAACCCAAAGCTAGCTGGTTCTCCCCAAAATGCGTTGAGGTGCAGCAGTTGATTGGACATCTAGGGGTAATGCATTGTTTCAGTGCGGGCTGCGCGAGCAGTACCAAATCGAGGCAAACTCTGAATACTAGATATGACCCAAAAATAACGGGGGTCAAGGTCGACCAGTGAGACAATGGCAGATAATTAAGCTTCATCGTCGAGAGGGAAACAGCCCGAATCACCAGCTAAGGCCCCTAAATGACCGCTGAGTGGTAAAGGAGGTGGGGGTGAAAAGAAAGCCAGGAGGCTTGCCTAGAAGCAGCCACCCTTTAAAGAGTACGGAATATATAGCTCATTGATTGAGCGCCCTTGTGCTGAACATGAACGGGGCTAAGCAATCTGCCGAAGCTGTGGGATGTCAAAATGCATCGGTAGGGCAGCGTTCCGCCTTAGATGGAAGCAAACGCAAAAGCGGGGTCGATGAAGCGGAAGCGAGAATGTCGGCTTAAGTAATGAAAGCATTGGTGAGAATCCAATGCCCCGAAAACCCAAGGTTTCCTTCGCAAGGTTCGTCCACGGAGGGTGAGTCAGGGCCTAAGATCAGGCCGAAAGGCATAGTCGATGGACATGTTAATATTCCTGTACTACCCCTTGTTGGTACGGAGGGACAGAGAAGGTTAGGTTAGCCGAAAGATGGTCATAGGTTTAAAGACACAAGGTGACCCCGCTTTTTCAGGGTAAGAAGGGGTAGAGAAAATGCCTCGAGCCGAGGTCCAAGTACCAAGTGCTGCAGCGCTGAAGTATGAGCCCTGTGGACTAGCCATTGCTTCTCCACGAGCCTCATACCAGGCGCTACGGTGCTGAAGTATGTAACCCATGCCATACTCCTAGGAAAAGCTCAAATGACCTTCAACAAAAGGGTACCTATACCCGAAACCAACATAGGTGGGTAGGTAGAGAATACCTTGGGGCACGAGACAACTCTCTCTCTCTCTCTCTAAGGAACTCGACAAAATAGCCCCGTAACATCGGGAGAAGGGGTGCCCCCTCGCAAAAGGGGTCACAGTGACCGAGGCAGGCGATTGTTTACCAAAAACACAGTCTCGCAAAGTCGTAAGACCATGTATGGGGCTGATGCTCGCCAAAGGCCGAAAGGTCAAGGAAGTTGGTGAACTGATGATGGGGAAGCCGTGACCAAGCCCTAGTGAACGACGGTCAGAATTATAACGGTCCTAAGGTAGCGAAATTCCTTATCGGGTAAGTTCGACCCACACGAAAGGCATAACGATCCGGCACCGTCTCGGAGAGAGGCTCGATGAAATAGACATGTCTGTGAAGATGCGGACTACCGCACTTGGACAGAAAAGACCCTATGAAGCATTATTGTTCCTGGGATTGGCTTTGGGCCTTTCTTGCGCAGCTTAGGGAGGCGGCGAAGGCCCTTCCGGGAGGCTCGAGCCATAAATGATATACCACTCTGGAAAAGCTCGAATTCTAACCATGTGTCAGACCCGCGGGCCAAGGGATAGTCTCAGGTAGACAGTTTCTATGGGGTGTAGGCCTCCCAAAAGGTAACGGAGGCATGCAAAGCTTTCCTCGGGCTAGACGGACATTGGTGCTCGAGTGCAAAGGCAAAAGGGAGCTTGACTACAAGACTCACCTGTTAGCCTTAGTGATCCGACGGTGCCAAGTGGAAGGGCTATCGCTCAATGGATAAAAGTTACTCTAGGGATAACAGGCTGATCTTCCCCAAGAGTCTACATCGACGGGAAGGTTTGGCACCTCGATGTTGGCTCTTCGCCACCTGGAGCTGTAGGTGGTTCCAAGGGTTGGGTTGTTCGCCCATTAATGTGGTATGTGAGCTAGCGTTCAGAACGTTGTGGGATAGTTCGGTCCATATCTGGTGTGGGCGTTAGAGCATTGAGAGGACCTTTCCATAGTACGAGAAGAACAGGAAGGACGCACCTCTGGTGTACTAGTTATCGTGCCTACGGTAAATGCTGGTTAGCCAAGTGTGGAGAGGATAACTGCTAAAAGCATATAAGTAGTAAGCCTACTCCAAGATGAGTGCTCTCTCCTCCGACTTCCCTAGAGCCTCCGGTAGCACAGCCGAGACAGCGACGGGTTCTCCACCCACACTGGGATGGCGCGACAAAAGTATGGAAATAGGATAAAGTAGCGCTGAGATGAGCCGTTTAAATAGGTGTCAAGTGGAAGTGCAGTGATGTATGTAGCTGAGGCATCCTAACGAACGAACGATTTGAACCTTGTTCCTACACGACCTAATCAAATTGATTAGGCACTTGCCACCTATCTTCATTGTTCAACTCTTTGATGAATAGATGAAAAAAAACCAAAAAAAAAATCTACCCTTCCATCTCTTGGATAGTTAGAGAGCAAGGGCAGAGGCCTTTGGTGTCCCTTCCGGTCAAGAATTGGGGGCTTCACAATTACTAGCCAATATTTCACTCATGCCTTTCCTCGTTCATGGTTTGATTTCTTTTTTTTTTATGTAATGAACCTATCCTCTATCTTCTCTTTTCTGTTTATATTTCAATATACCGAAACCCATATTAAGATATAAGACTAGATAAATATTAAGAGGACTCTTCCGCCTAGATAAAAATCTATCATGGTCAGCAAAGTTGTTTCTTTATTTGTATTTGCCCTTTAGTTAATAATTTCAATTTCATTAAGAAAAACTAACTAAATAAATGGAAAATGAAAATTGATAGAATTCTTTTTTTTTCTTCAAATCCAAAAAATTTCTCTTTTTTTTATTTTATACATAGGTCGTCGATTCGGCATTGGATAAAAAAGGGCAGGGTGCCCTTCTAGTAAATAGTTCAAACCATTTTATCGATATGAGTGTTTTATATCAGATAAATTCTACATTAGCTACTTCCCGTTTAAAGCATTTCGGTACTAATACTAATATAGTTGTAGAAAGAGTACCCCTTTTTGCCTGGACTCCAAGAAGTTTAGCTTTAACCGTTTTAATATATAAACAAAGGTTAGCATATATAAATATGGGCTTACCATATTTTTTTTATGAAACTGATGCTAACAGGTAGGCCAATGTGGGCACAATGTCACAACAATTTGTCGTTAAGGCATTGCTTTAATTGCACTAGATGTGGGTTGTTCAATAGAAATCCTGCACTCTGGACAGATCCTAAGAGTTTGGTTTTGTTACAGTCTGTGATCTCCGACAAGGCAACAATGATAAATTCGTTGGCGATGATATTGATGTGCAAATAAAAGAAGGAAAAAAAGCAGAGCAAGGAGATGTAAACATGAATGCACATGTTCCCGAAAACAAAATTGAATGGGTTTTATAAAAAAAAGAATGCATAAATAGTATTTATGTGCTACTTCTTTATGATGATTCGAGGTCTCTAGTAAGAAACACACCTCCACAAAGAGTGTACATGTTAGGTTAATTGAATTGCGAATCGTGCATGCCACACACGGTGTTGACAACGGTTCTACGAAATTTCTGTGCCTGCATCCAATGCAACCTTAAGGGCTTGTTTAGGAAGCCCAAAGGTCTAAATGGAAGAAAGATGTGAGTTGAAAACAATTCTAATATAGATCATCTCCATTTTTGGTGAATGTCAGTGCTCTAGCCAATCTTCAAGGGAAAAACAACTCCAATCCAAATGGGACGGTCGAGTTGATAGGATTGAAGCACAGCCTATCGAGAGCTTAGAAAATGAAAGGGAATTAACTAGATTATACTATAGACTTTTTTTGGGAGTTTGTAAGAATTTAGATAGATAATTGTAAAAAAAATGTAGATAGATAGATAGATAATTTTTTTAAAAAGTAGATAGATAGATAATTGTATAAAAAATACCAAATCAAAGGGTAGGGAGTAAATGGGCGGATCAAATCTGTGTGAGGAATATTTGAAAGAATAACGGCGCACGTCTTTCCCATTACACGCGCATGCATTTCGTCTTCCTCCATAGAACCTCAATTCACCTCGTATATATTCTCACCATGTGCAGATGTGCTCCTTCCTTTCTTCCATGGCCCCTTCTTCTTTTCGCTTATTCGGTTACCTATTTCGGCCACCTAGTGTGTGTGTGTATATATGTATGTATGTAGTCGTACATTGCCTAGATTAAGCAAAGATCAATGGGGATTTGCCATATTAGTTGCGGGATGAGCTCATCCTCCACGGTGAATAACACGCCCATCTTTGAATTAATGCAGAATGGAACATTTGCATCTTTGTTGATCGAATTTGGCAAGATCTACTCTTTGTTGACAGCTGATTCGACTCGATATCAATCTAGCCATATCACAAACACTACATGCACAAACTTCTATATGCAACAATTGCACCCATTACCCTCCTGTCATGAAATTCTGCTACTGATATTCATCTACATGCATCTTTTGTTCTTATTTTGTAAAAGTTATGTACATTGAAGTTTGTACATATAGCATCGAGAGTGAGCAATTTTGTGGGACTTCCACTTTTCATATAGGTCGAGCTAGGGCCTAGCTCAGGTTCTAGGACAAAAGAATAAATTACACTTGACCAAAATAATTATTAGAAAGTTCAAGAAAAATGACTTTCGGCGCACCTTGACAACAAGGCAAATTAAGTTCTTGATCATTATATGGAATACCATTATACCCAATAGGACAAATCAATCTTTTCTGCAGCATCAAAAGGGTATAATAAGCAAAGGATGAAATTATTGTACTTTTTGGCCTTTTGGGCTGGAGTATCTAAGGTAAGGAGACTAAAGAGAGCTCAAATAAATACTCATGTAATGATGAATCTCTAACTAAACAAATATTGCTGAGACCACGAAAAATGCAGCAAGATACGAGAGAGAACAAAAGAACAATTGACCAAATAACCTGTCTTCAGGAATAAAGATGGTTCACGCTTTCACGCACCCTCAACTGTATTTGTACCAGAACATCCAAAATCTCCTTGTGTACAATCACATAACAATACTCCAAATGTTTTTCATGGATGAACAACCTAAAACAAAACTACCTGCAAATAATATTAGGTGCGGTTCAGCTACTTGAGTCGAGAAACTGCCAAAACAATTCCTTTCGCTTACCCAAGAAATAAATATTGTAGTTTGATGCGGTTTATGAACAAGCTCCCATATCATGCATGACTCATGAGTTAGCAACCGAGATGCAATCTGCAAATGAATTTGTTTCATCAATAAAATGCAAATTGGTTTGTGAGTTGTGAAGTGTATCTAGAAGACAAACACGTCTCATGGGATGAATAGAGGTAATTCCATGGTGAAATATTGCATCACTTGCAATTTATTCAGGAAGATTGTAGCAAATATATATGTAAGATTTTGATTGCACAATTAAAATTCTGCCTAGACAAACAGGAACCTTTGAGAAATGGTAGCACTACAGTTTACAAATTCAAATAGCGTACCAGAATGTCCACAAATGAAGAAAATTGATAATCAAAATATATATGACATGTGTTAAGGCGATAAAATTAAATAAATCAGAATATTACTACACAAAAAATTGGACCAATAAAAATGCAAAAACAAGACGTTTTACAAGGGGAAAAGGGGGGAAAAGATAATACTAGCTACACACGACTGTTGTGTCTAGCTCCATGGATCGTCCCATCCTTTGGGTCCCTCCCTCTTAACAAAATCTACAATGGCCCGAACTGCCTCTTGCACCCTATTGGAGAGAGCATGGTTTCCCCATTCTATTTCAACTTTCTCTGCACCTCCCAGTGCCCGACATAGTCTGTAGTAAAACATAAAACGTGAGTATGATATATATATTGGATCAGTATTTGCCACATTTAGGTTTCTGTTTTCACCTGTCTACGAGTGCCCTCTTATCAACATGTTCCGGAACGTATTCATCCCCCATTGAGAAAATAACCTGCAGAAGTCAGAGCATAATGTGTCAGAGCTGAATTCATATTGCAACCTAGAACTACACCAAGGAAAATAAGGCTTTTTCTTTTGCAGAAGACAACTAAATTGTTATCGTCAGTGAGCCAGAGAAACGAGTTTTGAGATGTTTATTATGCTTGAATTTCCATGACTTCCTTACGATTCATAATTGTTTACATCCTAGTGCAGCTTGCAAGTATATTTTTAGGATTTTGAGCTTCCTGAGTTCTATTTCATTAGCTTGTTTAATGTGATCAGAAAGCAAACCCGCACAACCAAAACAATCCACTAGTCAAAATCATCATTTCAATAATGCTTGAAATACTATCATTTCATGAATGAATAAACTAGGAAAGCCAAATACCCAAACTTAGGTTCAAGACCCCAACAATATATATGAGGTTCATCCTGTTTCTGTACCTTCACAACTTTCCAAATTACTTAACATGCAACTCAAAGTTATCAAGCCTAGCTTTATGGCATTGTAGCATCAATAAAAACGAAAGCATCCAACTATGCAAGTCGTAAAAAGGACTCAGGGACACAAACATATTTTTTTAACACTTGGTAAAGTTGACATTAAGCAAAATATTAAGTATCATGTAATCATGTAATTGTTTTTTTTTAATGTGGCACTATGAATGGTGAAAGCCATTGATCAGTATCAAATTAAGGTCATAACTAGAGGCTCATAAAGGACAATAGAAGGATGACCACAAGTGTTCACTGTAATCATCAGAAGACAATGAATGAATTGAATATGAAATCTAACATCATTTCTAGGCAATGAATCACTCAAGTGGAGTTTTTAGGTGCTTTGGCAAAGCCAACTAGGAAAGAGGAATAATACCTGGCACTGTGTGGTTGACATATGACCAAGGCTCTGCCTCAACTGATCTTCACTAAGATCTGAACTGAACATGTCGTCATCACCCATATATGCACAAAGGGAGTGGTACCTACACATTATTTGATGAGGACTGCCCCAGTTTAATAACATACATACCTACACATAGAGATTCAAAACACTATCACAAGGTTAAAGCTAAACTTAATGTTTATAATTATACTTTGTTTGAAAGAATGCGACTATGGCTTTGCTTGTGTAAGTGTAGGTATTATGGACGCCCTAGAAATAGTGCGGGCCAGAGGAAGGAGAGGGGACCGGCCCAAGAGAGAAGAAGGAAGCAAGGAGGATGCAAGCCATGGAAAAGGAGAAGCCCAAGCCTATTCGGCTGAAAAGGGGAAAACCCATGGGAATCCAGCCCATGCGGCCACAAGAGGGCTCAAGCCCAACCCAAAGAAAGGGAGCTCATGTGGCCAGCAAAGGGGGGAAGGGGGATCTCAAGACCAAGCTCAAGCCGAAGAGGCCTACTTCCACATCCACCTGGACCAAGAGGAGTCCAAGACTAAGCCCATGCGGCTGGAGAAGCTAGAGTCCGAGTCCAATTCATCGCATTGACCGAAAGGAGCAGAATAGGCTGATTTCAAGTTTTGAAGCCGGATTGAGAAGCCCACATGAATTTGGATAGGGAATCCACATGGGCCTGTGTGCCATGAGTCTTAGAGGTCCTCATTGGGCCTTGTATCTCTTTTAGAACTCGTGTACAAGTTTTGGAACAATTTATAGTCAGATTGGGCTTAGAAGCCGAATTGGCTACTTGGGCCAACTAGAGTTTGTTTGGGCTTCATGGTTGTCACGGCGTACTTAGCGACCACGGTGCCTGAGAGAAGCCATGACGCCATGGCGTCTAGGCGGGCACCATGGCGTCCTCAAGGCGAGATACGGCAAGCAAAGAAAAAAGAAGGATGAGTAGTAGGCAAGAGCAAATCGAGAGAGGAACAAAGAAAAAGAAGTAGAAGGAAGAGGAAGACAAATCGAAAGCAAGAGGAAGACAAATCAGGAGCAAGAGGAAGAAAAACTCAGGAAAAACAACAAGAGGACAAATCAGGAGTTCAGGGCTTCGGAAGAACTCAAGAAACAAAGGAGTAGAGGAGAGAGTACCTGGCGTCGGAGGGAGAGCAGATCGCCGACGGCTAGCGCAGTGAGGGGCGGCGACGGCTAGATGGCCAAGACGAGGCGAGCCTCCGCGGCATCCCCTCTGCACAGCCAGGACACCTAGGTGACGCGTGACAACCATGTTGGGCTTAGCCCATGTGTGTGAGGGTGTATAAGACCCTAGGGGTGCGCACCAGAACGGTTCAACCACGAATTTTGAAGAAAAATACAAATTGCTTTTGCAACGTTCTAGGGTTTGTGCTAGCCGCCAGTCGCCCTCTTGAAATTGTGCTACCCCCATTGATTTTCTTGCTTGTTCTTGATTGAATTATAGGGAGATCATCTCCACTTTGGTCGTATTCAAGTGAAAGTTATCATACCGTGTGGTTCAGCGAGTTCATACATCGAAGGTCATTCCATTGGCATCAATTGGTCTCGTCGAGTCGTTGGGTTTCATAGTGTATCCCAGATTCTAAGTCATAAAGATCAGGCACCCGTATCATTATTTCTATGCATTATAATAAAACTGAAGAAAAAACAATTTTTAATTCATTATGGATAATTTTAAGATCACATTGACTACCAAAGGATACTACGAGATATGCCGGCGAACAGATCGAACAAAATAAAAGATATGCAACCAAAAGAAGTCATAGGATATTGGATAGATACAAGTCAAGTCTCCTAAGAAAACCACAGAAACAATACAGAAAGTTAACTTTGCATCATTTGAAAAAAATAATAGAATACACCAAATATAGTTGATGACAAGCAACATTTGACCAAAAAAAAACGATGACTAGAAACACCAGAATTTTTATGTTCGATATTGTCCTTAAATAGTAGCTAGCTTCTTGCTGTTTGTTTTATATTTGTTCTCATGGCTCAATTTTCAACATCGACAGCCATTTCACCTTTTGTCTGCATGTTACTTTGCTTTATAAAACCTTGATAACTCTTCCATGTTGCATGGTCCATGGAGGCCAGCAAGAAATTTTTATCTCAGGTCATCATCAGGGAAAACTATAAGGTTTCAGGAAAAAAAAATTGGGGGTCACCCATACAACTGGTAACCGCCATTTATCAGATATTTCAGTAAAATTTCGTCCGAAATATTCAAACCGATTTTTTTTTAATTCAATGGATAAAAGAAACATCAAGCACAAACTAGGTTGAAACATGCAGTTGTGCTAGTGGTGGTAGTGTTTCGTGCGTGTGGTCAACGGATCGAATCCCACCTCCTACAAAGAATTTTTCCTCCTTTTCCAACCTAACGCCGGTGAGACCCACATGTCAGATTTTTTCTTGTGGGCATAAAAAAGCAAGCGAAGCTGGGATTTTTTTCTTCTGAAGGAAGAACAGTAAAAAAAGGCAAGTGAAGCTGGGAAATGAACCCAAGACCACATGCATGCAGTTGCTTGGCACATCAGGTATGTTACAACTGCTTCTATACTCAAATAGAAAATTTAAACATAAACGGATTTTTTGACCGATTTGAATTTTTACTGGGACCCACTAGCAAGGCCGGTAACCCACGATTAATAAGTGTTCTAAAAGGCGGCCGCCTAGCCCGCCTAGCTGATTTATCCCGCCTAGACCCGCTTGATCAGCGATTAGGCGCTAGGCGCTGATCTGCCTCCCGACTAGCGCCTAGCATCTTAGTGAACATTGATTACCGGCCGGTAGAATTGATTACCGGACTGTACCACCACATAAACAGTAATCCCACAAATATTAGTTAGGATTTATTATTTAGGAATCTATCTATTAGGTGTTTGGTATTATCTATTACTTAGGCAAGTTATTATTAGATTGGATTATTAGAGATAAGTTTCTTTATAGATTATTTCTTAAGGGCTAAGTCGTGTTGTCCATATAAAAGGAATAACATGTATCTATTATCAATCAAGCAAGAAATAAATAAAGTTAGCCTCTAACCAGTTGGCTAAAGATCAGAATCTCCTTGTTCGTCGGGAAGAGTCCCAACCGAGCTTGGAGGGTGATCCCTCGCCTCCCTGGCTAATCAGGCCTCAGAGCCTCGCTACCTCGACAAGGAAGAGCCCAGCCGGCGATTAGATGAAGGCGAGTGCCTTACCCTCGGTCCTCGGACCCGTACCCAACCAACGACCACAACATTTGGTATTAGAGCCACTCATCATAGCTTCCGGTGCCGCACCATCTCTCTTGGAGAAGTTGAAAGCTAACGGCGAAGAGCACAAAGTCTTACTCAACAACTTGATTGTTGTCCATTGGAGCTTCATTGATCCTTGTCAGTGTGACGCGATGTCGCCATCGTATCCTCTCAACAACATGGGGCCACCAAGAACTTCAACCATAACCACCAATGCAGCTCAAGGACAAGCTGCCTGGCCGCGTAATCATGGAGGACGGGAGGCTTCGGCCTTCGGCCTCGGCCTGGAGCCGTGATGGCAGAAGGGAAGGCGCAGGGGATGCGCTAGGTAGAGAAGTAGTAGATGGGAAAATAGAGAAATAGAGGGAGGGAGATGATTGATAATTCTTGCTTGCTTTATTAATGGTAATTAGTCCTCAATAAATAAGGCATTGGCGGTGGCGGTAGAATCCATCCTCGCAAGACAACCAACTTGGCGCAGATTAGATTATGTGCCCAACCACCTTATCCCTTTAGACTAACAACTCTATCTCTTGCCCTAATGACTCTTATCTAGCTAACTCAATCGGTAAACAAACTTTATTATCCTATCACCTAACTAAACAGTAGGCAATCGGTGGTTGATGTCCTGCATGCCATAGTGTAGGCCCCACATGACATCTCTCCCTCATTAACAAGCGGCTCGTCCTCGAAATAAACGCCGCATCGCTGCTGAAGTCGCCGACAGGGACCCATGAAGTTTGAGTCCCACGCCTTACATCGACGAGGAGTTCCCTGACACCGCGAGCCAACCTGGCGTGAACAACCCGGGGAGAAGGACAGACACGCCCATGCTGCATGTCCGGCAGTGGTGAGGGGGTATTGGGTGTGTCGCCAAAATAGGGCTTGAGGAGACCGACGTGAAAACGCCATGAACTGCGGCGCGGCCGGCAGCCGGTGTACGCGACGCCCCTATTCGCTAGAATCTTATAGGGCTGAGAAGCGTGAGCAAGCTTCCGATGAGCCTTGAGAGCGATGAGAAGCTTGGCGGGAGTCGAGCACACCCATTGCCCCACCTCAAAAATCACGCACGGTGATTTAAGATCATATTGCCGCCAGGTAATCTTGCGTTTGCCAGGAGACGCGCTCCGACATCATGTAGCAAAGAAGTCCGGCCGCCGAAAGGTTGGTCGACGGCGGTGACGGCAAAGACCGCCATATCGCCGCAGGAAGGAGGGTCACAGCCATAGACAACTTTGAAAGGCGTCTCCTTCAAGGACGACTAAAAGGAGGTGTTGTAACAATACTCGGCCCATGATAGCCAGTGGAGCCATTGGCGGGGACGATCGCCGGTGAGGCAGCGGAGGTACATGCCAATGATTTTGTTGATGGCCTCCGTTTGCCTATCGGACTGCGGGTGGAATGCGGAGCTCAAGTTGAGCTTGACGCCGGCGAAGTGGAAGAGCTCTTTCCAAAAGTGGCTGGTGAAGATGGGGTCACTTGATCGGCGACGATGGAGCACGGGAACCCGTGGAGCCAAGACTACTCGTCAAAGAACACCCGCCACCGAGCCTTTGTGTATGGGTGTCATTAATGGCACAAAGTGTGCGTGCTTGGAGAAGCGATCGACGATGGCGAGGATGACCGACTTCCGCTGACGCGTGGCAACCCTTCGATGAAGTCCATCGAGATATCCTCCTGCATACCGGAGGAACCTCTAATGGTCAGGAGACCCGCGGTGAGCCGCTTCCACCTTGTACTCATCGACATACCGCAGCTGCGGATGAAGTCCGCACCACTGCTTATGCAAGGTATGTGGAAGTCCGCTTGCCGCATGAGGGTCTTTTGGACCCTCATGGTTCAACAGGTGCGCTGCCTCCACGATGGCCGACAGGAGCGGCGAGGACGGGTGTATGTAGGCCTTGCGGTCATACAACACCAACCCATCTTGTACGCTCCACGGGAAAGGCCCACTGCCGCCCAACACCGGGCCTTGATGGCGCTGTGTCGACGCCTTCGCCTCCCGCCAGAGGTCGCCAAAAGGGCGGCTTCGAGCCGACAGGCTGTGATCGTTCTTGCCGAAGTCGGTGTCGCGGCGGGAAAGGGCATCTGCCACCACGTTCTGTTTGCCTAGCTTGTACTCTACCTGAAAGTCGAAGCCGAGGAGCTTGCTCACCCAATGGCTTCGCGGAATCGCCGACAAATACCGGGTCCAAGCAGAACTTGAGGTCAGAGGGTCGCGCGACGATTTAACGGCGACCCTGGACATACAAACCGCCAATGTCAGATCGCTCGACTAAGCCGACGACTCGTCAGAAGCAACCAGCTTGGCGTGGCGAGGTGCGATGGCGCGGCTGAAGAAAGCTACCAGACCGCCGCCCTGATGGAGCACCCCACCGAAGCCAGATCCCGAGGCGTCACACTCGATGATGAACTCCTTGTCGAAGTCGGGAAGCTGGAGGACGGGTGCCAAGGAGAGCTGACTCGAGCTTGGAGAAGGTCAGAATCGCCTCCTCGGTCCAAATAAACGCCTCCTCCTGAAAGCCTGTAAGTGGCTCGACGATGGTGCCGAACCCATGATGAACTTGCGGTAGTAGCTATAGTCCCAAGAACCCTGAGGGCGAGACAAGTGGGTAGTCTGGGCTGCCAGCAAACACCGTCTCAGACTCTTCGGTGTCCATCGCGACGCCTTGCTTTGAGATGACGTGGCCGAGGTAGCCAATGGAGGATTCCCCAAAGAGACATTTCGATCTCTTAAGGAATAGCTTGTGTTGGTGGAGGAACCGCAGTACTATGCAAACATGCCGTAGATGATCGGACCACGAGTTACTGTAGATCAAGATGTCATCCAAAAAAACAAGGACGAAACGGCGTAAGAAAGGACGCAACACATCATTCATGAGAGCTTGGAATGTGGCAGGCGCGTTGGTCAGGCCAAAAGGCATGACCAAGAACTCAAAGAGCCCCTCGTGCGTCCGGAAGGCCGTCTTCTCGATGTCCGGCGGATGCATGAGTACCTGATGGTACCCAGAACGGAGGTCTAGCTTGGAGAAGATTTTGGCGCCGTGGAGCTCATCAAGGAGTTCGTCCACCACTGGGATGGGGAATTTGTCCTTGACCGTCTTGTCATTGAGAGCGCGATAGTCGATGCAGAATCGCCATGTGTCGTCCCGCTTCTTGACCAGCAATACGGGCGATGAGAATGGCGAATGGTTTGGCCGTATGTGACCTTGTCGTTCCATCTCGCTGCACTACCGCTCAAGCTCGTCCTTGAGCAGTTGCGGGTAGCGGTATGGGCGAACCGCCACCGGTGGCATTCCCGGCAATAAGTGGACGCGGTGACTACGGGAACGCTTGGGTGGAAGTCCTGTGGGTGTGGCGAAGACCGAAGCGAACTCGTCTAGCAACTCATCCATCAGGTTGATGGAGCATGGAAGCGCTTGAGGCACGAGTGTGCGCACCCCCAAGCCTTCCCACATCACCTTACGGTTGCCGCGGCGAAACGAGATCGTCTTGTTGGCGAAGTCCCAAAGGAGTGGCCCCAGCGTCTTGAGCCACTGGACGCCGAGCACCAGATCGAACTCCTCCAGAGGAATTGCGTAGCAGTCGATCGCGAATTCCTCATCTCCGACCTGCAGATGCACTCGCACGAGCCCGAGCTCGACACGCTCCCATTGGCGATCACACTGGAGCCCACGACATACCGCAGGTTGATGCCGGTGTGTTGTGCCGTCTCCGCATTGACGAAGTTGTGTGTAGACCCGGTGTCGAGCAGGGCCGTTAGGGGTACCCCCGCCAGTTTGACCCGGATCTACACCGTGCGACATGATCGGGGCTGGATGCCAGTCAAGGCATGCAAGGAGATGCCTAGTTCGCCGATGGCGATGTCGTCGCCATCTCCGTCGTCGTCGTCCATGCTTGGCACGATGAGAACGAACAGCTGCCGGCAGTTGTGGCCTGGCATGAAGCGCTCCTCGTAGTTGAAGCAGAGCCCGGCCTCCCGCCGAGCTGCCATCTTATCGAAGCGCTGCCGCCGCCGGCACGTGGCGCGCGTGAGGCGGTTGCTACCGGTATTCCACCCGGTGTCCCATTATCGCTATCGAATGTGCAAGAGGGCCATGGTTGGGCGCAGCAAGCGCAATGGCCGCCGCTGTAGCGGTGCCGCTTCGGTGGAGGCGCACGAGCCTTTGGTTCACCCGCAGACCTCCCTTGTTGCCAGGCCCGCCGCCAGATGTTCTGCTAACGCCATTGCCATCTGGAGACTGGCCGGGTTTTGGAGCTCGACGTCTGCGGATCGGCTCCACCAAACCCCGCGGAAGAGTCGCACTTGTTGGCGGGTTGAAGGTGTTCACGCGCATAGAGAATTGCCAAGAAGTTGCGCCGACACCTCCACGGTCTCGATCCCGCATAGCTCCTGTGTTCGCCAAGAGGTTGTCTTGGGATGGATGGCCCCTGTTAGACAGATGGTAGCCCCTCATTGGGCCTACTCGCCTATATTTGGGCCTAGTGCCTATATGGCTAGGATAGATAGATTGATCTATATTAGGCAAGGATCTCATTGATTGGTTCTATTTCTATAAACCCTAGGCCATCCTTGCCTATATATATGTAACACCATATCTCTCATAATCAATCTACTAATTCCTTTTGCCTAATCCTACATGGTATCACCATTTAGGTTTTTCTTCTTCCGCCTCCGCTTAGGTTTCTTCTTCCACCAAGACGCCTCCCTCTCACAAGCCTTCCATGGCCTTCTCCTTCGGCTGCAAGGCCCCTCTCAAGGCCCTTCCCACCTCGCGCCATCTCCTCCTCCGGTTATCATCTTGGCAGCCGCCGCCTCTCTTCGAGAGCGAAGGCTGCTGCCGCTGAAGGCGAGATCGCTTATGGCTGCTGAAGCGAAAAGCGCGAGGAGGCCGAAGGCAGCGCTACCGAAGGCGCCTGCGCTGCGTTGCCGCTTTTGAGCTGCTGCCGCTGCTGAACGGAAGCAGAGGCCGCCGCCATGAGCGCGTTTCATGGTGAACGCGAAGGCGCCACGCACGCTGTGCCGCCGCTGGCCGAGGCCGAGGCTCATGTAGCGCTTTCACCGCGACACAACCGCAATCCTCCGCTTCTCCACGACGCTTCGCTTCTCCATGAAGCCGCCGCCCTCGCCAACCTTCACTCGCAGCCGCTTGCTGCCCGGAACATCCGCGACTCTCGCCGATCGCCCTCGAGCACTCCTCCACCAAGACGCTGTGGCGCGAGCTTCCTCCTCGCCTTGGGAAAGTTCGCCCTCGAGGACTATGTTCTTCAAGACGACCCCGACCCCGCCTTCCCGTGATCGGGCACGCATGGATCGCGGGTCAAGTCTTGCTACTGGCGCCATCTCCCCGAGCCGTCTGACATGGTACTGCTCGCCTCCTCCGCCGCCGCGGTGGGTGGCCGTGGAGTCCCAATTCGGGAACGGAGACACGCGCCTCCACCTCGACGCCGAAGTTTGGACCTTCGCCTAAGGGGACCTTCCATCACCGACCATCTGCGGCTACTCATGGCATGGTGCGGACGCCGAGGACCTCGGCGAAAGCACGTTCGATCAAGACTCTCGTCCTCACCTCGCTTGCGCCTCAACGAAGTTCGCTCCATCCGCTCTCCACCTCCAGCATGGCCGTCTCTTCCCCACGCTCTCGAAGCCCGAACGATCGCCGTCAAGAATCGAACCAGCGATCGCATCGATCGTACGCGCCATCCATCGCTTCGTGGTCGCCAATAAGATCAAGATGTTCTTTCGCCGGTTTACACTGCTGTTTCGAATACCGCTTCCACCACCCAAGATTTCATGGGCAACGTATAAGAACGGGCGGATAGCCATTGGCGGCGCGCTTATCGGCGGACGGCGCCAGTGGATATGCGCCATTACTGGGCTTAATGACAGCGCCAGCGCTGCCAGGTTCTCGCCCTCCTACCTCCACCCATGGGCGGTTCCATCCAGATGTATGGACCCGCCCTCCCTTGGCGCCCATCCCCACCGGACCGCCAAAGAAGCTCACCAGCGCACTTCCAGCAGACCCCTCAAGACGCTTCTCTGGTCAGTGCACGTAACACTGGCACCATCTCCACCACCGTGGTTCAATCCTTGGGCTGCCTGCAGGAACCAGCGGACTCGCCGCTTCCTTCAACACTATGACGCTGCCTACACAGCAGCCCACAACAGATCGGTACTGACTCGGGGCTACCTCGCACATGACTTCCGACGGGTATTCTTTCACACACTCTCTCCTCCCCAATTACTGCTCCATCTTCAATTGTTGCTCAGAATGGTTCGCTTCTTCCTGTTACCTCCATCGGCGCAACTACCCTCCGGGTCACCTTCATCTTAATAATGTTCTTGTCTCTCCAAAACTTATTAAGAATCTTATTTCGCTCGCGACCACATCTCGACAACAATTGCTCTGTGGAATTTGACCTTCCGTTGTTCTGCGGAAGGATCTTCGCCTCGAACGAGATCGTCAGTACAATAGCTCGGGCCCTTTACCCATCGCGCCTTCCCTGGTGCTGGTGCTCTTCATGCCTCCACCTCCGCAAGGCCTCAGGCACCGCCGCCTTGACATCCTGACCCGAGGCCTCTCTCCGATCTTATGCGTGCTTCCTTAATTCAAGATTGTAATAAAGACACCATCCGCTTTTGTCATGCGTGTCAACTTAGTCGCCATACTCGCCTTCCTTTTCATACATCTATGTCACGAGCAACTCATAATTTTGATCCGTTCATCGTGACTTGTGGACCTCTCTCAGAGCCGTGATCTCCGGATACAAATATTACTGGTTGTTCTTGATGATTGCTCACTATGTTTGGACGCTTCTCCGCGACTCAAGTCCGACACCTTTTAACTCTCTCCAACTTTTTGCTTATGTCTCCACCCGTTTGGCGCCACCATTAAAGCAAATCAAAGGCGATAATGGTCATGAAGTTCGACAACTCCAGCCTCCCGTGACGCTCTTCCTTAGCCGTATGCGTTCACCTCCAGACATGTCATGTCCCTACACCTCCGCTCAAAACGGCAAGGCTGAACGTATGCTTCGCTCTCTGAATGATGTCATTCGTTCCTTGCTTTTTCAGGCTTCCGTTCCGCCTTCATACTGGGTTGAGGCCTTGCACCACGCCACCTACCTCCGCAACATCCTACCCACTAAGACACTCGACGACCACACCCCGCATCACGCCCTCTTCGGCTCTGCGCCTGTGCTCGATCATCTTCGTGTCTTTGGTTGCGCTTGCTATCCTAACCTCTCCGCCATCGCCGCCCATTAAGTTATTCGGCGTTCGCGTTGTGCATCTTCCTTGGCTATTCGACAATCACAAAGGGTGCGGTGTCTTGATCTCGCTCAACGGGGTCATTATTTCAAGATGTCATCTTTGATGAACATTGCTTTCCTTCGTGACTCGACCGCTTCTCCGACTCCGTGGATCTCTCATTTTTGGATGATTTCACTAATCATGTGCCGCTTCCCATAGGCCCGGCTCGCTCTTTGTTTCCCGCAGGTTCGACGCCGCCATCTACAATACTTCTTCGCCTCCCTTGTTTGGAGGTATGCAGATCGATGACGCCACTCAAATTTCGGCGTTCGACGCTATTTCAAACCAAGACAACACGCGGCGGCACTTCGGCGGCTTAACGCCAGACAAACCACGTGCGGCTCAACTCACCGCCGCTGCCCAAGAAGACGTGAGTTCCGCTTCGTCTACTCACGCCGGCCTGCACCACCACCGGCGCCATCGCTTTCCAGATCTGCAATACCCGCCTCACAGACTGCTACATAATACCGCAGGGCGCTGCCCTTCCGGTGGCGAACCAACATGCCATGACGACGGGCTAAAGGCCGGTATCGATTCCACCAGATACCACGCCGCCTTTTCGCCGCTCCCAAGACCTTCGCGCGCTTCTTGCCGACCCAATTGGCGGGCGGCTATGGAAGAGGAATATCTTGCCCTTCTTCGTAACCACGTGGGATTTGGTGCCGCGTCCTCAGCGCCAACGCTCGTCTCGAAGTGGATCTTCGCACAAGCTTTAGCCGATGGATCTTCGAGCGCTATAAAGCGCTACCTGGTTCTTCGTGGATTCACCCAAATGACACCTTGTCGACTTGGCGAGACTTTCACCGGTTGTCAAACCGCCACAATCCGATCAGGTTGTCTTCGCCTTGTCCCTAAGAAGGGCCCATCCACCACCGATGTCAAGAATGCATTCTCCACGGGACGCTTTTTGAGATCGGCTCTCATCGCTTCCCAAATTTTTCGTGGTTCGAGGACCCCGCAAGTCTGGGCTTCGTCATCGCTGAACAGATCTCTATGGTCTCAAACAGCACCACGGCTCGAACACCGCTTCGCCGCCACCTTGTGACCTCAGGGTTCATCGAGGCTAAGTCCGACGTCATTGTTCGTCTACCACCGCATGAACCGACATGATGTACCGCTTCCTCTACGCCGACGACATCGTTTCATCGCCTCCTCGCCGTCCTCCTTCGGCAGGTCATTGAGGCATTGTACCGAGTTCTCCATGAAGGATCTGGGGCCTTCCATCACTTCCTGATGCATGTTCGCGTTCCGTGATATCTGTTCCTATCTCGGCTGACAAGACATGGTGGATATTCTTCGGCCGGTGGCATGTCCGATTGCAACCTTGCAACACTCCAGCTTGACACTCACCAAGGTTGTCGCACCTTCAGCGTCCTCAGACAGATCCCACGACTATCGCAGACTTAATTTGGCGCCTCCAAGATCCGACATTCACCAAAGCCGACATCTCTTATGCGATCCAAACAGATTCCTTCACATGCATGATCCCTGCACCCCATCTTGTCGCTCAAGCGATCGCCAGACATTCAAGGCACTCTTGACCTGGGCCTTGTTCTTCTACGTCTCACGCATCCGACTTGGTGGTATACTCGGATGTCGACCGGCCGGTTGTCCAGATACACGGCCTACTTCAGATATGCGTTGTTCCTTGGTGACAACCTCGCCTCATGGTCCGCCAAGCCAATCCACGTTGTCTCGATCCAACAAGGTATCACCGTGTCAGGCTAACGCTGCCGCCGGCCACCCGGTCAAGGCCACCGCTTCCTTGAGCTCCAGACGCCTCACCATGCAACACTTGTTCATCAGGACAACATCAAGACGGTCTACATGTCCACCAACCCCGCTCAAAGACCAACAAGACCAAGCACATTGAGATTGATCTCCACTTCGCCCGAGAGCATGTGGCTCTAGGCGAGACCAAGGTTCTGACGTTCCCACAACGTCGCAGTCACGACATATTCACCAAAGGGCTTCCAAGTTCCGGTCTTCAACGAAGTTCGAGATACGCCTCAACGTCACAGAGTCAGCAGCCTTCGATCATGGGCGCAGTTAGACAGATGGTACAGCAATTCCTCATTGGGCCTACTCTGCCTATATTTGGGCCTAGTGCCTATATGGCTAGGATAGATAGATTGATCTATATTAGGCAAGGATCTCCACCGATTGGTTCTATTTCTATAAACCCTAGGCCATCCTTGCCTATATATATGTAACACCATATCTCTCATAATCAATCTACTAATTCCCTTTTTGCCTAATCCTACAGGCCCAAACCTCAAATTGACAAACTCCTTGAAATTGCGCCAGTTTGGCTCGCCCTCGTCGCGCTCAAGTTGGAAATACCATCACAGCGGCGTCGGTCGTCGTGGTACGGCGAGCCAAACCTTCTGACCATTGTCGTCTTCTGCCCTCGGAAGAACTACTCACAGCGTTGCAGCCATCCCAAAGGGTCTTCTTTGCCGTCAGACGAACTCCAAACTGTGGTAGCGCTGGGCTGATTCCCATCCGCCTTCTTTGCGATGGGCAAGGTCGGATTTTGGCCGCCGCCGACAGTGACAAAGAATCCATCGCTTGGCCTCTTCTCCAGGTTCACCACACGATCACGTATCCCGGTGAGTTGTTCCTAGAAGGAAACAACGGCGCGGTCCGTGTTCGTGGATGTTGCTATCAACTGAGCAAGTTGCTCCTCTAACTTGGTATCCATCTCGATGCCCGTGTTGTAACCGACTTCGGTAGTCGAAGGATAACGGAGATAGAAGAGAGAAATTAGATGGGCAGGGAGTAGCAATCTGAAGACAGGAGATTTATTTCTTGCTTGAGTTCAATGGGGTTACATTGCATCCTTATATAGTGGATGCTGGACTTTAGCAGATGCAAACTCTAGCACGTTCCTTTCCTAATACGAATCATCTTCCTAATTCCTAAGAGTCCTGAAGGGAATTAACTAGTAACATACCATATCCAAAAGGGTTATCTTAACTTATCTCTAATAGCTAACATTGGAAACTAATACGTTCTCGGAAGGAGAACCAAACTCTAATCTATTCTCTTAAGGAGAAGCTAGCTTATCTATTCTTCCTTTGTCGTAAGTAGTCCTGCCATCGCTCCTCGTAATTGCTACAAGATCCTAATCCAAGTCTAGTCTGTTATCGCTTCGTAATCGCTTCTGATGTCCGAATCTAAGTCTTGCACGCTTTCTTTAAACCGAGTTGATTTCCTCTCCTTTTGCTAGGGCCTTTTGTCCACAACATTACACCCTTCTCGACAAGCAAATTTTGTCCTCAAGTCGCAAGGTGGTGGCCACTACCGCAATCCTTCAGAGTCCCCACGCCGATGATATGTCTTGACGCCGATGATGCGTCACATTAGAGCACAACATGTCCTCGCGACCATTGCTTCTCATATAGGTGTGACAGTGCCATGCAAGAAACTGCTTTTAGCATCACAAAGAACCTCCAAAGGAACATGCAACTTGATCCTGACATGTCTATGATGTGCTCCTCTTGCAAACCTCGTGACTTGATCCTGACACCCGCTCCTCCCCGCTCCCATGCAAACTCCACGAACTCTCCGGCTTGTTTGGATCACAAGCATACACGCTTCCATGCATGCCACCTTGTCGCACCTTATGCATGCATGGCGATCACATGCAATTGCCTAGCTTCACGCGCATGCACTACAACCGCTTCCCAAACAATGTCGCCCGCGTGTCTTGCGCGCCACAAAGAAACCTCGTGGCGCTCCGCCAAATAATCTTGGTTGGCATCGGCGCTTTGCCTCGGTGTGCCGCTATTGCGGCGGATTTGCCGCCTCGCCGCGAAGGAACCACCATCGCTTTTGCCGATGCGCCGCTTTCTGTTTTTCCTTCACCGCACTAGTCACATCTCGATGCACCAATATGGCTATCGAGGAGCGCGCCAACCGCTTCTCCAGCGATTAGCATCGCTTGCCGCGGACCGCCTTGAAGATGTCATGTCGGCGCCGCTTGAAGATGCAACGCGTTTCGTCAGTGTGATGAAGGGAGCAAAGAAGAGCGCGGCTGACAATGTGGCAACGCCACCGCTGTTCTACCACTTGGCGCTCGTTGTGTTATCAAGCGAGGGCGTTGTCTCTTCTTTGGACTTGCGAACGCTCTCGTGACGCTGGTGGTGTAGTATCATGACCCAAGGATGCAATCTAGTTTGGCGTTGATATTCTTCAAAGATCATTAGTATGTATGCCTTGTCTTCCTTGTCACGACCATCTCGATCGTGGGCGGATACCCAAGATCGATCGCTTCGATACCAAATGTTGTAACCGACTTCGGTAGTCGAAGGATAACGGAGATAGAAGAGGGAAATTAGATGGACAGGGAGTAGCAATATGAAGACAGGAGATTTATTTCTTGCTTGAGTTCAATGGGGTTACATTGCATCCTTATATAGTGGATGCTGGACTTTAGCGATGCAAACTCTAGCACGCTCCTTTCCTAATACTTAATCATCTTCCTAATTCCTAAGAGTCCCAAGGGAATTAACTAGTAACATACCATATCCAAAAGGGTTATCTTAACTTATCTCTAATAGCCAACATTGAAACTAATACGCTCTCTAAGGAGAACCAAACTCTAATCTATTCTCTTAAGGAGAAGCTAGCTTATCTATTCTTCCTTTGTCGCAAGTAGTCCTGTTATTGTTCCGTAATTGCTACAAGATCCGAATCCAAGTCTAGTCCTAAGCATCGCTCCCGTAATCGCCCATGGTCTCAATCTAAGTCTTGCACGCTTTCTTAAACCGAAGTTGATTTCTCTCCTTTGCTAGGCCTTTTGTCCACAATGCCACCGAGACCGCTGGCTCGATACTGTTGTCACGGCTGCTTGAGCGCAGGCGAATCGTGGAGAACGGGAGGCTTCGGCCTTCGGCCTCGGCCTAGAGCCGTGATGGCAGAAGGGAAGGCGCAGGGGATGCGCTAGGTAGAGAAGCAGTAGATGGGAAAATAGAGAAATAGAGGGAGGGAAATAGATTGATAATTCTTGCTTGCTTTATTAATGGTAATTAGTCCTCAATAAATAAGGCATTGGCCGGCCGGCAGGAATCCATCCTGCGCAGAACCAATTTGGCGCAGGATTAGATTATGTGCCTAACCACCTTATCCCTTTAGACTAACAACTCTATCTCTTGCCTAACAGCTCTTATCTAGCTAACTCAATCGGTAAACAAACTTTATTATCCTATCACCTAACTAAGCAGCCGACAATCTGGTGGTTGATGTCCTGCGGCCATAGTGTAGGCCCCACATGACAACTTCTATATTAGACTCTAACATAAACTCTCCAACACTCCCCCTTAAGATAGGCATAAGATATCAATCATACATATCTTGTTACATATTGTGGAACACTCACTAGGACCTAACCCTTTATTGAAACAGTCAGCCAACTATTCACCAGACTTACATACTCCAACTTCAGCATCCTACCATCGAGCTTCTCCTTGATGAAGAACCTATCAATCTCAACGTGCTTGGTACAATCATGTTGTACTAGATTATTCTTGGTACGATCATGTTATACTGGATTGTTAGCAATGTTGATTACAGATTTATTGTCAGAATGCAACACTAAGATTATTCCTCTATACTCGAAGCTTAGACAATAAACCTTTCATCTATATCATTTCACTCACTCAATGCCATTGCTCTATACTCTGCCTCTACAGTAAATCGAGTCACAACCTCCTGCTTCTTACTTCTCCATTACATAAGGTTACCTCCCACAAAGATGCAATATCCAGAGGAAGACCTCCTGTCATTCACACTGCTCGCTCAATCAACATCGTAATACCCTTCCATATTCAGATGTTGATTCTTCCTGAACCAAAGGCCTTTCTCATGGCTACTATTCAAATATCACAGGATTCTATAGACAACATCCATGTGTCCTGTTCTAGGATCATGCATATACCGACTAACCATACTCACTGCATATAAAATATCAAGTCTTGTATGACACAAATGGATAAAACATCCAACAAGCCTTTGATAAGCTTTCTTGTCAACTGGATCTCCCGACTCAGCACATAGCTTGTGATTCCTATCAATAGGTGAAACAATAGGGTGATACCTAAGCATACCTGTTTCTGCCAGCAGATCAAAGACATATTTTCTTTGGGAGAGAACTATACCATTCGAAGAACGGACAATCTCAATCCCAAGAAAGTATCTAAGAGGTCCAAGATCTTTCACCTCAAATGCCTCTCCCAGTTTTTTCTTCAAGGACTCAATTTCCTCAAGATCATCTCCAATAATCACAATATCATCAACATAGACCGCCAATATGGTGATATGTGACCTCTATGCCTATAAACACAAATGCGGATCTCCATTAATCGATAATAGCCCATACTACGATCGCACGTCTCAATCTATCAAACCACACCCTTGAGACCGCTTGCATCAGATAAAGACTTCTTGAGTTTACACAGCCTTCTCAAATTCTCGCTCGTTCTCAAACCTAGAGGAATCTCCATGTATACCTCCTCTTGTAAATCACTATGTAGAAAAGCATTCTTTACATCCAATTGATGTAGAGGTCATCCGAAGTTAGTTGCACAGGATATCAACGTTCTTACCATGCACATCTTCGTCACTGGTGCAAAGGTCACATCATAGTCTATCCCATATGTTTGATTATAACCTTTTGCAACCAATCGTGCCTTGTATTTCTCTATCTTACCTTTAGGAGTTTGCTTAACCGTAAACACTCATTTACATCCTACTGCCCTTTTTACTAATGAGGTGGAACAAGATCCCATATCTTGTTCTTCTGAAATGCACTAAGCTCCTCCTTCATAGCATCCTTCCACTTATGATCCTGCTTAGCAGCTCGTCAATCCTTTGGAACATGCACTGTCTGAAGTGATGCAATGAATGCATTGTATGCAGGTGAAATATGGGAATATGAGATGAAATTTGCAATGTCATGCTCAAAGCCATATCGGACTGGAGGCTTTCCCGCATTAGCTCTAGTTTCCCTACGTTGTGCAAGTAGTAACTCTAGATGAAAGTGATTAGAATGAACATCACCACTCGCGCTAAAGGGAGGTAAGAAACTTGATGGAGAGACCCAATGAGGGATTTAAGATTGGATCAACTAGCAAGACCAACTGTTTAGGCTATGGTTGTTCCAACTATTTTGAAAGCTCCGTTGGTGGCTCAGGCACTGACTGCTTGTTTCTCTACTTCTCCCCTTGTTTCCTAAAGCGTCTTCACTGATAAACCTACAATTCTTTTAGGGCTATCACATCTCTCGTATATTCTGTTAGGTTTGGACACGAAATTGTCCCCCTAATGACTTCTCGTTGACTCTCCTTGTTCTCCCCTCTCGACTGTCACCCTCGGTGATAGGAGAGAACTCCAAAAACTGATCAAAAGTATCTCCACTCGTGTAATAAGGCTCAAACTCTCAGAATGTCACATCCATACTCGCGAACAACCATCGCTCACCGGTTCCAAAGATCTATAGCCCTTCCGCTTGATGAATATCCTATAAAGATACATTTCAATGCTCGTGGATCCAAATTTGCCAACCATCGATCGGTGATCTCGCATAAAACACATACAGCCAAACACCATGGAAGGCACCTTGAACTCCCGCTGACCCAAAAGTTCAGCTGGAGACCTCATCCCAATATTCGAGACGGCATGCGATTGATGAGATACACTGCCATCATCACTTCCTCGCTCCACAATCCCTTTAGCACATGCATCTGAAACATGAGTGAACGTGCTACCTCCAACAAATGTCGATTCTTCCTTTCAATCCCTATTCTGATGTGGGATTCCTGGACAAGTAGTCTGATGAATCCCCTCTTTTGAAAGATATGCTGCAAATTCCTTATTAACATACTCCATTCCATTATCTATTCGAAGAATCCGAACATTTGCATCAAACTGAGTAGCAATCATCCTATGGAAGTCCTGAAAACACCAAAGAACCTCGCTCTTATGCTTCATCATATAAATCCAAGTCATACGAGTATAGCAATCAATAAATGTGACAAACCACTTAAAACCACTCACAGAAGTAACTGAGCACGGACCCCAAACATCCGAATGTATTAATATAAAAGGTTCATCACTCCATAAACCAATGCTACTATATGCAAACCGTGTATGCTTTCCAAACTCACAAGCATCACACATAAGTTTACTCTTATCTACCTTTTTGAACAAATCAGGGTATAACTGACTTAAACTCTCAAATGATAGATGCCCCAAGCGACGATGATGTAACAAAACTTCTCTCTCGATTCCTCCTATAACCACAGCCAATGCCGCATCAACCTGATCAATGTACCATAGCTCATTACGCCTTATTCCAATCCCAATCCTCTTTCCAGTTCTCTTCTCCAGGAACAAACACGAATTCTCATCAAATGTGACAGTGCATTTTTTTAGATAATGGAAGAGGACAACCTCTCCCGGCCTCTGCATCAAAGATGCACAGAGCCTAATTTATTAAAAAGTTTAAGGTAACATAGTAGCCAAACTGTTAATATTGGCATAAGCCTTACAAGTAAATCTTGACTGAAATTTAAACTCAATCATTATAAATTCTTTGACTAAACCGCCACCCATGAGCATATAAAATTTGCTTCGCCATAACCTCCAGACGGACGCTTCCATCCAATGACAGTGCATTTGAATTGATCAATGATAGAACTGAAAGAAAGTTGACTGGAAAGGATAGAACATGCAAAACAGAGGATAAAGCAATGGATGGTGTGCACTCTACAGATTCTACACCCTGAATAAGCTGGAAGATTCCATCAGCTGTTTGGACAGTTTCAAAATGAGTATATGGGGTGTAAGATGCAAATAGACTAAGTGAACCCGTGACATGCTTGGATGCCCCTAAATCTATGATCCAATTGATATGAGTGCTTATATGTGGATGCAAGTGCATATGCTTGAGTAAGTTCGCTCTCGTGGGCGCAGTTTGCAAAGTTATCAAAGGAGGTGGAATTATGAGAAGGCTCCAATGCCTTTCTCTGCTGCCACTTCTCCCCCTGCGTAGCTGGCTCGCTTGTCAGAGTAACAGACGTGATCTCCTCTACTAGGGCCATATTAGCCCTAGGGCCAGCTCGCCCCCTTCCTCGACCTCCACCTCCATGACCACTACGATCTCCACCTCGGCCTCGATAATCTCCAACTCGGCCTCCACGACCACCACGACCCCCACCTCGACCTCCATACTATGGAGAAAGACAAGCACGACTCAGATGTCCTCCCATCCCACAGCTGTAGCACTCCCTATCATCTAGTATGGCGTATGCGGATCTGACTGGGTTGTTTTTCCCCATTACTCGTAGTCGAACCTCCTCCTGCACCATAGCCGAAATAGCCTCCTCCATAATAGACAAGTTTGCCAAGTGAAACATGGTAGCCCTTCTACTCTCAAACTTTGGGTTCAATCCCTTTAAAAAGTGTGTAACCCGTCTCATAGCATACCACACTCACAACCTCAATATCACCAAAGACATGTTAACTACAAGGATCATAGTGATCTAAATCGCCTACGCTTGTCGCAGCTTCATTAGCATACTCGATGGTCTTCTCCTCGCTTGTGGCCTCTACCTGCAATCGACCTTCATCATCATCATAACATTTCTTGCCCTTGAGTACATGTTGCTTAGCTGCCTTCCATATCGCCGCGGCACTCGTGATCATCTCCACCATCCGAGCGATGGACGGAGACATCGGTTAGCAACTGCTACCACCACGTAATTGGTGGTGTTCTTTATCCTCCAATCCATGCTCGCTTTGTCGCCAGTTCAACACAAGTCTCCCGCAGGTAGTGCTCCACCCCTTTGTCCTCAGAATTAGCTGAACCTTTCTAGACCAACTCTGTAATTTTACTTTCTTCCAACTTTACATCATTCTAAGATCGCCCAAATTTTAAGCCGATGACCTTACACCAACTTCTGACCTATCATACCCGCCGCGAAGAGGTCCTGTAACATGCTTCTCTTTGAGTTACTAGCAGAAAGTAGACTCAACAACTGTCTTCATTTTCTCTTCTACCGCCCTCATTGTGGCTTCTTCCTCCTTCCTCGCAGCCTCAATTTCCTTAGAGGTCATCTTCTCAAACAACTGAAGCAATGCAAAATCACTATCAAGATGTCACATGTATCTCCCACGATCATGGCAACCCTTCACGCATCAACGTTCCGTCAAATCTCGATGTCTACCTTTACCCAATCATACATAACTGCAACGTTTTTTTTCTTCCAACCTAACAGAGCTCGGTTGATTTTTTTCCTTCTCGGCCGAACTAATTCTTCTTTACTTTCTCTCCTGGGCCTTCTTCCTTCGGCCGACTCTTCTTCCTCTGGCCGTCTTAGCACCGAACCGAGAACTCCTCCCGACCCTTTGGCTTCTCTCCTCCCCTTCTTCCTCCTCAGCGGTCACCCCTAGAGGAGACGACGAGGGTCACGCCAGAAGGCCTCAATAAGGCGCGCAGAACCCTCACAGAAATGAAAGCAAATTGCTGAAGGTTCAAGGCCTCGAAGGCCATTATACTGAAGCGAAGGTATAGCATTACAAGAAGACGGCCCACGCATATAGGGCGACGGCGGCTCAGACGCCACGAGGCGCAAATATGGCGCGACGCGGGCTCGAAAGCAAAGCGGACAATTCCATGGCGGCCATGGCAGGCGGCAATGGCAAGCATAGCGGATATGATAAATAACAAATATGATTTAATGGCGACGGCGAATCTGGATCTCAGGTAAGTCTAGCAACTAGGGTTTGGCTCTGATACCATGTGGGTTTTTTTAGAATAATTGTGTGTTTTCCCAAAGGACCCCCACACCCTTTATTAGACTCTTAACACAAACTCTCTAACAGTAATCCCTGCGGATATTAGGCAGGATTTATTATTTAGGAATCTATCTATTAGGTGTTTGGTATTATCTATTAGTTAGGCAAGTTATTATTAGATTGGATTGTTAGAGATAAGTTTCCTTATAAATTATTTCTTGAGAGTCAAATCAGGTCGTCCATATAAAAGGGATAACATTTATCCATTATCAATCAAGCAAGAAATAAACAAAGTTAGTCCCAAACTGGTTGGCTAAAGATCAGAGCCTCCTTGTTTGTTGGGAAGAGTCCCAACCAAGTTTAGAGGGCGTCCTCGCCCTCGGCTAACTGTGCCAGAAGCCTCACTACCTCAACAGGAAAAGCTCACGCATGTTGGGATGAGAGCGAGTGCCCTGTTAAGAGTATTGTATATTCTATATTTCTCTCCTCTCTTGGCCCATGTGGCCCTTGTAGCCCATGAGGCCCATGTATCTTTGTCTATATATATCTCCTTCATTAATGAATAAGATGCAAAGTTGTGAATACCAAACCCTAGTTTTATCTAACATGGTATCAGAGCCATTTGGTAACCCTAGCCCCTAGTTCACTCTACCGCCACCGCCGGCTTCTGCCGCTCGGGCCGCAAGGCCCGAGCAGGACATCCCCGAGCTCTACTCGCCCCGACTTCCGGATTCCACCGCCGCTCGAGATCCACTGAGCAACTCGGCGACGCTATCCGGTCCGCGATCGCCGCTGCCGTCAGATTTCTCCTCGCATCTCTTTCACCAGAGGTTGCGCTGCCCTCACCTTGCGCTCGAGGTCTCCGCTGCCTTCATCGCCCGCCGAGGTCGGATTCTACGCTTCCATCGCCTCGCGCTCGAGGTCTCCGCCGCATTGCCTCCATCGCCCGCTACCGAGGTCTCGCTGCTCATCGCCGCCTCCATCGCCTATGCTTGAAGTCTCCGCCGCTCCATCGCTCATGATCGAGGTCGCAACCAACCTCCATCACCGGATTCGCTACGCTTTGGCTCGATTCGCTGCCGTCAGATCCTCGCCGCCATTGCTTGACGACGCCGCCGAAATACGACTCGACTATGGCTCGCTTCGCAACCTTGCCTCAGAATCTTTTGCTTTTTATCGAGACCTCAAGAACTCCATCGCACCTATCGCTTGTATATCGCCGCTTGGAGATATTGCTAGTCTTGCTCCTGTTGATGATCTTGTGATGCTAGCTTGATATTGCTATTGCTTAGTGCTTGGTATTGCTATTGCTTAGTGCTTGGTGCTGTTGCTCTGCTGTTAGCTATTGTTGATAGTGATCCGTCAAGATGGCTAAGTCCGACTCGATGTTTGGGGGCAGTTCATCTCTAGTGTTTACGCACATCAAGCTCGATGGGTTGAATTACCGAGCACGGGCTTTCTACCAAGACTACTCTTGGGGTTATGGTTTGGCCTCTCATTTGACCGATGATCCTCCCGATCCAAAGACCGTTGATGTTGAGGTATTAAAGGCTTGGCGTAAAGAAGATGATCGTGTCATGACCCAGATTAGCCGAAAGTGTTGATGTTTTCTACTTGATGAGTCTTGAGTATCATACTTCAACCAAGCAAATGTGGGCATACTTTGAGAAGAGATATGTTCACCCAAAGGTGCTCTTCGCTTCACATTGCTCAAGAACATTCATAGTCTTCAAAGAAACTGATCAACAAATGAGGAGTATTACAGTTGCTTTCACTCACATCACCGGTCCTCTAGAGTCTATGACACCAAGGCTATCAAGGTTCGTCGCCTTTGTGTCGCTAAAGATGAGTATGCTCGCCAGACACTCATGTATCGGCTTGTGATGGGCTTCGATCGAGTTTGAGCCTGCTCAGACTCGGGCTGCTCAACTATCCCACTCCACCGACTTTGATCATGCAGACTCTCTAGTTTGATTGCAGAGGAGACGCTGCCTTCATTCCCTTATGCTCGCCTCAGATCCTCACCACATGTCGCTCGAAGTCTTTCACAGCGGTCTGGATCTACCAGAGCGACACCCACAGGAGTGTTGGTTTGTTCCCATTGCAAGAGGACTGGTCATCATGTTGACAAATGTTTCAAGTTACATCGAGATCATTTTATTGCCTATCGTGCAGATGTACCATTTGACCGCCGTCAGGAGCACCCATCGGGCCTTCCAGAGCACTTCATCGAGCAGCCACCACGACACATCCACATCTGCTGTGACTTCTGGATCAGTGTCTGCTATGACATCAGTTGCACCTTCGCTTCTAGCGCCGCCATCCTTGGGTTCTCGATTCAGTGCTTCGCTTCATGTCACATCCGACAGCTCTCATTTTGTTGCTCGCTGGGTCTCGTGACTAATGCTACCTATGTTCACACCGCCGATGGTACACCTTGCTCTATTACCCATCGTGGCATTCTTCTACATCTTGCTTCTCTCGTTCTCGATGTGTCTTTTGTTCCTCCGCTATCTATGAATCTTCTTTCGTTGGTCAACTAACCGATATGAACTGCTTCATTGATTTGATGATTCTTCTTGTTTCATTCAGATCGCCGAGCGTAAGAGTGATTGTTCTCGCCATCGCCAGAGGCTCTCCCGCCTCTATGTCTTGGACACCTTACATCTTCCTTCCACCAAGACGTCAAGGCCTTGGTGTCTTCTCGCTATGTCTTCATCTCGCCTCTGTTGGGTCTTCCTTCAAAGAAGTGGCATCATCGACTTGGTCATCTTTGTGGAGCTCGCCTCACCACTTTAGTTCACCAGGTTCCTTAGGTCATGTCACCGCTGGAGTCTAGTTTTCATTGTATCGGTTGTAAGTTGGGAAAACAACAACTTCCATATCCCAAGAGTACCTCTCGGCCTTTCGATCCTTTTGATTTGGTGCATTCAGATGTACGGGTCCATCTCCTTTTGTTTCAAGGGCGGTCATAGTTATTATGTCATATTTGTTGATGATCACTCGATATACTTGGATCTATTTTATGAAACATCGCCTGTTAGTCAGCCGGACTCTTGCACTTGGTGATAGCAAGATCCTTACTCTTACCGGAGGATGACACTTGGAGATGGGGCAATTTTTCTTTATTTCTCACACATGCCATGCCAACCTCGAGAGGTTGGGGATACAAATTTATAGGTCGCTAACCACCAAGCATATGCTAAGATGCTAGTCTAAGATGTCAGCCCTAAAAGCGCCTAAGATGTCATTCCCTCTAAGATGTCGTTCTAAGATGTCGCCCTGAAGGCAAAGAAAAGCAAACACACAAGACTTATCCAACAAGTACAGAGACTTATTCATCATTCTCCCCAAGTCTTGTAAAGGCCGCCTGCGGGAGAGTTGAACCATCCCGATCCCGGAGCAGAGCTCGAGGAATTTGACCTCCCAAGAGGCTTGGGCGAAAGGTGTCCGCAAGTCGATCCCGGGTGTTGATGTAGCTCGCCTTGATGTCGCCTTCATCCAGTCAAATTTCTGATGAAGCGGTATTTCACCCGGATGTGCTTGCTCTGCTCATGGAAAACGGGTTCTTTGCAGAGCCGAGCGACTTGTTGCCCACCCCGAAGCGCCACCGCCGTTGTCTTCGCCGAGGAGATCACCAAGCGCCGAACGAGCCAGAGCGCCGAAGTCAAGCGCGGAGGCCGCTATGTACTCGGCCTCACAAACCGATGTAGGCTACCACCGCCGCTTGATCGATCGCCACTAACGAGGCACTTGCCGAGGAAGAAGAGAATCCCGCTTGTTTTGCCGGTGTCGATGTCGCCAAGGTCGGTCGCTGGCCAGATTCGGCGAAGGCGCGCAGACCGACACCTTTGTAGTGCAAGCCGAGTCGAGGTGCCCGCAACGTAGCGGAGGATCCTCTTCACGGTTCGCCGATGTTCGCCGCTTGGCCGCCGATGAACCGACCGACGAGCCGACGGGCGAACGCTAAGTCCGGCCGCAGTGCGGACAAGGTAGCGAAGGTCGCCATTACCGCGCCGCAGATCGCGTCAAGGCCCACCTCCTCCGCCAGGTTGCCGCATTTTTCACTTCTCCTCCATAGAGTGTGAAATACAGGTTGGCGAGCCCGCCACTCAACGATGCGCTGGGCGAGGCGGTCCGGGCGAAGGGAAATACGAGTCGCCCCGCGGACCTCGATCCCTGTGTAGAAGGAGAGGAGCCCCAAGTCGCCATCCGAAGGCGGTCTTCATCTCCGCTTTGAACGCTCGACCTCGGCCTCCTGGAGCCGTGATCACCAAGTCGCCGACGATGCTCACCGCCAGGCGTTGCCGCTTGCCCCGCCGCAGAGACCGTAGCCTCGCAAGCGCTCGCCGAACCCCATTTGCATAAGGGTGGAGTCCAATTTAGCGTTTCCAGTCAGGTGCTCGCCAGAAGCCGTCAGAGGGTTTTGCGAGGCGGAGGACCTTGCCCTCCTTGTCGGGGATGACGAATCCCTGCCGACGGACGACCTCCTCCTTCAAGTCGCCGCTGAGGAAGGCGGACTTGACGTCTATGCGATGGACGTGCTAACCTCCCCGGCCGCAAGCGCGAGGAGAAGACGAACGGACTCCATGCGCGACGACGCGCGAAGCGCTGCCGGTCGATCCTCCTCGCCGCATGAAGCCTCGTGCCACCAAGCGAGCCTTGTGCTTGACGATGGCGCCGGCTTATCCCGCTTCACTTTGAACACCCACTTAAGGGTGATCGCGTGCGACCGCAGAAGATCCGCCACCCCACGCCCGGCCTCCGCCGACGGCGCCCATCTTGTTTATCGCGACACGCCACGCCGCTGCTTCTCCGCCAAAGAAGGAAGCGGGGCTCGCCGCCGTCGACGCTAAGCGCAGCTCGCTGAAAGTCGTGGTTGCGCCACCAGGACGGCAACGGCCGAGGATGTTATCCATGGTACGTAGCGCAGAGGCTCGCCGTCAGGTAGGCGCGACGCGATCTCGCTGTGGGATGGATGGAGTAGCGAATTCCACCGTGGCGCCGCTTGCCGTGGACCGGTTGCCGGGCCGATCTCGTGTGCCGCGCAGAGAGCGCGAGCCGCGGAGCGGCCGCGCGAAGAGCTGGTGCGAAGCTGGTGCCGGCGGCGCGGAGCACTCGCCGGAGCCGCGGCGAAGCGAGATAAGTCGAGGCGGACGAAGCCGCGAAGACGAAGCCGCTAGCTTTCGGCTTTCGAAATGGACGAGTCGACAACGAAGTCCTCGAGTCGGTCAATCGCTGCCCACCGCTTTGTCCCATGTCCAGCCGCAGCTTCGCCGAACACAACGCCACGCGAGATGCGACGCTACTGCGGTGTCGTGGTCGAGGATGCAGTAGGCCTTCGAGCCTCCGCGAGCCGGCGAACACTCCCGAGTGCTCCCGCTGCCGAGCTTGCCGACGGGCTAAGCTCCTTGGCGAACGCGAGGAGCCAAGACCCGCTGGAAACCGCCGGCTATGCCCATGCTAAACCTCAGACGGCGCCCCGCCGCCGAGTGCCTTTGGTAGGCGAAGGTTGAGGATGTAGACGCCGCCACCACCGCCTCTCAGAAGACAAACCAAGATCCCTCGCTGAGTGAGGCCCAGCCATCCCCACAACCGCTCGTTGCGCTGCCGACGACGCTGCTTCGCTGGCGGTCAGACGGCATGGAGAGTGGCGCTAATGCCCTTATCAAGACAAAGATGACGCGAATTCACCGCCGTGAATTCGCCGCAGTTGTTCAGGCGCGAAGACGCTGCCTTTACGGCCAAGCTCTCGGCAGCAGCAAGGCGCCGATGGCGCGTCCGTTCTCCTTGCCGCCGAGGACCATCACCCACATGTAGTGGGAGAGGTCGCCGACGAAAGCGCAGGAAGTAGCGTTGTCTCCGGTGTGGCGGGTGGTCACCGCCACACAAGTCCCCGCACGAAGCTCGAAGTTTCCTTGGCTCTAAACCGCTTCCGGGAGCGGAGTCGCCGCTTCGCCAACACGCAGACGCCGCAGAATCGCCCACATGGTCAAGGGACGCAGTTCGCGACCATCTCGCGGGCACCGAGCCGCCAGGCCTCGGCTGGCGGTGCCCAAAGCGCCGGCATCGCCACGCCATTATCCCGACGAAAGCAATGAGACAGAGGGTTGTGCCACCAGACGTGAAGGATGTAGAGTCTATTTGCGCTCCGTTACCTTGGCAAGAAAGCGGCGCGAAGATCCCAACCGCGAAGACACCGTGCTCGATCTCGACATCGCGAGCCGTTCTCATCCACCGTCCCAAGTCGATGATGGAGTTCTTCAGATCGGGATGTAGTAGACGCCGGTGAGCGTACTTGGTTTCGCCAGACACGCGGTGAATATGACGCGAGCCGACACCCTTGATTTTCACGCCGAGGCGCCCCAAACTTGACTTCGAGCCTCGAACGCCCGAGTCGAAGCTTCTGAGAAGAACTCCGCCGCCCGGTCATGTGGTGGTGGCGCCGGTGTCGAGGCACCACCCGCCGGTCTTGTCGTTGTTAGGAATCGCCGCCGGGAGGCATGTGCTTTTGGCTCGTCAAGGCGAGGAAGGCCACGCGGCGGTGCAGTGGAGGTAGTTCGATGCTCACATGAGCAATGAACAGAGCCGGCCGCCTCCTCCTCCTCCGCGACGTGGACTCGCGCGCTGTGGTCGCCGACAATCTTGGCCCACGACCAAGCTTGCCGCAGCTTGTGGCAAGAGTCGCCTCGCGGCTTTTGCTTGCCGCCAGCCGCCGCCTGGCGCCCACGCAGTCATCGCCTCGTGGTCGTCGACAACTTGGCCCAATGACCAGCTTGCCGCAGCTTGGCAAGAGTTGTCTCGCGTCGCTTTTGCTTGCCACGCTATGCCGCTTATCGTGGAAGAAGGCTCCCTTCTTCCTCGTCACCTTGGCCGGCGTTTCACCGCTTCCCGAGCGAGAGGAGCTTCCCGCCAATGGTGACGGGTCCCGAGACGACGCGGGTTCATCATTGCCAACGACCTTGAGGCGACTCCAACGCCTCGATCGTCATCGTGGAGAGGTCTAGCAGAGACTCGACGAGCGAGCCATCCGCTTGTACTTCTCGTGGACGCAGCGGAAGAGCTTCTCCACGCCTCTCCTCGCCAGAGGTGTCGCCGCCGAATCGCACTAACTTCGCACCAGAGTGTTGAGACGGAGAGCAAAGTCATCAACGCCCTCACCGCTTGAAGGCGTGTTCTCCCACCCGCGTAGTGCTCGCAATGTAGACTTGCGCGCGTCGCCGCCGGCATGCGGCCGCAATGATGGCGTCCCAAGCCTCTTTGGCGATCCGCTTGTTGGTAAGCGAGAATCGCATCTCGGGCGGATCTGCAGCCGATGAGAGCATCGGCGCCCGCCGATCTTGGTCGAGTCGACGCTCCGCGTCGGATCAGATCCCACATATGCCGCACCCGAGCCTTACCTCATATCACCGCAGTTTCACTCGACGAAGTTGGTCTTGGGGCGGTAGAGGCTACCCGCACGGGGCCGACGCCCTCGACGACACTGGTACTGTGGTGACCACTTGCATCAACCGGGAGAGAGCCGCCGCTGTGAAGGCCGCGCTCCTCCGCGTCCCAGACGTCAGCCGCTGCGGCGCGTTTCCTCCAGAGCGCTGCGTCTCAAGGCCGTCGCTGCCGCTCGTAGGCGTCTTGCGCGGCGCGTTTCACTACGCCGCCGCTGGCCGCTTGCCTCCTCTGGGCCGCTCAAGGTCCGCGTCGGCGCATTGTCATCGCCAGAGATGGAGTCATTGTTGTCGCCAGAGAACTCGACCTCTGCCGCCGCCAAGACGCTACGATCCGCCGCCGCCGCTTCCACCTCCGCTTCGCCGCCGCTTGCCCGCTCATCGCTAACCTTGACGCTTTTTTCGCCGCAATACAGGCCGCCGCCGCTATGCTCTTCGCCACGCCGAAGTTCGCTTCTTCGCCGCCAGGTGCTCGAGGCGATCGAAAGACGAGATCGCCCTGCGGACATGGCGCGCCACCGGAACCGCTAACTGCGTGGAGGAGAGTCATTGCATCGTCGGGCCGAAATTCTTGGGCCGAAGCGAGGCCGAGAAGGGATTGAGCAGAGATGCTCAAAGTTGCGTGATAGGCCGCTCGATACCACTTGTTAGTCAGCCGGACTCTTGCACTTGGTGATAGCAAGATCCTTACTCTCATCGGGAGGATGACACTTGGAGATGGGGCAATTTTTCTTTATTTCTCACACAATGCCTTGCCAACCTGAGGGGTTGGGGATACAAATTTATAGGTCGCTAACCACCAAGCATATGCTAAGATGCTAGTCTAAGATGTCAGCCCTAAAAGCGCCTAAGATGTTGCCCTAAAAGCGCCTAAGATGTCGTCCTCTAAGATGTTGTCCTTGAAGGGCGAAAAGCAAACACACAAGACTTATCCAACAAGTACAGAGACTTATTCATCACGCCTCGTTGATTTCCATTTATCGCCTTTTGCTAAGATGGTTCATACACGTTTTTTTCTTCCATTCGTGTTTTCCGCTCGACTGGAGGAGAGTAACTTTCCTCGGCCTTTCGCTCGCTTTCTTTCCGAGGGTACTCTTCCTCGGCTCTCGTGTCCGGTGCTCATGCTCGAGAATAGTGTTGCTTGAGCGCAAGCAATCGCCACATCATCGAGACCTTTCGCGACTCTTCTCATTTTCTCCTTTGTCCCTCTCACACTGGGGAAGCGGTCTCTGAGAAGCCTATCTTATTAACCGTCACCTCTTCTAAGCTTCAGGCAAGTGTCCCGCGAGGTCTGACAGAGCACCTGCTCACTATGCTCATCTTCGCGTTTTTGGTTGTGTTTGCTATGTCCTTCTAGCACCTCGTGAGCGCACAAAGCTGAGCCCTCAGTCAGTTGAGTGTGTTTTTCTGGGTTATAGTCCTGAGCATAAGGGTTATCGTTGCTATGATCCTCAAAGACGTCAGATTCGCATCTCTCGTGATGTGACTTTTGATGAGGGACGCCCTTTCTTTCATCATCCTTCTCCACATTCCACTTCTTCCACAGATTCCACTTCCTTTTGTGTCTACCTCCCATTCATTCTCCAGATACACCTTCTCCAGATACACCTTCTCCACCGGGCCATCTTCTCCACCGCCACCTTCTCGTACCTTCTCCACCAGCTCCACCAGTTTCTAACACTTCCACTCTTCCCTTCCAACAGAGAGTTCCTTCTGATCCTCAATCCTCCTCTCCTCCACTTGATTCTCTGTCCTCCTCTCCTCCGCTTAATCCTCCGGCCAGTACCATCGACTCTGACGATCGTTCTACTACATCACGATATGCCCTACGTGATCGTTCTTCTATTCAGGCACCAGAGAGATGGGGTTTCTCTCGTGCAGGTGCAGTAGCTGAGCCGAGTACCTATTAGGAGGCTGTTAGTGTACCTGAGTGGCAGTTGGCTATGACAGAGGAGCTCACAGCATTAGAGTGCACGGGCACTTGGGATCTTGTTCCGCCACCGTCTGAGTCGTTCCTATCACTTGCAAGTGGTGTACAAAATAAAGAACAAATCGATGGGTCAAGAGAGCGATACAAGGCTCGTCTTGTTGCAAGAGGTTTTCAAAGAGTTTATGGTCGAGATTATGATGAGACTTTTGCTCCAGCTTGCTTTCATATGACCAAATTCAGCATTTTATTGCGATTGCAAAGAATACGCACATGGACTATATCTCGATGGATGTCAAGAATGCTTTTCTTCATGGTGATCTACATGAGGAGGTCTATATGCGACCACCCTGTGTGTTGAGGCCCCTACTGAGTTATGTTTGTCGCCTTAGGCGTGTTTCTATATGGTCTCAAGCAGCACCTCGTGCTTGGTTCGAGCGCTTCAGCCTGCGTGATTCGAGCCGGTTTCACTTCGAGCGAGCATGACCTGCTTTGTTTGTTCACACTTCTCCGAGGTCGCATTTTGCTTCTTCGTATGTAGATGATATGTCGATCACGGAAATGACATGGACCACGTGGCTTTTTGTCAAGAAGAAATTGAGTGAACAATTTATGATGTCCGATTTGGGACCATTGAGCTATTTTTAGGAATTGAGGTTCATTCGATGGCGATGGCTACTATCTCTCTCAAGATCGCTATGTTCAGATCGCCTTGCTCGCTCTGGGATGATCGATACAGATCGCGCGCCACACCCATGGAACTTCACTTGCGGCCGACCTCACAGACGGTGTACCGACAGATTCTTCTCGCTATCGTCGCCTTGTTGGGAGCCTTGTCTATCTCACAAGAACTGCCGATATTGCTTATCTTTGCTCATGTGCTTAGCCGCTTTGTCGTTGCTCCCACCTCGCTCACTATAGTCATGTTCTTCGTAATCGAGATACTTGAGAGGAACTGCGTCCAGACGTCTGTTCTATGCCAGTTCGAGTCAGCTCCAGCTCCACGCTTACTCTGACTCTACTTGGGCGAGTGATCCTGCTGATCGCCGATCTGTCACTGGCTATTGTATCTCTCTTGGTACTTCGCTTATTGCCTGGAAATCCAAGAAGCAGACTGCGGTGTCACGCTCTAGTGCAGAGGCTGAGCTTCGAGCACTTGCCGCTACAACATCAGAGATCATTTGGCTTCGATGGCTCTTGACTGATCTTGGTGTCCCTTGTGACGATCCTACCCCTCTCTTTTGTGACAATACAAGTGCTATTCAAATTGCCAATGATCCAGTCAAGCATGAGCTGACAAAACACATTGGTGTTGATGCATCCTTCACGCGATCTCATTGTCAGCAGTTGACCATCACCCTCAAGTATATTCCTCGAGTCTCCAAGTTGCGATTTCTTCACTAAAGCTCGACTAGAGAACATCATCGATTATCTACTCAAACTCAAGCATCGATCCTCCCGATCCACCTTGAGTTTGAAGGGTGTTAAGAGTATTGTATATTCTATATTTCTCTCCTTCTCTCTCTTGGCCCATGTGGCCCTTGTAGCCCATGAGGCCCATGTATTTTTGTCTATATATATCTCCTTCATTAATGAATAAGATGCAAAGTTGTGAATACCAAACCCTAGTTTTATCTAGCATGCCCTACCATCGGTCCTCAGACCCGTACCCACCCAACCAACGACCACAACAAGAGCATTGCAAGGGATGCTACAAAGCTTGCATCTAAAGCCTTTTAGTGGCACGATATAAGGAGCATAACCTTTGCTAGCAAGCAGCTTGTGACTCCCCATCTAACTATTTATGCAGTAGCCAAAGTATATATGGTCATCATAACTGTCATTAATAACAGCAGTAACTTTCTTGCAGACTTTGATGATTAATATTCCAAAGTAAAAACAAACTACTGATATGTGATACACATTAGTATAAATATGTATGTGTAATTTGAGCCTGAAAATTTATACCTATAGGCAGTAATGGGAGCATCTGGATTTGCTTCCCTGGGCATCAAATCCATTTCACGGCCCTCACTAATCATTTTCGCTGCCAAATCTATCATTTCTCATTGCTTCGAAGAGTTGCTCTATACTCCCTCGTCACTTCATCGGGCCTGAAGAGTAGATTATCATAGAAGTTACAGCAAGATAACATTTAGATGTTAAATTAATTTTAACACATACATGTAATTCTTATCAATAGGTTACAAAGTTGATCAATTAACTCGTCATTTAGGGGTGAGAAATTCCTATCATACTTCACATTTAAATAGTTTTACTTCCCTACTCGAGCATTCAGAGAAGAAGGATATGGACAGGAGAAATACCGCAAAATGACTCGAACCGCTGGAACATGCAAAGTTTGTCCGCATGTAATGCACAATATCTCGCATCCATTGAAGTGTTTACATTATCTTTTTTTAGATCGTAAAATAGTGCCACGATATTAGTGATAACATACCGCAACCAAGATCGTGACCAAGTAATATTACTCCTTCGTAATTTTCTTTATTTATCAAGTAATCGATGAGTCGATCTAGTTCCAATGCATCCTTGCACAAGACAACATATGATCAATGCATAGACCAAGAACATAGATGAGCTAACAAAGAACAAGACCAAGAAAAAACCCCAAAAATGATAAATTCAATCAAACATCCCTCAGTAAAACAACAAAATTGGTGATATCATTATTGCCACAAATTGTCCACATTTATTCTTATTATATTGCATTGCACTAAACAAAGCAAAAGGTAAAATCAGCAGGTTTGACAAAAAATGAAGTTGGTCACCAACATAACTGTCATATAAAGCTGAGTTTCCAAAAGGAGAACTCCAGTCATCTCCCAATTCACTTCCAAGTTCCAACAACAGGAAATACAAGGCGGGGACCCATGCAAAGGCACCTTCTATTGTAAACAAGACTATAGACCGTTACCCCCAGGGTTCACGTTTCCGATTTTCACAAAAATACCGCACAGGGTTTGGAACTGAAATTTGTTGGAAATGAACTTAGTATTACAAGGGGCCCAATAGGCATAAATACAAGTATGCAATATGCAAGAAACACCATAAACTAGGGAAGAATAACAAAGCATGTAAATACATCTAACACCCCCCCCCAAAAAAAAACTCATGGTGGATCAACAACACCGAAGTTTGGAGAGAAAAGGTCAGGCTGAAGCTCGTGGTCCGGGCCTTCGTGAAGAAGTCACTAAATTTGAAGCTCAAGGCACGCATCAAGAAAACCACGACCTGAGCTTGCACCTGCAATCTCATATAGGAAGCATCAACTCCAATATGCTTGGTCAGTTCATGCTTCACTGGATCTCGCGCAATACTGATCGCACCAATCTTTGCCAAACAAAGTGGATTCGATTGGTCGAACAGGACACCAAAATCCTCAAGGAGCCACCGTAACCAAGTAACTTCAGCTGTCAACGACACCATAGCCCTTAACTCAGCCTCAGCACTCGAGCGGGAAACTGTTTTCTGCTTTTTGGTCTTCCAGGCAATCAGAGAGGATCCAAGGAAAACATAGTAGGCAGAAAGAGATCGACGATCAGAGTGATCACTAGCCCAAGTCGCATCAGAGTACACCTTGAGCTGCAAGGAGCTAGAGTGAGGAAATAAAAGGCGACGAGAAATGGTGCCACGAAGATATCGAAGGACACGCAGAAGTGATCAGAGTGAAGCCGAGCGAGTCAAACAAATTGACTCAGAATGTGAACAGGGTGAGAGATGTCAGGTCGAGTGATCCCAAGATAGACAAGACTACCAAAAGGTGACGATAGCGAGTGAGATCCTCAAGAGGCTCTCCATCAGTGAGTCAAAGGTGAACTCCAAGCTCCATGGGAGTATCCACTGTGCACTGATCAGTGAGACAAGCGCGAGTAAGAAGGTCCTGAATGTACTTCTCCTGGGAGAGGTAGTAGCCCTCAGACGTAGAAGTGACCTCAATCCCAAGAAAGTAGCGAAGTGGACCCATGTCTGACATCAAGAACTCATCACTGAGACGCTTCTTCACAAAATCGATGTACTGAGGATCATCACCTGTGATGATCATATCAACATACAGAAGAAGAGTCCAACCACGAGGAGAGGTGTGAACAAACAGAGCAGGGTCATGATCACTGGCGTGAAACCAGCCGCATTGACAACAGAGGAGAAGCACTCAAACCAGGCTCGAGGAGCTTGCTTGAGCCCGTAGAGAGAGCGACGAAGACGACACACCAGGCCATCAGGAAAAGAATACCTAGGAGGCGGCTCGCCATTGAGGAAGGCATTCTTGACGTCCAGCTAAGAAATGGACCACTGGAGAACAAAAGCAACTGCCAGAAGGGTCCGAACAATGGTCATGTGAGCAACAAGCGCAAAAGTCTCGTCGTAGTCACGACCATACTTCTACTGAAAACCACGGGCCACAAGACGAGCCTTGTAGCGCTCAAGAGAACTATCGGAGCGAGTCTTAATCTTGTAGACCCACTTGCACGTGATCGGAGTAACACGAGCAGGTAGGTGAACAAGATCCCAAGTCCCATCAAGGCCCAGGCGGCGTTATCTCCTCACCATCGCTCGCTTGCCACTCCGGATGAGCAACAGATCGACCAGAAGTCGAGGCTCAACAAGAGCAATGCCGCAGAAGCCATAACGCCGGAGGCTCGATAGTCCGATGATCATGAAGATCATACCTAAGAGGCGAGGCTGGAGCGGGACCGAGCAAGGATGAGGTAGGGAAAGAAGTAGAAGGCTCATCAAGAGTAGTAGTAAGCCATGGACGGCGAGAGTAGTGCAGCGGAAAAGGAGATCTCTCAACAAGAGAGCTGGTAGTAACCTCCGGAGGAAGTGAGGAAACCGGTGGAGACGGGAGAGATTGTGGCTAAGGAGAGTGTGGTGGAGGAGACGGTGAGGATTGAGATGAGGGTGATAAGACTCGAACTGGAGGAGGCGAAGAATCAGGAAAAGTCAAAAAGGAAAGCGACTCGGTAGAAGTAGAGCTGCTGGTAGAGGAACAAGGATAGTAAGGACGAGACTCATCAAAAGTGACGTCTCGAGAGATCCTCATTCGTCGAGCAACAGGATCATAGCAACGATAACCCTTATGCTCGAGTCAGAGCTAAGAAAGACACACTCAACCGACCGAAAGATCGACCAGTGCGCTTCTCGAGGTGGAAGAAGCACGAGTGCATACATACCAAAGCAAATAAGATGATCTTGGGAAGGCGAACGAATGAGACGCTCAAAAGGGTGCATCCTTGAGAGCGTAAGAGGGTTGCCGATTGATAAGAAAGGCAATGCAGAGAGCAATTTGACCCAAAAATGAGGTGGGACATGAGCGAGAAGCATGAGAAAGCACGAGTACGTCTCAAAGAGATGACGATGCTTGCGCTCACGACACCATTCTCAAAGATGAGCACTGGACAAGAATCTCGAGGTAGAGTGCCCCTCGCCAAAGAAGAAAACGACAATGTGAAGTGGAGATATATTCACCGCCAGACCAGACGGAAAATACGAATGGTCGACTAAATCGAGCGCGAACCATACCGTAAATTGTTGGTAAATGGAAAGAAACCGATCGCGAGAAGACATAAGATAGAGCCAAGTGTATCTCGAATAATCATCAATAAAGATCACATAATAGGTATGACCCTTTTCGAAGTGAAGCCGGTCCCCAAACATCGAGTGAATCAAATCAAAAGGACGCCGATACTCGGTAATCACTAGAGGGATAGGAGAGTTGCAGCTGCTTGCCAAGCTTGCAACCTGTACAATGTAAAGTGGTGTCACCAGAAACAAAACCTAGAACACCACTCCCTACTAGTGATGAAAGACGAGAACCACCAATGTGACCTAACCGATAGTGCCATTGGACAAAAGTGGTGGTGGAAGAAGCGGTGGCCGAGGCGCTGGTGTCTTGGCCGACTCACGCGGAGGCAATGTATGAAGATGCAGCCAATCGAGCTCCCAAAGACGCTAAGAATCATGGCGCCTAGGACCAGTCCCAACCAGAGTCCCCGTACGACGATCCTGAACACAACAAGAGTTAGAATCAAGAATGATACGACAGCCATGATCAGTGATCTGACCAGCTGACATAAGCTGCATAGTAAGACTAGGAACATGAGATACAGTAGGAACACAAAAAGATGAAGTGGAAAGAGTGCCTCGTCCTGCAACAAGAAGAGATGTCCCATCTGCAGTCTGAACTATGAGAGGAAGATCAGGTGGTCTCATAGAAGAAAGATGAGTGGAGTCCGGTGTCATGTGGAAAGAGGCACCAGAATCCAGAATCCAAGGAGATGATATACCTGAAGAAGGAGGTGGTGGCGTAGGACCAGAAGACCTAGCAGCAGAACCTGGTGCAGGAGCAGAAGCAATAAGGCGTCGAAGCAGCGTAGCATCTCCTGGTGTGTCTGCTCCAAGAAACTCTGGCGTGAACCGGACTGGGAGGAGCCACCTCCCCCCCTCGAAGTGTGACCACTCCGTGAGCCTTCGCTTCGGGCGACAATCTTGGACAAGTGTGCCCGTAGCAGTCCACAGAGTCATAGTGAAGGCGATGGGAGTAGCAGCAGCCCACGAGAGCAGAGACAGGCGTAGGCACCGGTGCTGGCGTGTGAACAGCCTAAGATCAAGATGGTCGCTATAGAAGCCTCAGGCGAAGACGAGCCTCCTCGGCCGAATAGCGCCGAGAGCCTCAATATGGAGGGAAGGGTTGTCTCATCAAGAATCGAGAGCGAGCCACCTCGTACTCGCAGACGAATCGCGGGCGAGGAACTTCGCGAGGCGACGAAGTCTCAAGTGAACTCGCCGACGTACTAACAGTGAAGGGCCGCAGACGATCGCCCTAGGGAGTCAAGCTGACGCCAAACCGCATCCAACTGTTGGTAGAAGGCGTCTACGATGGCATCCTGCTGCTCGAGAGACTGCTCCTCCCGAAGAGCGGAAAGGTACAAGGCCTCGCCGGCCAGAGTGGGCACGAAGACGATCCCACATCTCCTTGGCCGTGGACAATCCAAACACACGGACGCATGCTTTCGCTCAATATCGCCACCACGATGGCAGAGGCCTTAGCATCCTCATCATTCCACACCTTGTAGGCGTGGAGCTGCATCTGGTACTCCTCGAGCGCGTCCTCAAAGGCGGCAACCGTAGCCCGCTAAGCATCCTCAGTAGCATCAGCATGGAAAACGGGCTCAGTTGGTGGTACGGGGCAGGGTGGGCAAGGCCACTCGCCGGTGAGGTACACCCACAGACGCTGTCCCCGTAGGTGAATCCTCATGTGCTGGACGAACTCGCGGTAGTTGACGTCGTTGAAGGTGACCGACGGCTTCGAAATCGAGACGGTACCCGTGCTCGAGGTTCCGGAGGGTGCCATCTTGTGTGATGGCCGTTGTGGCTCTGTCAATCACACAAGAAGCAGAGGGAGGCGTGGAGCTTGCTGAAGCTGCAAGCCGAGCTCCAAGTAGAGGAGGCCATGGTTATTAAAGCAGTAAGGCGAGGCGAGGCGAGGCGACTCACCCCCCTCACACCTTTTAAGCGATAAGGCGTGAGGCGAGGCGACGCCTTACGCATCATAAGGCGACAGTGCAGAGTAGTCGATGGCACATCCCTTGGTTCCTATACATGCTCCTTGCCTCCTTGTTCCTATGAATGGCATTTCCCCTAAGTCAGTTCTATGAATCCTGATTCATGCAAAAAAAATTAAAAGAATGCCCGCTACCCATCGCTCATTGGGATGCATGCGATAAGAGTGCGTGCTCCGCCGCTTTGCCGCCTCCTCTTATCCCCTAGCCCGGCCGACGCAACCATCGCTTCGACTTCTTCGCCACGCATGCCCCCCAACATCGCGCATCCCCTCTCTCTCAGTCAAGCTTCTTTGGGAGTGCAACCTGACGATTTATGACAACGACCACGCAGAGGAGCCCCAAGCAGACGAGGTCACGCAGAGGAGCTCCAAGCAAAAGGAGTCTTTCAGAGGTGGATCTCGAGCAAGCCCGAGCTGGAGAGGAGAGAAGAAGACCAGATCAGAGTAGTGCTTTCAAGAAGATGTGTGTGACAGCTGGAGCTCAGGTGTGTACATGCAATGAGCTTCAGGCTTGGGCATGGCATGAGCTGAGAGCTGGAGCCATGTGCATGTGCGAGTCGCTTGTAGAGAGAGAGAGGTTTTGGCGGTCTTGTGCCGTGCCAAGAGGAGGTCATGGTGGCCCGAGCAGTGAGAGAGGGAGGTGGTCTGAAAGGTGAGGAGGCCCAATAAGAAGTAAGGTGTGTGATAGAAGAGCTCATGAGCAATGCAGCAGAGTCAAGCGGATTGGATCTAAGAGGTGGGTTGGGGAGTGAAGAAGAGGAACCCTAACCCTAGCCACATGTCTGATACCATGTTGGAAATGAACTTAGTATTACAAGGGGCCCAATCGGCATAATTACAAGTATGCAATATGCAGGAAACACCCTAAACTAGGGAAGAATAACAAAGCATGTAAATACATCTAACAAAATTTATACTCAAATTCGGATTCAGGAAATTATGGGTAAGTCCTTGACTCATTGAGCATGCAACTAAACAACACTTGCATGATTTAGATTTTAGACTATTTCTGTTTTAGAAAACTGCTTATGGATAGGTTCTTATCACCTAGCATTTCAAAAATAATTTATAATGTACATTATATCCAGGCAAACATCACCGTAACAAGACGAGCTCAAAATACTTTATGTTGCTGCCAGTTATTTAGATGCATGTGGATTTTTCAGATAACCATGTAGCTTTAATTCATTCTAGGACAAGACTTGTAGACTCATATTTTTGCAGTGTAATATTGATTTCAGAAAACCCAAAGGGCCTTCAGAAGGCTGAACACAACGAGTTAAGATAAATGAAGTAAAAAAAACAAGGGAATGCTTGGAGCTTTGTATAGCCTATGAGGCAACTCATTAGCATGATTCAAAATTCAGATGATCAAGAACATCACCTAAAGGCTATAATTGAGTAACGAAAGCTTCTGAAACATAAAACCTGTTCTTAAGCACCTCACATTATTTTTATCAAGCGATTAAAAGAACACAAACACCTCAAGGATATTGATATAGTGCATGTTATAATTCTCAAATGCTCTTCTAATTGGTACAAGGTGTTATTGTTTTCAAACTAAAGATCATACTTGCTCTAAGCTGGAAATTCCATATCCAGTGTATGATGAAGAAAGTAATGGTTGGACCAGTGACCATTTCTCAACCTCCAACGCAAGTGACAATGGTTCCAAGTAGCTGCAAAGTTTCAGAAATTGATTAGCGCTATGGAATTAGATTCAGTCTGAACCTAAGAAAAAGATAAGGTGTGCATTATGAAAATATATTTACAAAAGTGTGGTATGGCATGCCTAAATTTGCTTCAACCTTGCCTTGGTTTTGAGACTGTCTCACTTTAAAAGTTTTCTTTTACTTTAAAATTTTTAAACCACAGTTTAATCATTTTCTTTGATTGGCCTCGTAAGGCATGCCTTTTGTGATACTCAGAATGTGTAGCGCCCTGAGCAAGGCATATTTTGCCTCAAAAGTTAAGTAAAGGCCAAAATCTAAGGTCATCGTATAAACAGTGTTTTAGTTTGTAGAAGGCAGCATTCAGATAAGTCCAGTTTTGCAAGGTCACCAATCAAACATCCCCTATATGTCATGACCCGAATACTAAGTAAAGGATGTTAAATTTATTGAGGCCTGAAAATGGCCAAAACAAAGATATTTACAGTGATTTTCCTCATTAACAGCAAAAATTATGTTCAGAGCACAGTTTTTGGCAATGATGATTAATGTTGACACAAACTACTAAGGACACAACATGTTTTCAATCCATCTATACATCAACACTAACAAAACTAATACAGTTTAGCATATTATGGAATGATTGATGCTATGAAGTGATAGACAGCATATACCATTACTAACTAAGAAAAAAGGTGACATACTGATCACTACAAGAACTAATAGAGGTGAACATAGTAGAACACAAGGAAAAAAGGCAAAATTACAAGGATCATGTTTTCAATTATAAGCAAGCACCATGACTTGACAATTAACATGGACCTAGACATGTATTACATGATTGCAACATGGTAACATGGCTACTACCCCGAACCCAATGATTATTTTTTAAAGCTGACTCCACATTATAATATGTTTTATCATAAGAGTCAACAACCAGGAATAATGCTGGAATAACAGAACATGTTTGCATGATATTTATTGAGAACTCAAAGTTCACTAGTAATTTCATATATATGTTAGTAACCTGACAAACGGTAATGAGCCATGGTGAGAAATGTTTAGATGTTCTAATTCAATTAATGATATGGTAAATATTTAATGAAACTACAACTATTAAAAGGGAGAGTGCAAAAATATGCTAACTTACTCAGTTGCTAAAAGCCCATCTGTCAAACCACCAATGAAGATCACCTGGTGGTTAAAATCACCAGTTCTGAATGCAACCTGCAAGAGGAAAGATAAAATTATTGGCTTATCACACATGCAACGCATCAACGAAACATATTAACATATGAAACAAGAAGCTAGTTTATGTATAGTGGGGTTTTCTTTGTGGATGCAAATCATAAGGAAATGATGGATATCTAGGAATCCACACAGCATTGAAAAAAAATGAACATCTGTAATAGTAAAAAGACAAAAGCTTCCAAGAGATTCAAGTGGGCATCACCAGATGTAAAAAGGGTATTTCCTATCTGCAGCATAAATTGTCCACAATATTACAACCAATCCTTGGTATGCTATGAGACTTCTAATTTACAGGATAACTAGCAATTTTATCTGCTCAAGGTTGCAAATGGCAATACAGCGGTCCAAACATAGCAAAAATTGCATGCAGGTAGCTTGTGACTGATCACTCCATTGAGGCCCTTGCTATAACTACAAAATAATTAAAATACAGAGCATTGTACTGAAAAGATAAAGCGCCAAAAAAATAGTTCCATAATAGCCTGTGCTGGCACAAACAATGAATCTGTTAGGAACTCAGCAGACATAGGTTTATAGTTTATACAACCAGTATCATTACATATGTTTTAAGGTAAAACACAAAATGTATGGGATAAAACAACAATAAAACCTATTCTGCAAAAAGGATCATAGCCCAAAATGGTCAACATTGTATATTCAGTAGGCTTTCTTCCACAAGAAATGGTACAGGAACTAGGAGACAGACAACAAAAGGCATAGCCGTGTAACATCAGCAAAGGAATTAGTCCCATGTCCTAAACAACCAACATATTGGCAGGCTGGGCTCGCCAAAAGCAACCCTCTAAAGCAAAATCGCCACCGCTTGTGGGTTGTGTGTGTCATGAGCCGTGGCACATTACAGAAGCTTCCTTGCTCTATAAGGCTCTAGCAACCACACGCATCAGTGAGAAAAAGGAGAACCCCACTGGCTAAAGCAGGATAACTCCAAGGGGAAGATCCCGCATCTCGAACGTTAGAAAAGATCCCTCCTTCCAAAGGCTGTATTGGCACGCGGTGACCTTCTAGAAGCTTCCGGAACCATCTGACCCGAGGAGCAATTGCGAGATACCACACCAAGTAATTTGTCGAATTCTAGAACTTTCTAGAAGCCACGTCGCGGAACAATCTCCAGATCACCGCCGCAAGCGACGGTGAGAGGCTTCTAGTCGCGGATGAGAGGGAGGGAGAGGGCCGTACCTGCGCGGACTTGGGCCCGTACTTGAACAGCGTCCCCTGGAGCTGATTCCTCCGCCCGCCTGCGCCCGCGCTGGCTGCCACGGCGGAAACCACGCCGCCCTTACCGCCCACAGTGGCGGCGGGGGCGGAGGCGACGCCGCCGCCGGGGGGCATGGCGGAGGAGGAGAGCTTGCCGGAGGTGGTGCGCGCGATGCCGGAGAACCAGGAGGATGCGGAGGCCGGCGAGGTCATGGCGGCCGCCGGCGAGGTCACGGCGAGGGCATCACGGGATCGCGAGGGGCGGGGTATACGACGACTCGGGGTAGCAGGGTTGGGACATTAAAAATCGTTATTATCTTTTTTAAAACCAAAATTCAGAATGGGCTGAGATACTGCTTTCTGCGTTTGGTAACTTAGGCACTCGTCTTTTTTGTTGGCTACGGGGTTTTTCTACCGAAACCTCCTCTTCAAAACAAAGTTTTTACTGTTTCCTGTCTCTCGTTTAATCAGATCTAGGATTTTTAGGATTGGTGTTCGAACTTTGAAGCTAGATTATGCCAATACTAATACGCCAATAACGTGAAATATCATTTTTCTAAAAAAAACACTGATACGACAATACACGTATATATAATAAAAAAATATATAGAAATTAATGATTTCATAAGAGGAAATGGACGATATACGGCAATCAATGTCAATTGCGGAGATGAAAACTAGGAATAAATCTATTTTAGCTCTGAGCTTTATATTTTGCTGAGTTATGTTGTTTTTACTGGGTATGGTCAAGATTTGTGCTCCTGCCTTCTTTTTTAAAAAAAAAAATAGCAGTTGCATTTCTTGTTGATCCTGCTTTTTTTTTTTTTTTGCTCTTTCTCCGTCAACAAGAACTACATCTAAGAATGTTCTTTCCATAGAGCAAAAATTAGCATGTAAACATATATAACAAGTGCACAATTATTTGTTTATTGCCCAATGCAAAGATTGTATTTTTGTATAACATCCATTTGAAAGAATCAAGAAAGCAGAGGAAAAGGCTAGACTCCAGAAAGAAACGGAGCTGAAACAGAGCAAAGCCGGGAAAAGAAGTGGAGCGCGCGGAACACACGTAGATCTGGGGAGAGAACGATGACAGTGAACTGGATACACTACTCACTTCCCGCCGCCACACTCCCTCCCGGCCACCATGTTGCTCCCTTGGTGTCGCCCGCTCCTTTCCTCCTAGTTTGTCGCGCTGCCACCCGCTTGTTTACGTCGCATCTCTGTTCGCCATGCAGGTGCGCTGCCACATGCTCGCCCTGCGCCGCCTCACGCCTGTTTATCGTTGCGTCGTAGCGCCATGTCCACTGACCGTCGCTCGGCTTTGTAGCCCACGCCTCTGCTCATTCGCCACTGCTCGTTCGCCACTTAGAGGCCAAAGCCCCCCCAAAAAAAAAAAAAAATGGGCCTAATGTGTTACATATGCCACACATGAGGTGTGGAGAGTGTAGACTAAATTCATTTATGGACATAAATATATAATTTTGTCCTACTAATAACATATGTCTATTATATATCAGATATTTTACAAAACAAAAAAACAAAATAGGTGGTCAGTTGATCACTCTTGATTCATGGAGGGACCGCCCCTACGCTTAATGGTACCACGTAGGTATAACTAATTTCATATTGGTCATAAAAAAATGTTAATATTTGTATTCGTCGTAGAGCATGTTTTTATCCTAGTTCTATAACCTCTACTAACGTACAACGACGGAAATTTTGTCCGTTGAAATCCACACTGGTTTTTTTTATTTTTTTTTAAAAAACTGCACGCATGCAAACAGAAGGATTTTATAATGTGTTTCCCCTCCTTGAATCTGTCCATAAATAAAGCATACTAGGCAGAGCGCGATGCCGCGCCCTTAATTACAGTCGTTGATTATAGATTGTCACGAAAAGAGTTTCTTTTTTATCTCATTGGTTTATTTTGTGATTTGTACAAAGTAGTTGTGCGCGCTAATAGGTAATTCGATATCAGAATGACATAGGCAATGCAAACAAGACTTTATATTTGGGTCACAGGTAGTCTCAGCGTAGATGCGTTGAGCTCCAGGCTGATTAGGTAATTCAGATTATACATTACAGCATTGAGCATAAAAATCAAACAAGAACCACATAGGGACCGATGCTGTGGTTGAGCACGGGTGTAAAACTAGTCCTAGTACAATATGAACGTACCTGTAACTACAATTTTAGTGTGATATTCGCTATTGAAGCAGGCTTGCCTTAGCGAGTAATACAGGAGTATGTACAAAGAGCAAAAGCGTCTAGTAACAGGCAATCTAGTTCAAATGCGAGTTACATGGCGGCGAGTATATTGCTTTAGCACAAGCTGAACAGTATGAAGTCCGCAACCTGTTGGCCGATATGTTGGGTGTTTCCTGCAAGATACAGAATAACATAAATGTGTATGCAGTCCAGCTCAAAAATGGATGTAAGGCTGAGTAACTTTGTGCAGTTAAGAAAACGGTTTGTGTTCTGAAAGAAAAATGGATGCAAGAATGAGTATAATTTTGTGCAGTCCAGAAAACAGTTTGTATTCTAAAAGAGTCTGGTAAACTGAAGAGTTGGATACTGTTGTTTTGCAGAGATGCTTGTAATAATAAGTTCAAACAGAGAGCTAAAAGGGAAATGAATTAATAGAAGAACTGCTCTATGAGTACAACACGAGTAGGTGTGAATTATGAAGAGAATATGGCAATTGGTAAGAGTTGTAACAGCGAATACAATTTGTAGGAGGTAAGATAGCTATATTTTTTTCATGTAAATACGTAATTATTCTTGAATTTATTTGGGTTGTTACATTTTTTTCCTGCATGTAGGAAGTGGAAAGTTTTTTTACTTGAAAGAAGGTAACGTGTAGTCAGAACTGGGAGACCATCTTGTTGCTCTGTAAGAAACGTAACATAACAAGGTGAAACCCATATGGTATTAAAGCGCTAGTCTAGCATAAATGGATATGATTTGAGATGGACTGGCTTGCCTACGGTTTCCTGTCGTCATCTCTGAACAATTTCTTAGCAGCTTTTGAGATACTTCAAGAGGTTGTACGTCTGTAACATGAAAAGTATTCCTAAAGATACGTATGATGTGTTCCGAATGGATATTCGTATAATACATTTTTTTCTTGGTGTAGTGTTGATAAAGGAAAAAATGTCATTAGGGGATGTACCGGTTAGAGCTAAGTTGTGGAGGAACAATATCTTTTTCTGGTGGAGTTGTGGCCTCGACTGAGATGGTTGTATCCTGTTCTGGTGATGGAGGCAGTTGTACAAACATCAGAGAAAATGCAGGTTACAAATGGACGATTAGTGATAATAGTTCTAGAGAGTACTGCACATAGCTTTGTAGACTGCTGGTATTTTTTTCTGAGGTAAATGTGTTTGTATGATATGGTAGAGGGATATCAAAACTTGTTACCGTTGTTTCAGAGGTTTGCTCGAGTTGATTCTGTTCTTGAGTGCTGGACTGTTCCATAGTACTGTCTTTCTTTGATTGGAACTGCTGCTCGCTGCATAAGATTGTGGGTAGCTACAAAGTGTACCGAAATGTGAGATTGGAAAAATATTACACTGGATCGGTGTGTTGTCTGGAAAAGAAACATACTGTTGTTTCAGGGGCTTGCGCAATCTCTTTTCCTTTTCTGACGTTGGGTTGTTCCGCAGCGGTGTCTTGGTCTGAATGGAATTGTCTGTCGCTGGACAAGATCGTTGGTAGCGTACGTATGTATGTTCGAACCAGGTTGGACGGCGGCCACCGGAAACTGCGAAAGCAAGAGATAGAATGAAGACCAGAGTGAAGAGTGAAAGGCAAGAATAGAACGCAATGGTTCGGACCCAACAAAGGACAATAGGCATGTACACCTGAAGAAGGCAAATCGACTGCAACTCGGGACGTTCCAAGGTTTGTGATGCCTGTGCAACAAGTAGCAGTATGAAAGCCGATTAGAAAATAAAGGAACGATGGCTAATTAGTTGAAGGGTAAAAACAGTCGGCAACAAGGACAATGCGTTCGATCTGGAAAAGTTGCTCTAACCGTTGATATATCGCCAGGGGAAGCAGCAATCCGAAAAGACTTCCGAGGAATGCCGGAAACCTGAAACGGAAAGAACCAAACGACTGGTTAATCTCAGAAGACGAATCTAAAACACGAACAAGGTGAACCCTGTAATCCCCAAAAGGAAAAGAAATAACGATGGGTAACCACGAGAGGCCGAGCCTAAAGAAGGAAAAAATGGTAAAAAAGGAGAATCTTCGACGGTAAGCTTCGCCGAACATAAAGCAAAAGAAAAGTTGGAAAACCGCCGAGGAAAGGTTGAAACGCGGGTCGGGGTAAACACACGAAGGCGAAAGTAAAGCATGCAGTGAGGTAAAAAGGGAAATCCTCGATATCAAGTTCTATTGAGAAGAAACCGCTATCTTGCAAGCATAACTCCAAGAACCTGAACTCCGAGAAAGGCTAGTATAGCAAGAATCGTGCGGACCCGAAGGAATATCTTTCGTGGAATGGCAGACGGTAAAAAAAACCAACAAGTCGCCGAAAAAAAATAAACAAATGCGTCCGAGCGTACGGGCTAATCAACCATGGATCCCCAGACCACAAAACGAAAACCGGGTGAAGAAAAATCTGACGGCTCCGAACAAGCGCAGCTCGTTCGTGGACTTTGAGGTCCAAGAGAAAACAGGAACCCATCGAACAAAAAGGAAATCAAACGCATCGCGTGAAATAGGAACGCAACGAATCGAACGAACTGAAGAAAGCGAGTCCAGGCCATGTAGTATGATCCGAAGCATCGATGGAATCATGCGCACCGTGTATCGAGAAGGAAGAAGCAAATGCAGAAAGACGAAACAAGCGAGGTCTGAAGGGAAAGCTTCGTCTCGACCGAAGACCGAAGCGAGCCGAAGATGGCGGAGGCTGAAGATGGTGGAGGAAGCGTCGATGCGAAGCAAAAGGCAGCCGAGGAGGGAAATACACACGAAGCACCACTGACAGTGCGCCACGCTCGCACGACGGGCCACCTGCCAGCGCAAAGAAAACGCAGCACAGCGGCAATGCGCACCCACACGGAAAAAAATTGTATGGGACGGGCCCTAAGGAGAGGCCTCGCCTCCATCTCCACTCATCTTCCTTTCTCTGATCCAACGATTTGGAAAGAGGCAACATCCACCACTCATCCCCCTCTCCCTCTGATCCAACGCCCCGAGGACAGGGCCTCAAAGGCCCCTCCTGAAGCCCCGTCCCAGAGAAATCTCCTCCCACCCACACGAACAGAAAAAGAGGCGAAACAGGAATTAGGACGGTAATCGAGGCAGAGCATTCTGTGGACGCCGTGCAAAGCATTAAAAATTCCTCTGTAGACAGCGCACACACAGCCTAGAGCAGGCAAAATAACTAAATATGTGTCTGTGGACTCCTCACAACTCAGCACAGGAAAGAATTAATGCAGGCAGAGCATTCTGTGGACGCCGTGCAAAGCATTGACTCCTCATAGCTCAGCACAGGAAAGAATTAACACGTGTCTGGACTCCTCACACCTCACCACAGAGCATTAACCGGAGGCCAAGCGCGAGGCACAAAACACCGCGCACGCGGGAAAGGAATTCCCCGGGGAGGGTCTCACCGTGAGGTCCCTCCTTCGGGCCTTTAGATCAGAGGGGAAGATGGATAGAGATGAGGGAGGAGTCTCTTCTGAGGTCCTCCCCTATAGAATTTATTTTCGCGCACGCATCGACACAGCAGTGGAAGTAATTCCCGTGAAACGCGGGGAGGCCGGGAATTCTACCGGCCTTAATAGAAGTAGATATATGCAGTAGTTTTTTTTCTTTGAACTTAAAGCACATGCAGTAGCTAATGGTCAGAAAGGGGTACACTTCGGTTGCATGCTTCGTGTAGCAAGCATGTATATCGTATTGGATCGAAAAGAAAAAAAATGGGCTCGAAACGGAGATGTGCAGCTCATAGCAATTTTTTTTTGCGGATATAGCGTTTTTTATTTCGTATTTGTGCATCTGACCACACTAGCGACGTATTTTCGAAAATAGCATTTGGTGTCAAGGCCATTACGCTGTCACATACGTCACGCAGCAGAGTGAGTAACCATCATGACCCCTTTGGCGTATGGCCAAAATGCGCCATCCATTAGGGGGTGATTAGGGTAGGGGTTAATTATTTAGGGTTAGGGTTAGGTTAGCTAGTTTTTATTTATTTTTAGGCTAAAATTCGAAGGAATTTTAAAATATAGCAAATGAGTTCAAAAAAATATGAAATTTTTTGTGGAGCCTCTCAACACTATGTACTTGCTTGTGTAAATTTTTCATAATTTTATTCGTTCAAAATTGTTATCGCTATTTCGTATAAGTGTCATGTTCGTATGAATCAATAAACGTAGAAAATGAGCTCAAAAAATTATGAATTTTATTTGAAGGGTCCTCACGCATTGGACTTGATTGTGTAATGTTTCGGTAATTTTATATGTGTTCTGGTATTGTCTCGAAAATTTAGGATTTAGGTCGCGAAAATTTCAATTTTATGTTTTATGATTTCATGGGACTTCAAATGTAGAAAAAAAAAGCTACATTGCACTCCATTGGAGATGTCGATATACAATATGGCGCTGGAGTACACACGTAACAACCAAAATACGCGTACAAATATAGCAAAACAAAATATGAATACAAATATACTCAATCAAATAGGATACTCTTTGTTTATTTAGTTTAGTGTCCGCTGGCGCATGGCCACCATGCGCCAGCCAAAACAGTGGGATTAATTACTTAGTTAGGTTAGTCAGTGTTAGCTGAAATTAAGAGGAATTTTAAAATATAGCAAATAAGTCCAAAAAAATATGAAATTTTTTGTGGAGCCTTTCGACATCGTGTACTTGCTTGTGCAAATTTTTCATAATTTTATTCGTTCAAAATTGTTCTCGTAACACCCTCCCGACTCGCGCCCCCTCCAGCCCTCCCTTCTGCCCACTACATTTGCCACGCACCCGGACTGTTCTGCGGAGAATTAAAAAAACCTCGCGGTGGCCATCTTTCCCATCGTCCCTCCTCCATCCTCCGCACATCTGTTGCCTCGTCCAAAAATTCAATACCAATGCTTACGAATTCCGGTGCGTTAACGCCTGATTCTTCTCCGCTCATTATAAATCTAGAACTCGCACTCGCTCTTCACTCATTTCATTTATGTTTGATTTCGTTTACGCTCGTCGTCCGAGAACTTAAAACGTAACATAATTAATTTTATTGGGAGGTTAACTGTTTTCTTGCTTCTCATCGTTCGTCGCTCGACCTTGATTAATTACTTCCCCTGAAGGGCTGATTGATTACTTCCTCCGAAGAGCAGGTAATTTGTGTTATGCTTTTGCCGTTATTACCATAGTCGTAATTAGTCAATCTTAGTCAGCTAGTCATAATTAGATAGTTTATGGGTAATTAATTAGTTAGTTGACTAGTAATAAATTAGTTTAGTGGTAATTAATTAGTCGTAATTAGTTTAGTAGTCATCATTACAGCATATTAAGTAAGTGGAAATGAAGTACTGGTATTTTTTAGTGGTATTTAATCAATCGTAATTAGTTAGTTTAAATGTAGTTAATTAGTCGTAATTAGTTAGTTCGCTAGCAATGAATTAGTTTAGTGGCAATTAATTAGTTTAGTAGTCATCATTACGACATATTGAATAAGTGGTAATGAATTAGTGTAGTGGTAATTAATCAATCGTAATTAGTTAGTTTAGAAGTAATTAATTAGTCGTAATTAGTTAGTTCACTAGTAATGAATTAGTTTAGTTGTAATTAATTAGTCGTAATTAGTTGAGTAGGAATTAGTTAGGCAAAACTCATTCGTTATTATTTAGTGGTTGTTGTGGCTTTAGGTATTTTCGAACACGCAAGACTTGTTGGTGTTTTACGGCGATGGTCTTGTATGGGCCGGACATGATGGGTTGGACCTTTCGAGATGCCAGTACAAGGTGGTCCAGGCAGAGGAGCTCCACGCGATGAATATTCATGAGCTGCGAAGCTGCATCCGGAGGGAGTTCGTCACGGAGCCAACGACGAAGAAAGTTATGATCGAGGCGATCACCTACACGAATTATGCGTGGGAGCTCGTCAAGGTGAATGGAAGCATAGCATGGAGGTAGTACATAGAGATTGTCTCCCAGCCCGAGGCGGCCATTCACGGGAAGCCTATGGTGTACGTGAATTTCGTACATAGGGCGTCGGGAAACCCTGATGATGCCGGGGCCTCTACAAGCGGGCAAGCGAGGCGAACTCAAGATGGCAAAGATGGAATGTGCCTCGAGGGAAATCCCGTGCCTAATTTTGTGCCAAATGAGGGGGCGCAAACATGGTGGTCGGCCCGCATCAACTGCCACGAGTATCTACCGGATGAGCCTCTTGGGTTGGAGTCTGACGAGGACACCAACCCAAGCTCGGAGGACGCACACGAAGCCGGTGGTCCTTACGTGGCATCAAGACTTGATGATATCACGGTGCGTTCGCTTGTACTGCCACAAGAAGAAGGCTCCCAGTGGGGGGTTTGAAGCCGACGCCCTCTTAGTTGGGCAACGCTTCTCAGACAAGGTGGTCGTGTAACAAGCTATAGCACGGTACGCCTTATCCATTAGCTGTGTGTACCGAGTGCACCGGTCCAACCCAGGAAAGTACGCAGCGAAGTGCGTAATATAAGGCTGCCCTAGCAAGGTCAGCGCTCACCGAGCAAAGATTTTCGGCTCGGTCTTCACGGTCAAGGAGCTGATCGACCACACTTGCGAGCTCAGCGAGCCCCTACGGCAGCATCGGAAAATGACTTCCGCATATGTTGCAAACCTCATCACGCACCTAGTTGAGGCTAACGTGTCTATCTCCACCAAGTTGATGATGTTGGATGTCGTCAATCAAGTTGGCTATCCAGTTAGCTACTGCAAGGTCCGACGAGCCAAGCAGAAAGTCATTGAGACTATGTACGGGACATACGAAGAGGCGTACAACCTTGTGCCGAGATTGCTTCACCAGATTGCCGGATCAAACCCTGGCACGTACATAAACAAGCTTGACCATGAAGATGCTAGAAAAGGGCCCAACCGCTTTATACTGGACCGGGTGTTCTGGGCTTTCACTCAGGCCATCGGGGGCTTCAAGTTCTGCTATCCCGTGCTAACGATGGATGGCACTTTCCTCACAGGGAGGTACAAGGGCACCATCCTCACCCCGGTGGCGGCCGATGCGAATGACCAGCTTCTCCCGATGGCATTTGCCATTGTGGAGAGCGAGAACACATCCAGCTGGTTGTGGTTCTTAGAGAACGTGAAGAGGGCGGTGGTGGGAGACCTGCCCAACGTCTGCCTAATCATAGACCACAATGCTGGGATGTTGGTGGCAATTAACACCATGCAGCGTGGGACAGATCCATCACACCAGTGGAACGATGTGCAATCCAGGTGGTGCATGAGGCATCTTGCATCTAACTTGTTCACGCGGTTCCGCAGTCACGAACTCATGAAGGCGTTCAAGGCATTGCGTCTGCAGAACCAGAGACGGAAGTTTGAGTCTATTTGGAGAGACCTCGAACACCGGACTACGAGGCATACAAGGGAGTCCACTCCAAAGGGGGAGCAACCCAGTAGTGCCATAAGCTTCTCCAAGTGGATTAACGGCCACGCTCCTAAATTGGAGAAATGATCCCTCCTCTATGACACAGACGGTGCGAGGTACGGGATTATGACGACCAATATGTCCGAGGTCTACAACAGCGCCCTCAAAGGTGTGTGGTGCCTCCCTATCACCGCGATCGTCCAGAAGATATGGACTCACACTATTGGTTATTTTGTCAATAGAGCCACTGCAGCCAAGCGACAGATGGACGAAGGCAAGCAGTGGTCCGAGAACATGCAGTTGCACATAGACCAGAAGATGGAGAAGGCCCGAATGCACGACATCCGGGTGATCGACAACCTCAGGCGGAAGTACGAGATCAAGCTTCGACAGAAATACGTCAACAATCATGCCAGGGGGAAGGAAACAGGCATGCACTTTGGGTGATGTGGCGACATGCACCTGCAACAAGCCGAAGCTCCTGCACAAGCCATGCTCGCATGTGTACAAGGCGTGTGCGCAAATGAGGTAGATGTCTACACCGTACATCTCCGAGTACTACGACATGCAGCACCTATTCGATACATGGAGTAGAGAGTTTCACTCGTACGGCTTGGAAATGAACTACAAGGATCTTTGGCCGAACATGGTGCAATGGGGTCCCAACAGGGACTTGAAGAGAATAGGGAAGGGGCGGCGGCAGACGTGGCCCTTTCGGAATGACATAGATGCTAGTCAACGTACCAGTATTAGCCGCACAATCAAGTGCAAGATATGCAAGACCCCTGGGCACTCAATGAAAGATTGTCCCAACAGACCCAGCTCGTCCGGTCGTCATTCAGTGTCGTAATGTAATGTTTTTCCGCCTTGTTTGTTATGTATAGCGCAAAATTCTACAATACCCAACTATGGACTCTTCGGCAAACTTCTACGCAAGGATGTTATAAAAGCGTAAGTGGCTTGCGCAGAAGAGGAAATATCTACAATACCCAGATTTTTCAATGAAAGATGCTCGAGTACCACCATATTTTTCGATATCGCAATGCGTGTGGCGCGGTGGCGAGATCATTCATCCACACCCGAACACCGCCGGCGTATGCATTTACACGTCGGCACCACCTCGTAAAAGCGTTTCTTTTCGCGACGCATCGATTTCCTCTCGCTTCGTTGAATTCCTTAAATTTTAACTTCATCCCCACGTAATGGCGGCCGAAATGCTTTGCCACTTCTTCCGATGGATCGACGACCGGAGATGTATAATGAGCATTCATCCCATGAAGTACATCTTTGAACTACTCGGTGCGGGCCGAGACCTTCGTCTGATGGAAACCTTACGCTGGGACCTCGTTGAGGAGGCAAGAAGGAGCCCAAGACTCGCCCGCATAATCCATATTGACGACGTGAGTTATGAAAAATTTACATCATTGTTACGTTTTTCACTGTACGGTGTACTTACATCATAAAATCGTAGGACATGGATGACTTCGACATACTAGCCCGACGTGGAGAGTCCCGCGACAAGGGCAAGAGAAAGGCTCATGCGGCTGAGCCCGGCCGCCACAGCGTATCCGGTCGCCCATGCGTAATCCATATCGACGACGTGAGTTATGAAGAATTTACATCCTTGTTACGATTTTCACTGTACGGTGCACTTACATCATAGAATCGCAGGACATGGACGACTTCAACACACCAGCCCGACGTGGAGAATCTGGAGACAAGGGGAAGGGGAAGGCTCCTTCAACTGAGATTGGCCGACGTCGAAGCGTATCAGGCTGATTAGGCGCACTCCATATCGAAGGCGTGAGTTATATTCAATTTGCATCTTTGTTACATTTCTTACTGTACGATCCACTTACATCATGAAATCGCAGGACATGAACAACTTCTACACTCACCGCCACCGTGGGCAGCCCCGAGACAAGGGGCACTCACTATGGCACCGCGGAGACTAGTTGCACACATCGTTAAATAGGACACTCTTTGTCAAATTATTAGTTTGTCATGGATGATCTGTATTGTACCATAGGCTACATAAGATTGTGCATGAACCAACTGAGGGAAATGCGTGACATGCAGATCATATAACAATGTATCGTAGCTTTCGAAACGCACACGAGTCGGAGGTTATGGTATATCGTTAGATGATCTGCATACCACGATTTCCTCGCTTGGTTCATGCACAACCTTATCTAGCTTTGTCGCATAATACTGATAAAGAACACCATCCACACTAAACCGATAAATAAACAAAAAGTATCATATTTGATTAAGTTACATGTGATAATACCCCTCCTCCTTCATACCAGTTCATCCACAAGCTTATCTAGACTTTGGTATATCCTGTATTATGTGATTTTGATTGAGTATATTTGTATTCATATTTTGTTTTGCTTTATTTGTACGCGTATTTTGGTTGTTACGTGTGTACTCCAGTGCCCTATTGTATATCGAGATCTCCAAAGGAGTGCAATGTAGCTTTTTTTTCCCTACATTCCAAGTCACATGAAATCATGAAACCTAAAATCGAAATTTTCGTGACCTAAATCCTAAATTTTCGAGACAATACCAGAACACATATAAAATTGCCGAAACATTACACAATCAAGTCCACTGCGTGAGGACCCTTCAAAATAAAATTCATAATTTTTTGAGCTCATTTTCTACATTTATTGATTCATACGAACAGGACACTTATACGAAATAGCGATAAAAATTTTGAATGAATAAAATTATAACAAATTTACAAAAGCAAGTACATAGTGTTGAGAGGATTCACAAAAAAATTCATATTTTTTTGGACTCATTTGCTATATTTTAAAATTCCTTCGAATTTCAGCCTAAAAATAAAAAAACTTAACTAACCTAACCCTAACTAATTAACCCCTACCCTAATCACCCCCTAATGGACGGCGCATTATGGCCATGCGCCAAAGGGGTTGGCGCATGGCCACCCTGCGACGACGGTGTTGGCGCACGGCCAGCGTTGCTACTTCTGTAAATACACCCCTGTCATGGTCAGATGCGCAAATACGGAACCAAAAAACGCCGTATCCGCAAAAAATTTGCTCATAGCTCCTCCTGCGTATTCCGGAAGAGAAAAGGACAGGAGAATAAGAGGAAAAAAGAGAATCTACACAGTACCCGCTACCATTTACATCTCAGCTCATCTTAATTGTTAAATCTGTGACAATAATGTGTAAGACTATTTTTTTTTCTGTATAGTGGCAATCCTTTCACGTTCACGGAATATTTTGATCAAAGGTTAAAAAAAGTCACAGAAAACATATAAATTTTCTCCACATCACTCAATTCTTCAACCTCTATACAATTCTTAATTTTATTTTCTTTAAAAAAGAAAATAGTCAACACTTCGCTTATTTGAAAAGTTATCGAGACATAATGTGAGGACTCGGATTTGTTTCGAGACTATATGTGTATTCTAAGTTGGTCACATGATCAGTAGCTAGCTCACACTGTACAGTTATTGGTGGATATCACATCCATACAAGCATATAAATAAAATAATATTGAATTATTACAGAAATATTTTAAATAGGCCTTAGGACCAAGCGTTTACATAGCAAGCCGATGGGCCTACAAGTTTAGATAATAAAAAGCGGCAACTGAATGTAAATAAACCAAAAGGAAGGGCCTCCATGCATTTTGCCATAGGCAATCGCTGGGGCTAGGACCTAGCTATCTCAATCCTCGTCATTTTCATAGCCGGATGTATAGAATTATCTATACACCGGGTCTTTTGCTTCGTAGTCTGGATCCACATATTTGAGCAATCATGGGATTAAATTCGGCCGTGTAGAATTCTTGCACGGCCGGGTCGATCAAAATCCCGACGTAATCTGGGTTTTGCAATTTCAAATTTTGAATGGTTTTTAATCAAATTCGAGCGAATTTCATCCGGAAAAAAAACCGGTTTGACCCGAATCGGACCGTAATGTCGGCGGGTTACTGCATCAAACCAACCAATGAGAAATGTGCCTAATCCGGTTATGTGACCCTTGACCATGAGTACGAAGGTACTCAGCAAGCCCTCGCAGCAAATGCAAGTATATAGATGCAAGACTTACCAAATGAGGGGTCTTATGTTTATTTTAGCACAAAAGGCCGTTTGTTCAAATGCTATAATTATTTCTCAAACCAACGACTTACCATTTTTAACTTCAAAACCAAAGATTCATTTTTGTAAGTAATTATTATCTCGATAAGGTTTCATCCACCTACGGTTACTCATAAGGTTCCATGCGCCTACAATTACTCATAAGGTTACATCCACCTACATCATCGCTACATCCAGTTTCTCATTAACATGTCCTAATCACATTTTATTTAAACTATCCAAGTGAGGCTTTCTGCACAATGCCCATAACCGGGGCACAGCTATTTGAATATATTATACACTCTACAGAGGTTGTACAATTTGAACCACAAGATATAATCAACTCATAATATCGGTCATGGCACCCTTCTTTGTGTGTGCAACGGAGACGATCATAACAAAGCTTTTCCAATATCCAGTCCCAATACTCGACCTGCTCTAGCGGAGAACCACTCAACACTAGGACAGTGATCATTACGGGGCACCCCTAGAATACCCCTTTAACCAAGTGCATTTTCAATGAGGGTCCCTCTGTTGTTAGGGAGTCACGATCCTTCTCGTTATATATAAAAGTTACCTATGTGTGCGGGGTTTTATGCCAGAAACTGAGTAAAGTAGTTGGTCATGTCTATCTCATACTAGACTTGTGGTTACACCTTAGTAGTTTATAAATACTGCACATGATGCAGTCCTTAATTGACTCAGATGAGACGATCCACAAATCCAACTTGCGTGCATGCTTTACCGATCTCATACCAACCACTCGCCCAAGTCTCCACCATACAATATTCTATTTCCAATGGTAACCCGTGTTACCACATTACGATTCACAACATATCCCATGTTCTTGTAATGACAATGGTTGTGTCATATTCAATTTAACCACTAAGCAGTGTCTAAGCACATCCAATAGTCATTATTGATTATCCAAGGGAAGTTTTCCTCATGTAATAATTAACCTAGGGTGGCAAGGTATAAGGAGTTATCAACAATCAAGGAGGGGAATAATAATATCAACCATTAGCATAGCTAGGTATCAATCTTTAACATAGCATTTCATAAGTAGTAGCAAGCATGCTAGTAATACTTTGAAACAAAATAATTTGCATTTGAAAAAGTAGGTTCAACAAGATCAATTGTAAGGACTTGCTTTGATCAAGTGTGGATATTGCTTGGTCTTTGATGAGGGCATCCCTAGCTCTTTACCATCTTCTGCTACTACAGATCAAGCTACAAGTGTTGAAGCTCCAAATCTGCCATCTAGACCTGTTACAAGAGCATGGGCCAAATTATTAAAAGAACAAGTGAATTTGTTTCTAGTTGAATCACATAATGTTATCGATGAGAATTTTATACTACCTAAAAACAGTGTTTTGCTTGTGCTCAGATTTGAAGATTCAATAATGAACGGAGATAAAGGATATGAGGATGATGCGGGCATTCCTACGACCAGTTCTGCTAGAGTACATGGGGACAAACTGATCAAGCTAGGAGCAAGACGACCACTTCCAGGTAGTCCACGAGGAGGTCTTCAGGACCACCCCGGAGGTCTTTAGGACCACCACAGGACCTCCTCGGGACCTCCCCAGGACCTCCTCCCCAGGACCTCCCCAAGACCTCCCTCTAGGACCTCCCCAGGACCTCCTCAGGCCCTCCCTCTAGGACCTCCCAAGGACCAGTCCTACGACACTCGATACTCAATATGAATAGTACTGGTCGTAGATAAGTTATAGTATATATCTTTTAGATGGGGTCGGTTGTAATTTTGCTATAACTGTATTAGGAAAGAATCTTTGTACGATACGTGAGTTAGAGATAGAATCGGCATTAAGCCGTGTGTGAGTCGACCGCACCCTTAGGTGCCAATATAAGGCCAGGGCTTTGCCCATTGTAAGACAGACCAGTTTATGCATAAGATTGAAACATAGCTATTGGTTGTTCTTTCAAATCAGAGTTTATGCGAGGACTTTAAGAGAGAATTGGGCGATCCATTGGTTCATCCTGCACTTCAAGGTCAAGCTATCGTTCCATTGGGAATCGGGGGCTTGGCGATCGTCGCTAGTGGTCTCGCAACGATCATCTATCCGGTGTGTTTTGGGCGATATCCAAAGAGTTAAGGGTTCGTGCATTGGCGCGAGGGTTCAGCTAGCGACATCGACCACTTCGCATCATCTATCTACGTTGCTCACTAAGAAGATCGGGCAACCCCCATATCATGTGGTATCAGATTCTAGATTGATTCGGTGAGAGCTTTTACCCATAGTTTAAATTTGTTTTCTATCCTATAGTCCATTAAACCGAAAAGTACAACACAAAAAAATTTCCAAACCCTAGATTCAATCTATTTTTCTTGTGAGTTTAGTTAAGTTTCCGTCCATTAGAGATTTGTTTTTTGTGCTGATCTTGTGTTTCCTTTGCGTAACTTCATCTTGTGTCCACTTAAATCATCAAAAATTGCTAGTTGATTCCCTCATTTAGCACCCAAAAAGAGTTTTTGATAACTACCTCTTGGTTGCTATCCATGTTGGATCTGCAAGTTGTCCTTTCGATCTCTATTGGGGGACGAAGTGTCCGACTCAAACTCCAAGATTGTTCTTTCCAAAACTGCCTTGTTCCGACTTCTTGATTTGGTTTTCGGTTCGATTAGGGTCTCATCTTTAATCCTAGCCGGCCGAAACCTTTTGGTGATCTTGAGCTTTACTTGTATCCTTTCCTCTTTGAGACTAGCTTTTGAATATTGCTTTTGGACTGCTCTTGGAATTAGTCTACACTTCTGATAATTTTGCGACTTGCAAATCAAAGGGTGAATCTACACCTTGTTCGGCGATTACAAAATACGAAAGCAAAAGGCAGTCGTTTTAAAGAAAAAGCCACGGCTTGACAAAAGTACAAAAAAAAATGAAAAGAAAGCAAAAGAGAGCAAACCGCACATACCAATACCAAAATTTTCCCTTTCGGTGACCTTACTAACCAAAGGAGGAGGATCTTGTGCACGCGGTTTGAGAAAGAAAAGAGAAAAGAAAAGTGCTGGCCGAATTTTGGGACGAATCAACCCTAGTTCCTATTTATCAGATTGTGTATCTAGTTACTTTGAGCAATCTTGTGTCCTTACTTTTATATCTTTGCAATTGGCTAGCGTCTCTCCTAGTACTTGGTGCAACACGAGTTGGTTGTTCTCACTAGCTCAGTCCTTTGGTTGCATTTGGTCACATTTATCTTTGCGTGTGCATTCATACACTTCACTTAAATCTGTTGGATCGGCACATAAGCAAAATTTTCTAGCTTGGATCATTACTTAGCTTTACAACATCTTGAATATCAGTTTGCATAGGTTATACACATACCTTTCCAAGCTTCACCTACCCCGTTGGTGTACTCCCTTGCTCTTGGTTACGCTCATACATTACTGGGTTGAGATCGTTCGCTGTCACAAGTGTCGTTTTTGCCATCCTTAATTCACTTTGGAACGGTAAGCTTATCTTGTTGTTAGGATAGTGAGTTGTGAGTGTAGCGAGAGATTTTTATTTTACTAACCGGATATAATATCGCTTGTTCTTTGTGAGTTGTTACCATGTCAGGTCATGAGGAGATTCCACCTAATCCGGAGGCGCCAGTTACGTGGATTGAATACACTCGATTACGCGAGATGCTACTAAAACAACTTCATGATGGTGATAATGGTGTGCGTGATGAGCTCGGGGAAGTTCAGACGGGACTAACCACCCTGGGGGAGGAGGTCACACAGCTGTGTACGACCATCGACACTAACTTCCTAGAGCTGCGTAACATGTTCACCCACCATAATCTCCGTGGAGGTACGCAAGCTGACGATGCAAGTGTGCATGATCCTCTGGTCGTTCAACACAACGAGACCGCGGAGGAGCGTGCTATTCGCGGGGACGAGGAGCACCGATAGCGTCAAGCACGTCGTTTGGCACTACTGCCACATGCAGGTGTCACAGCCGCAGCACGCGCGCCGGCACAGGGCCGTGGGCGTGGTCGAGGCATCGGCAGCCACCACGGTGGCAATGGTCGGGTTGCACCCCTGGATACCCCATGAAGAGGTGACCCATTTATCTCCGATCCTGCGGTACGACCACACGATGCACCTGGTCGATGGGCTGTTGAAGCCGAACTCTCGGGCAATGACGATTACGACTACGACGACGATTATCGACAGCCCCACCACGACCATAACGAGTATCGTCATCGACACGATGATGCTGAGGATTTTGTCGCTAAGCCCAAATTCAATATTCCTATATTTTCAGGTGGTACAAATGTGGAAGAATATCTTACTTGGGAGCTGAAAGTTGATAAGTTGTTTCGGATGAACAACTATCCCAATGAAAAGAAGCTTTTACTTGCGTCCAATGGTTTAGATGATTACGCTACACATTGGTAGGAGCAGTTTGTTCACAAACGTATGGAGCGCCATGAGTTGCCGATTATCACTTGGGATTAGATGAAGCAACATTTGCGTGCACATTTTGTGTCTCGCCACTACAAGCTCTCCTTGTTTGAAAAATTGATAGGGCTGCGACAAAGGTTGAAGTCAATTGATGAATATCATAAGGAGATGGAGACTATCATGATACATGCGGATGTCTGTGAGAATGAAGAATAGACAATGGCAAGATTTCTAGCTGGTATGAATTATGCGGTCAAGCGTATTGTCAATCACCATCCTTACAATGATATGATCGAGTTGCTGCACCAAGCACGCCGGAAATAGCGTCCGTGATTGAAGATGCATGCTTTGTCGCTGCTCACGTTTTCAACCATCCAGCGCATATAACAAAAGCCAACCAACCAAGAGTACCCCGACTGAAAGTAATTCCGCGATTCGTAGTTCTGCAGCTCAGAAGCTGGAGAGTGCACCACCACCAGCGCGCCGACCAGCAACACCTGCAGCTAGTGCGGCCTCTTCAATTTGGTCGACAAGTCGTTCACGAGACATCATTTGCCACAAGTGCAAGAGCGTTGGCCATGTTCAGAGAGACTGCCTGAATGTCAGAACTGTGCTCATCTCAGAGGAGGACGGTTATGTTTCGACCAGTGATGATGAGTCACTTGATACATAGCCAGTCTTGCATCCTGATGACATAGAACAATGTGAGTGCGATCCAGAGTTCCCTAACATTGAGCAGTATTCCATTGTTTGTACGCCCAAGGTGCTTAGTGTGATGCCATCACCGTCTCTTGAACAGCGGTGCAATTTGTTTCAGACTTGGGCCAAGCTTGATAAGGGCAAGGTGTGCAAAGTAATTATTAATGGCGGGAGTTGTCACAATTTGACCAACAAGGACATGTGTCAGACGTTGGATTTGAAGTACTTACCGCATCCACGTCCTTATCATGTGCAATGGTTGAGCGACAAAGAGGTAGTCAAGGTGACCTATATGGTACGTGTAACGTTTTCTATCGGGAAATACATCGATATTGTGGATTGCGATGCTATGTCTATGACGGTGTGTCACTTGCTCTTGGGACGGCCATGGCAATATGACTGTTTTGCTGTTCATGATGGACGTACAAATCGCTACACATTTTGATGGAACAACATGGATGTTACCTTGAAGCCACTTACACCACAACAGATTGTGAATTCTTCAATGTAGAAAGTTGAGATGCACGTTGAGAGTGCCAAGGAGAACGTGAACCATTTGAGTGGTCACAAGACACGTGCAGGAGCAAAGAAATTAGTGATGCTAGCCACCAAATCGGAGATGAAAGAATTCAGCGAGGACCCCGATCTGGTGCACTTTGTACTACTGTACAAAGATGCATTGCTTTCGCCTAACGACTTGACTTCTCTTCCTAGCGGCATTGCTTGTATTTTGCAGGATTTCAGCGACGTCTTTCCGGAGGAGATACCAGCTGGACTGCCACCAATTCACAGAATCGAACACAAGATCGGCTTGATTCTAGGAGCATCCTTGCCGAACCGACTACCATACCGCACCAATCCTGAGGAAACGAAAGAAATTCAGAAACAAGTACAAGAGCTTCTCTCCGAAGGGTACGTACGTGAAAGTTTAAGCCCTTGTGCTGTTCTTGTTATTTTAGTCCCTAAGAAAGATGGTTCATGGCGTATGTGCATAGATTGTCGAGCGATTAATAATATCACTATTCGATATCGTCGTCCTATACCTCACTTAGATGATATGCTTGACGAATTGAGTGGTGCTGTTATTTTCTCTAAGATAGATTTGCGTAGTGGTTACCATCAAATCCGGATGCATGAAGGGGATGAATGGAAGACAGCTTTTAAAATAAAATTTGGTTTGTATGAGTGGTTAGTCATGCCTTTTGGGTTAACTAATGCACCTAGTACTTTCATGCGCTTAATGAATCATGTTTTAAGGCATTTGATTAGTAAATTTGTGGTTGTGTACTTTGATGATATTCTGATTTACAGTCGCACTGAATCTGAACACATTGACCATATTAGACAAGTTCTACAAATTTTACGTGATGCTAAACTGTTTGGTAACTTAGAGAAGTGCACATTTTGCAAAGATCGTGTAATCTTTTTGCGATATGTTGTTTCTGCGTAAGGAGTTGAAGTAGATAAATCTAAAATTGAAGCAATTATAAATTGGCCAACTCCTGTGAACGTAAGTCAGATTAAGAGCTTTCATGGTCTCGCTGGTTTTTATCGGCACTTTGTTAAGGATTTTAGCACCGTCATTGCCCTATTGAATGAACTTACTAAAAAGGGTGTTGAATTTGTGTGTGGGGTAGTGCAAGAAAATGCTTTTGCTGAACTTAAAAAACGCTTGACTGAAGCACCATTGCTTGTTTTACCCGATTTCACTAAAAATTTCAAAATTGAGTGTGATGCTAGTGGACTGGGTATTGGCGGTGTTTTAATGCAAGAGGGTAGACCGGTAGCTTATTTTAGTGAGAAACTGAATCGTGCTCAATTAAATTATCTGGTCTATGACAAAGAACTTTATGCGTTAGTACGTGCTTTAGAAACTTGGCAACACTATTTACGGCCTAAAGAGTTTATTATTCATTCTGATCATGAGGCTTTGAAGTATTTGAAGGGCCAAGCAAACCTAAACCGTAGATATGCCAAATGGGTAGAATTCATCGAATCTTTTTCATACATTGTGAAATATAAGAAAGGGAAGGACAACGTGGTTGCTGATGCTTTATCTAGAAAAAGCGTGCTTTTAACTCAAGTAGGCATCCAAGTTCCTGGATTAGAAAGTTTGCATGATTTGTATGTTGCTGATCATGATTTTTCGATTCCTTACTCCAAGTGCACAGATGGGAAAGGTTGGGATAAGTTTCACATACATGATGGATTCCTTTTTCGTGCTAATAAGTTGTGTGTTCCAGAATTGTCCAGTCGTTTGTTTTTGTTGCAAGAAGCACATACAGGTGGTTTGATGGGCCATTTTGGACGCGAGAAGACTTTGTTGATGTTGAGCGATCACTTCTATTGGCCTAAGATGAGGCGAGATGTGGACATGTTTGTCCAACGTTGTATTACTTGTCACAAGGCTAAATCCAAGTTGAATCCATACAGTTTGTACACTCCTTTACCCATCCCTAATGTTCCTTGGGAGGATATTAGCATGGATTTTGTTTTGGGGCTACCAAGAACTAAGAGGGGCAAGGATTCTATTTTTGTGGTTGTGAATCGTTTTTCTAAGATGGTATATTTCATTCCGTGCCACAAGAGCACGGGCCAAATTATTAAAAGAACAGGTGAATTTGTGCTGACTTGTTTTTTAGGGAGATTGTGCAACTTTATGGTGTTCCAAAGATCATTGTCTCAGATCGTGATGTGAAGTTCATGAGCTACTTCTGGAAGATATTGTGGGGGCAAATTGGGGACGAAGTTGTTATTCAGCACAACTTGTCATCCCCAAACTGATGGTCAAACGTAGGCAGTTAACCAAACACTCTCAATGCTACTACGAGCCATGATAAAGAACCTGTGTGAGTGGGAGGATTGTTTGCCGCACGTGGAATTCGCTTACAATCGGGATGTGCACTCCACTACGCTGTTGTGTCTGTTTGAGGTGGTATATGGCTTTAAGCCCATTACACCACCGGATTTTGTTGCCGCTGCAACTTTCAGATCATGCTAACATGGAGGCTTCCAAACGAGCTGATTTTGTGAAGCAATTGCATTTGAAAACAAAGGCTGAAATTGAGAAGAAGACGAAGTATTATGTTGAGAAGGCAAACAAGAAAAGAAAGATGGTGTTGTTTCAACCTGGTGATTTAGTATGGGTACACTATCGCAAGGATCGTTTTCCAGAACGCCGCAAGTCAAAGCTGCTACCAAGAGGAGATGGACCTTTCAAGGTGCTTGCGAAGATTAACGACAATGTATACAAGATCGAGCTATCTGGCGATGACTATGGCGTGAGCTCTACATTCAATGTCGCTGATTTATCACATTTCTTTGGTGGTGACGATCCAGCGTCGAGGACGACACCTTTTCAAGAGGGGGATGATGAGGGCATCCTTAGCTCTTTACTATCTTCTGCTACTACAGATCAAGCTACAAGTGTTGAAGCTCTAAATCTACCATCTGGACCTGTTACAAGAGCACGAGCCAAATTATTAAAAGAACAGGTGAATTTGTTTATAGCTGAATCACATAATATTATTGATGAGAATTTCATACTACCTAAAAATAGTGTTTTGCTTGTGCTCAGATTTGAAGATTCAATAATGAACGGAGATGAGGATTATGCGGGCATTCCTACGACCAGTTCTGCTCGAGTACATGGGGACAAACTGATCAAGCTAGGAGCAAGATGACCACTTCCAGGTAATCCCTGAGGAGATCTTCAGGACCACCCCGGAGGTCTTCCAGGACCACCCTCTCTCTCCAGGACCTCCCTAGGACCTCCTCGGGACCTCCCGAGGACCTCCCTAGGATCTCCCCAGGACCTCCCTCCAGGACCTCTGCAGGACCTCCTCAGGCCCTCCCTCCAGGACCTCCCAAGGACCAGTCCTACGACCAGGTCTTTGACCAGTCCTACGACACTCGATACTTAACATGAATAGTACTGGTCGTAGATAAGTTATAGTATATATCTTTTAGATGGGGTCAGTTGTAATCTTTCCATAACTGTATTAGGAAAGAATCTTTGTACGATACGTGAGTTAGAGATAGAATCAGCATTAAACCGTGTGTGAGTCAGCCGCACCCTTAGGTGCCAATATAAGGCCAGAGCTTTGCCCATTGTAAGACAGACCAGTTTATGCATAAGATTGAAACATAGCTATTGCTTGTTCTTTCAAACCAGAGTTCATGCCAGGACTTTGAGAGAGAATTGGGCGATCCATTGGTTCATCCTACACTTCACGGTCAAGCTGTCGTTCCATTGGGAATTGGGGGCTTGGCGATCGTCGCTAGTGGTCTCGCGACGATCATCTATCCAGTGTGTTTTGGGCGATATCCAAAGAGTTGAGGGTTCGTGCATTGGCGCAAGGGTTCAGCTAGTGACATCGACCACTTCGCATCATCTATATCTACGTTGCTCACTGAGAAGATCGGGCAACCCCCATATCAGTCTTGGTCTTGGCCTCAAAGGAGTGGTGAAGTCTTCAGCGACGTTGTAATCTATTCAAGTGTGAAAGGACGACTTCAAATAAATGCTCATAACTCAAATAAATTCAAATTAACTCTAAATATTATGATTTGGTACTTATGGAAAGATCTTGAATTTAGATTAATTTTAAAACAAAAACCAAATCATTTGGATTTAAAACCAGAGAGAACGATGTCTCTAAAGTTTAACCCGAGGGAAATTCCGGAAAATATGATATTTCTAACAGGTGGGTCCGGTTGGATTTTCATTTTTGTTTCATTTTATTTTATTAAGAAGATCCTCTGTGACTGACAGGTGGGGTCCTGCCGAGGTTTTTAATTTATTTTCGAATTATTTTCCTTAAGGAAAAGGCTATGTGCTGACAGGTGGGGTCCATTGGGTTTTTAATTTATTTTTTATTTAATTTTATTCATGAAAATCCTAAGAGATTAACAGGTGGGACCACGGTCCACATGGACTTGGTCCACCTGATGGTGCGTAGGGCCAAGGGGCCCATATGTCATAGACTCATACTTAAACCTATGATTTAATTATTTTTCCTAATTATCGAGGTCTCACATGTCATGTGGACATTAGCTACTTAATTAGCGTTAACTAACTATCGGTTTAACTAACTAAGAGTCCATGTGTCAGCACCCATGTCATCTTCTTCATTTGTGCGGGGACGAAACATGGGCACAATTGCTGGCTCTCAGGAGATGGGGACCACCCGTGATCAGCAAAACAGGTTGCGGGGTCTACGGCGATGCTAATAGTAGCGACGACAACGCATCGGGAGATGGACTGAGGTGACGGCGCGACGGAGAGGTCATCGACAACGCTATTGTGCTCACTAGCACCTACCAAGAGGAACCTAGTGGTGCTCAGGTAAGCATCTACGAGTTCAGGCGAACCTAGTGGTGCTCTCGATGCTCTAGGGCGGCGGAGCAGCTAGGCTTTCCACAGCAGCTGGCAGCAGTGCAACGAGGTCAACGGTGTGTTGATGCTATGGCCACCTACGAGCGTCACTGAGTAGCCTAGAGGGTTTGCGAGCTAAAGAAAGCTATGGGAACGGAAAGGCTTACTGGGGAGCCAAGCGAGGAAGGAGATCAGTGTGGCGACGATGTGGCAAGCTCTGGACCGATGACGGGACGAAGGGCGTAGCGGCATCTCTAGTGCATGAAATGGAAAAAGGAGGCGCACGTTAGAGAGAGGAGATCAAGGTGACCAATGTGTGAGTGATGATGAAGGTAAAATCTCACCGGGCAAGGCAGGAGAAGGCGGTGACGGCGCGACGTGCTTCGATGAGCTTCATGGATGGCGACGGCTACTCTCTGCTCTGTTAGGAAACAAGCACAGAGGAGGTGAGCGTGAGGAAGAGGGAGTCAATGTGACATCAACGCGCAAGATGATGAAATTGGGGACTCACTATGGCGACCAAAATCGTACGATGAAGACGGCGATCGAATTTAGGGAAGAAGGCTTGTTCTTGACAACCCGAGGCAGAGAAGAGGGGGAAAGTGGGGGAATAGGCAGCAGGGGAGTTGGTGAGCACGATGACACACTCAGTTGGGGCTTAAATAGCATAGAGAAGTGGGAGATGATAAGAGCAACATAGCATGGCGTGGGCACCCGAGCGGAGGGCATGAGGATGGGACGAGGTCGTGGCATCGCGAGAGAGGGTGAGAGGCTTGAGGCAAGGCCACAACGCTCGAGGCGAGCTAATACAATGCTATGGTGAGTGTACAGTGCAACAGGCGGCGCTCGGAGGAAGATGCACAATAAGTGGCCTAACAAGTGGGACCCACATGTCAGTGAACGCGGGCAAGCGAGCTGTGGAGCTGGCTCATGCGGAGATAGGCTGTGAAGCTAGGCTGGGCCACGAGGGAGCTAAGCGCGCTGACGTGGTTGGGGCGAGGATGTGCGAACAGGCTAATGAAGGGGGAGAAGGGTTGGGCTGCGGGGGAAGATTTGGCCCGAGGGGAGAGAGAGAAAAGGAAGAAGGGTTTGACTTTTAGACTTGATTTTTCTGAAACGAATTTGAATTTATAATTCAAATTCTGAGGAGATTTAACACTTTATGGACTTGAAGATTTTTATAATTCCTGCCTAGAGCAAGGGTTTCGATTTACCTTTTTGAAATGCAAACCAAGTTTTTGGAAATTCTCAAAATGCAACAAAATTTTTTGAAATCCCATAAATTTCATGCAAGTTTCAAAATGTTCAAAATTGGACTATTACACATCACCTCAGACAACATCTATTTCCCAAAAAATACAAGTCTCACACAGAGTTGATCTCATCATCATTATTCAAACACTAAACACAATGGGAAAGATTAAAGCAATGGTGTTCCTTCTATTGCTGCACTTATCAGGATGTAAAACCAATCGAAATTATCAATTTGAAACAAAATTGTAATTCCCTCCTCCAAATAGTATATTAGACTCTTGTACCTACATTATGCATTACTGTTGAAGTATAAATGAATTGTCTATCTTTCCTCATAAGTTTAAGCTTTTGGGTGAACTAGTTGGTACATGTAACCTAGTATGGTATTAGAGCCAAGAGGTCTCGAGTTCAAGACCCGGCCGGCGCAATTAAGAAAAATAATTGCAACTTATTTCTATTCCAAGTCTTAGACCTGAGGGAGCCTACTTAAGCTTTTGATTGGTGCATTCAACTCAGTAATTACAACAACCAGAGCCCCAAAAGTGTTTGGACCGGATTTCTGAATCGAACCCTCTATGTATTTCTATGCCAGTCCCAGATTAGTAGCTAGTGCACACAGTGGAAACATTATTGATAACCAGTTCGAGTCGCGGAATAACATTAATAAATAACTGAGTACCGGCCTTATGGCCACTTATTACAAAATAGGTCCAAAGACCTTAAATCTCACAGCAGCGAAAATAAAATGATAAACTCTGTGGTTGACCCATCGAATCGCCCACTGGCATTCAACTGGGAAACTGACCTAATACTCAGGAAGCCTTCACAAAGCCAGAGGCGAAGTAGTCGTAGTCGTTCTCAGCATCTTCGTAGACTTCTGAGATTTGTTGAGTGTAGCATGTGAGTACATAAAGTACCCCGCGAGTCTTGGGAAATGATGCATATGCATAGCTTTAACAATTGGGCATATAGGGTTCATTTGCACAAAGCAATATTTTAAGTTTAAACATCTTTTAAAAAGCTCATTTGACAAAAGATGATTAAATAGATAAAGTAATTTAAATCAAACTCTAATACAGGTTCCAACTACCATACACTAGTAAAAAGGCTCTAACCGCCAAGTTTTCAAGAATTGAGCTCTAGCTGCCCAACTAGCTCTAACTGCCAGAACCACAATCCAAGAGTTCCAACTACTCCCAGATTCCCAAAATATTTCTTTGAAAACCAAAACTGAAATCTACCATGTGTATACACACCTTGCCTGCCCTTGACCGTGGGCACGGCTATTCGAATAGTTTTTAACGCTCTGCAGAGGTCGTACAGCTTGACCCACACGTGATAATCAGCTTATACTGTCCGCTCACACACTTCCGAAGGTGTGCGACTAAGCGATTATCACAGGGCTTTGACAATACTTTATCCTAACATTAGCCCGCCCGATGAACTTAACCCCAGGTCATGGATGTCATTTACCATCGACCTGGAGCTCACCGTTGTGGAGGATAACCTGCCCGAACTTGGATGTCTTTTACCAACGTCCGGCCCAAGCCCCGATAGACATGGACGTCATTTACCATCGTCTGCACTATCTAGGTGACACGTACCATCTACAGCCTGCATGGTAAATGTTCGAACTTCGTAAATTACTTAGCCAGGTCCTTCCCATTTAGGACGTGTGGTTGCATGGTAATGCTTGGTTTCAATAAACACAAAAGTCGGTCCTTAATCGACCAGGGTGAGACAAACCAGACTCATGCCACTCACCCTGGTCTAAAATATTTTCCACCATTTTTATTTTATTTCCAAATATTGATATTACCTAATGTCAAATATTTTCTAAAATTTAAAGCATAATAAGTATTAAAGGTTAAGGCATGTCTAAGCAATTCTACCGAATCAACTATTCTGCAAAATTGTATTCAATAATGCGGAATTTCTACGCTAAGGTTACAAAGGTACAAGATAACAAATATCAAGGATGATAATAACAACTTTAGGTTTTTAACTAACAGCCTACACTTTTAACTTATCCTTTAAATAAAATAGCAATGCATACCTTTAAATCTGAAGGCATAATTTACAAATCATAGGTTCAAAGTGGTCAAAGGAGGCTCGCCTTCAATGACGTTGGAGGTAAGCGCTTCCTATTGATCCAAACTTGCGTTGGCGACGTCGGACTCTACACACGTGAATCGGACCAAATAAATAACAGAAATTAAATAAAAACTAAAAATTATAAAATAAATACTAGAAAGAAGAGAATGAATTTAGAAGAAAGAATCGATGGATTTGGAGTTTGCACGAGAGAGAACGAATTATGGAAAATCAATTCTCATCAAAAATGGATATGTACAAAGCTATGGACTGAACTTGAGTAGATAAGTAGCTATTGTTATAGGTAAAGCTGTTCATGCCGAACAGGAAGCACAACACATGTTCGTGCCGAACAGGAAGCACAACTCCATGGCGGACGGCGGCTTGCACGGGACAGCAGTGCTCGGGTGGCGGCGCCGACGAGGGAAGGTGAGCACGGGCATGGGGATCGCGATGGCGTGGTCAGTTCGGCTCGGGAGTGGCCGAGGAGGTGCAGCCATGGTGGCCATTGTCGGCAACGAAAAGCTTGCGGTGGCGGGGCTTCTCAGCGACGAAGAAGATGAAATGAGGTGGGGGATTGGAAGAGTGATATCGGGAACACGTTATGACGCAGTTACCTTGGTCAACGGATCACCGGAGAGGAAGAGCAACGCAAAGGTGACGTCGCAAGACTCCGAGAAGACACCGAGTGGCGTCGCTTGTTTCAGGCAAACGAAAGGGGGTTAGGGGGTGGTGTTTGACGCGAATCGAAGAGGAGAGATGGGCACACGTGATGCTCTCTTTATAATGCAAAGGGGACGCTTGAGTTGATGGGAAACACCACAAGATTAAAGCTTTAGTTTTAGGTTTGCAAAAGAAGAACGGGAATAAACGGCCAAATTGACTGCAATTGATGGGGGAAACGTAAAATTGTTGGCTGTATGATGTGGATGATAAAGATGCGGTCATTTCGCTTCAAACGAAATTTATTTTGGATGTCTGAGTGGGGAGAACAAGGAGAAATGGTGGTGGTCGGCCATGGATGCTGGGAGCTCTGTTGTGCTCGAGCTGCATGGCGTGGGGGCGCGGGAGAGGGGAGGGGAGGGGCGGCGTGATTGGGGAATAGGGCGGCGCGGTCGGCGGCGATGGCCGGAGCCGGCGGCGGGGTCGGCCATGGAGGCTTGTGCTTTATCCATCTACAAGTGCCATGCATACGAGCATATATGAAACTATACCATGCAAATCATGCAACAGTCCATCTACAATGTGCTTTACAGTTTATTCACATGGAACAAAGTGATATGCTCAGCTGAACTCAACTCAAGGGAAATAAAAACAATGTTTAGTTTAAACTCCATTTTTTGATCACAAAAAGTCCAACAGCATATATCGATCAAAAAAACACTTATAAAAAGTCCTAATGCCATATTGCAAAAAGTTCACACTTATAAAGAAAATTCCCATCAAAACACTTATAAAGAGTCCAACAACATATATTGATCACAAATTCAATGGAACAAGTTACTGCTAAACTATACTTGATCAGGCCCATATGTTCATCAGTCCAACAGCATATAAAAACACTTACACAAGAAGCAGTTCACAAAATCATGTGCAGTTCAAACTCCATATATTGATTTGTGTTTGCTGGTGTCCCACTGCCACTCCCTCCCACCCCAAAACAAACAGACCAAATGAACATTCTGCTTTAGTTAAGCATGATTTGCACTGGACATTGCACAATAAAATCAATCAGATAATTCAACATGATACCAGATATACTTGATCTGTTTATGGACATTGGACTTCCATTGGACATTGGACTTCCACTAGACATTGGACTTCCACTGCCACTTCCTCATGAGCATTCACCAGGGGGAGTTTAAACTCCCAATTGTAACTATTTTCAACAGAATAAAATCAACCACTGAAGAATCTAGACCCGCCATTATGTGTTAATGGAGTTTTGGTTATTAATGACAAATCTATTTTTGAGACTAACACTCTTATTGATATATCTATTGTTTAGTCTCAGCTTGGATATAAAAGGAAAAATCCAAACAGGTATGCATTCATTTTGATAAATCTAATTGTGAGACTAACATGTTTATTGATATACCTATTGCTTAGTCTCAAATTGGATATAAAGGTGAAAATCAAAGAGGTATGCATTCTACATTATATTTCTATATATTGTTGCATTCCTCGGATCCAAAATATAGGATGAATTCCACCAAAAGTCTAACTTGAATATGCGCATATGTTCTTATTACACATTTGTGTATGCACACATTTAGGGGGAGTTCACACTATGTTTTGTGGTTTCATTAGTATTGATCCATATTCCGCTTCCACATATATTAAGGATCTTTACTTTGAAACATATCCTTGAGTATATATAACTTGTGTAGTTAATATATTCATATGAATATATGAGACTTGTGTAGCTCATACATGCTCATATATCCTTTGAGTATATACAACTTGTGTAGTTCATATATACTCATACCAATCTACATTCAATTATTTGTAATTGAAGTGGTTGTCATCAATTACCAAAGAGAGAAAGATTGTGGTATCTTGTCCCACCATTATGAGTTAATGGTATGTTGTGGTAATTAATGATAATCACATTGTGGAACTAACATTTTCCATGAGTTGGATGAATAGGTTATGTTCCATGAGGATGGAGACTTTGGATGACATCATGAGTTGATTATCATCAAGTCAAGACTCGGGATGAAGGAAATTATCATGTGTTGATGATGTTCAAGTCAGAATACTGAAGTGAAGAAAAACATCATGTGTTGATGATATTGAAGAGCTTGGAGTAAAGGATGCATCATGTGTTGATGTGTATCAAGTTCAAGAAGAGGAGATGATCATGAGTTGATCATCAAGTCAAAAGAAGACCCATCATGTGTTGATGGAAGTCAAGTAAAGGGTGCATCATGTGTTGATGCATATCAAGACTCGGGATGGAGGATGTCATCATGTGTTTGATGAGCGTCAAGTCAAGATCCCGAAGCGAAGCTTCATCATGTGTTGATAAAGGTCAAGTGAAGAACTCATCATGTGTTGATGAGCATTCAAGTCAAGAACCCGGACTTGAAGTGAGGATGTGCGTCATCAAGCTTCAAGTGGTTGCTCAAGGCAAAGGTATGACTAGCTAGGGCTAAGGATGTGTTCCTAGTCTTTTCTTGGTCTCGGTGTTTGGTTGGGAGACCAGATTGCTAGTATAGGTTTGCCGTACTATTAAAGAGGGTCTTGTCTAGTAGCTTGAGTCTCATCATGTGTTGATTGCTCAATCTTGCTTGCTCTAGCTCTCCGTGGCATGATGCTATTATTTGCGAATGTGTTTTACAAATAGTCGAGGCTCATGCATTTAATCCTGGTAGCATGTGACTATACTTTGCAAATGTGTTTTGCAAATGGTTGAAGTCCATGTACCTACTCTTTGTGGCATGATCTAAGTTTGCAAATGTGTTTTGCAAATTGTTGGGTTTCATGCATTTTCCCTTGGCATGGTCTAAGATTGATTGTTGCTAATACTTTGGACTTAGACCATGGTAGTGGCTCTTTGGAGTTGTGCTTTTTGATTTGATAAAATGTGTTTGAGATCAAATCAAATAGGTGGGTTGTGTAGCCCTCTGAATAAGCTTTCCATAGAGTCCAAGATCACTCAATTCCGACATCGGAGTCAAAAGTTATGACCGTTTTTCCGAGTGTCTCCTGTGCTGAAATCCAGGGCGGATCGACCGCCCACATGCTCATGGTGACCGCCCTTGTAAGGCCGGTCAACATTTTCCAGAGGGCATATTTTTCGGTTTTCTTGCACCGGAAGGCTGGATCGCCGGGGTCCGTCGATCCGGACCTGTGAGGGCGGATCGACCGAATTGCATCTAACGGCTATTTTTATAGCCGTTAATCAGAGGGCCTGGACCGACCGCCCTATGCTCTGTGCCCGACCGGGTTTACCCGATTTTCAGCAGATTCTCCTCCAACGGCTAGTTTTTGTGTGTGGGCTATAAATACTCACCTTGGCCGGTTGGAGGGCAACTTTTGGCATCCCATTTCACTCTCTTGAGCTAGTGTGAGCTTCTCCTCTCCATTGTGCATATGTTGCACCTTGTGAGCAAGGAGAGAGGTCTCTAGTTGCATGTGTTGCATCTAGAGGTGGATTTCATATCCACTTGAGCTTGTGCATTCGTTGCACGTGGTGAGAGTCAAGCAAGGGACTTGGCTTATTACTCTTGGTGTTTGCCGACACCTAGACGACGTGGAGGCATCGTGGACCGGTGATCTTCTCAAGAAGCTTGTGAGAAGACCCGGCGTGTTGTGAAGGTTGGAGCTCACCTACCCAGAGCGGGAAAGAGCTACCACTAGTGGAATCAAGGTGTTTGGCTTAATTCGTGGGGCCGGTCCAATTAGTTTGGGCTTACCTCAACGTGGATTAGGGGAGACCGGCAAGTCTCCGATCACCACGGTAAAACATCGCCGTGTCAATTGTGGTTTGCATTCTTGTGATTTACATATTGCAATTTATATTCCTTGTATTAAATTGCTTATTTATTGTGTATGAATGCTTGCTTGCTTTGTGCTATTCATATTGCTAATTGAATTGATTACAAGTCATATGCTTAATTGTTACTCTTATCATTAGACTTGTATTGTTGGTGCACTTATGTGAACCTAGTTGATTTAGGCTTTAATTGTGCAAAACTGTATTTGTATTAGCTTCCGCATTAGAAATCGGTTTTAGCCAAAGAAGTTTTTTAAAACGCCTATTCACCCCCCCTCTAGTCGGCCTCCTCGATCTTACAACCACACAATTCCACAGAATACCACACATACCTCAGGTTGGAGGGAGGATGCGTGGCCGGGCAGCTCAGTGGAGAAGGCCGGAGGTGCGACCGTGTAGCTCCGTGGAGGTGGAGGTGGCCAGAGGGCGAGGGGGCAGACTCGGTTGGAGGCGAGAGGTGGGCCGCAGTTAGAGGATCTGAGAGGCACGCGGTCCCGGTCGAGGCGAGATCTGGCGGCAGGAGGTGAGGCGCTTGATCGGGCCGGAGAAGCATTGCTAAGGCGGGAGGACAAGGCCATGATCGTGCAGCTCCATGGAGGTGGAGGTGGCCAGAGGGCGAGGGGGCGGACCTGGTTGGAGGCGAGAGGCGGTGCCCCGTAGGCTAGAGGACGGAGAGGGCGCGTGGTCCCAGTCGGAGGCGAAGATGTTGCGCGTGAGGCCGAGGCGCGGTCAGTGGCGGAGAAGCACTGTGAGGAGGGAGGCAAGGCACGCAGGCGCAATGAGCACACTAGGGTTGGGACGCCGCACAGGGTGCGTGAGAGGGTGGGGAACTGGGGGGAATGGCTGCCGCCTGAATTTATACCAGGTGTTCGGCAGGTAATTTCCATGGAACTTGAGGGGTATTTCTGAAACCACGAGCTGAGGAAGCGGCGGGAAGCCTCGGACGGCCGGCTTCCGGCTTTCAACTTCATACGTGTAAGGGCTTCCGGCTTCGAGGAAAAGCTGAGGAAGCCGAAAGCCGTTCCAAACAGGGCCAAATAGCTACTGTTATAGGTAAAGCTGTTCATGCCGAACACGAAGCACAACACATGTTCATGCCGAACAGGAAGCACAACTCCATGGTGGATGGCGGCTTGCACAGGATGGCAGTGCTCGGGTGGTGGCGCCGGCGAGGGAAGGTGAGCACGGGCACGGACATGGCATGGGGATTGCGATGGCATGGTCGGTTTGGCTCGGGAGTGGCTGAGGAGGTGTAGTCATGGTGGCCATTGTCGGCGACGAAAAGCTTGCGATGGTGGGGCTTCTCGGCGATGAAGAAGATGAAACGAAGTGGGGGATTGGAAGAGTGATACCGGGAACACGTTATGACACGGTCACCTTGGTCGGCGGATCACCGGAGAGGAAGAACAACGCGAAGACGACATCGCCGGACTTTGGGAAGACATCGGGCGGCGTTGCTTGTTTCAGGCAAATGAAAGGGAGTTAGGGGGTGGTGTTTGAGGCGAATCGAAGAGGAGAGATGGGCACACATGATGCTCTCTTTATAATGCGAAGGGGGCGCTTGAGTTGACGGGAAACGCCACAAGATTAAAGCTTCAGTTTTCGGTTTGCAAAAGAAGAACAGGAAGAAACGGCCAAATTGAATGCAATTGAGGGGGGAAATGTAACATTGATGGCTGTATGATGTGGGTGATAAAGACGCGGTCATTTCGCTTCAAACGGAATTGATTTTGAATGTTTGAGTGGGGAAAACGAGGAGAAATGGTGATGGCGGGCCATGGATACTAGGAGCTCGACTGCGCTCGAGCTGCATGGCGTAGGGGCGCAGGAGAGGGGAGGGGAGGAGCGACGTGGCTAGTGAATGGGGTGGCGTGGTCAGCGGTGGTGGCAGTGGCGATGGTCGGAGCCGACGGCAGGGTCGGCCATGGAGGCGCTGCCATGGAAGCTCTCGGGAAGAAAACGCAATAGAGAAGAAAGAACGTCACGTGAAGAAGATGGATAGGAGAGAAAAAGAATAAACAATATCACATTTAAAGAAAAGATGCAAACAAATAAAAGAAAAATCATTCTGGTAACGCATTGAAGAACTTTGTGCGCACTATATGGGAATTTGATATTTTTTTATAAAGAAAAAGAGAGAAGTGCAAAAATAGATTGGACCGAGAAACTAGAATGAATATTTTTTTTTTGGAGATTTGAATTTAAATTTTTGGAATTGGAATTGGAATTTAGAATTTAGATTGGAAATGGAGTTTTGGAATTTAGTGGAAAATTAGAATTTTGAGATTTCCTTCCAGATTCACGCATAAAATACAGATAAGATCCAAATTAAATCCAGATATTTTTAATTAATTAATTTGAAATTAAATTTTAGAGAAAACGAATTTTGGGATTTTACAAAAAAAAAAAAAAACCAGAGCCACGCATCTTTTCATCTTTGCACTGCAACTCAAAATCAATATACAACAACAGAGCAAGCTATCGACATGAATACAAAATCACCACAAGAAATACAATACGCAAACACAGATCACTCATCCAGCTGGTCAGTTGTGTTCGCGATCGACAAGCAGCATTTGAACATCCCCGCCGACTGCAGGGAGAAGTCCAACACGACGCGGAACAGCTCAGGCAGGCTTGTCCGGAGGAGGCTGAGGGACTTCTCCCTGACTACCCTGCATTGCTTTATGTACTTCTCTTCCAGGTCTTTCAGTTCAAGCTCCAACCTTTCAATGGGGGCTTTCCGTTCCACCCGCGGGTCAGCGCGTGTCCCGTCTGGGTTGTTGTCCTCTGGAAGGATACCTGCTCTTTTCTCCATATACTTCCGCTCCCAGTCCTCGAATTGCCTCCTCTTCCTCTCATGGTCCCTCCTGGTTTCCTCAATTTTTATCCTTAGCTTCAGTTCGTCTTCCTGGTGCACTAGGATCGTACGTATAACTTCCGCGAACGTGTGTATGGCCTTCTTTGCAGCTTCATCCGGGAGCTTCCCAAGGATATCATGCCAAGCATGCAGCAGCTTCTTGATTGGAGGTGTGGTCTCGTGTGGCTGCGACGAGTTAGGCTTCAGGTTGGTATCAATGGGAATTACATTTAGCTTGATCCAGCTGTAGAGGCTCCCTACGTACTCCTTCTGATATGTCATGAACTTGTCAAACCGCGTGTGCCACTCCTGAACAATGTTCCACAGCTGCACAGTCCGATCATGGTGTTGTTCACTTGTTTCCCGTGCAGCAACCGAGATGTCAAAAGATTTGAGCTCTGAGATAATCCTGAGCTGAGCTTTGTGGTGCGTGTACATTGCATCCCACATGCGCCCCATTCTGTTAGTGAAAACAATACAATTCATTACTTTATAGTCTATAATTGCTTCTTGTTTTAGGTTAGCAAAATCCTCAGTCATAGCAGGGGGGAAGTCAGAGTTCCAAAAATTCAACTTTCCCACTGATGTTGGGACCAAGCCCCAAGTATCAGCGTACTGATGCTATAGATGAAACCTTGCCTAAGTAACGTCACGCTGAGACAATATGTGGACGATATTCTAAAAAGGGTATATGGCAATTTTTCAGATACTTATTTAGGGAAATGATCATCTTGCTTTTCAAGATGACAATGTCAAGCTAGCTAAGAATGTCTTGTTATCGTACAAAAAGGGGGAAAATAGTTCCAACATGTCAAGAACTAAATTACTGAACTAATGGCTAAACAGCAAACAATAATAAACAGAACAATATAGAGGTTGGTACTTAAAAGTTAGAGCAGGAGCTCTTGAGTGCAGAACGCAACAGCTAGATAGTATATTAGTATTTAATTACCATTTGGCCTACTAAAAATAACAAGAGGAACAAAATAGAAGTTTCAAAGAAGAGGATTATTAATAACATGCATAAACGTATGGAGTTGAATAGGATAGAGGAAGTCAATTTTTTAAAGCTAAAAAGAAAATCTTACCCATTCACAAGTTCAAGGAGTTTTGGGTATAGTTTTTGATCTCTCAGCCGGTTAATTTCTGCAATTGTTGACTCCATTGTTTGCAAATCAACTACATATTTTGTGTGCAAGTGACTAGCAACAGACTTGGTCTTCTCAAGTGATGAAGAACTGACACCACGCTGCTTCTTCTTGTTGAGAACAGCTAGCTTTTGTTGGTATTCCATTTTGATAACCTCAAATTCCTGCGTCGATGATAAATATATATCGTCAGATGTATAAACTATGAACAAAACGCTTATATCATGAAATTAATGAGACTGCAACAGAGCTTAAATGGTTTAAACATCCTAGGGACCAGAACATGGGTAGGAATTAGGAAGTGTTCATGGGCTAGCACAAGGGCCCCTAACATGGCTAGGAGAAGTCCATAGACCAGCTGGTTGCGTTTATGGAAAGAAGTTGTAAGAGATTATGAAGATTTCAATAGTGAGAAGGTGAACACAAAATTTCAGAGGTACAGCAACTGAAAAGGCTCCAACAGCAAAGAATATTTGCAAGAATGAAGTGCCATGCTTGTAAAAATGCAAATAAAACAGATAAACTTGTTAGAAACCAAGAAATACTGAAATAACAACGTTTCTCATCTTATTCTGATGAAAAGAACACATCGAAAATGAGTGCTTCTAAGGAAAAGATTATTCTTAAACTAGTTCGACTATAAAAAAAAGTGCTGCAAAGATTTATATTTTCAACCAGTGATTAAGAAAGACACATTTTACCTTCACTTCATGGCACAGTTTTTTCTCCCATGCAAGCAGCTTATCAAGAATGGTACCGTGTGTTTCCCATTCATCGTCATCTAACTCATTCCTCACATTCTCTGGTTGGGGTATCCCTTTAAATGAGCGATTCCAAGTGATGACTTGCATCACTCTAGCAGAATGATCCACAAATCCTAATAAGATAGAGGAGATATGTCATTTAACAATAGAAGCGAATCAAAGTTCTATATTACCATTCTCTTACTACTATTGTACATGTACAAGTATGTGTTAACCTGAGTTTGTAGGACATATCTCAAGCGACCATTCAAAAACAAGCAAGATAGAGACTGCTCAGCAGAACTTCAAAGGGAATCATGGAGGTACAGACAAGCAACTACCTAAATGTAGACCCCCCATTCATTCCCCTGTGCCTCTGTGACCCATGTGGATTAGATGTTCTGTCGTTCCTACGCTTTTCCTGCTAAATGTGGCTCCACTATACCCACACCATTAAATGTGGATTAACAATGCAATCATTCTGCTGTTCTTGAGACTGCGGATTAGTAAGGTGTTCAAAGTCTTAAGTGTATCGTGTGGAATGGTTAATCTTCTTCCATAAGTACCATTAAAAAATCGTGAACTTCTCTACAAACTTGCTCAAGCATATGCCCCAAGCGAGTCCGCCAAACTACTTTCTAAGAATGATCTCTGGTGCTACTCAAACTTCAGATCAACTGCACCTCGATGTTTATGTTTCTACAATGCAACGTTTCATAAGCAGTTCATCTATGAAAGTGAAAAATAAAAAGATCCATATTTCCTATTAGCTCGAATTCTGGAGTGAATTCTTGATCAGAGAGGATCGGAGCGTACGGTACCTCGTGTCTCGGCGAAGTTGGAGTGGTAGTGCATCCGCGCCGCCTCGAGCAACTTGGACACCTCGTGCGCGCTCTCCGACGCCTTCACGAAGTGGTCGTCGAGCGAGTGCAGGATATTGCCCAGACTCGCCGGCCGCGGCGTCACCAGCACCACCGCCCTGCCCTTCTTGCCCTCCGCCTTCCTCGCCGCTTTCTGCGTCAACGGACTGCGCGCCCCGGCCTCCACCGCCGGTTTCTTGCCCTCGGCCACGTCTTCAGCAGCCGCCGGTGGCGGAGGCTGTCCATATGGCTCGGGCGGCGGAGGCTCCCTCCGCTCGGCCACCCACGACGGCTCTGCGGGGCTGGACTCCAGCGTAGACGGCGGGATGGGTATGCCGTCGTGGGACCCAAAAAAGTACTCGTTCAAAAAACTCCCCTCCGCCGGCTTGTGCTCCGTCTCCGGCGGCAGGGGCGGTGGGGAGCGCGTGGGAGGGGGCGGCTGCGTCGGAGGCGGCGGGGGCGGGGGCTGCAGCTGTGCCTCCTCCTTCAATTCCGGACGTCTGGCGTCCTCGTCGTCCCCCTCCCCCTCGGCGTCGTCCTCCTCCTCGATGATGGCCGCCTCGCCGGAGGGCTTCTTCCTGATGGGCGGCTGGAGCGGCAGGTCGGGCGCGCTCATGGACCTGACGAGCGGTGGGGCCTCCTCGACGGAGCCCGGCGGCGGCGGCGGCGGGAACACCTCCTCGACGGGCGGCGGCGGGAGCATGAGCAGCGCCTTGCCCGCGCCGCTGGCGGAGGACCCGAGGGCCGCCGCGGCGGAGGCTGAGCGTAGCACCCCGTCATGAGCCTCCCCGCTGGCGTAGCCAGAGAGCGCGACGCCGACGTTCTTGAGCGCGGCGGCGTGGCCCGCATGCGCCCCCGCCAGCGCGTGGCGCGCCGCGACGGCCGCCCGCAGCAGGTGCCTGCGCTCCCGGCACTGCGCCACCACGCCCTCCGCGTCCTCCTTCGACTGCGCGCACCCCATCGCCCCCCTCCCCTCCCTCTCAACACCCTCACGGACGCCGACGCCGCACGGCGCGCGCGCGGTACGGTTCGGTTTGCTTCCCTTCCTTGGCGCGGGGGGTTTCCTTCTGTTTGCGTTTGTGCGTGTGGGTGCTTGATGGGCGAATGATTTGGTCTTTGATCTGATGGGCTTTTCTGGGGGCGGACGGGCGGGTGCTTTTTTGCTTTGGAATAAAGCGGGGGGCATCCAAAAGACTCTCACGGTCACCGTCGCCGACCCGATCGGATCAGTGTGAGGGCCACCCACGGCGGTGCCACGTTGGATACGACCTTCGTCCGTGCTACACCACCGTGCGCGACTCGATGGTCGGTTAAAAGAGCCAAAACCACTTATATGGCGATGATCGCTACATAAGATGCTCCTACCGTGCGTCGAGATTCACAGGATCGCAATCCGACGGCCCGCATAAGAATTGTCTATAAACAAGGTTGCTTTTAGTGTCCCTGTGAAAAAAGGATTTTCATAAAAAACAGTTTAATTCCGGTAGGAATCGAAAAAAGTTCTCTCGTTCCAAAAGAGGCCTAAAAGATGAACATGAATATATCATTTTCCCCCCTTCTGTGAGTAGGTTACACGGCCACCAAGCCGTAACCCTAATCCGAGGGTTAATGATTGTGGTTAAAGTGAATTATGCCTCAACTTTGAGCCAAGTGGTACTAGAGAATTCAGATTACACGCCACACCAAAGAATGGCACAACCTGGAACCTACAATAAGAGTAGGGGGAAAGGGACTTGCTGGATTCTTTGTTAGGTGGTGCTGCCTGCTGACCTAGAAAGAAATAATAGACTGTCCCTTTTTTTTTCTCTACCCTTTTTCTTTGGTTTCTTATGAAGAAAGCAACACGTTTAATACGTCCCCACTAGCTTGGTAAAGGCCTACTGCGAGGAACTGTCTGCGGTTTTGTGGGTCAGAGTTGTCTCTGATTTGTGCGGTGAATAGTCTAAACTCTAAACCATGCTGCTAAGCAAACTTATGTACTTGCTCCATTCATTTTTGTTTATCATTTTAGAACACGCGCATTCATCTTTATAAAACTTGGATCACAAATATGTATAAAATGATTTATTTCTGACACATGAAAAATATATTAGCAGATCTGTCATAAAAAAAAACTTTTATACCATTACATTTCCTAACGTATAATTAGAAAATTTAATGGTCAAAGGGGTGTTCTGGGGATATGTCCATAAAGAGAACGTAGGTAGTATCACCATTTATTTGGTAGGGGTAAATGTGTTAGCAATTCAATTTTAACCCTTTACTTTCTCACATTAAAATGCAATCATGATGTGGTGCAACAAAACCGTCGGGCATAGAGGCGATGGTTATGTAAGGGCATGTATAATAATACGGACAGCTGCTGTCTATAGCAACTCTTCATGTTACCTATAGACAACACTAAAGATAACTCATACAATGATACCGACAGCTGCTGTCTTTTTAGTTGTCTTTATAGAACACACAATATTTTAATGCTTTTCTTGTTTCCGGTGCTATAGTCGGCTACCGGATTTTAGACATCATCTTTCTCTCTCTTCATTCTCTTTCATCTACGTCAGCAAAAATTATACGTGACAGTGACTATAGATGACTGACATAAGCCCATTATACATACTCTAACATACCAACAATGGCAAATAGCAATACAGGTAGTGCCACCGTTGACACGGTAATTATGTTCTCGTGAACCAATAGGCTGCACGCTTGGGGCCTAGCGTGACCTGCGTGCCTCTGCCTTTGTGTTCCCATGCTTTTAAATTAGTGGGAAAAATTAATGGTGGAGCATTTTCATAAGGATATGCCTGCTTTTTTTTTCACTCTCGATCTAGTGGGATAACTCCCATCCGTTTGATTTCATTGGCGCGAGAAATCATGGAAGCAGTTAAATAACGCCCACCAACGCCACACAACATCACCCCTACAAATCCCCCCTATCCCGTGTCCACAACTCATCACAACATATCCTTCCTCCAATTATGACACCCCGTGTCATTACCTTGGAGGGTAATCATACTTAGGCATACAAATTACTATTCGTCTGTTCGGTAGGATACCGCTCCAACGAATAGTAAGCCTTTACCAAAGTTAGCGCAACAAAACAATAAGATAGAAATTGTATGGCTAGCCACTCATGGCTATGGTTCTTTATTACAAGTAGTAATTTACAACTACAAAATGAGACTAAGTCTCCTCACTTACCTGCCATGCTCCCCTGGTCTCCTATTCGTCCCATCCGCCGAATAGGGTGTCCACCTCGCCCTGCTCCTCGTAGTAATCGCCCTCGTCTCCTGCGGTCTCATCGGCACCTGCGTGTCCTTTGTCCCACTTGGGATAGTTCCCGGCAGGAATAGGATCTAACAAAGGATAATAATAGCAAGGTTGAGTACTAGTATACTCAGTAAGCATTAGTAGCAAAATACACTGGATGACTCATCTCTGTTCATTATCACAATTTCTAGATCATCTTTTCTTTTGAAAATAAACAACTCATCAAAACTTTAAGTAGCAAGTTTCAGTACTAAAAAGACTACCTATCACTCGGTAAGAACATAAACCTCCCAGTAGTCACCGTAGCCTCTAATCCAGGAGACAGGCACGAATTCATGATTTTTATTTAGCACTGCGCAAGCTTTGTACCACTTTACCAATAGCTACTTTGAGCTCTCTCTCTGAGCTGGGTCTCCTGCATTTCCTTTAATGCGGGTTTGAGTTTAGAATACAGAACATTTTTCAAGTTATGTGATTAAGTCTCCACCCATTACTTTCTGTCGGTGTCTTTGGGCCCTCACCTAGTCCTCCACCGAGTTCCCATAATGTTGGTTGGGCCGGATTCCCCACACCCAACACTCCACCTTAGCACTATAGTGCCTTGGATCACCCACTCCCAAACTCTCATACTGGCTCTGGGTTCCTCCATCATACTCACACATATTACTTACCAGATGTGGAGAGTATAGATATGTAACAAGGTAGCATTTCTTGCCCATCGAAACGAGAAAATGGTTGGCACTTAAATACGACCTCTTATCCGGGTGAGAGTTTTGTTGGTCCTTATATATTAACCATATGTAAAGGGGTCTAACATCTTTCCTCATCTCTTTCCTCCCACAAGCCCCCTTTACCAGCCATAATATTAACTCTTGTAGTACAGCTGCTCCTCTCAGCCATACCGCCCTTTCCTTATTCATCATCTCTTTTCTTTTCTCTTCTTTCATTTATCCGATTTGATTTTGAGACATAGTTTTTGATGCAAGTATATATATGATACAACAAAGTAACATTTAGATATAATATAACTATGTTGGTGATCAAGAAATAAGCTTGCCTTCGTAGTCGTAGATAAGATCAGCGTCAACGGATAACGGATCAGATACTCCTGCCTACGTTGGTTCGTTTTCTGTAATTTATACGGCAGACACAAATAATACGTAAATAAATACTTAGTTGCCTTTGGGTGATATTATGCGTACATGAATTAGTGGATCTTCTTTTGTTAGCATATTTTAATTTAATAATATTTTTGGGGTCCCCGTTAGGATAGCACTCCCCAACTACGGTTGTCATACGGTCTACAGGCATGGGAATCATTGGTCACCTACATCCGGGTTTTATCACTAGACAATTAACATTACTACACGTATTTGCATGCGACTTGGTTTATCTATTTTTTACGCATGCGAATATGCCGGATCGATTTCACGCCGGCGTGTACGCATTTATTTATTTCTCTAAATAGACTCGGGGTTATTTATTTTAATTATTCTAATCTGATTAAATTATTTCTAATACAACAGATTATTTGTCTAATTTATTGGGTTCTACAGGTGATTAATTAATTTAGAAAGTCTCAGATTACTTTTACGCTTTTTCCTGTTTTTATTTTTCTACCGGTTTGGCTACTATTATTTATCTGTATGGAGTTTATAAATCAATTTTTCTGGCGATTTGCCTGAAACTCGTAGGTAATGCGTCAAATTATTTATCTAACGCAGTGGTGATTTTATTAGATTTATTTTACCTCTTTTTCCCTGCTTTTAATTTTTTATCGATCGGTCTACTACTAAATATTCTGACGCAGTTTAAAAATCCATACTTTTAGCGATTCATCCGAAACTCGTAGCGCACCCTCTCTATCTATTTTTATTTTTTTTAAAATTTTTATATAAAATTTTCTTTTCTTTCCTTTTCTCTCTTTTCTTTTCTTTATTTCTCTCACTACCTTATCCTTTCACCCAGCCGAGAGCCTTCCTGGCTCCATCCCATTCTTTCTTCCCCATTTTCTTTTCTTCCCTCTCCACCATTTCTTCTCTCGTTCTTCCTGGAGCTTGCTTCATTTTCTGTCTTAATCTTTCTCTTTCTCTCTCCTCCCTATCCATTTGCTTCAGTCGAACACACCCGGGCCTCATCTCCTTGGCTCTTCTTCTTCATCTCATCTCTCTATCTCACTCTCTACTTCTTTCTCTTGATGTTTTCTTCTACCGAAAATCTCGTAGGAGCTCCCTTTTGTACCACCCCTTCTTGCCTCCCAGCTTGGTTCGGTGCTACGCCCGGCCACCGACGCCGCCGTCTGCCCCTACCGTGTGGATTGCACGCGCCCCTCGGTCCCAGCTCGCTCCCTCACACACCCGGCTCCGCCTACTCTCTTGCGCGCTCGTTCTCCTCCTCTCCTCATGTGCTCGAGGTGCAGGTCTGAGGTCAAGCCCTGTGCTGCTTTGTCAGGCGGCCCATACCCCCTGCGCTCTCTCGCCTTGCCGTTCGCCTGCTGGTCGCGGCGCCCTACCAGGTCAGCGTATGCCTCCGGTGCCCCTGGTTCTCCCCCCTTGATCGGCTCGGCCAAGCCGCCCATGCCTCACCTCCCTCCCATTTTCCCTTTGTTCTCTTTTTACTTTCTGTTGTGCTTCAGTTTTACTGATGGTGTTTGCTTTGTTTACTGATGTGGTTTGTGTTGCTTGTGCATGAGAATGAGGATGGGTGGGCTATCCTGGCTTGTGGTGTTCCGCCATTGCCGAGTCGCATTGAGGTAACTACCCACATCTCTCTCTATCCCTTTCCCTACCCTTGCTCTGTGATGTATACTGAGGGCCAGTGCTTTGTGATTTTGGGGGATGATGATATGGCTGTGGGTTGTTGTTGTATGTGCTTTGTGGGCATGGTTTGGGTAAAGAAAATAATAGGGCATGAATGGGGTTACCTCGATTGGGCTTTGTCGGTTTGGGGAGATGGCAGCAGTGGTGGTCGTTCTCCTGGTGGTTCTCTCTGGTTCCTCTTTGTCCTGTCGATTGGCGTGGTCCGGGGCTTCGGTGATGGTTCGAACCTGTTGTCGATGCCGTCCATGCTCCATTGGCTTCACCTTCACCTTGCTCCTCTTCTCCTTTGCTACTCGTGGTTGTCTTGTGGCTGTGACTATGGTGGGTGGTGTGCTTGGCTTGAGCTTCTTGTGCTAGCTGGCAGTGGCGGACCTAGGATTTTTGGGATGGGTGTTCGGACTTCGAAGTTAGGTTGTCCAGATATGCCGCTACCAATACGTTGATACCGTAAGATGTCATCCCGAAAAATGCTACCAATACGTTGATACCGTAAGATGTCATCCCGAAAAACACTGATATGACGATACGCGTATATATAATAAAATACAAAAAAATTATATAGAAATTAATGATTTCATATGATGAAATAGGCGATATAAGGCAAGCATAATGGCATGAATCGTGATATAAATGTTTATGCAAGTAGATAGCGGTTACTGATGTTTTCTTTGTGCTTGAGTGTACTTAAATTATACAATCCTTCTCACTTCTACATATGTGATGAATAACTTGATTTTCTCTGACAATCAAATCCTCGAACTCGCAGGTCTCTTATCTTAATCTCCTTGTTGTGCGATGATCTTGATGAGTAGGATTAGGATTTAGGATGATAGGATTCTTTGGTGAATAGGAGGATTGCGAGATCATTTTCTCTGGGAATGCTATCTAGTAGTTAAGGAGCGATAGTTGTATGTTCTCTAGGAAGTTGTTTAATCTTGAACATGTTGTTTTTGCAATTTGTTCTTGCTTTGGATTTTTCTAGTGGTCCACTGGCCCCTTTCACCACATGTCATTCAAATGTACTAACCAAAAGAGAAGATCAACTTGCCTTGCTCACTTCAGAGGCCGAGATGACTCGCTAGTCGCCACTCGCCAGTGCCAGTCGGCCAGTCGGGTCGGGGTCGGAGTAGAGCAGTGCGCCTCGCCCCATCACCCAGGTCCTCAGAGGCTCAGTGCGCCTCCGCCTCGCCCGGTAGCTCGGAGCAGGCGAACAAGCCGTCGCAGCGCCCCTCCGCCTCCGGTCCTCGCCTCCTCGGTCCTCCCCTTCTCAACTTCTCTGGTTCTCTCATGAGTCCGGCCATTGCTTGGCTCATCACCCTCCTTGGCATGGCCACACTGCCAGCCGCCACCGCCATGCCGCCTCAAGCCACAAGGATGGGGATGGAGATTCAGATTGGAGAATTAGAGCGGTCTTGCCCTGCCTTGGTTGTAGTGTGAGAGCGGAGAGAGATTAGGGATTTAGCTTGAGTCGTTTGAGTTTGACGAAAAGGGATCGGCAGTTTGGGCCTTGGGAGTTGGGCTGGGCTCGGCTTCGAGAATGCGAGGTGCGAACGGCACTAGCACGAGACTGCGAGTGCGGGGTGCGAGGCTGAGGTCGTTACATGCTAATTCAATGCAACTTCTGGTATATACATGTATTATACTCTATGTATATTGATCTTTTGTCCAAAAATTTTGGGTGTTCAGCTGAACATCGATGACCCTAGGTGGATCCGCCCATGCTAGCTGGTGGTGGCGGTGGGAGGGCAGTGGGGGTGGTGTTGTGGCTTGCTTCGGTTGCTTGTTCTTGGTTCTTGGCTTGGTAGTGAGCTTGTTTGGTTTACATTTGGGGGCTTGCCTTGTGGAGGGGAGTGGGTTGCTGGGGATGTGGTGGCTTTGTTGTGGCTTGGCCTAGGCTTTGTTTGCTTGGTTTCAGTTCTGGTGGTGGCAATGGGGTGTTTGCTTGCCTTTTGCTTGGTGAGGTTTGTGTTCTGGCTTGCTTTGTGCTGGCCTTCGGCTTGGAGAAATGAGATGTTGGTGTGCTTGGCTTTGTGAGGGAGAGGTTTATGTGGGGAGGGGGATTTCGGCTATGGCTTTCCCTTGGCCTGTGCATGACTTATTTGCCCTTTGATTATCCATTTCCCCCTCACATGGCACTATTTCGCTATTGTCCATTGGTCTAGTACTGAGGCACAGATGTTTTCTGTTTGTGCCTTATAGGTCCGTCGTGCGAGGAAGGAGGACATATGGCTTGTTGACTCCGGGTGCTCTCGACACATGACCGGAGATTCTAGATGGTTCTCCTCCCTCACACATGCATCCGAAAATGAGTTGATCACATTTGGGGATGCTTCTACTGGGACCGTGACAGCCAAGGGAACAGTGCGCATTAACAACAAGTTCATGCTCAAGGACGTCGCTTTGGTAAGTAAGCTGAGGTATAATCTTTTATCTGTCTCCCAGCTTCTTGATGAGGGTATAGAGGTGAGGTTTAAAAGTGGTGAGTGTAGAGTTCTAGATTCCTCAGGTGAGCTTGTCTTTGAGATCTCTAGGTTTGAGAGGATCTTTTGTGATGATTTCAATCTCTCTTCTGCTTCTAGCCCTAGGTGTTTTGTAGCTTCTGACTCCCATGATCTAGTTTTGTGGCATCGTAGGCTTGGACACATAGGCTTCGACCACTTGACTAGAGTCAGTAGCAAGGATTTGATTAGAGGCTTGCCTAGGCTAAAGGCTGTTAGAGACCTAGTTTGCACTCCCTGTAGACATGGTAAGATGGTTTCTGCTTCTCATCCACCTTACTCTAGTGATGACTGATGGACCTGGTCAGCTCTTGCACTTAGACACAGTTGGTCCTTCTAGAGTCTAGTCTGCAGGTGGGAAATGGTATGCGCTTATGATTGTGGATAATTACTCCAGGTATTCTTGGGTTTATTTTCTGGTTTCTAAGGACGAGGCATTTGGCTTCTTTAGAGAGTTGGTCCTTAGACTTGCTGTTGATCTTCCTGGAGTCTTGAGAGCCATTAGGAGTGACAATAAGACATAATTCAAGAATTCTTCCTTTGCCACCTTCTGTTCTAATAGGGGGCTAGAGCACCAGTTTTCTTCACCTAGAGTTCCCCAGCAGAATGGTGTTGTAGAGAGGAAGAACAGGACCCTTGTAGAGATGGTCAGGACCATGCTAGATGAGCATTCCACACCTAGGAGGTTTTGGGCTGAGGCGATCTCTACTGCTTGTTATATCTCTAATAGTGTATTCTTGAGATCTGTGATTGGCAAGACTTCTTTTGAGCTTAGATTTGGTCAAAAGCCCAAAGTCTCTTATTTCAAGATTTTTGGTTGCAAATGCTTCATTCTTAAACATGGCAACCTTGATAAATTTGAATCTAGATGTTCTGATGGCATATTTCTTGGATATCCTGCTCATTCTCGTGGCTATCGTGTTTTTAATTTTGACATTAACAAAATTGTTGAGACTTGCGAAGTCACTTTTGATGAGGCTAGTCCTGGTACTAGACTTGATGATGCAGGTACACAGGTTTCTGAGATCATCTTCGTCGATGATGATTCTGAGGATGAGGACCCAATCCATCCTCAAGTTCCTTCTGAGATAGTTGGAGAGCCTGCTTCTACTACTCCAGCTTCAGATGAGTAGCCTCTTCCTACCTTCACCGACGATCAGAGTGGCTCTGTTCCTACCTCCACAGCCCGTGAGGTAGAGGCCACTTCTGCACTAGGAGCTCCTCTTCGCATTCAGCGACATCATCCACCTGAGCAGATTATTGGGGATCTACACGAGCGAGTCACTCGCTCCAAGTTTATTTCTCCTGATTCTCATACACATTCTGCTTTTGTTGCTTCTTTTGAAGCCCGAGATGTCACCCATGCTCTTTCTGATGCCTCTTGGGTCAATGCCATGCATGAAGAACTTGAAAATTTTGAGAGAAACAAAGTCTGGACCTTAGTTGAACCTCCACTCAATTATAATGTAATTGGAACAAAATGGGTTTTCAAAAATAAGCAAAGTGAAGATGGGTTGGTAGTTCGCAATAAGGCTAGACATGTAGCTCAAGGGTATTCCCAGGTAGAGGGCTTAGACTTTGAGGAGACCTTTGCTCCTGTAGCTAGATTAAAAGTCATTCGCATTTTGCTAGCATTTGCGACATCTAAGGGCTTTAAGCTTTGTCAAATGGATGTCAAAAGTGTTTTCCTGAATGGTTTCATAGAAGAAGAGGTCTTTGTCAAGCAACCACCTGGTTTTGAAAACCCCAAGTTCCCAAACCATGTTTTTAAACTCTCCAAAGCCCTGTATGGATTGAAGCAAGCCCCTAGAGCTTGGTATGATAGGCTTAAGAGTTTTCTGCTTAAAAATGATTTTAAAATGGGAATGGTTGATAAAATCTTGTTCACTCTCAGGCATGGCAGTGACTTTCTGTTGGTTCAGATTTATGTGGATGACATTATATTCGGTGGTTCCTCTCATGCTTTGGTATCCAGATTTTCAGATTCTATGAGCAGGGAGTTCGAGATGAGCATGATGGGAGAATTGACCTTCTTTCTTGGTTTTCAAGTCAAGCAACTGAAAGAAGGTACCTTCATTCATCAAAGTAAATACACAAAGGACCTTCTTCGGTGCTTCGATATGGGAAGCAGTAGGCCAATGTCTACTCCCATTGCCACAACCACCGTGCTGGACCCAGATGAGGATGGCGAGCCCGTGGACCAGAAGGAGTACCGCAGCATGATTGGCTCCCTCCTCTACCTTACCGCTTTGAGGCCGGACATACAATTCGCTGTGTGTTTGTGCGCTCGATTTCAGGCTTCCCCTCGTGCCTCTCATCGTCAAGCAGTGCGTCGCATTTTCAGGTACCTCCAGGACACTCTTGACTTTGGACTTTAGTATTCTTCTGACTCTGCCCTTTCTATTCGAGCTTTTTCTGATGTTGATTTTGCGGGGTGTAGAGTGGATAGGAAGAGTACTTCTGGCACTTATCATTTCTTAGGCACTTCTCTTATCTCTTGGTCATCTAGGAAATAGTCCTCTGTTACACAGTCCACCGCCGAGGCCGAGTATGTAGCTGCAGCTAGTAGTTGCTCTCAGGTTCTCCGGATCTTATCCACTCTGCGGGACTATGGGTTGTCTTTGGGTAGTGTTCCTCTTTTCTGTGACAACACTTCTGCCATTAACATTGCCAAAAACCCAGTACAACATTCACGGACCAAGCACATTGATGTTAGATATCATTTCCTTAGAGACCATGTTGAGAAAGGTGACGTTGTGCTTCATTTTGTAGAGTCCAAGCAGCAGGTTGCGGATATTTTCACTAAAGCTCTTGATTCTTCTTGTTTTGCTACTTTGTAGGGAGAGTTAGGGGTTATTAGTCCTCTTGGCCTGTTTTGAGGGGGAGTTTGCTCTTTTGCATTCATTGTATCATATTGCTTTTTTAAATTTCAGCAACTTGCATTGTAATATATATCCATATAGCTTTGATTATTATCCTTGTATGACTTGCTTTCATGCTTTATATCCTGCCATGTCTTGTGCTAGTTTGCTAGATTTCTTTTATGGCTATTTATGTATAGCTTAGCTTTTGTCATGCTACCTTTATTATCTGTGAGCAAATTAAATCAAAACATGACTTGTTGAATCTTGTGACTAGTTTTGCCATAGTGATCCTCTCATGATTCATGCCATGTCATATAGGCTAAATTGAGTCTTGAACTTATTCTGAGTTTTAAATTGAGCTATGATAATTCTTAAGTCAAGTAAATGAAAAATGAGTTTTTCTGTGCGAAAAAACTGATCTCACCAATTTTTTCTCATGAGACGGCTTGCCATTGCACTAGGCATGAACGCAGGGGGAGTTTTGGATGACCTAGACCACTCTTTTAAGCTTATTGCTTGAGATGGTCGCGGCAAGGTTTGAGATCTAGCACAATGCGAAGAAAACAAAATTGTCAATTGGTTGAAGCTTAGGAGGCAGTTGTGGATGGCTCCTAGTCCAGGACTTGCTTTACTAAGATAAAACCAATCCTTTTCAGCAAAGTGCTCAAAGTGCTAAATTCCAATTGCTTGAATGAACTGATTCAAATTGAACTCAAAATGCTCAAAATTGACTCATTTTCTAGTTTCTGGGCTCCATTTTGCTTATAGACATGGCATGACTCATTTTTGGATACCTTTAGTTAAGCTATGATCTTGAGCACCATGTCATGTTCCAAATTCTTTTAATCTCAGATTATTGCTATTTTGGCTTTAGCTTTGCTGTACATGTTTTGCCATGATTGAACATAGCCATCTTCACATAATATGGCTTGGTGTAATACTTGTACAGTCCTCATGGATAATCTTCATGGCTCCTTTTGCTAAAATTAAAAAAAAAACTGAAAAATCAAAAGAAACTGCAGCCATTCCATGATATTCTACTCTTTTCTCCTTCTTGCACCTTGATGACTCCATTGTCAAAGGGGGAGAAAAATTGGACAAAAATGCTGTTTTGGATGCTCTCTGTGTATTTTCTGAAGGTCAAATAGAACACTTGTTCTTTCTTATGGACCTTAAATGAGATTTTCTGGAATTTGAAGCTCTCTTTGCTTCCTCTACCTTATCTCACTTGCTGAAACTATTCTGAAGCCAACTTGGTCATTTCCTTGCATTCACTTGCTTTTAGGACCAAGTTGTGCCTTTATGCGATAAACTGTTTTCTTTTACTTTCAAACCTCAAAACATTCATTTTTGGGAAATTACCAATGTGTTTATCAAGAGGGAGATTGTGAACACCATGAGGATATGCTCATGATCCTAGGTGATGTTACAATTGGCAATTTGGTTGAAGGTTTGTTGGAATTCCTATTTTTCAGAAAGTTTCAGCAAAGTGTCAGGATAATCGGTAGTACCGGCATGTTAACCACGGTAATACCGCATGGCGGAACAACCGGCTTAAGTAGAGCGGTGCTACCGGAGGCTTATGTGAGAGCGTGGCGATTTTCTGGTATCGGTAGTACGGCTTGAAGTCATGGTACTACCGCCAGAATTCAGTATGACTGTTGGTTAAAACGGAACTACCGCTTGTCTTGTTTTTGAATGTGTGTTTTGCTCGAACCATTAGATCTTGATCTAACGGCTCAGACTGAGTGAGACTTTCGAACTTTGAATAGTGCCCAGATCTTGACGGTTGAGACTCGTGGTCCGAACGGCTCAGTTGATCTCGAGTGTCCACGTGGCAAAGGATGTTGTTCTAAGGCTTTTGCGGATTTTCGTGGAGCGGTACTACCGCGTATTGAGAAGCGGTACTACCGCTACTTGGTCATACCGCAGGATCAAAGGCAGTACTACCACGTCACGGTAGAACCGATTCTTAGTTGACGGTAGCTAATTTCCAATACAAGTGTATTTTGGTCTTGGACTTTCTTGGAGAGCGGTAGTACCGCGTTTTGTACGGCGGTAGTACCGCATTTCGGTAAGACCACTTGAGAGCGGCATGGATTTTCCAGAGAGCTTGTTTTTTTTGGAGTTTTTGGGAATTCTTCGAGAGCGGTACGACCGCAGTGCTGAGAGTGGTACTACCGTGATGCGGTAGTACCGAGCGTTACTTGGCGGTAGTACCAAATTCACTGAGAATTTTGGTTTTCACTGGTTCTTTCAGAGATTTGAGTTTAGGGTAGGTCATATCCTTGTTTGCCATTGCATATGTGATGCATATTGCATGTTTTGAGCTAACGTGGGTCAAGTTGTGAAGAACTTGTTCCCGGAGACGATTTCTCTGTCTATTGTTTGTCGGGTGGCTTGCAGTCAACGACAATCAGCGGCGAGGTGGATCGACTAAGCTTGGAGAGCCGAGGTCCGTAACGATCATGGATCTTTGGGTGAGGTCAGTGACTCAAGCATGGCGCAGAATGGACGAGGTTGATCGAACGGGCAGTTCGATACAGCTGGTTGGATCAAACGGCACGGGGGTCGGTGCAAGTGCCTTGGAGGTTCCGATGAGATTCGGACGAGAGAGACTTGCCGACATGATGAGAGCCGTTGATCAACCTACACGTGGTAGAGCAGGCGATTGCTTCGACAGGTTTGGACTCGGTCCATGGAGAAGGATCGAGAAGGGGTATTTTGGTAATTTCACCAAATACCGCCTTTGTGACTCTTGGCTAAACCGCGGCATGGGTCGGCGCTTGGAGAAGCGGTTTAGGTCAATCGAAGACGAAGACGACGCTTTGAGATGCGTGCGTGTGTTAACCCATTGTGTGTTAGGGTTTAATGGGTGCCCTAATGGAATATTCCTAGAATCTAGCCTCCACTATATAAGCACTTGTGTGCTGTGTGCTGTAGTGTGGAACAGGACACGAGAGAAACCTTTGTGTGGTCTTAGGGTTTTGGAGAGCTAGGGTTTAGGGATTGTGTGATCTGATGCTCATGTATTGAGTTGTGTCCTCCAAGTTGGAGAGGCTGTAAACATCAACCATATGTTCAGATCTATCCAATCTTGTTTCTGAAAGTGAGTCTTTTTCGTTCTTTGTCTTCTGTTTTGAGAGTTTTTGTGATTTTGATGATCCACTGGTTTTCTCTTGATTCCCTCTATTGCTTATGCTTGCTGTGACTTGTGGGAGATCATCTAAGGTCATCTTGATCATCAATAGACCACAAGCAAGCCTTGGATCAGATTTGAGATTTTTACCTGTTCTTGAACCGTTCTTTACCAAATCTGAAAAAGGTCAAGTCTTTGATGTGGATCTATTGAATAGTTGATTGGAATAGATTAGAGATATCCTCTAGATGTTGTGTTTCAAATTTGATAGAGTTTGGTTGGATAGAACTCTAGTTAATCATCATTTTTGATCTTGTTCTTCTGCTGTCAACATGAACTCCAGGTAAATCGGTTGTACCGCTCCTAGAGAGGCGGTAATACCGGCCAGCGGTCATACCGTACGTTACATGGCAATCATACCGATTTCCAGAGATTTTCAGCAGAGTTTTCTGTTTCCAGTGCTGCACCTTGGGGATTTGCAAAAATTGGTTGAGCGCCTATTCACCCCACTGTAGTCGCCTTTCCGGTCCTACAGCTTACAAGTCAACAATAAATAAACACAGCGGAAGACAAAGAAGATGTAGTAGAGTCCAGCTGATCTGCCACAGGCAATCGACTGGGGCAGCAGCCTAGTCGTCGCAATCCACACCGAAAGCGAAGTCCTTCTCCTCTGAAATTTATTTGCATTAAGCAAGGATGAGCACAACTTCCGTGCTCGCAAGTTACCTAATAATAGAGTTAATGCATGCAAGGATATTATCAAGGAAGACTTATAGGGTTATTTATGCAAAAGCAATATTTGACATTTTAAATACAATACTAAGTTCAAAAGCTCAAATTTTACAATATCTAAAATTGAGTTTGAATTAATAAAGATAGTGTAGGCACCAAGCTAACACTAACTTAAACACGAGCATCAACCTGGGGATTCAACCCATAACTTTTCTCATGGACACCCATCCATGTCAAAAATTATTAAGCAAAACCTTTTGAAAACAAAAACAAAGTCTAACTTTGAGTGGCTTTGCTCAGCATGTCCATGACCATAGACATGGCTATTTGAATAGTTTTACACTCTGCAGAGGTTGTACAGCTTTACCCACATGACACAACTTCTCTAGTTTATTTAGCATCTGTCGATACCACCGCTCACTACCTTAGGTAAGCAGTCTAGAGCATGTGTCAAGGCCTTTACAATGCGTCACCTCACCGTAGTCCCGCATCGCCAAGGATTCACCCCCTTTGGACCAACCATCCGCCGGGTTCAGGCCCCCTCTTGCGCCAGGTGGGAATACATAAAAGTAGGTCATAAAGACACCCACGCATCCGGATGGCACGACCACGGTGAAATGTTGCAAATTAGTTAGCCAGGTCCTGCCCACACAGGACATGTGGTAGTACGATGTGGCTTAGCAAGATGTAGCTCAAAGACCGATTCTTAACTAACTTGGGCGACTTCCAATAAAACCCTGGGTCTCAATCCTACCCAGATTGAGCCCGTGTATAAACCTGCACCCACCAACCATCCATTTTGCCCAAGTACAAACCAACTTTGGATTTGATTTTATTTTTCAAAACATTTGTAAACTTCTATAACACACTAATGCCATGGATACAATTTAAACAACATTTGATTTTTGGCTGTAAATTCCCAAATCAAATATTTTAGGTCTAAGCATGGCTAAGCATAGTTTTTCCCAAACTGTTCTAGTTCATGTTATTGCATAAATTAGATTTTCATCTAAGGCATCAAGGTAGGTTTATTTAAATGTTAAGATTGGTAGTACAAATGATTTAGGCATAACTATAATTTTAAAAACAGGTATTTAAATTACGCTGAACAGAAATAAGCATGCAATAATAATTTAAAACAGAATTTAAATAATTTGAAATAATGAGATCAAATATGATCAAAGGTATAACTTACTTTGCTTGATTAATCGATGTTTTTAAACGGTGTTGAAATCCGGTTGTCCGAAGTCGTCGAAATCTATACGCGTAAACGATCTAAATTCAAATAACATTCAAATAAAATCCAAAAATTATAAAATAAATACTGGAAGGAAGATGTTGACTTTATACGAATTTAGGAATTTGAATCGACGGAATCGGAGTTCGTATGAGGGAGAACAAATTTTCGGAAGGTTGAAAATCACATGAAATAATAGAATTCCGAATTTGAACTATTCACTGGAAATCATTCATTCGGTTGGACTGACTTCAAAATTGAAGCAGTGAATTGAGGGACTGACAACAATGGTCCACATAATAGAGAAAAAAATGATGATTAAATGAAATAGAAATGTTGGTATGATATGAGGGCCACCTTGTCACTGACTCAGTGAACAACCAACATAATCAATGGTAAACTGTTTCACGGATAAATACAGAACATGTTCAAAGCACTCATACATGGTGATGGCAACGAAGGCACGACGTAGAACGCATCGAGGCAAACTCAACGGTATAAACGGCTCGGCTAGGGGATGTCGGACTTTACACGTGCGAATTGGACCAAATAATTAACAAAAATTAAATAAAATCTAAAAATTATAAAATAAACACTGAAAATTAGAGGACGAATTTAAATAATTTTAGGAGAAAGAATCAATGGATTTAGAGTTTGTATGAGAGAGAACAATTTTTTGAAAAAATAATTCTCAACAAAAATGTGCATGTATAAAGCACCGATCCTTGACTAGATAAATTGCTACAGTATGGAAGCACTTCGGCCGAGCATGGCACCATGGAGGAAGGTGGTGGCGCCGGTGAGGGAAAGGGAGGGGTGGCCGGCAATAGGGGAAAATGGGTTGCTGACCTTGAGACACTACTGCACACAACCTTATCACAGACGGTTTCCGAACCGTATGTATTTGTTCGTCTGTGATAACAGCGGTTATCACAGACGGTTCGGGAACCGTCTGTGATACTGAATATCATAGATGGTTTTTTGTGTTAAAACCGTCTGTGAAGGCGTAGTATGACAGATGGTTCTATCGATGAACCGTTTGTGATACGCAGAATATCACAGATGGTTCTGTCTACGAACCGTCTGTGATACGCAGAATTTTGTAGACAGAATCATCTGTGATATTCTGCGTATCACAGACGGTTCATCGATAGAACCGTCTGTCATACTACGCCTTCACAGACGGTTTTAACACAAAAACCATCTGTGAAATTTTACGTATCACAGACGGTTCGTAGACAGAACCGTCTGTGATACGCAGAATTTCACAGACGGTTCATTGGTAGAACCGTCTGTGATACTACACCTTCACAGACGGTTTTAACACAAAAACCGTCTGTGATAGTTCATTATCCTAACTACATTTTTTCTGATTTTTGGCTAGCCTCAGGAATTGCTAGCCATGCCCTCTGAAAACAAGCATGCGAATAAACAGATACATCACGAGATAATCAAATTGTTGACAACTCGAAGTGATCATTACTCAAAATAAATTACAAAAGATCGAATTTGTTTAAATATTGTCGCTATAGTTACAATTGGATTACAATTGAGTCAATTGTTTGCAGGTGGTTGAGAGGAGTCGGCGGGGTGAAACTCTGGGTCGGCGACGGAGTGAAATTCTCCCTTGTCCTTAACGATATCTGATATGATAAAGGCACAGAGCTTCTCTCGAATGTCCTTGATCTCATCCGCAAAGAGTCCATCTAATTCTATTATCAAGTCCTGTCGCTAGAAAGAGTAAAATGGTAAGCATACATATTTAAATTTATAATTAGAAAATAATTATTTCGAGATTGACAAACCTCGGGATCCTTTTTCCTAGCACTAATGATTTGCTGCATATGATGGCAAACGTAGATTGCACATAGCTCATCATTTTTTTTGCTGGCGGCACTGCAAAAATAGAATTACATATATAGGTATAGTCAGTTAGAGACGCGTTATTAGGAAGTTTGATATAGGATTATTGTGTTGTAGTGCGTACCGGAAATTGCGTCCTGTGTGTTAGTTTGGTGCTCGATCCATTGTATAATTCTTCATGGGCAACATAGGCGACGAACGACCTATATGATTCCAAAAAGTTATCCTCAGCCATTTCAAACGAATGAAGACTACAATAGAGTTATGTATGGAGGAAATGATCGAGCATACCTCTCGAGTATTCCTTGCAGAACACTGAAGTCGTGGTTGTTGCGGACTAGGGAATCAAGGTATATCACATGGTTCCTCTTTGGTATAATGACTAAAAGGATCCAGTGGTACCTACTCATGTATGTCGCTATAGTCATTAAACCTAAGTTCGTGTTGCGTATAAAGTACAAATGAAATTTGTATAGCAAGTAGTGACACTTACCCCTCATTGTAGGGCACCACTATTGTGAGGACCCCAGTTTATTAGGCTTGTAATACTTAGTCATCCATTGACCCTAGCAATACAAACGAAATAACCCATGTCTTCGAGATATGTATACTTCCCAGAATGCAGTATACACACCCCTTTACAAAATCATGCATCAATTCCATTCAAGACATAGAACCAAAGCACAACTAAAATAAAAGACATACATATTATAGAGTTATTACAAAAGGGGCCGACCGACCAAATACAACTAAGGAAGATAAACACAGCGAAAGCAAAAGCCATAAGATGGCGATACACAAAAGAGAGCCACAAGGTTTGCCTTTAGCCCACAAGGCAACCAACCAAGCCGCCTAGCTAGATTCCCAACCGCAGCACATCTCACAAAAGTAAAGCCCTTTGGGCTCTACCTCCTCTGCAACAAAGTTATTAAGCAAAGTAAATGAGTACAAAAATGTACTCGCAAGACTGACGTGTAGTATAACAAAACTATAGTTTAACTACATGCAAGCTTTATTTAAGTGGATGAGGCTTTGGACTCATTTTAGCATAAAGCGAGTTTTCATTTGCAATAATGTAATAGATTGAAAGCAATTTGACAAAGCATTTTTAATTGTTGAAGTAACAACGATACAATAATAATAATAACAACAAGAACAACTTGGAAGTGACTCACCCAAGTCACCACAACAATAGCATGAATCACCCAATTCATACCACCCATCAAGTTTTAATTAAGTGTTTAGTCTAGTTCTTGCGGGAAATCACCAAGTGTGTCCATAACCTAGGACGAGGCTATTCGAATAGTTTTAACCCTGCAGGGGTGTACCAATGTACCCACACGTCAGACCGCCTTTTCGCCACATGATTTAGCACAATTCCTTTGGTATGCCGGCATGGCTAAGTCCCACGAGACATTTCCAATGGATGATGCTAATTAAGAGCCGCCTCCCACGGGGATAAGGATACATTAACCAGCCTATGGCCGATCTGTTAATGCTCCCCTCCCAACACCACACACATACACACATTTTAAACACACCCACCGACCAAACTCATAATTAACACCTCCCAAAGTACTTAGTCAAGAGAGGTCCCATATCTCCCTCGTGTGGTTAGCACGCAAAAGTGCTTGGATCAATGGCGCAAGTAACTCGGTCCTTGGGGACTTAGGCACCATTCCGTTCACACCCAACAAATCACACCAACATCCATTGTGCCCAAGTCAACAACAATTTTGTTTTCATTTTTGTTTATTTACAAAGTAACAAGCACAAGGTGGACATAATGGAATAATAGTTTTTGTGTGATCAAGGTCATCGACATAATGTCGACAACCGCCCATTTCTACCGTTATCTAAGCATTGCTAAGCATTAACAACGTAAACTACTAAGTGATAAGAGCCCATCCATCGAACTCTAAATCACAACAAGATAATCCAAGGCTTAGTAGTAGAGGATGAACATTTACCTACAGGATATGCATCTATAGGCTCAACTAATCGATAGCTTAACACAAAGTAGCATGCATACATATAAGTGAAACAAAGTATTAAACTTTAAAGTAATGGAACAATAATGGGATATGATCAAACTGCTTGCCTTGCTGGATTTGCTCAAAATGTTGCTGAGGATCACTCACGGGATCAACACACTCGTCAACACCTAAACGAATAGACGAAAAGCAACGATAAGAACGAAGAAAACTAAAAAGACAGCACAGCAAACAAACTCCAAATGCTCTGAAATTTCTACAGAAGCAAGAGGATGATTTTTAGAGAATTTATCAATAAGAACCAATTGATTTGGATTCTCAATGCAAAAGATATGAGCAAAACAATTCTGCTCAGCCTAACAAATTGGAAACTGCTACTATTCACTAATTTAATTGCTTGGCAACATTTTCAAGAAAGGTGGTGCAACTGAGATTTTTACAGTAAAACAAGCACCTCATGAGATGAATAACACAACTGAGTTCACCTCATTTGGAGCTATGATGCATGTTTTATGATTTTTTAAAGATATGAAAATGAGCACAACTAAATTGCACCCACAATTCTTTTGAAAACAGTGACATGCCTAAATCCTATTCTAACATTGAGTTTACTAATAGAGGAAGCCAACAAGGTTGGATTCACTCAAAAATAATCTACAGAGATTTACTTATGCATTTTACAAGTTAATTTGAATTTTTAATGTAACATTTAAAGTTAGTTTTGAAACCTATTTGCAAATCCATGTTCTGGAGCTGAACTAAGCTCATAACCATTTTTAGATTAGAGCTCAGTCCAAACCAGAGCTACGGAAATTTGAATCACCTCAAAAGGAGCTAAGATGAATTTGTTATGCATTTTAAAGTTCATACCTTTTTCAGTTCAAAAATAAGAGCTCACTGGACTTCTAAAAACCACAAAGAACAGGGGAGGACATGAGCCGTTAAATCGGACGGCTCAAGACCTCCAGGTGATAACGCGCACGCGCCTGCGCAGGTCCAGAGAACATGGGCCGTTGATCTGGATCCAACGGTCCATGTCCTCCCGGCAATGCGCGCTAACTGAGAAGGAGGTCGTGGCCGTTGATGCTGCATCCAACGGACCACCACAATAGGGGGAGGACCGGGACGGTCCAGATCTAGCGAGGGAGGTCCTCAGCGGCTGCGATCCACACAGGGAGGACAAAAAGGCTGCGATGACCTCGAGGAGGTCCAACACGGTTGAGATCTCAACTGGGAGGACCTCAACGGCTCAGACTTCACACGAGGAGGTCCTGGACGGTTCAGATCTACTCGGGGGTGGTCCTGAACAGCCAAGATCTGAAAGGGGAGGTCTTAACGGCTCAGATCTCCAAGGGGAGGTCTAGGCGGTTAAGATCTAAAGGAGGAGGTCCTGGGGGTTGTCCTTACAAAAGACCAGGGGTGGTCTTTTGCAAAGAGGACCCCGAGGGGGAGGTCTTTGCCAAAAGTCCACGGGGTGGTCCTTGGGCAAAGAGGTCCCAGAGCAAAGCGCGCGCGCGGGGAGACCAGGCGCGCGGGCCTTAAATACGCGACCAGGGGACAAGATCTAGGGCATTAATGGCTAACACAAGATTACCAATGATAAGCAATGATTGAGGCATTAAAGAGAAGGATCTTTGTCCTAAACCGACAACAGCGCTACTGTTTTGCCCGACAAAAACCCGAGCGCAAGGAAATGGCCCTCGCTGACGATGCAGACCTCGCCGGTGACATCCAAGGGCACCATTGGGTGTGCAATAGCCTTGCGCACCCAGTGGACCTACTCTCGACGGCGGCGGCAGCCTAAATCGCCGGCGAGCCGGAGAGGAACAAGGTGACCCACACGGCCAACAACACCAACAGCGATAAGGAGCTCCGCACGTTCGCCTGGCGTGTGCGGCTCTAAAGGACTACCAGGGTGATTACCTGGAGGTCGTGGTGGAGCTGGGGAGGTCGGAGGAGGGGAGGACCGGCGCTGGTGAAGAAGGGTGCTCCACGGCCAAAGCTCCAAGCTCCAAATCGGCCACCTCTGCAAACATCCCAACCAATTTAGTTAGGCCCTTGGTCACAGAGGGAAATGGCATGAATTGGAGAAAGAAATGGAGAGGGTAAAGCTCCCAGGGACCCTTGTGCCACCGAGGAGCTCCAAGCTCCACAATGGCGATTTGGGGAGGTCTGTGGTTTGAGCTCCACAGAAATGAGAGCAAATGGTGAAGTGTGGAAAAGAAGCCATGGAGGACAAGGGGAGGTTTTATACCCCAGGACATGGAGGTCCTGAGCCAAGGGTTAAGCTCATGGTGAGCTTAGCCCATGGCGCGGTCCATGGCCTGGATAGGACGTGGAGGTGATAGAGGGGTAAGTTAGGGCATGGCCTAGAGGGCAGAAAGGCTGACACGCATTAAATGCGCTCAGCACAGAGCCGTTGGACAAGACTGCTCGACCTTCTCCATCGCCATGGCGCGCCGCTAGCATCAAGCTAGGAGAAGAACAGGAGCTGCTCTCCACCGTAGGATGAAAAAGATAGGGAGGTCCTGGCCCTCAGATCTTGAAACGGTAAGATCTAAAGAGAAAGGAGGAGGTCGTGATCACCCGATCTGGACTGGGGAGGTCGTGACCCTTAGATCGTCCTCACGCGGAGGCGCAAAGGAAGGAGGTCACAGCCACATATCGAGGGGCTAACTTGCCCTTGACGCCGAAACGTTGATGGCCCTTCAAAGGAGAGACTTTGAGATAAACAATGTCATTAGGCTCAAAACTCAACTCACGACGACGGCGATCCGCATAGCTCTTTTGCCTGGATTGAGCTGCGCGAAGACGCTCACGAATAAGCTGAACTTGACTCTCGGCCTCATTGATCGAGTCCGGACCAAAGAAAGGTCTTTCGCCGGTCTCAGACCAATTCAACGGGGTTCTGCACTTTCTCCCGTATAAGGTCTCGAAAGGTGCCATGCCGAGACTGGCCTGAAAGCTGTTGTTGTAAGAAAACTCGGCGAATGGTAAGCATTTGTCCCAATGCTTCCCATAAGAAAGAACACAAGCACGGAGCATGTCTTCCAAAACTTGGTTGACCCTCTCGGTTTGACCATCAGTTTAGGGATGATAAGCTGTGCTGAAGGAAAGGCAAGTTCCCATAGCCTCCTGCAGGCTATGCCAGAACTGGGAAGTGAAGATAGAACCAGGATCGGAAACGATCGTCTTCGGCACACCATGCAAGCTCACAATCCTGGATACGTAAAGCTCGGCAAAGGCGGCTGCAGTGCGAATCTTGGTCTTGACTGGAAGAAAGTGTGCCACTTTAGTCAACCGATCAATGACAACCCAAATGGCATTATTTCCCTTTGGTGACCTGGGTAGACCGGTAATAAAATCCATCCTGATCGAATCCCACTTCCATTCAGGAACAGGCAGGGGCTGAAGCAGTCCAGTTGGACACTGATGCTCGGCCTTCACATGACAACACACGTCGCACTCGGCAACGAACTTCGCAATCTCCCTCTTCATTCGGGTCCACCAAAATCCCTGACGGAGATCTTGATACATCTTTGTGGCCCCGGGATGAATGGACAAAGGCAAATCATGGGCTTCGCGAAGGATCAAATTTCGCAACTCCATATCCTTTGGAACCACAAGGCGTTGTCCAAATCTCACAACACCATGCTCATCCTCAGAGAAGCACTTGGCTGTTCCATTCTTGACATTTTCCCTGATTTTGTTCACACCCGGATCCGATTGCTGAGCGGCCTTGACACGATCCACTAAGGTTGGCTGCACAACCAAGGTAGCGAGGGCGCCATGCTCAACCAAACCCAAGTTGAGACGCTGAAACTCCTCAAGAAGGGTGGGCTGAAGCTCCTTGAGCGACAAGGCATTACAATGCGCTTTACGATTAAGCGCATCGGCAACGACATTAGCCTTGCCCCGGATGGTAGTGAATACCCACGTCATAGTCTTTGATCAATTCCAACCATCTCCTTTGCCTGAGGTTCAGATCTGGCTGGGTGAACAAATACTTCATGCTTTTGTGATCCGAATACACTTCACAACGATTACCGATAAAGGTAATGTCGCCAAATCTTAAGTGCATGAATCACAACAGCTAACTCCAAGTCATGGGTAGGATAGTTGAGTTCATGAGGTCTCAATTTCTTTGATGCATAGGCCACTACCTTGCCCTCCTGCATAAGGCACAACCGAGGCCTTGACGAGAAGCATCGCAATAGATATCGAAGCTCTGATGGATATCGGAAAGGACTAGAACGGGAGCGGTGATCAAACGCTTCTTGAGCACTTGGAAACTTTCCTCACACTCAGCGGACCACACGAACTTCTTGTCCTTCTTGAGCAACTCCGTCATCGGCTTCGCGATCTTGGAGAAGTTCTCGATAAAGCGACGATAATATCCCGCTAAACCGAGAAAACTCCGCACATCGGTTACCGAACGGGGCTGACTCCAGGATAGCACATCGCTGACCTTGCTAGGATCAACGGCTACACCTACAGCTGAAAGCACTTGGCCCAAGAAGGCCACTTCCTTCAACCGTAAGCAGCGCGCTTGTTGAACTTCGCGCCTGGCGGTGCTCATGCGATTTTGCCCAACACAAGCTTCGGATGCTCGGCGTGTTCTCATCGTTCTTGGAGTAGATAAGAATATCATCGATGAAGACCACGACAAACTTATCCAAATACTCCATGAACACCGAATTCATGAGGTTCATGAACAAGGCAGGAGCATTGGTCAAGCCGAACGACATGACGGTATACTCGTACAAGCCATAACGAGTAGAGAAAGCCGTGTTGGGAATATCCTCAGGTCGGATACGAACTTGATGATATCCCACTCTCAAATCAATCTTGGAGAAAACCTGAGCTCCAGATAATTGATCAAAGAGATCATCAATGCGGGGCAAGGGATACTTGTTCTTTACCATCACTTCATTAAGCAAACAGTAATCGACGCACATGCGCAAAGTACCGTCCTTCTTCTTTACGAAGATGGCCGGACAACCCCACGAACATGAGCTAGGGCAGATGAAACCCTTCTCTTGAAGCTCATTAAGTTGCTTCTTCAACTCCACCAACTCATTCGGTGGCATCCCAGAAGGCCTCTTCAAATCGGGCGATGCACGGAGCCAACTCGATGATTTAACTCGAGATCCCGAGCGGGTGGCATCCCCGAAGATCCTCGAAAGACATCCATGAAGTCACATACCGCTGGGACTTCACGAATATCCGAGTGGCTTCGCTTCAAGTGCGAAGAGATGAGGGCTGGCGACGGTGAAAAACGAACTCGCCACGGATGGACTTGTAAGATAGATGAGCTTCCGGGCGCAATCGATTTGCCCCATGTGCTGGGACAACCAATCCATGCCAAGAATCACATCTAAGCTCGTTGCGTTGAGGAGAATAAGATTTGCCAAAAATCCTACTCCCTCAATCTCGGTAGGAACATCCCTGCACTCCAATTCATCTCTCAACTCCGAACCGGGAGAGTGAATGAGCAACGGGACCCACAGAGGAGCAAAAAGAAGATCACTAACAACAGCAAAAGACTAAGATACAAAAGAATGAGATGCTCCTGAATCGAACAAAACAGTATCAGGATAAGAGTTTACAAGAAGCGTACCCAACACGACGTCAGGCGCCTCCTGTGCCTCCTCAGCTGAGATGGCGTTGACGCGACCGCCGCCCACGCCTTGGGCTACGAGGACAATCTTCTGATCCTGAGAAGATCCACCACCTTGCCCGCGTCCTCCATTAGGACGAGGGGCTACTCCAGTATTCTTAGGGCATTGGTTTGCATAATGCCCCTTTTGGTTGCAGGCGAAGCAAGTGACCCGACACCGGGTTCGGGGCCACCGCTGCTCGCAGTGCACGTGATTGGGGCACGGCCTGCGAAGGACGAGGGACAGGTGCTGGCAACCTCGGGGGTACCGAAGCCTGAGAATGGGACCCCAGAGACTGCCCGAAACGAGGATGGAAAGAGCTGGCCCGGAACGACTTGTGGGCCTCCCACTTGCAGTTGCGGGAATCCACAAGCTCCCTACCAGCATGCTCGGCGACGATGGCCTTGTTGACCAAGGTCTGAAAATCAGGGAAGTCGACGATGGATAGCTTATTCTTAAGCTCCTCTGACAATCCACCCCTGAACTTCGTTTGCTTGGCCATATCAGTGGCTACATCCTCAGGAGCATAACGAGCTAAGTGGTTGAACTCGTATACATACTCCATGACTGAGCTACGCCCTTGCCTGAGCGCGAGAAACTCCTGCTTCTTGATGTTCATCAAGCCGGCAGGGATATGAGATCGACAGAAGGCAGTACGAAACTCCTCCCAAGAGACAGTGTGGTCTGCGGGTTGCATGGCGAGAAAGCTCTCCCACCATGACAAAGCTGCACCCTCAAGCTGGTGCGATGCAAACAACGCCTTCTCGTGCTCCTGGCACTATGCGATGCTGAGCTTCCGCTCCACCAGACGAAGCCAGTCGTCTGCATCAAGCGGGTCCTTAGACCTGGAAAAGGTGGGGGGCTGAGTACGAAGAAACTCCGCGAGTCCTCCACGTGGCTGATGACCACTCCCTTGCCCGGATCCTGAAGCACCGGTAAGGGCGGAGGTGTTGCGCGCGATGACATCCAGAAGCACCCTCCTATCTTCTGTACGGTTGCGCTCTATCTGAAGAAGGACCTCGGCCATGGTCGGAGGAGGAGGAAGCTCATCCCACGGACGGTGATCGCCCCGCCACTACGAGTACGACTGGCCATCCTGTTGAAAGGGGAAAGAGGTTAGCAACCAAAAATCCAGAAATTAGAAGCTAAAGAAAAACGGAGGCTAACGACTAGGGGAATGGAATATCACCCTAAACGAAAGCCAAAACAGCAAGTAATTAACTTTAAAAACTCCCAAAAAGACTCTAAAAACAGCAAGGAAAACACCAACCAAAGCTCAACTTCCCTTCACGACTAACCCGTATTGAAAGAACGAGTAATCGGTAGAGAAGGAAAAATTTTAGCAAGCTATTTTAGCTCTAACACTACTACAAAGCAAGGTTAAACCAGCGAAATAAGTGTTAGATACTTAGCTAACTAGTGTCACATCTTACCCTTTTATTCCCACAAGTTTTAGTTGATTTAACCTCTCATTTTCTATCCTATTTAGAACCTTGAGCTTGCTGTCCGGAAATCGACGCTTGCTGTCCAAATTTTGCATCCGAGCTTTCAGTCGAAATTGGCCATTCCAGAAGCTTCAAAACCTTGTAAATTGGCAGCTAACACTTCAATTTGCCAAACCCATTGGTTCCCAAAACCCAATTAAACGATAACAACTATCTTTTGAGGGAAGGAGAGGGAAAACAACTTTTAAAACTCAAATTAGAGTGAGATGAGAAAGGAAAGCTAAGATAGGTAAGGAGTAAAAGTAGAGACTTTACTTAAGCTTTCATAAACCATTTGATATTCAGAAAATAGGTTTTCCAAAACATCCTAAAGACGACCAAGCTAGGGTTTCTATGGTCAGTATGGCTCTGATACCAACTTTGTGAGGACCCCGGTTTATTAGGCTTGTAATACTTAGTCATCCATTGACCCTAGCATTACAAACGACATAACCTGTGTCTTCGAGATATGTATACTTCCCAGAATGTAGTATACACACCCCTTTACAAAATCATGCATCAATTCCATTCAAGACATAGAACCAAAGCACGACTAAAATAAAAGACATACATATTATAGAGTTATTACAAAAGGGGCCAACCGACCAAATACAACTAAGGAAGATAAACACAGCGAAAGCAAAAGCCATAAGATGACGATACACAAAAGAGAGCCACAAGGTTTGCCTTTAGCCCACAAGGCAACCAACCAAGCCGCCTAGCTAGATTCCCAACCGCAGCACATCTCACAAAAGTAAAGCCCTTTGGGCTCTACCTCCTCTGCAACAAAGTTATTAAGCAAAGCAAATGAGTACAAAATGTACTGCAAGACCGACGTGTAGTATAATGTAACTATAGTTTAACTACATGCAAGCTTTATTTAAGTGGATGAGGCTTTGGACTCATTTTAGCATAAAGCGAGTTTTCATTTGCAATAATGTAATAGATTGAAAGCAATTTGACAAAGCATTTTTAATTGTTGAAGTAACAACGATACAATAATAATAACAACAACAAGAACAACCTGGAAGTGACTCACCCAAGTCACCACAACAATAGCATGAATCACCCAATTCATACCACCCATCAAGTTTTAATTAAGTGTTTAGTCTAGTTCTTGCGGGAAATCACCAAGCGTGTCCATAACCTAGGACGAGGCTATTCGAATAGTTTTAACCCTGCAGGGGTGTACCAATGTACCCACACGTCAGACCGCCTTTTCGCCACATGATTTAGCACACTTCCTTTGGTATGCCGACACGGCTAAGTCCTACGAGACATTTCCAATGGATGATGCTAATTAAGAGCCGCCTCCCACGGGGATAAGGATACATTAACCAGCCTATGACCGATCTGTTAATGCTCCCCTCCCAACACCACACACATACACACATTTTTAACACACCCACCGACCAAGCTCATAATTAACACCTCCCAAAGTACTTAGTCAAGAGAGGTCCCATATCCCCCTCGTGTGGTTAGCACGCAAAAGTGCTTGGATCAATGGCGCAAGTAACTCGGTCCTTGGGGACTTAGGCACCATTCCGTTCACACTCAACAAATCACACCAACATCCATTGTGCCCAAGTCAACAACAATTTTGTTTTCATTTTTGTTTATTTACAAAGTAACAAGCACAAGGTGGACATAATGGAATAATAGTTTTTGTGTGATCAAGGTCATCGACATAATGTCAACAACTGCCCATTTCTACCGTTATCTAAGCATTGCTAAGCATTAACAACGTAAACTACTAAGTGATAAGAGCCCATCCATCGAACTCTAAATCACAGCAAGATAATCCTAGGCTTAGTAGTAGAGGATGAACATTTACCTACAGGATATGCATCTATAGGCTCAACTAATCGATAGCTTAACACAAAGTAGCATGCATACATATAAGTGAAACAAAGTATTAAACTTTAAAGTAATGGGACAATAATGGGATATGATCAAACTGCTTGCCTTGCTGGATTTTCTCAAAATGTTGCTGAGGATCACTCACGGGATCAACACACTCGTCAACACCTAAACGAATAGACGAAAAGCAACGATAAGAACGAAGAAAACTAAAAAGACAGCACAGCAAAAAAACTCCAAATGCTCTGAAATTTCTACAGAAGCAAGAGGATGATTTTTAGAGAATTTAGCAACAAGAACCAATTGATTTGGATTCTCAATGCAAAAGATATGAGCAAAACAATTCTGCTCAGCCTAACAAATTGGAAACTGCTACTATTCACTAATTTAATTGCTTGGCAACATTTTCAAGAAAGGTGGTGCAACTGAGATTTTTACAGTAAAACAAGCACCTCATGAGATGAATAACACAACTGAGTTCACCTCATTTGGAGCTATGATGCATGTTTTATGATTTTTCAAAGATATGAAAATGAGCACAACTAAATTGCACCCACAATTCTTTTGAAAATAGTGACATGCCTAAATCCTATTCTAACATTGAGTTTACTAACAGAGGAAGCCAACAAGGTTGGATTCACTCAAAAATAATCTACAGAGATTTACTTATGCATTTTACAAGTTAATTTGAATTTTTAATGTAACATTTAAAGTTAGTTTTGAAACCTATTTGCAAATCCATGTTCTGGAGCCGAACTGAGCTCATAACCATTTTTAGATTAGAGCTCAGTCCAAACCAGAGCTACAGAAATTTGAATCACCTCAAAAGGAGCTAAGATGAATTTGTTATGCATTTTTAAAGTTCATACCTTTTTCAGTTCAAAAATAAGAGCTCACTGGACTTCTAAAAACCACAAAGAACAGGGGAGGACATGAGCCGCTGATGTTAAATCGGGCGGCTCAAGACTTCCAGGAGATAACGCGCACGCGCCTGCGTAGATCCAGAGAACATGGGCCGTTGATCTGGATCCAACGGTCCATGTCCTCCCGGCAATGCGCGCTAACTGAGAAGGAGGTCGTGGCCGTTGATGCTGCATCCAACGGACCACCACAATAGGGGGAGGACCGGGATGGTGCAGATCTAGCGAGGGAGGTCCTCAGCGGCTGCGATCCACATAGGGAGGACAAAAAGGCTGCGATGACCTCGAGGAGGTCCAACACGGTTGAGATCTCAACGGCTCAGACTTCACACGAGGAGGTCCTGGACGGTTCAAATCTACTCGGGGGTGGTCCTGAACAGCCAAGATCTGAAAGGGGAGGTCTTAACGGCTCAGATCTCCAAGGGGAGGTCTGGGCGGTTAAGATCTAAAGGAGGAGGTCCTGGGGGTTGTCCTTACAAAAGACCAGGGGTGGTCTTTTGCAAAGAGGACCCCGAGGGGGAGGTCTTTGCCAAAAGTCCACGGGGTGGTCCTTAGGCAAAGAGGTCCCGGAGCGAAGCGGCGTCTTGGGGAGACCAGCGCCGAGGCCTTAAATCTGTGACCGAGGGGACAAGATCTAGGGCATTAATAACTAACACAAGATTACCAATGATAAGCAATGATTGAGGCATTAAAGGGAAGGATCTTTGTCCTAAACCGACAACAGAGCTGCTGTTTTGCCCGACAAAAATCCGAGCGCAAGGAAATGGCCCTCGCTGGCGATGCAGACCTCGCCGGCGACATCCAAGGGCACCACTGAGTGTGCAATAGCCTTGCGCACCCAGTGGACCTACTCTCGACGGCGGCGGCGGCCTAAATCGCCGGCGAGCCGGAGAGGAACAAGGTGACCCACATGGCCAACAACACGAACAGCGATAAGGAGCTCCGCAGCGTTCATACAAGCGTGTGCCAGCTCTAAAGGACTACCAGGGTGATTACCTGGAGGTCGTGGCGGAGCTGGGGAGGTCGGAGGAGGGGAGGACCGGCGCTGGTGAAGAAGGGTGCTCCACGGCCAAAGCTCCAAGCTCCAAATTGGCCACCTCTGCAAACATCCCAACCAATTTAGTTAGGCCCTTGGTCACAAAGGGAAATGGCATGAATTGGAGAAAGAAATGGAGAGGGTAAAGCTCCCAGGGACCCTTGTGCCACCGAGGAGCTCCAAGCTCCACAATGGCGATTTGGGGAGGTCTGTGGTTTGAGCTCCACATAAATGAGAGCAAATGGTGAAGTGTGGAAAAGAAGCCATGGAGGACAAGGGGAGGTTTTATACCCCAGGACATGGAGGTCCTGAGCCAAGGGTTAAGCTCATGGTGAGCTTAGCCCATGGCGCGGTCCATGGCCTAGATAGGACGTGGAGGTGACAGAGGGGTAGGTTAGGGCATGGCCTAGAGGGCAGAAAGGCTGACACGCATTAAATGCGCTCAGCACAGAGCCGTTGGACAAGACCTGGCTCTGACCTTCTCCACTGCCATGGCGCACGCGCGCGCCAAGCTAGGAGAAGAACTGGAGCTGCTCTCCACCGTAGGATGAAAAAGATAGGGAGGTCCTGGCCCTCAGATCTTGAAACGGTAAGATCTAAAGAGAAAGGAGGAGGTCGTGATCACCCGATCTGGACTGGGGAGGTCGTGACCCTTAGATCGTCCTCGCGCGGAGGCGCAAAGGAAGGAGGTCACAGCCACACGATCTCCATCGCACAGTTGCGAAAAAGAAAAGGAGGTCACGTGCGATAAGGGGTTAGGAGGTCCTAGCCGTTGGATTGCGATCCAAGGGCTCAGACCTGAAGTGGAGGACCTAACAGATGCGCGCGACACAGCTAAGGATGTGGAGGTCATGGCCTTTGGATTTCAATCCAAGGGCACATAACAAAGGGAGGTCTTGGCTGTTGCGCACAAGCACATGGAGGTCGTGGCCGTTAGATTTTAATCTGACGGCAACGAGATGAGAGGGGAGGTCTTAGCCATTGGATCTCGATCCAAAGGCTACGAGCTGAGGTGCGGGGAGGTCTTGGCCCTTGGGCAAGACACTGGAAAGGAAAGGGGAGGTCCAGACCGTGAGATTTTCATCTGACGGCGATGAAAGGATAGGGGAGGTCGTGAGCGTTGGATCTGATCCAACGGTTACGACCTCGACTAGGTGGAAGGTCTGAGTGGTTTGAAAGCGAGGGGAGGTCATGGCCATGGATCTTTGATCCAACGGCGCAAGACCTCATGAGGTGGAGGACTTGGGCGTTTGATAACGAAGGGAGGTCATGGCTGTTGGATCTGATCCAACGGCTATGACCTCGATGAGGTGGGAGGACCTCGCTGTGATGGTTGTGGAGGAGGTCGTGGCTGTTGGATTGGATCCAACGGCTACGACCTCATGTGGGGGAAAGAGGAGGTCTGGGCTGAGCTGGAGGAGCGGGTTGGGTTCAACCCATATGGACTGAGGCTCAAGCCCAGGGAACAGTGACAAGCCAAATGAGTTTAAAATGTAACAGCTGAGACTTTAGAGATTTATTTGAGATAACAAATCAACTCCAAACTTTATGAAATTTTAACTAGAGCTTACAGACAATAGGATTAACCTTTCATAAAATTTTCAGAGGTTTTTGTGCAATGCAGTTTTCTCCAGAAATTCTTAAAGGCTGTTCTAGGGTTTGTTTTACCTCCAAAATTTATCAAACAAGCTTTACAACTTATGATATTTTTCAGAGGGGTCTCACAACATCTCTAGGACCAAGGAAAAATATTTCCAAAGGGGTTGGCACAAGATTTGTGACAAGCTGAAAAGTGAGTTGGACTTTTGTCAACAAGAGCTTTGTGTTTTTGGAGAACACAACTCTTGGACAAAAATTTTAGGTGAGTTCAAGAGTTTCAAGATGCGAGAAAAAGTTTTAATTTCTACACATTTAATTACATTTGAAACAAACACTTGTTTATACAGTTGGGATGTTACAAAATCTCCCCGATTCTGTAAATCTCGCCCCGAGATTTGGCTCACTCGGAAAAAGAAAGAGGGTAGTCCAAGACGCAGATGATCTTCCCTTTCCCAAGTAGCTTCATCCTCGGAATGGTTCGACCACTAAACTTTAAGGAACTTGATGGAACGATTCCTAGTTCTTCGTTCAGCCTCTTCGAGTATGCGAACAGGGTGCTCACGATAGGTCAAATCTGGTTGGACATCGAGAGTTTCCAACGGAGCTTTCTCAGTTGGAACACGAAGACACTTCTTCAACTGGGACACATGGAACACATCATGTACCCCTCAAGTGCAAAGAGTAACTCCAACTTATAGGCAACAGACTCCTTTCTTCTCGATAATGCGGTAGGGACCCACATATCGAGGAGCTAACTTGCCCTTGACGCCGAAACGTTGATGGCCCTTCAAAGGAGAGACTTTGAGATAAACAAAGTCATTAGGCTCAAAACTCAACTCACGACGACGGCGATCCGCATAGCTCTTTTGCTCGATTGAGTCTTGCCAAGACGCCACGAATAAAAGTTGAACTTGGCTCTCGGCCTCATTGATCGAGTCTGGGGCAAAGAAAGGTCTTTCGCCGGTCTCAGACCAATTCAACGGGGTTCTGCACTTTCTCACATATAAGGCCTCGAAAGGTGCCATGCCGAGACTGGCCTGAAAGCTGTTGTTGTAAGAAAACTCGGCGAATGGTAAGCATTTGTCCCAATGCTTCCCATAAGAAAGAACACAAGCACGGAGCATGTCTTCCAAAACTTGGTTGACCCTCTCGGTCTGACCATCAGTTTAGGGATGATATGCTGTGCTGAAGGAAAGGCGAGTTCCCATAGCCTCCTGTAGGCTATGCCAGAACTAGGAAGTGAAGATAGAACCACGATCGGAAACGATCGTCTTCGGCACACCATGCAAGCTCACGATTCTGGATACGTAAAGCTCAGCAAGGCGACCGATACGAATCTTGGTCTTGACTGAAAGAAAGTGTGCCACTTTAGTCAACCGATCAATGACAACCCAAATGGCATCATTTCCCTTCGGTGACCTGGGTAGACCGGTAATAAAATCCATCCCGATCGAATCCCACTTCCATTCAGAACAGCAGGGTCAAGCAGCCCAAACCGACGCCGATGCTCGGCCTTCACATCGACAACACACGCCGCACTCTAAGAACGAACTTCGCAATCTTCCTCTTCATTCGGGTCCACCAAAATCCCTGACGGAGATCTTGATACATCTTTGTGGCCCTGGGATGAATGGACAAAGGCAAATCATGGGCTTCGCGAAGGATCAAATTTCGCAACTCCATGTCCTTTGGAACCACAAGGCGTTGTCCGAACCTCACAACACCATGCTCATCCTCAGAGAAGCACTTGGCTGTTCCATTCTTGACATTTTCCTTGATTTTGTTCACACCCGGATCCGATTGCTGAGCGGCCTTGACACGATCCACTAAGGTTGGCTGCACAACCAAGGTAGCGAGGGCGCCATGCTCAACCAAACCCAAGTTAAGACACTGAAACTCCTCAAGAAGGGTGGGCTGAAGCTTCTTGAGCGACAAGGCATTACAATGTGCTTTACGACTAAGCGCATCAAGCAGCGACATTAGCCTTGCCGGATGGTAGTGAATACCACGCCATAGTCTTTGATCAATTCCAACCATCTCCTTTGCCCGAGGTTCAGATCTGGTGGGTGAACAAATACTTCATGCTTTTGTGATCCGAATACACTTCACAACGACACGATAAGGTAATGTCGCCAAATCTTAAGTGCATGAATCACGCCAGCCTAACTCCAAGTCATGGGTAGGATAGTTGAGTTCATGAGGTCTCAATTGCCTTGATGCATAGGCCACTACCTTGCCCTCCTGCATAAGGACACAACCGAGGCCTCGATGAGAAGCATCGCAATAGATATCGAAGCTCCGATGGATATCGGGAAGGACTAGAACGGGTGTGGTGGTCAAACGCTTCTTGAGCACTTGGAAACTTTCCTCACACTCAGCGGACCACACGAACTTCTTGTCCTTCTTGAGCAACTCCGTCATCGGCTTCGCGATCTTGGAGAAATTCTCGATAAAGCGACGATAATATCCCGCTAAACCGAGAAAACTCCGCACATCAGTATTATATCGATATTACGTGAATGTAGAACTTGATTGTACACACTTACAATATCCAACATCGTAGAAGTGAGGTGTCGAGGCCAACGAGGTTGAATAAGTAATATAAGTCGTTGAAGCCCACGACGAAGTTGCCCACTCCGTTGAAGAAATGCTCATCCTTGTATGCGACGGTGATTCCAGTTTCGCACCCCTTCTTTTCAGTCTTTTGCATGTACCAGGCATGCAAAGCTTGACAAGCATGTCCAGCGCAGAGTAATACTGTGTTGGAGCACAACGGTTTTTTGATGGAGTAATTCCCGGACTTCTCGGACTTGGGAGGCGCCTTAATGTTCATTGATTTCGATTTGGCCTTAATGACTGGCAGCGTCTTCCTACGAGACGACTCGGGAACCGATACGACGTCTTCTCCACGGGAACCGATAAGGTGGCCTTCTGAGGCAAAATATGAGGTGGAGTTATCGAGGGTCCCGTTGGAGAGGAATAGTTGTGTCAAGATCACGGCAATGCCGGGTCCAGGGCGATGTCCTTCTTGGGCCACTGGATAAAAGTGTGCACGACATCCCCTAGTGTTCCGATGTCTTCGTTCGGGCGAATCTCCAACGGGACGGCCATGAAATTGTCATGTACCATATCCACCTGGACCCTGGCGTAACCTTGCGCCAGCTGGGCACCGTGCTACACTGCCCCTTCCTGGTATGGGTACACCATCCCCCGCCCAACCTCAATAGAAATGGACCCAACCGTCCTCACTTGGAGCTTGCAGGGCGTCGACCCCCTACAAAATGATACGCAATTAGCTAAGGCGTCCTATAGGTCTATCTTTGGTGCATTCCATAGATGTACATTACCTTGATGTTGTCTATCGGTAATTGGATGTCGTCATGTTCAGAATTATGCGTGGACACGATGCTACTCTGATGTCGAGCAGGACTGGCTCCCAAATTAACAGGGGCGGCTTACGACTGGCGCAGGAGTTGATTCATTTGATCCTGCAATGCTGCTAGCTTTCCTTCAAATTTTTCAATAATCATCTATACCAACCAGTCCTCGTGCTCGACCTTAAATCTCTTCCTACTCCTATATGTGCAGTAGTCGTTTGCGAATCCATGACTCCAAGGTACGTGAACCCCAAGGCCTCGCGTGCGATCTGGGTGCTCCTTGTTTTCCAAGGCCGTAGATAGTATATCCTTCTCCTTGTCTGCTTGGAAGGAGCCTTGGGAAGTTTGGGCAGTTAATTCACGTTGCAAGAGGTCATCATGTTATTATAGACACTATGAAGTTATGGACTTATTAACAACTAGGTAGTTCGACATATTTACCACACGCTGGGACTCTTCTGATGCTGTCGGGTTTGTGAAAGAGATCTTGCCCAAGACGAGACTTTTGCCCTCGCTTAACCAAATTTTAGGGAACGCGGGTCTATGATATCGAAATGGCTCGGTATGCGTTCTCCTCCTCCGCCGCCCATTCCTCGATTTACCCGCGCACCAGAGTGCCGAGTCTGTGCGGGTGAGTGTTTCGTGTCTGGAGAGCTTTGTGCATCGCACTTTGCTCCTTAAATTCGGCTGTCGTCTTCATAGCCACAAAGGCGTCCCATGTTTCCCGCGTCAAGAATCCATACTGCGTGAAGGGCGTCTGACCCGTGTTCATGTACTTCATGATAAGAATGTCTTGAAGGTCCTCCACGATTTATCCATCGAGAGCAACGCCGTCCGTTCCACGCGTGCCATGTCTGCTTCTGGGATAGTGAACTTGCTTGAAAGTTCTATCCACAGCACGCCTCTCTGTTCTTTCGTTAGAGACTTCCAGCTTGGTGTGGTGATGGGGACCCGTTCCCTTGCAAGTATCCCGCAGATGGTCCGGAATCTCGCCGCTGATCTCTTGGGACGCAGAGGGAACCCAAAGTCACTAACCTCTGTGATGATCAGTCGGCCCGTAGGCATTTTCGATTTTCCTCTGCCATCTCGCTTACGTATCATTATCGTCGACGGAAATCCAGATGCATTAGGTGGCGTCGGTGACGGCGCCTCTGCCATCTGCGGCGTCGGTGGCGACGGCGAAAACGGTGCCTTTGCCGTCTCGCTTACTTGCTATCTATATAAGTTACATATGCAATAAAATGGATTGCAAGTGTCCCAAATTAACATATACATATGAAGTATCTCCATGTCATTTAAAATGAATAATATGCTCAACATGTGCAATATTAGCAAATAATCATAATTAATTCCAGCATAAATATGAAACAGTAAAGCATTAATCCAATAGCATTTAAATGACCAAATTAACATAATCAAATGTAAATCATTCAAGTCATTTAAATTGATTGAAATGCTAAACATATACCACATGTATATGAATGAAATTAGCACAGAGCATAAAATTTTAAAATTAATGTGAGCTCTCATGTGGAGTTGCACAAGAAAATCAATCAAGTCATTTAAAAGGAACAATATGCTCATCAAACACAATAAGTGTACACTTAAAATCAGCATAAAGCTAAGATTTGATTGTATGATTATTGCTCTCAGAAAGCTAGTTGCACAAGGTTTAACCTTGGCCATCACAGCACTTATGTCCAATGTAATCATCAATTGAATATGACAATTTATAGATTAGGCCTTGAGTTCAATTCACAACTTGCTATTCAAATCAACTAGATTCAAGCAAATTTACTCAACTTAACCTATGCTGGACCACATGAGTAGAGATCAACAATATTCTTCGATGCACCAGACAATCCAGAGACTTACTAAATACACGGATAACAGAAAGAAAGCACTGAAAAGGTACAGAACAGCAAGAAGAATTGAATGATAGAGCTACAGGAACAGCAGGTATAACAGGTTGAAATAAATTGCTCAAAGTTATAGGAATCAGCTAGACAATCTACAACTCAAGGCTTAATCTATATACCAATTCACATTCAATTTCATTTTCTATGATAATTCATCACTGAGCAGATCAAAGAACCCACCAATCACAGATCACATATTTCAACTAGCACATCACACACACACACACACACATATGCAAAGAGACAGTGCACGATATATTGAAATACTCACAACAGTGATGATACTCAAAACCATCGAGAAGATCAATAGACAAGGCACGAGGGAGGACCAAATTAACATAATCAAATGTAAATCAGTCAAGTCATTTAAATTGATTGAAATGCTAATATTTCCAACTTTAGATATTAACTCAATTCTTAGCTAACCAATTTGCCATGTAGAACAAGGAATATCTTAGTCCAAACTAAAATAGGAGAATGCCATGTATAATCAATTATAAAATCTGAATGTAATTGTTATTCCAATTGAATATTTCTGTAAAGATCATATAATTACTTTGCATAGAAAACATCAAAACAAGTAATCATAGCCATACTATATTCATAGTGGAGGATTACTGACCTAACATAGATTCATCATAACATTGCCATTCCAACTATGAATAGCACCGAGTCCTACACATACTCACGCATTCCATACAAAGAATTTCAGATATGTGCAAATCCAAAATATGACCGAATCGTAACAAATCACAACCAAAATACTACATATTATCCTACACATTTTCATCTAATTAGCAAATCCACGCGCATCTACACATTACAAATAAAAAGGGGATGAGGGAGGACAAGGTGGAAGGGTGGCATCGAGCTCTTAGCCTCTTAACTCCACGGCTCCGAGAGAAGAAGCGATGAGGGGAGAGTGAGGCCACTGGAGGGGAAATCCGACAACGAGGGCACATGAGGAGGAGGCCGTGCATCGAGGACGGCGGCGTTGTCGATGTCGGGGGCGGCGGCGCTGAGGTCGGAGGTGGCAGTGTCAGTCGGGGATTAAGGGGAGTGAATGGGCGAGCCCTAGAGGAGGCCGGTGCAAAGGGAGGATGCCGACACAGGGAGGAGGCTGCGCGTCGAGGCGACGGCAGCGTTGGCGATGTCGGGGGTGGCGGCGTCGGGGCTTACGGGGAGGTGAACGGGCGAACCCTAGAGGAAGCGAAGGAGTGCGTGATAATGGCGAGCTAAGGATCGGGAGATGAATGGGCGACATCGGGAGATGAATGGGTGAGCCCTAGGGTTATGAAGGCCTATCATGCGGTTCTATTATGGAACCGCTCAGGAAGAATCACGACGGTTCTATTTACTTAACCGCTCGTGATATGGAAATATATCACGAGCGATTCTTTAATAGAACCGTCTGTGATAAACTATATCACAGATGGTTCCTGAATAGAACCGTCTGTGATAACCTGACATCCTGGTGATAAATGAACAAGTCTCTTCATTTTCCTGCGTGTGTCTCTTCGTCTCACGATCGCACGACTTCGTCTCTTCATTTTCCAACGTCGCTACAGCTCCCAAATATATCTTCGTCTCCCGCTCCGGCTTTAGTACTTGTTCTATAAATAGATGCCCCCTTCTACAATGGATTTCACACAACCTCCTTGATCCCCTTTCTCCACAAACTCCAAATGGCTTCCTCTCTCGTGCTAGCTGTATTGTGCCAGCTGTATTGGCCTACATTGTGCTTCATAAGAACCGGATGTGAAAGTCATTATCACAGACAGTTCCTAATGAGAACCATCTGTGATAATGACTTTCATAGACGGTTTGTAATACGAACCATTTGTGATAGGCTGGCACGACAAATGCCTAGTCCCGATAGACCCAACACAGACGGTTCCATTTTAACCGTCTGTGATGAGGCGTCTACTATTGCCTGTTTTGTAGTAGTGAGACGAGGCCGTAGGAGGTGGCGGCCCGATTTGGGACGGCTGGCGGCGGCCTCAAAGGCGCAAGGCAGTGGTGGCCATGGAGGGAGGCGGTGCTCCGGTGGTATTTCGGTGAAGAGGGAGGGAGCACCGCGTAGAGCACGACGTCACGATGCCGGAGGAGGTGTCGAAGGCAGAGGATCCATGCATTGATCAACTTGTAGACTCCACTTCAGGAGTGGGATGAGGATGAGAAGGGACACCCGGTGCTGCTATTTATAGGACCGGAGAGGGACCGAGGAGGGAGAACGACATGCAAGACTGTTGGCGGACAGCGGTGCGTACGAGCGATATTAGTGCATGGATTGAAGGATTTTCGGCTAGATTGGAGGAGGCATGATGTGGGGGTATTAAAGCTATTGATTGCGTGAAGATTTGGGGAGGAAATTATGGGGTTTTAAAAGCTTTGAAGGCCTCTAATGGCGGTCGCTGTGCATTATGCTCTCTGGAGAAGAAAACGTTTCAAAAAGAAACGAGAAAGAAAGGAATAAAGAAAAGAATAAAGACAGGAAATTTAGTCAATTGAAAGAAAAAGGAAAGAGGGCAACGTATGGAAAGATTTGTAGAGTTAAGTGAGCATGCTTTGGGGTAAGGGGTGGGATGGGTGACCTGACGGGAATTTTTTTTAGAATTTTTTTTATTTTTATTTTTGGAATACATATTAAAGCAATAAATTGAATATATTTTTAGAACATAGCAAATAGAGTCTAAAAATTCTAGAAAAATTCACAAAAATTTCTAGAATTGTTTTGAACTTATTAAAAATAATTTCAACTTAAAGTTGGCTTTTATTTTTGTGCTACCAAAAATTCCAAAAACTAATTAAAATTTTACTTTTCACTTTAAATTCAATAAAGTCCCGTAAAACTCAATAAATTTTCTTTTTGACTTTAAAACCAAGAAATTAAATAATTGATTTTATATATATATATATATATATATATATATATATATAACCAAGATAACTCATTTTAAATTACGTAAAACTAAGAAAATCTTTGTGACGTAAAATCTAATAAAATAATAACTTTATTAATTTTTATTTTGATAACAGAACTTTGGGATGTTACAGTGCCGACTAACCTAGGTTGTTCTGGGAACCGTTATGATCTTTGTGAAATCTAACAACAATCCCTTTTTACTCTAACCCCTTTTTTTATCGCTTTGAGTTTGCTAATCGTTTTCTGTATTTCTTGACGAGCGGTGGAAATGTGGATTGAGGAATGGTTCGATGGGTTAGCGAAAAATGGACAAGGTTGCAAGGAAGGCTTCGGCGATAAGCATGTAGGAATTTAGATTGTAATTTAATTAAATGTTGTAATTTATATTTTGATCTATTGTAAATCATTCTTGTAATAAATATGGAGTTTGTAATATTTTCCTTGTGTGGTACTTTTGTCTTTTCCATGAAGGGCATATACCACTTTGAAATTGATTCCACTTATGATGATATTTGATACCACTTGTGAGAATAATTGATACCAAGAATAATTGATTCCATTTATAAATACTTAATACCATTTGTATGTATAACTAATATCCCTTGTAAACACAAAGTTGATTTGAGTACTTGATCTTCTCTTGGGGTTTGTTTGGATGCTAGGGGACAAAATCCCAGGGAAGAAAATCCCAAGGGGGATTTTGAAGGGCATGTGGAATCTCCCTCAATCCCTTAGGGAAATATTCCTTCCAGGGAAATATTCCCTGCCACTATTTGGAAGACGTAGGGATGAAAATCCCGGGTATTAAAAAAATCTGGGAAAAATCTGGGAAAAATAGAGAGTTCGAAAACATCACAAATAATTTTGAAAACTCATAAATACAAACAAAAATAGCTCCTCGTTCAATGTGTTTAAAATAGCAAACCAATTAGGATGACAATATCAATTCAGTTAATCTATCTAAGCTGTTTAATGTCATTTGGATCTAAATGGAGATACGATAACGCATCATGTCTGATACTTTAGCAGATCTATGAATGATGCCTGTCATTTAACAAAGATTTGATGATTGACGAAGTAATCTTGTCTCACGATAGTATCTTACTTAATGATGCCTTGATGTAAGAACGAATCAGTATCTATGAAACAAAATTGGAACAATATCACTTATGGAAAGTAAAAAAACTCACATAGAGTCCTCCCAAGCCAAGTTTGAGGGAGGTCGTGTTGTTGAAGGACTTTGTATACGACTATAAGGATCAATATTGCCTTCTTGAACTAGCTAGGTTAAGGTTCTTGACACATTCAGAGAAGGGTGCTCGAGGAATCAAGCAAGCATGTCGCCTTCAAGTTGTGACAAGTCTTTATCACAGATCGGACCATGAGTCCACCAAGACTCAAATGTACCAAGATAGTCATGGTAGTCATCAAGAACGCGTTCCCCACCTTAATTTTCAAGAATCACAAAAATTCGAAACTATCATGCACATACTAAAACTAGTACAAGCAAAACATGGATTTCAATGATATACCAAGAATCCTTTGAGATTAATTGTGGGGTTCTCGAAAGCCCTTGTTCTTTTCAGATATGATTTGGATTAATTGGGGAACATAGTGCCCTCGCAAATATCAAAGACCAAACAAACTCATTCAGATTAAGTCTTCCATCCAAAGAAAGAGCTCGAATCGAAAATTCAGAACTTATCACATACAAAGTTTACCGCATAGCTTTTTGTTGTGGGGTACTGAATCATGATTAACCACGGAGACGGTGGGCAACTCGCACAAGATTGGCCATGAATCGATTACTGTCCTCGCATCTCTGCGGTGTCTGAGATCCAACGTCGTGTTAGAGCACGAGAACCCCACGCCGCCGTGGCGACTCCAAGAACAAAGAATTGGGCTGCAGAATCACCAAACAAACACCAACAAGTTTGAGGCGAGTGAGCCAGCGACGCCGGCAGGGGAGGTGGTGACGGCGGCGCTGAGGAGGCGGTGGTGGTTGTGGTGACGGTGGTGGTGGTGGTGTGGGTGGTGGTGGAAGCGGCAGTAGCAGAGGTGGGCGGAGGAGGAGGGGGGAGGGGAGGGGAGAGGAGGGAGTAGGAAGACGAGGAGGGCGGCGGAGGAGAGCAGGAGGAGGAGCGCCAAGACGGTGAGCAATCACATGGCTGTGGATGCGCTCGACGGAGCGCCATCGGGAAGGAGCACAACAGAGGGGGTGTTGGTCTGGATCGGGGGTGGCAGCGCGTCCCGCGAGATGGCGGCGGCAGCGTCGTGACGGTATCGAGCGACGCGCCGAGTCGAGACGGGGAGAAGAATTCCCGTGTGAGGAGACGATTATTTTTTCCCCGGGGAAGACGAGCGAATCGGGCCGGGATATACACGTCCCACGGGCTTCCAAATGCAGCTAGAAGCTAGCCCGGGGATAATTTCCACGTGAGTTTTCTACCATGGGAATGGACTGGGATCCCGGCGGGGTTAGGAGCTTCCAAACAAAGCCTTGAAGGCTAGAAATCCACTTCTGAACACTAATTTTAGATTTCACTTGGATAATGAAGGTACCGCATGTAGTTCACTTGTAAGCTACTTGATATTGCTTGGGAGATCTTCAATAATTGCCATTTGAGATTAGACAATCATTTGGAAGTGGCCAAATCCAAGAGATACCATTTGTATACCACTTATTTTCCACTTGTGTGATACCACTTGTAGGAAAAAGATGATATCACTTGTAAAGACAAAGATGAATTTCATGTTGAGGTCAAGATGATCAAAAGTGATACCACTTTTAGAGAGAATACCATTTTTATGATAAAGACATCACAATATGATCAAAATGGCATATGGAGTCAAGAAAATACTTGAGGGCAGCTAGCAAAGTTAACAAGGATCAACTTGACTTTGGGGATCAAAGAGAATGGCCGAGGGAATTGGAAATTAACAATTTGGACAAATCAGGCAAGTCTCCCAAGTCTGGTTAGACCGGCGGCAAAGATGCGGTCAGATCGTTGGGAATCGGTCGTACCGCTGAGGAGATGCGATCGTACCAGGGTGCAACTGAATGCACTCCGAAGATTGAAATTTTGAGAAGTTAGATATCGTGTTGTAGTTTGCTCCATAATTTTTCACAAAAAAACATAAAACACTTTTGGAGTATTTCTAACTATATGCCAAAGTTAAAACTCTTTTAAAGATAGTTTTTAACAAATTATACTTTCATTTTTCAAAACAAGCTCATTTTCAATAAATTCCTTCAAGACTGCAAAAATGAGCATGTGAGGGTGTTTTAAAGATCCATTTGCATGTATGAGTTTGAAATACCCTTATGAGCTAATAAATGTTAATAATTTTCACTCAATTGGTAAAACTCACTTAAGTGCTAGATTGTGACCACTTAGTTCAACTTAAGATTTTGGATGAGTTTTGAAATCAAATATCTTTTGCTAGGTTGGTCTTTTGGAAATCTTTTAAATACCAAAAAGGGTTTAGAATAGCCAACTCTAGGATATTCTTTTTGAGACGGTTTTCAAATTCTGTTTAGAATAGATGTTTCACAAAAATCTAGTTTATGTAAAAAACAAGATACTATGATCTAGAATTTTGGCTAGAAATCCATTTTTAACTTAAAATAGGTTTTTCTTGAGTCAAAACCTTTGAAATGCATTGGTATACATTTTCAACTAGTTTATCAAAGATATACTAATAATTTCAAAAAAAATTGACTTTTGGCCAAATGGCTCAATTTTGAAAATCAATACTAGCACTTAATCAATTTGGGCACACTTAGGGATGTGATATATATGATTTTGATTTAGCACTCCCCATTAATGTTCCACACCCATTTGCTCAAGATTTCAATAATGAAGTTGTTAGACAAGAGCAAGAACATAATTTTTTTAAAAGGATTTTCATGAATGCAATGCAACCTACACAAGGCTAGGGGCTAAATACTTCAATGTAAATACTTGTTACCGAGATAGCATTAGTTCTTGATATGAAATGATCATCCTCAAGCTTGGCTCTAATTTTGCACATGGTAGAGTTCACCTCTTCATGAATGAGCCAAGCTTCCAATGCCTCTCCAAGTACCTATTAAGCATTTAGGCGTATTTTGATACCCAATACTTGGTTGGGTCCATGAATGTTAGTCACAATACTTTTGGTCATCCAAATGGCCCTTGCAATAGTTTTATGTGAGCTAACACTTTTAGCAAACACATTGCCATTTTTATCCTTCCTAAGCAAATAATGATCATTATAGATAATAGGCTTAGGAGTAATACCTTTAGGACAATCCTTACTAAAATATCCCTTTTCTCGGCAATTGTAGCAAGTTTGACATTTTCTTCTATCCTTTATCTTCTTGTCTTGCTTATTGCCAGATTGCCTCTTCTTTGATGACATTTGTTTGTTATTCATCTTGTTTGGGCACACCGAGACAAGGTGACCCTTCTTGTTGTAACCAAGGCACTTGACATTTTTCGTGTGTCTTGCATTGTGCCTTGTCTTACTATTCTACTTCTTCTTAGAGATGAAGCTAATCCCACTCTTGTCTTGCAAGCTTGTTTGCTTGCTCAATATATCATCGAGTGTGGTCTTCCCTTTGTAGCTTCTTTCCAAGTCATTCTCCAATTTTGTGACTTAGGTCTTGAGCTCTTTATTTTCCTCTATAAGGCTAGTATCACAAGACATAGAGAAAATAGAAGTGTCTATTTTTTAGCAACAAGGCATATCGAGCAAATTATCACAAGAAGTGGATATGCTAACCTTAGATGCAATGCAAGGGTTAGCAACTACACATGGCATATCATCTAATAAATCACATGTTATGCCTATATCTACCTTGGACTCATTAAGCTCATTGAGAAGGAGATTTTCATGAGCATCCTTTAGCTCCTTATAATTGTTTTGAAGTGAGACATACTCTTTCTTCAAAATACTGAATTTTCATTTCTCCTTCCCTAGATATTCATTAAGCTCCTCAAGCATATCCATCAACTCATCATATGAAGGCTCATCATCATTATTTACATTCTTATTACCTTTTACCATAAAGCAATGAGGTGATGTGGATGAGATTGAGGGCTTCTCATTGTTGGAGCTAGAAGTTGAGAATTCTTCTCCTGACATCTATTCTTTTATGCAATCACCATTACTGGAGGTGAACCTTTCATAATGATGTTGAAGATGGGTCCACATCTTATGAGCACTCTTAATATTGCATACTTCATTGAACACCTCTACACTCAAAGCACTAAATAAAGCGTTAATTGCTTGAGCATCGAGATGTAAGCATTTCTCTTCCTTATTTGTTGGAGCAAGAGGATCTAATGGAGGAGAAAAGCTCACATCTACAATCCGCCATATTTTAGGGCTCATGGCCTTAAGGTAGCATGACATGCGGATTTTCCAATAAGCATAATTTGTGCCATCAAATAAAGGTGTCTCACCAATGTACACTATATCACTAGTCGCCATCTTTTACTCTCTAAACTGTTAAGTCTAATAAATGAGAGACTAAGCTCTGATACCACTTGTAAGATCGAAGAGGCCAACTAGACGGGGGGTGAATAGGCAGATTTTAAAATCTTTTGGCTAAAACCGAGTTTTGTGCGGAATTGTAAATCAATTTGGTTTTGCTCAATTAAAACCTAAATCAACTAGTCTTGACTAAGTGCACCAACAAAAAGACTATTGATAATGATAGCAAACATACAAAGATATGTAAGCAATTTAATTCTAGGAATGTAAATTGCACAAAGTAAATCACAAGAGAGTAAACCACAATGACATAAGGACATTTTAACGTGGTGTTTAGAGACTTGCCGGTCTCCCTTAATCCACGTTGAGGTAAGCCCAAACGAATTGAACCGGCTCCACAAATTAAGCCAACAACTCAATTCCACTAGTGGTAGCTCTTTCCCACTCTGGGTAGGCGGGCTCCAACATTCACAACACGCCGGGCCTTCTCACAAGCTTCTTGAGAAGATCACCGGTCCACGATGTAATATCTCGATTATCATTAGTGAGTGCAATAGAAATTAGAGATGGAATTAGGAGAATTAAAGGGAAAAATTTAGAATTGAGAGATGAATGGGCCACCAACCCATATTCAAGTGGGGGCAGAGTCGGCCATAGTGGCCCAAGGCCCATGAGTGGGCTGATAGCCCACTAGAAGGCAAGAGGGGGACACCAAACCCTAGTCACCCTTGCTACAATATACGTCATGCTATAGTTGCCACCATTCTACAGTGCTGCCACCCCCTGCTACTCCTCTCCCAGGCGCCATCCTCCCTACTTCTTGTTACTGCTGCTGGCCAAAAGGGAAGAGGAGGAAAGTTTCGGCCAAGGAAGAAGAAGAAGGGGAGAAGGAAAAGAGGAAGGAAAAGGAGGAGCCTCGCTACATCTCCGCGTTCGTCATCACGATCTCGAAGGGTGATGATCAATTTTTCCCTTCCTTTTTGTGTAGCCAATTCCCAATTGGTAGAAATCGTTAGCAGATCGGTTTTTTTCTACAGTTTGTGTTGTTTTGTAGTTTTTGGCACTGTAGGCGAGAAATCTGAGAATTTCGTTTCCTAGAGATTTGTAGATGATTTTGTTAGCTTTCTATGAAGTTCTGGATCGCAATTTTTGGACGAATAGATTTCGAGTTATGATTTTTTTTTGAAATCTCGCTGTCGAGAGATTCTGTCAGATTCTGGCCATCGTAGTGATTAGTAGATTAAAAATATTTAAAAACTTAATTAGAGAATTTGATCAACATGATTATTGTGGGTAATTACCTAAGGTTTCCATAGAGACCAAGTATGCAATTTGTGGATGAACAAGTTAAAAGTTATGGAATTTCTAAGTCAGAATTATCGGAGATGACAGATCTATCTTTGGAGTTAAAAACAAGAGCTTATACGAAATAATCTAAACTTTTGATCACTTGAAAAATTGTGGGTATATGTGTGTAGATTCCAAAAAGTCCGAGTTCATGATTTTTGGAGCTACAGATCAAAAGTTATGATTTTTCTAAGGTGACTGATCGGTTTTGGACAGAATGGTGTGTGGGAAGGAAGGGTGTCGTTTTGGGTTGTGATTAGGAGCGGATATGTCTATTTAGTTTTACTGCAATGTTGTGTGATTTTGGATGATATTCTTAGAATGTTTTACGAATGTCAGACGGTGGTGTGAAACCGAGGTTAGAGCCCTCTACTTGTCATCACCCATCACACGGTTGAGGCAAGTACATTTTAGTGTAATAATGGATGTTTGGTGATACAATTTGGCTAAATTACTGTTGTTATGGTTATTCTTGTGAAGTATGAGCATTTCTGTTGTTTATATGCTTTCGTTAATTGATGATGCATATTGGAAAGCATGGAAGTATTCATTTAATTTCATTACAATTCATTTGAAGCATTCATGTTGAAAAGGAATGACCCACGGGAGTGGGCAATGAGATCCCCATATTTTTGATATGGGCAATGAGATCCCTGTATGAAAGATTCTTCATACGGGCAATGGATCCCTGCATTTAAAAATGCGAGCATGCGTGAACACCGACGGGTGTTACACTCGGCTGTACCGGTATATGCAGAAGAGAAGTGGATATATTTGCATGATTTGCATTGCATTCATGACATTTACATATGTATTTGAGATAATGAGAATGATCTGTCAGTGCTTTAATGATTCATATGTCGTTTATTTGTAGTTGTTGAGTCTTGGGCTCACGCTTGTTTATTTAATGTTTTAGGTGAACGTTGATGATGGCATACTTTGGAGAGAAAGTAGAACATGGAACTTTAGCACTTGAGAAGCACTTCACTCCACTTCAGGATTCATTCATTTTGGAATAGTAATAGTTGAATAGGTTGTGGTTCCCTTAGTTCCTCTTAGTTGATTTTATTGCTAGTTGTCGTTTTCCTTTAATTGAAATTTATCTATAATGCCTTTGATAATTATTTAGATTGAAATATAATTGAATTATGATTAACCGGCTTGCTGAAATTTATGATCACCTCATTGTCGAATGTTTATTCGTGACTCTTAGAAGGTAGTAATACTTGAGTTTGATATAGAAACTTGTAGTGTTAATAGATGAAGGTGACATCTTGGGCTTTTACTAAGCCGGGGTGTTACACACGACACCTCCACACCATCTAGGTGTCGGCAAACACCAAGTGTAATATGCCAAGCCCCTTGCTTGACTCTCACCATGTGCAACAAATGCACAAACTCAAGTAGATACAAAATCCACCTCTAGATGCAAGTATGGAACACATGTACAATTGAGAGTAGAAGCTCACACTAGCTCAAGAGACTAAAATGAGATGCCAAAGATTGTCTCACAACTGGCCAAGGGGGTATTTATAGCCTCCACAACAAAAACTAGCCGTTGAGAGCTGTTTTCTGAAAAACTCAACAAATATGGTAGTACCGCTGTAGAAATCCAGTATTACCACCCCCAATGTTCAATGGTCGGAAAGGGTGCATTAAATGCTCAAAAACTAGCTGTTAAAGTGTTTAGTGCGGTAATACCGCTGTACAAACTTGGTATTACCGCTCGACGGTAATATCACTTTTCTCAAGCAGTATTACCGCAGGCCAATTTCAGCACAGACGACACTAGAAAAAAGGTCATAACTTTTGACTCCGATGTCGGAATTGAGTGATATTAGACTCTATGGAAAGCTTATCTAGAGGGCTACACAACCCATCTAGTCGATTGATCTCAAACACATTTTATCAAAACAGGAAGCACAACTCCAAAGAGTCAACACATAGCCTATGTCCAAGAAAAAAGCAACAAGCAATTTTAGACCATGCCAAAGGAAAATGCATGAATCCCAACAATTTGTAAAACATATTTGCAAACGTAGATCATATCATAAGGAGTAGGTACATGGACTTCAACTATTTGAAATATATATTTGCAAAGTATAGTCACATACTACAAGGATTAGATGCATGAGTCTCAGTTATTTGCAAAACACATTCGCAAATAATAGCATCATGCCACGGAGAGCTAGAGCAAGTGGAATTGAGCTATCAACACATGATGAGACTCGTGCTACTAGAAAAAGACCCCTCTTAATAGTACGACAACCAATACTAGCAATCCGGTCTTTCAACTAAACACCAAGACCAGTAAAAGACTAGGAACACATCCTTAGCCCTAGCTAGTTATACCTTTGACTTGAGCATCCTCTTGAAGCTTGATGACGCACATCTTCACTTCAAGTCCGAGTCATTGTCTTGATATGCATCAACCCATGAAGCAACCTTCACGTGCCCTACATCAACACATGATGGGTCTTCTCTTGACTTAATGATCAACTCATGATCAACTCCTCTTCGAGATCTTGATATGCATCAACACATGATGCATCCTCTTCTTGAATTTTGACTTGATGATGATCAACTCATGATGACATCCAAAGTCTCCATCATCATGGAACATAACCTATTCATCCAACTCATGGAAAATGTTAGTCCCACAATGCGATTATCATTAATTACCAAAATATACCTGTTACTGCCAAGTGCAGTAGTACCGCCAACTAGAAATCGGTACTACCGCACAGCGGTAATACTGCTTGGCTAGATCGGTATTACCGATTTCCAGAGGATTGAAAAACTCAAGAAAATACCCTATCTAGAAATAGCATACCGCCATGTAAAACTTGGTACTACCGCATTTCGATAATACCGCTCAAGAATTGCGGTCATACCATTTTGGAATTCAAGAAAAAATCCCAAAAACATGTTCACTGGAAAATACATACCGCCAATAAGATTTCAGTACTACCAACTTGTGGTAATACTGCTCATCAAATGCGGTCATACCGATTTTGGGTTTTCAAGAAAACTTCCAAAAACATGCACTCTGGAAAATATATACCGCCAACTAGATTTTAGTACTACCGACTTGTAGTAATACCGCTGATCACTTGCGGTCATACTGATTTTTATGAACAGTTTTTCAGAAGCAAAACAAATGCAATGCATGATTTCTAGTTGATCAAGATGGCACCTAATTAAACTTTCAAGCAACTAGCCATGTTTCCTATATTGTCTTTGCATTGCCAATTCCATGATGTCATCCATAATCCGGGACTAAGCCTTTAAACATCTTAGCACACACTTTAGTCTCTTAACACATTGCAAATAATTGGATATAAAGCAATATGAGTATATATGAACTACAAAAGTTTTATATACTCAAAGGATATGTTTCAAAGTAGAGATCCTCAATATAAAATGATAAAGAATATGGATCAAAACTAATAAAACCACAAAACATAGAGTGAACTCCCCCTAAATGTGCATACACGAATGTGTAATAAAAATATATGCACATATTCAAGTTAAACTTTTAGTGGAGTTCAACCTATATTTTGGATCCAAGGAATGCAACAAGATATAAGAATATGATGTCGAATGCATACCTCTATGATTTTCACCTTTTCATCCAAATGAGACTAAATAATATCATAGTCAACAAACATGTTAGTCTTACATATATTTGTCATCAATCACCAAAACTAAACTAATGGAGCTTCAACTTACACCGCGTACGTGACCTCTCTATCTATTTTTATTTTTTTGAAATTTTTATATAAATTTTTCTTTTCTTTCCTTTTCTCTCTTTTCTTTTCTCTATTTCTCTCACTACCTTATCCTTTCACCCAGCCGAGAGCCTTCCTGGCTCCATCCCATTATTTCTTCCTGATTTGCTTTTATTCTTCTCTCTCCTCTATTTGTTCTCTCATTCTTCCTGGAGCTTGCTTCATTTTCTTTCTTAATCTTTCTCTTTCTCTCTTCTCCCTATCCATTTGCTTCAGTCAAACACACCCGGGCCTCATCTCCTTGGCTTTTCTTCTCTCTATCTCACTCACTACTTCTTTCTCTTAATGTTTGCTTCTACCGAAAATTTCTCATGGGAGCTCCCTTTTGTACCGCCCCCTCTTGCCTCCTGGCTCGTTCTAGTGCTGTGCCTGGCTGCCGGCCTCGCCGTTCGCCCTTGTCGTGCGGCTTGCGCGTGCCCCTCGGCCCTAGCTCGCTCCCTCACATGCCCGGCTCCACCTACTCCCATGCGCGCTCATTCTCCTCCTCTCCCCACGTGCCTGAGGTCCGGCCCACCCGTGCTCGCTCGCCTTTGCTTTGCTCTGCCTCGCCTCGCTCGGCCTTTGGCCGATCGCCTGGTGGTGGCGCCTACTTTGTCTTGCAGATGCCTCCGGTGCCCCCAGTTCTCCCCCCTTGACCAGCTCGGCCAAGCCGCCCGTGCCTCACCTCCCTCCCATTTTCCCCTTGTTCTATTTTTACTTTCTGTCGTGCTTCGGTTTTACTGACGGTGTTTGCTTTGTTTACAGATGTGGTTTGTGTTTCTTATGCATGAGAATGAGGATAGGTGGGCTATCCTGGCTTGTGGTGTTCTGCCATTGCCGAGTCGCATTGAGGTAACTACCCACATTTATCTCTATCCCTTTCCCTACCCTTGCTTTGTGATGTATACTGAGGGCTAGTGCTTTGTGATTTTGGGGGGTGATGATATGGCGGTGGCTTGTTGTTGTATGTGCTCTGTGGGCATGGTTTGGGTAAAGAAAATAATGGGGCATGAATGGGGTTACCTCGATTGGGCTTTGCCGGTTTGGGGAGATGGCGGCGGTGGTGGTCGTTCTCCTAATGGTTCTCTCTGGTTCCTCTTTGTCCTGTCGGTTGGCGTGGTCCGGGCTTCGGTGATGGTTCGAAGCCGTTGCCGATGCCGTCCACACTCCGTTGGCTTCCCCTTCGCCTTTGCTCCCCTTCTCCTTTGCTACCTGTGGTTGTCTTGTGGCTGTGACTATGGTGGGTGGTGTGCTTGGCTTGAGCTTCTTGTGCTAGCTGGTGGTGGCAGTGGGAGGGCAGTGGGGGTGGTGCTGTGGCTTGCTTCGGTTGCTGGCTCTTGGTTCTTGGCTTGGCAGTGAACTTGTTTGGTTTACTCTTGGGGGCTTGCCTTGTGGAGGGCAGTGGGTTGCTAGGGATGTGGTGGCTTTGTTGTGGCTTGGCCTTGGCTTTGCTTGCTTGGTTTTGGTTCTGGTGGTGGCAGTGGGGTGTTTGCTTCCCTTGTGCTTAGTGAGGCTTGTGTTCTGGCTTGCTTTGTGCTAGCCTTCGCTTGGGAGAAATGAGATGTTGGGGTGCTTGGCTTTGTGACGGAGAGGTTTATGTGGGGAGGGGGATTTCGTGGCTTCCCCTTGGCCTGTGCATGACTTATTTACCCTTTGCTTATCCATTTCCCCCTCACATGGCACTATTTCGCTATTGTCCATTGGTCCAAAGATTACTATTCGCTGAATTTTCTATGGTTCATATAAGTTGGTATAGTATTCTGATAACCACCGGGTGATGAAAACCTACGGAAGTGAGACGGTGCCGACTAACCTAGGTTGTTCTGGGAACTGTTATGATCTTCGCGAAATCTGACGGCAATCTCTTTTTACTCTAACCCTTTTTTTATTGCTTTCGGTTTGCTAATCATTTTCTGCGTTTCTCGACGAGCGGTGGAAATGTGGATTGAGGAATGGTTCGATGGGTTGGCGAAAAATGGACAAGGTTGCAAGGAAGGCTTCGGCAATAAGCATGCTGGAATTTAGATTGTAATTTAATTAAATGTTGTAATTTATATTTTTGATCTGTTGAAAATCATTCTTGTAATAAATGTCGATTTTGTATTATTGTGCTTTTGCTTTGTAACGGATTCTTGTATGTTGTTCTGACTCAATTAATTAGTGTAATTAACTATGAGATTGTACTAATGCTTACCTTTGCTTGTAATGGACTTTTGTAAATGATTCTGAGATTATATTGATGATTTATTTTTTGTTGTAATAATTTATATTGTTATTTGTGTTGATTAATTCTTGTATGAAATTGTTTGACGATGAGTCTGAAATCATGTCTTGTTCTTGTTTAAATGAATTCTTATTTATTGCTAATTACTGCTTAGCGTTATTTAGATTGGTTTAATTTCTCGGGTTCTCACATCCTCCCCCCCCCCAAAGAAAAATTTCGTCCCGAAATTAGCTTCTCGCTTGAATAGGTTGGGGTAGGCTTCGCGTAGTTCTTCGTCGTTCTCCTATGTGGCTTCACTGATGGCGTGATTCTTCTTCTGTACTTTGCACGAACGGATAGTCCGGTTTCTCAATTTTCGGTCTTCTATAGCTAGGATCTTCACTAGGTGTTCTTCGTAATACCCTCACGAATACAAATAAAAGTCTATTATGCCCTTAACAAATCAATGGTCAGATTTGATTTATACTACCACCATATACTACTAATAGAATGTACCGTAAAATTTCTCACCAAACTAAGGCTTTGTTTCGCATCATGGTGCAGCGTTGTGAGATTGGATAATTTATAAGTTTTTTAGATGTACTATCTTGTCGACGATCGAATCGTCGATCTTACGAAATAAACAGAGGAAAATGATAAAGAGTTCTTAGGAGAGAATGAGATTGCTCTTTATTGCTATGAACTGGCTATTACAGGGGAGCCCTCGACAAGGTAGTGGACTAATCCTAATTACACTGAGCGTAATACTTACTATGCTGTAGAATTAGACTTGAAACATGAATCTAATGCCGATTGCCCTGCTTCAAACTGATGCCCTCGTTCCTTCGTGCTTCATCTTTAAATAACCGTCGAAGAGGTGGTAGTTACTCCTTGAAGGGGCGCCTGTTGGAAGTGTCGCGACTGGTCGGAGCGAGGCTACGGTTGATAAAGTACCAACCGTTCGGCGGTTGTGCGTCTGTGAGACACTCAACCGTATGGTGGTTATTGTAAGTGTCTTAGGACCATAAGATGTTGCGTGGTGTGTAGCAAATAGGACATGTGTTCCATTCATCACACGGTAAAGAATATACTTGGAGTTAGATCCAGATGCCAGTTCATTGCTTCTACGAGCAGTCATCCGGTCAGGGACTGGGTACAGGACCTCATCCGACTAGGATACTTATTATGTAACTTCTGCAATCCTTACGACCACAGGGGTCGTTAGCCTTTGGGGTTACGACCACGAAGACATATGATTCTTTTATTATGTATTAAAGTAATACATAGAGATTTCAATCCTCGTCGGCTAACCCCCGAACTTTAAATGAATTGGTCATGTGAACACTTTCTCCCGATGAAGTCGTATCGGGCAGTCCCTCATTTATTCTCATGATATACGAGATGGTCTGTATTCACTTTAAAGTTGAGAAACTGCCTTGGGACCCGAAGAGTTTTTTCTGTCTGTTAGACTTTGAGTAACTCCTCGATTCAGTTAAAGAATTACGGCTATAAAATCCCATCAGTGCAAGGCTTTATGATTTTTACGCCTCTTGCTTCCCCTTTTCATCTCTTGAGAGAAAAATTGCTTTCGACCTCCTCTTGCTTATAACCTTCTACGACCTCCTTTCTTCACCCAAATCTCAACCATATCGAATCGTATTACCAACTGGTCGGTTTCTGATTTAAGCGAGAAGAAACTTGAGAGCCTGGAGAAGGTCGGGTTGCTTCCCAGCAAGGAATTGATTTCTTGGAGATCAGCGGCTAGAGAGCATTCTCTGAGCAATAAAGATGGGGAAATCCCTCTTTTCCTCTCATATATCGAATGCAGATTCAGGTTGCCAGTTCACTCCTTTCTTCCCAAGATTTTGGAGCTCTATGTAGTCGAATTGGTGGACCTTGCCCCCAATGCCATCGCCAACCTCAACGTCTTCATCTATCTTTGTGAAGCATACTTCGGGATTGCTACAGATCTAGGTCTCTTCAAGTACTACTACAGGATGGCGAAGTCGGGGAAGACAATTGGGACGCCTGGATTGTGCACCTTGCGTCTCCACGATGGAAAGGCTGATGAGTACATTCGTATGTACTCAAAATCTTCATGGTCGTCATGGAAGAAAAGCTGGTTCTACATGACGGTCACTCAAAAAGACAGCTTTACTATACTGGTGAGAATACGGTTGAGAATCCAGAGTGGCGCACCTCCGTGAAGAAGGAGGGAAAAGTGGGGAGATGGGTTGAAGCCATCCAACTCCTTAGTGTCAGGGGTTTAACCTCCTGGCACGTAGTGAGGGATTTTTTCATGCACCGGATTAGCCCCCTGAAAGCTCGAGCACATTCGATACTCTAGTACATTGGTCGTGACGACGCAGCCAAAGATTCTAAGTTGGGTAAGTCCTGAAAGATTTCGACCAGTTTGATTATCTTGGCTAATTATTTTTGTGATTCTAAAGTCTCTTGTTTATTCTCTCAGCTCTTTCTCCTGATGAGATTAGAAGCTGGATCAAAATGATTTGCGCCGGGGAGACAAGTGATAAGGCTGATTTCCCCCGTATTTTAGCGGTTGTTTCTGCACAAGAAAGGGTGAAGAGACTTAAGGTAAAAATATCAACCACCTTTCATCATTTGTATGTTTTCCGATTGGTTTCCTGTAAATCCTCTGTGATTTGCAGCCGGTCAGAGGATCAATGAGGCCACCGAAAGTTGTGAGCCGATTGATGCTCCGACCACCTCTACGATCACCCGAGTGGTGGTCTTATAGAGGTAGGTAACCGAACAGAAATATATTCTAGATGAAGGATTTTTATCACCTAACTAACTTTGATTATTAATTAGGTGGTTGTCGTGGACTCTAAAGTGGTCGCTTAGGACCTGCCAGTTGCTACTGAAGTAACTGTTTTAGAGGTTGATGAATCCACACCCTTCGACCCGATGGCCAGGGATCTTGCCCTCGATCAACTGGTCGAGAACATTTCTTCTGACCTCCAGTTGGAGGACATGAAGGGTCTAACCAGCCCCACCGGTTCAGGACCGGTGAAGTCGGTTGAACAGAAGAAAAAGAAAGCGAGCGCGACAGATTTTGCTTCAGCGCGCTTTAAACTAAAGACCAAGAAAATGACCAAGTATGTAAAAATAAAAAAGGACTTATGTAAGTACTTACCTCTGGTGTTTTAGAGTCTTGAGCTTCTTTTTTCTTTCTCTGTAGATCCTCTGGTATTCCGGTCGATTCCGACCAGAGCACTTCTTAGGAGAAATATCCTAAGGAGAAAGAGGCTGAGCTAGCCCCCGAGCGGGTGGCAGCGCCAGCGCCTGCTCAAGAACCTATAGTGGCTCCAACCCCACCTGTGAAGGTGGTGGTTCTTGAGGAATCTCAGCAGGTTCTGACCCCTGTTGGTAATTCTCCTCTCCGAGTCGCCTTTCCTCATTGCCTCCGGATCTTCAAAAATGAATACCTTAATGAGGCTTGGGGAAGAATTTCATACCGTCAAGCAGGGACGAGTCCCAGCTCAATTTTTGCCGAATATAACAACATGGCAATCCAAGTAAGCTTCCACGATTACTATTAATAGCCTTTTCGTTAAAAGGTACTTAAAGGAGTTTGCTATTTTTTTTAGCATGTGGTGGAAAACTTCGCCGTGGTCGGAGGACTGACCTAGCGAATAAAGCTCTTAGAGAAAAAGAACTCTAAATTAGAAAGTAAGTACCCTCATAGTGTCTTCTTCTCTCTTTCTTTACCATTTGGCTCTTTTTCTCTTAACCAATTTCTTCCTTTATTGTGTTTGATAGATTCGAAGAAACTTAAAGAAGAAGTCATGGCTAAGGAAGCTATAATTGCCAAGCTTAGAGAAGAATGACAAAACAAGGACCGATTGATCGAATATCTGACGACCAGGCATAAGAAAGTCCTTAAGACTATTGAGAAGAAGTGCGAAGGTAACCGGTCGTAGACTTGACCAGTGTATTACCTTTTTCTAGTCATATGTATTCATTCTTCGGTCTACTCGTGTAGAGCAAACGCAAGCATTGAAGAGAATAGAAAAAGCTCTTGAGTTTGAGTGTGGTAAGGAGACAGCTTTTGGGCAAAATCTTGAAGAGAAGGTCAAAGCTTTCAACAGGATGCTCTTCGATATGGGATCAGGAATGCAACTACCCAACTTAGGAGATCCCATGGAGAAGATCAACTACCCTGGCCAACAACTCGAAGACCTCAAGAGTGTCCTCAAGACTACTTGGGAGAACCATGCACAGACGTTGTTTGAAGCTGTTTAAAATGGAGTCAGTTTTGCTTTGGCAAAGCTGAAGGTCTCTGACCCCACCATATATTTCCAAGCTGTTGAGGAAGACTTCAACTGCTCAGAAAATGACGCAACTAAATTTTTCGAGAAAATGATACCTGTCGGAAATAAAGTTATAGAGGAAATGGAGGTCGGATCTCCAACGCACAGCGACCAATCTGGTGGCTCCGAGAAGTAGATGATTGTAATATTTAGACTTTTGTAAATAAAACTTACCTTTTATCACCAATGAAGTCTTTATTTTGTCTTCTTAAAATCGCTGAGCACTCATATATTTCCTAGCCCCTGACTGCTTGTAATAGTAGAAGAACGCTACTAAAGAAGCAGTAGACCAAGAAAAATAGGCAATAGCTACGACCACGGTACAAAGTATATACTGATTTTGTTACAAAAATTATCTAAGTAGCACTAGGAAATCAATTCCGTCGGAACCAGCGTATGACTTCGACTAGTTTTAGATCTTTCCTACAATCGAAATGTTGTGTAGTACCTTGTGTGGTTAGAAGATGTATAAGACTTGTACTGTTGATAAGGAATTATGCAAAAAGAGAAAAGTACACTGTGGGTCCCTAAACTTGGCAGGGGGTTCACTTGGGTCCCTAATCTATGAAAGTGTCCAATCCGGTACCTAAACTATTTAAGTGGGTCATAGCAGGTCCAAAATAGCCCAGGCTGGCATTGACCGGTGACGTGGAAGGTTGACCCGACCCAATCTGACTGGTGTGGCTCCGACCGCACAAAATCCTCCACTGGATTCAGCTCCAATCCCTAATCCCTAATTTCTCCACTCAGTGTCCACTCTCCTCCTGCGACGAAGGTGGAGACGAAGGCTGCACTCTCCTCCGGCGACGAAGGCTACACTCTCCTCCCATGGCTGAGACGTCGAGATCCTCGACGAGAAGCCGGTGCAGTGGAAAGCTTGCACTCCCGTTGATCGTGTGCCCAAGCTATGTGAGCAGGAACGTGGTGCGGTTGACATCCAGAACAAGAGAGAATCCCGACCGTGGTTTCTTCAAGTGCCCAAACCATCAGGTGAGTTCTTGTGTCGATTTGGGATTTGGGATTTGGAGTTGGTTCTGATCTTGTTCGTATGATTGTCTTTGAGTCAGCGAGATGGTTCTGGCTGTAGCTTTTGGCTGTGGGAGGAACAATATGGCAAGTATTTATGTGAATGAGGCATGATCCATTCCGATGAATACAATGTAGCAGTGATGAAGACCGAAACAAAGGTGGAAGAATTACTAGTTAGAGAAGGCATGGAGGAGAAGTTATCTGTGCTTGTTCGCATGTTGATGGCAGTGTTAGAAGTAGGAAAGGAAGTTGTATTTTTGCTGAAGGGTTTGCTCATTGTGTGTGTGTTGTTGTTAGTTACTTGGGTCGCACTGCTGTTTTTGAAGATGAGTATGTATGGCAGATGTTGAAATTTGTGTATGTAATGGAAATGAATGGTGTGAAATGGATGGCTTCGCATTATTCTCTTTGCAATTGTATTTGTTCTTGTGCTAAATTGCTCAACAAATGGATGTTGTATGCAATGGAAATAATGGTGTGAAATATCTGTTCTTTTGTTGAATTTCAGAACAACTAGACTGAACATCTAACTGGATACTTTTCCCTTTTATGTTAGTAAAGAAACACAATAATACATCCAGGTCTTGTTCATACCAGAGAAACCTGAAACTTGGGAATTCTTCAACCATTTGGCATTTTGGAGAAGCAACAACTAGACTGAATTGTTGAATTGCATGAGTAAAAGCTGTTCTTTTGCTGAATTGCAGAACAACTTAAGAAGACCATATAACACCATTTGGCAGTTGGCACACAAAATTACATACAACCATTTGGCAGTTGGCACACAAAATTGCATACAACAGACAAGAAGACCATATAACACCATTTAAAGCAAATTAGCAGGGAATTATTCAACCTATGTACAACATCAGAGAAAATAAGCAAGCAGGCATTTTGGAGAAGCAACAACTAGACTGAATTGTTGAATTGCATGAGTAAAAGTTGTTCTTTTGCTGAATTGCAGAATAACTTAAGAAGTTTAGTTCAGCCATAATATTGCATAAAGCATTCATAGCATTACAGAAATAACTTAAGAAGTCTTTGGAGTAATTGACATAACTCCAGTTCATAGCTTGTAAACATCTAACTGGACACTTTTTAGGTTGACATAACTGCATCTGATCTGATCACTTTGTTTCTTCATAAAATCACAAAATACTATTGTTTTTTCTGCACAAAAAATAACTTCATATCACCAGGCATCATTTTCTTACTGCACAAAAGACTTGCCAAGACATCATTCACTTATTGCCAGTAGCCTCCTTAGCATTAACACCTTTCTTGTGCTTCCTCATCTTGGCTCTACCTGCTGTCCTTGCAGTGGTAAGTGCAACTGGTCTGGTTGTCGGTACATTCTCAGTGATGAAAGCACATTCAGGAATTGGACCAGCTTGTTGTGTTTGCCTCAAGGATGGAGTGGACTGTACATAATCAAATAGCATGTCATCAGTGTTCTTTCAGGAATCAAGCAGTCCAAATGCTAAAAATGCATGGAAATTGTATTTCTGGAATGTGATGACCAACACATATTTTAAAGCATTTCAAATCAGAAACACCTTTCATATCCTTCCAGAATCAAGGATTCAAGTCCAAATGGTAAATGTAAACTGCTAAAACATCTTTAGTGCTTCCCAATAACAGATCTACACTAAGATACAAGTCATGATTTTGCTCAATACTAAACAATTAAACAGATTGGCTAAAGTGCATAACATGTAAACCCCCTTGCATGACATAAAATGCAAGAAACAAAACATGTTTACCTCAGTGAGTAGCTGAGACATCATAGTGGAGCTCAGTTGGGAGGACATGTGCTCATCTGGTGGTAGTGGGGGCAGAATAGCCTGGGTGATCACAGGATCTTCTTCAGTCTCTTCGTCAGGCAGTGCTTTGTGCTTCCTTCTTACTTGCTTCTTGGGCCTTTTCCCTGCCTTCTTAAGGTCACACCCCCTGACATTGTGGGTAGAAGACCCACAGTACCTGCAGTGCATGATCACACCATGCTTAGACATTCTAGGTCCTGATTTTCCCTGCACTTCATGTGGCTGCTTCCTTCTACATTTCCTTGGCCTACCCACTTTCTTCTCATACACAGGTGGTTTAACTTCAACACCATTCATCTTTAGCCAGCTCTTCTGGTCTCTACATGGGATGATGTTATGGCCATATGCCCTAGTATACCTTTCAATTGAGTAGCAACTATGGACCATATCCTCTGGTGCAAGGCTCTCATGCCTGCAGCATGAGATAGCATGGTTGCATGGAATGCTTGTCAAATTCCATCTTCTGCAATCACACTGCTTAGCATTTAGGTCCACAATGTACTGTGATTCCCTTTCCTGCACCTGAAAAATGCCCATACCAGCTGGCAAAACATAGCAGATGTTGGCCATCTCAGCATTCCTTTGCAGCTTGTTCCTAATCTTGGGGCAAAAGTCTCCTTGCCACTACTGCATTTCCTTTTGCTTGTTGTATATCCTGGTCATGGGTTGACTCTTGATCCTCTCCATCATGCTTAAGATTGGCAGCTCTCTAGCATCCAAGATATACCTGCACACATGTGTGAATTGTTATGTTAGCAACATACTTACCTAATACTAGCTTGCAGAAATCCAAGATAGAACTCCAACTTACTTGTTGAATACTACAGAATTGTTGTTCAATAGAATGTCACACTTACAGAAATCACCAAAAAATGCCCTAACCCATGTGTTAGGTGCCAACTCCTCTAAATATTCATAGCATCCACACTAAGAGCCTTCATCCTTTCCATGTTCTCAGTCCACTGAGTAATAGTATTGGACCTTGCAATTGCCCACAACATATTCTTCAGTGTTTCACCCTTATGGCAAACCTAAAAATTGGAGTAGAGTTGTCTCACACAAAATCTGTGCTCTGAATCTAGGAATTGATCTCTCACAGCTGGAATCAATCCCTGTAACATTACATAGTGTTTAGTATGCATAACAAGAGAGAATTGATGAAGCTGAATTTGAATAAGCATGTAATGAATTACCTTCTGCTTGTCAGTCATTATAGTATAGGCATAAGTATTTTCAATTCCAAGGTCATTCTTCAGTGTCTGTAGAAACCATTTCCAAGTACTCTTTGACTCCACTTCCACCACAGCCATTGCTATTGGATAAATACAGTCATTTGGGTCCATGGCCATAGCAGTAAGGATAATCCCACCAAATTTTGTCTTGATGTGGCATCCATCCAAGCAGATCAATGGCTGCAACCTTCAAGGAAACCTCTCTTGCAAGCATCAGTGAGAAGTACATGGTGCTAAAGCAGCTGTTGTAAACACTTAGGAAAAAAGTGCTTCCAGGGTTAGACCTCCTGAAGTCTTGTGCATAATCCCACAGCTGATTGTATTGCCCAACCTCATCCCCATATATGGCCCTCAGTGCCATTCTCCTTGCCCTTCCTAGTTTTCACTTGCAAGGGATCATGTTCCATTCTTTTTGAACAATCCTTGCAAAATTCATGAGGGTCATCTTGTCATCTGCCCTAAAGGTTTCAATGTACTTCTCAGCTATGAACTTTGCAGTGAATTTCTTCAACACCCACTCATTTCTACAAGTATGCTCACCTACATATCTCTTCACCATGAAGCAATTGGCACGGCTATCCTTCGATGCATACATTTGCCATGGGCAACCCTTCGCACAGTGGGATTGGATTCTTCTCTGGTCATTTCTAGGCATCCTGATATCAACTCTGTGCATGCAACTATACTCAGAAATTGCTTTCCTCAGCACCTCAACTGATGGGAACACCAATCCCACTTTGAAAACAGGGTCCAACATGTCAACATCTGGCCTAAATGCCTTGAAATTGAACTTGGGTGTGTCATCATCATCTGAAGAATTTGGAAACCACAACAACTCTTCCTCATCTCATCAGGATTAACCTCATCATCGACATTATCAGCAAACAAGTCATCATCTCCATCTTCTATCTCATAGTCATTGTCTAGAAAATCAGAATCATCCTCCTCAATGTCCCTATGTCCTTCACTGCCACTATCTCCTTCATGTTGCTTTGATGGTCCTGCCTCCTCTTTGTCCTTGCTCTTCTTGCCTTTGGTGATGATATCATCATAAAAGCTCGATAGCTTCTCATCAACAATCCTCTTAGTAATAGCTACCTTCCTGGGGCTCATCACCTTCGGCAAATGGGCAACTGGTTGTGGTACGATATCATCCCAGTTGACGGTTCCTATACTGTTATCATGATCAACATACATAATTAAGTTCTTGTGACGGTTTGTCACTGCAACCGTGCTGTTAGTGTCAGCGTCATTCTTAATGATTCTCAAACCTTCGCTAACATGTTTCCTCGGCAAACACCATTTGACAGTTTGTCACTGCAACCGTGCTGTTAGTGTCAGCGTCATTCTTGATGATTCTCAAACCTTCGCTAACATGTTTCCTCGGCAAACACCAGTAAAGCTTCAACGTTCACTCTCCTCATAGCCGAGCTGCTCCACAAAATCATCTATCCAGAGAGGAGACCACATCTCTGTCTCACAACGATCAAACCAATTCTGTTTCCCACCCACATAGCTCCGGTTGCTACCCTGTCCGCTATAAAACCCACCATGGTGAATCTCCATTGTGAATTCGTCATCATTAGGCCCTACATTGTTAACGGAATGAAGCAATTTTAGGAAAACTAGTGACCAATGTGAATCCGTGCTCAACACATTGCCACAATCCGAAACCCTAGATTACTAAAAACAGCAATGCGCCAACGCCAGCCACTTTGCAGAGCAAAATCGCAACCAAAATCACAACCAAATCAAAAACAAAACCAAAATCAAAACCAAAATCAAGACCAAGCCAGGCACTGAAGCATGAAGCACATACCATATGCAGGAGGCGGTTCGCCTTCTCCCCGCAGCATCGGCGCCATGCTCGTCTTTGGTAGCCTACGCCGGGAACCACTCTTCGGTTGACGAAGCCGGCAACCCAAAGAACCCCTCACCGTCGCCTCCGCACGAACACCCGATGCTTCGATGAACTTTGCGAACCTTGTGGAACCCCCGAGCGGTTTTGTGCGGTAGGATTGATGAGGAGCCACGCCGGTCGGATTGGGTCGGGTCAACCTTCCATGTCACCGGTCAATGCCAGCCCGGGCCATTTTGGACCTGCTTTGACCCACTTAAATAGTTTAGGTACCAGATTTGACACTGTCATAGGTTAGGGACCCAAGTGAACCCCCTTGCTAAGTTTAGAGACCCACAGTGTACTTTTCTCATGCAAAAACGACTAGTGAACTTGTTTTTATATATTATCCAAAACTGGTCGTAATGATTGCTAAGAACTGAAGACATAAAAAACACTTTGCGAAACGTGCTCATACTCAAGTCCGACTGGCAGCGAAGATCATAGGAAAAGGACCGTCGCTAGGAAGCTCCTTCCAGTGGGCACGACCACGTGCGGAGAAGGAGTGACTTCGACTAGTAGGCTTTTCATGTCTCGACCAGTAGCCAAATTAGAGTAGAACAGAATGTTGAAGGTAAGAAATGTAGTCTCTGAAATCTTAAGCATGTAAGTACTATATGTAGCTGATTGTGTGATGCTCCTTTTACTCGTATATTTCTTTAAGAAAAGAGTGTTGGTCGCTTATGAGAACCATTGTCTGAATGGACACGACTAGGACCCTTACGGCATTTGACTTATATGTCATAGCCATAGAGTAATAGATATCCTTAAAAAAAGGATATCGGAGAGAATTTGGTCCTCTCCGATCAATTAGACAACAATAGCATATAACCAGTGAATGAATAACAGACATACAAACAATATCATTCGTTAGAAAGAAAAGGAAATGCATCTTTATTAATACATTTATACAAAGAACTTACGTAGTTGGTCAATATTCCAAGGGTTGAACAAAACACGCCCATCTGACATAGCAAGTCGTACCGAACCAGGTCTGTTGACTTTGACCACAGTGTATGGACATTCCTATTTGGGAGAAAGTTTATTGCGATTAGCCTAGTTCTGAATTTTTCGTAGAACCAGATCACCTACAGCTAGGCTGTGAGGTTGCACCTGACGACTGTGGTACCTTCGCATGGCTTGTTGGTAAACCGCCGTTCGTATGAGGGCTTGGTTCCGTCATTCTTTAAGGAAATTGTTGTCGTCGAGTCTTCATTTTATCTTATCGTTATCATTGAAACAATCAATGCAAGTAGAGCTGATTTTCAGTTCTAGAGGAAGCATGGTTTCAGCACCGTAAACCAGAAAAAATAGAGTTTCATCGGTCGCATGACTGGTCATGGTTCGAATGGCCCATAACACAGAAGGAAGTTCTTGAACCCAAACTCATGACCGTTTGGTTAACTGGTCAAACACTCGGCGTTTCATTCTTTGCATTATGATACCATTAGCTCGCTCAACTGCTCTATTGCTCTGCGGATGAGTGACAGAAGCGAAATATATCTTGATACCTAGATCATCGTAGAATTCCTGAAAATTTATGCTAGAGAACTGGGTACCGTTATTCATGATTATACTACTAGGTATACCAAATCGTGTGATCATGTTTTTTGTGAGGAACTTCTTAGCTGCTTCAGTTGTTGTTTTAACAACTGGCTTGGCTTCTATCCATTTTATAAACATGTCAATCATGACGAAAAGGAATTTAAAGTCCCCGGGTGCTCTTGGGAAAGGTCCCAGAATGTCTAGTCCCCAGGTTGCAAAAGACAAAGAAAGAAGTATGGTTTGCAAAGCTTGTGCCAGCTGATGTACTTGTTGACTATGAAATTGACATTGTACGCACTTCGTCACGAGCTCTTTTGCATCATGAAGGAAAGTTGGCCAGTAGTATCTTTGCCTGAAGGCTTTACCAACCAGTGTTCTGTAGGAATGATGTGCTCCACAGACTCCTCCATGAATGTTAGATAGCAACTTAATGCTATCCATTTGAGATATGCATCTCATCAACACTCCATCAGATCCTCGTTTATACATGATACTTTCGATCAGAGTGTATGATTTGGCTTTTCGAGCTATACGACCAAGCTCTACATCATCTTCAGGAATAATGCCATGTTGAAGATAATTATAGATCGATCTCATCCAATCTCTACCATGATCATGCTGTACGACCTATGGAGTATCCATGTTCTCAGGATCAATTTGTATGACCTCCAGTGGAACATCGATATCCTCGGAAAGCTTGACCACCGAGGGTGGATCGAGTTGCTCGAGAAAAACTCCGGGTGGGACAGGTGACCTCGCAGAGGCCATCCGTGCCAACTCCTGGCTAACTAATCTGCCAGAAAGTTTTCCTTTCTAGGAATGTGTTAGATCTGGAGACCGAAAAAATGCTTTTTGAGTTTCCGTACTTCCGCCAAATAAGGTGACATCTTGATACTTAAGCATTGATACTCTTTCCCGACTTGATTCACTCCTGGTTGAGAATCGCCTTTCACTAATAATATGCGAATCCCGAGCGCATGAGATGCTCGGAGTCCTGCCAGTAAACCCTCATATTATGCCATATTGTTTGTAGCAGGAAAGTTTAGCTGGATGGCATACTTGATGTGTTTGCCAGTAGAGGATATCAAGACAACTCCAGCCCCTAAGCCTTTGAGCATCAAGGAACCGTCAAGTACATTGTCCACTCGTCATGGTGTTCATACTCAGGCCCTTGGGTGGTTTCAGGACTTATCCATTCGGCAATAAATTATGCTATTGCCTGGGACTTGATTGTTGTTCATGAGTTGAAATGGAGGTCGAACGCCCCAAGCTCGACCGCCAATTTTGCTATTCGTCCTGATGATTCCCTGTTTCCAAGGACTTGATCTAGGGGATATCCGGTTGGTACGACCACTTTGTGGGCCTGAAAGTAATGCCTTAGTTTCCTTGAAGCCATAAGGAGACCATAGAACAACTTTTGTACCTGTGGGTATCTTTCCTTTGGTCTATGTAAGACTTCGTTTACATAATAGACCGGTCGTTGGACGTTGTCACATTCTAGACCAGTACACCGCGGACTATTTTCGGCGTTGTAGCTACATAAATCAGCAGTGTTTCTCCCGATCTTAGAGAGACTAAGATTGGGGCACTCGTAAGGTACTTCTTAAGTTCTTCAAAGGCATCATCTGCCTCCTTAGTCCACTCGAAACTTCCGTGTTTCTGAAGGAGTTTGAAGAAAGGTAATCCTTTTTCTCCTAACCGTGCTACGAAACGACTTAGCGCTGCTATATAGCGAGTTAGTTTTTGGGCTTCTTTCTTTGTGGTCGGAGAGCGCATCTGATCGATGGCCGATATTTTGCTGGGTTTGCTTCAATCCCTCTAGCCGAAACTAGGAACCCAAGAATCTTTCCAGAAGAAACTCCGAACACACACTTCTCTGGATTTAACTTAAGGTTATGCCTTCTTAAGTTATTGAAAGTCTCGTGTAGGTCAAAAATATGGTTGCCAGCGTTGACGCTTTTCATGACCATGTCATCAACGTAGGCTTCTATATTTCAACCTATCTGAGGATTAAATATTTTTTGCATCAACCTTTGAAAATTTGCACCAGCGTTTTTGAGACCAAATGGCATCTTAACATAGCTTTAAGTCCCATATGGAGTGATGAAGAAAGTTTTCTCTTCATCGTATTTACTCATATTAATATGGTGGTATCATGAGTATGCATCTAAAAAACTTAACAACTCACACCCAGAAGTAGAGTCTACAAGTTGATCAATGCGTGGAAGGAGAAAGTCATCATTCGAACAAGCTTTATTAAGATCTGTGAAGTCAATACATATTCGCCATTTCTCATTGCTTTTTATAACCATTACAGGGTTGGTGAGTCACTTGGGGTGGTCGACTTCACGAATAAACCTAACCTTGAGGAGCTTGTCGATCTTCGACTGGATTGCCTCCTTCCGATTAGGTGTGAAACGTCTGAGCTTGTGCTTGACCGGTTTCTTGTCAGGCCAAAGAGCTAGCCTATGCTCGATCACCTCCCTAGGGACTCTGGGCATATCGGACACCTGCCAGGCGAATACGTCCTGATTTGCTCGGAGGAAGGAGACGAGCGACTCTTCCTATTTGAGGTCGAGTCCTGCTCTGACCAATACCTTTTGGGCAGACGCGTCAGCGTTTCTTGACCCAGGCGGTGTGTTGGCGCTTCCCAGAGGAGCGCCTTTGCCGAGTGGTACCTCCTTGGTCTGGTTGGAAGGCTTTGGCGCCATCTTTGGCCTCGGGTGCATAACCTACATGGTAGACGGATTAGTTTCCCTGGTCAGAAGTTCATCGACCAGTTCTAAGAACTTTCCATCACGTGCATAAGCCATTTTTTGATCTCCTCGAACTATGATGACTCCTTTCGGTCCTGACATCTTTAAACTCCGATAACCGTAGTGCATGGCTATCAGGAATTTTGCTAAAGCCGGACAGTTGAGGATTCCATTGTATGCGGTTTCGAAATCCACCACATCAAATGGAACCTTTTATGTTCGAAAGTTGTCGGGTATTTCGAACGTAATTGGTAAGGACAGTTGTCCTATTGGTTTAGCGGTATAACCAGAAACTATGACGTGGAAAGCATATTTCACGGGTTTTACCTTAGACCTGGGAATATGCATCTCTTCCAATGCTCCCGTAAATAAAACATTTAAAGAACTACCTCCATCTATTAAGACTCGATTAACTTTACAATTGTTAATAGTAGGTTCAACTACGATAGGAAACCTACCTGGTCGAGTCGACAGAATGGTGCAGTCTTCTTTGCTGAAGGAGGTTACAGTTTTCGACCACCTAGATGGCTTGATAGTGATCGGAGACTTGACAAGGTTGACCTCCCACTCCACAGCCTTCAGATGATGTCTTGATTCATACAAGGAGGATCCTCCGAAGATCATATTCACCGTGTGCTGTGGATCCTGGTATTCCATCTTTTCGTCGCCATCTTTGTCCTTCTTGGAGCTTAGTTCTCTGAGTTCTATTATGGAGAGGAAGGGTCCTTTACATGAGTAGTAATCCTCTAGTTTATTTTGCCAGGCTCGACAAGTGCACAAATCATGCCCTACTGTGTAACATCCTGATTTTTTGGGCTTCTTGAAAAAAAATTCAAAAATTAAAAGTAACCATTTGATCTTATTAATTTGCTAAAGCTTAACTTGAAATTTTAGATTTAAAAGCAATTTAATTTGAATTAATTAAACTTCAATTAATTCAAGTTGGTTTAATTGAGTTTTCTGGATCTTAATTGGATTTTAAAAAAATCAAAAGTATTATTTTAAGCCCTTTTCTTGGTTTTGTTGGATTTTAAATTTGGTTTTTCCTTTTGCCCTAAGTTTAAAATAATTATTTGCAAAAATTAAAAGCAAAAGTTAAGCTGAAAATATTTTTATTAAGTTCTAAATAATTCAAGAGATTTCTGTGCATTTTTCTTGAATTTTTGTACAGCTTTAGCTATTTTCTAAAAATGCTTTTCCATTTTTGGTATTTATTTAAATCCTAAACCTATTTCTAAATCCCCTTCGACTTCGGGCCGAATTCCTCTCTCGGCAGCTGCGCTCCCGTCTACCGAGGCCCGGTCGTCACCCACCTCCTTCTTGCGTTAGCACTTCCGCCTTGACCGCCGCCGCGCCTCGCCTTCAGCGCCTTGCTTCACACAGTGGGGCATGCCTGTCACCACTCGCCGCGCCTATTTAAAAGCAGCACTTGGCGCCTCGGCCTCCTCTTGCTCTTGCCCCCACTCACTCTCCCTCTCTCACCTTCTCGCCGCCGGATTTTGGGCTTCAACTGCCGCCGCCGAGCTTCACTCCGCCGCATCTGCTGTCGCCGTTGAGCCCACTCCAGCGCCGCCGCCCCCACGTACGGGTTCGCAGGGTCGCCGCCTCTCCCGTGTGCGCCTCCCCGTCCTCGGAGCGTCGCCCCTTCGCCATCTCCACCTCCGGTCGCCGCCACCGCCGCCACTTCTTCGTCCTCGCCGCTGGCCACCCCGTAGCACCGCGTCCTCCAGACCTTGCACACCAGATTCGCCACACGCCCCTCTTCAATCCGGCACCACCCGCCGGCTCAAGACGGCAAGAAAGCGCCGGCGAGCCCCATGTGACTCGAGCACCACCACCTCGGGCTAACGTGACACGCCACTGTGGCACCCAATCAGCGCCACCTCAGCCTCCCTCGCTGATGTGGCAGCCCAGTCAGCAGCCACATGGCATTTTCTTTCTTTTCCTTTTGGAAAATAATTCCAAAAATCAGGAAAATCCCTTTTTCTTGATTTTATGCAATTTCAAACTTCAGGAGGCCATAACTTCCTCATTTGAACTCCGATTTGAGTGATTCACATTTCTAAATTCATTTAAATTCCTTATCTTCCTATTATTATTTATTTGGTAATTATTTGAGTTTTATTTGGTTTTTTTATTTATTTAGCTTTGTTCGCACGTATGGATTTTGGTGTTTCGGACGAATTCGTGGACCCGATGACCGAAGCATCTCTACTCTTCAACGAAGGCAAGTCGTAGACCTTTGATCATATTGAACCCAATTTATAAAAGTATATTGATTGATATAAACATGCATTGCTAATTTTATAGTAAATGGTTTCAGGAATTAGTTAATTACCTAATTGCCATTATGCCTCCTTGCTAAATTGCAATGACATGTATCCTTGAATGACATAACTCCTTGGACACCTTAGGATGGATATTTATTAGTTGGTCATTATTGTAATACCAACATGGGTACCGTATTATGCTTAGCCAATGCTTTAGTATACGATAGATTCACGATCACATACTCAAAGAATGATTGAATTTGACTAAAGGAAATATAAAACTGTGGCGGAGCCACTATTGATAAAAGATGTTGTGCCATGGCAAGGGTTGTCATTTGGCCGGGTTGAACGAAAATGATTTATGCTCGGATGAGTGGGTGGTGGTAAAGGTGGGTGCAGAAGCACATTTGGAATGCGGAAAGTCTCGTCTGAGCAGCCAACTAAGGACTTAATCTTGAACCATTGATCTAGGCCATATCGTACAACCACATGTCTAGACTGGGATAGACCTGACCAACTAATTAGTAATGTTTTGATTCGGTTCTGTTTTGCTGGCGTGATCTTTGCGTAACTGGATGGAATCACACGGCGCAAGAGGGGGCCAGTAAGGCGAAACCTTAGCAGGCAGAACCGAGTTAAAACAGAACTTTGTAAAAGCCCTGTCACGTGCTCTAGACTGCTTACCAAAGATAGTGAGCAGTGGTATCGACGGATGCCAAACAAACTAGAGAATTCGTGTCTTATGGGTAAAGCTGTACAACCTCTGCAGAGTGTAAAACTATTCGAATAGCTGTGTCCCCGGTTATGGACATGCCTGGTGATTTCACGCAAGGGGTAGATTTTCATGAAATGTTGGAATGGGTTGGATGGACCTGAGTAGTTGGTGGATTGTTGGTTGGGAAGTGAACATGGTGTTCACTATTTGTTTCAAAGAAACTTGTTTACTTATGTATTAATCTTTTAAATTATGCTTTTCAATCTAATTACTGTATTCACTGTCAGTACTGCTTTCTGCAAAATAACCATAAAGCTATCCTTGTCAAACCTTGCATAAATACTATTTGCATACATTTCTCTATGACTTGCTGATTACATTCAAAGTACTCACGGCTTTATGCCCTCTGGTTGATCAGTCGCTGAAGAAGACCTAGGGAATACAGGAATCTAAGATAAGGAATACCTTGAAGACCATGCGAACTAGGATGCATTCTCCACTCGATTACCTGTGGGCATGTCGGATGGCTTCCACGAGTTTGTTTATTTTCCACTGCAAGTTTACTCTGTTACCTTTAGCCCTGTGTGGCACCCTTTGTGAAACTTGACCATAAGGTCCTTTTTGCTATTAAATATTAATTTGTCTGCTTCATCTATAGTTTGTTGTACGGTTTTTTTATTACACCAATGTTGCAATTGTGTGCACTAGCTACTGATCTAGGGAATAGTGTAGATATACACAGAGGGTCCTGGATCCAGAGATCCGGGGGCCCGACAAAGGTGGTATTAGAGCTGTGTCGACTGTAGAACGCAACCCTAGTTAGCGTGGTCGTTTAGTCAAAAGTTTCAAATTTTATTTTATAAATCAAACCAACCCTATAACTTGAATAGTTGTTCTTCTCTTGTCTTATTCTATTCTTTCTCATCTTATTCTATTCTTTACTCATCTTATTCTAATATCTTCTCATCTCATTCTTAGGTTATTACATCTTACCTTTTCTGAAACTTCGTCTTCAAATTTAAATTGACTCTCTCACCTTAGTAATCTCTATAGGATCGATTCCTCGACGATCAAAGCGCTGGATGGCCTGGAAGTTCCAAGACCTGCCGTTTGTATCAAGTTGACCGTCCATATAAGCTAGATTAGAAATGCTTTAGGAAAGTGGCCCTATTTCAGTTCCAGTCTCGTTTAGTCCGCGTAATAAGATCTTTTTGTTTGAGTGTCGCATTTTATCGCCTCTTAATAGCTTTTTGGCTATTTATTCTTTGGGTTTAACCAGCTTTTCCCAGTTAGGATGCTTCTATCTTCCTTCCTTGTTCTCTCTCATCTAATGTGCTTTTCCCTCTCACCTATTGTGCTTTCTCCTACTCATCTATGAAACCTGTGAAGAATTATTGAAGATTGTTCAAACAGGTGAGTCTCTGAGAAGCTACTCTTGTTGGGAATAACTAGTGTGTTTGGATGCCAAGCTAGGTAGCTCTGGAGAATCATTGATAAGACTGATTTTGGGAATTGAAGATTTTAGGATTTGCCGATGTTATAAGAAGTTCTTGTGAATACTAGAGTATGAAGATGAATATGCCTTGAATATGAATGGTTTAAAGAATAACAGATTGGTAGATTATATATAGATTGTGGAGAAAGAAATGATCATAAAGGAAAATTTTGATTGATCATAAGGGATATATGAATATGAAGTACCAATTTAATTATTAGGAGAAATTGGATTTTTATCGAATCTTGAGTTGATTATAATGTTGGTTGGAAACTTGGAATTGAGATGTGTGTGCAGAAAAGGTAGAGAGTAAAATACGAAGAGAATTGGATTTTCGTATCGATTCATGATAATAATTTTGATAGAGTTGATTGAATCTTGGTTGGATTCTTGATTAAAGGATTACCAATTCATGATGTTGGTTTTGGTGGATTAGGTTGAATCAAGAAGTATGGAAGCAATTGGGTATGTTGGTCATATGGGATTTAAAAGAAATTTTGGTTGGATTATAGAGTTATGTCTTGATCGGATTATAGAATTGTATGATTGTTAGATAGATGGTGATAAAATAATTTGGTGGATTAAATTTGAATCTATGGATTATAAGCAGTCTTTTGAAATGTTCTATAATGAAGATATTAGATTTATACAAAAAAATTCTCGAGGGATGCAATTGATAAATATACTTGAGAAATTTAGTGGATAATGTTGTAGATTTAGTCGAGAATTTTGGAGTAAGCGATTGCTCGATTATAATCTTTAGAGAATTTTATTTCAAAAATGGATATAGTAAATTTAGCATAATCTTGGAGTTTATCGAATTAGAAGATGTGATTTTTGCTACTAGATTTTTTTTCTGGATTTGTCCAAAGAACAAATCATGCAATCAAAGTGGTGAATAGTGGGATTATTGAAGCTTATGTCCAAGAAAGATTGTGAATTATGTTGTCTTATCGATAGACTGTGAGATTGATGGAATGATTTGATTTTTTTAGTTAGGTGACTTTAATTTATGTGGATTGATGGATTTCAATAATATTAAGAATTGGATCTAGCAAATTTTGGAAAACAATTTATGGCTTTTAGTTTGCACCCCAGTATATGGTTGAGAACTGGCAGTTTGGCATTAGTTTACCGAGTTAAAGCTACCACTGCAGCTGTCAGAGGTATACAACATCTTTACTTCGGGCCGCAATAGAAGAAATGCCTCGGGATACCAGAACATTAGTCACATCTGAAGAAAGCCGCATGAAAGAAGAATCTCGCCAACTAGGGGTATCCCAACAGAAATGAAGAACCATGCAGCAATCAATTAGAGAAGGAAGCAACATGGAAAAACCAAGAGCCGAGTCTCCCGACCTTTCTTTCTAGTCTCTCCGAATCTCGGGGTCGGGATTCCATTTAAGGGGTGTAGGTTGTAACATCCTGATTTTCTAGGCTTTTTGAAAAAAATCAAAAATTAAAAGTAACCATTTGATCTTATTAATTTGCTAAAGCTTAACTTGAAATTTTAGATTTAAAAGCAATTTAATTTGAATTAATTAAACTTCAATTAATTCAAGTTGGTTTAATTGAGTTTTTTGGATCTTAATTGGATTTTAAAAAAATCAAAAGTATTATTTTAAGTCCTTTTCTTGGTTTTGTTGGATTTTAAAATTGGTTTTTCCTTTTGCCCTAAGTTGAAAATAATTATTTGTGAAAAGTAAAAGCAAAAGTTAAGCTAGAAATATTTTTATTACGTTCTAAATAATTCAAGAGATTTTTGTGCATTTTTCTTGAATTTTTGGACAACTTTAGCTATTTTCTAAAAATGCTTTTCCTTTTCTGGTATTTATTTAAATCCTAAACCTATTTCTAAATCCCCTTCGGCTTCAGGCCGAATTCCTCTCTCGGCCAGCTTCGTTGTGGAGGTAGGAGCAGAGCCACTCAAATCGCCGATTAAAATAGGAGGAGGTCGCAATTTGAAAGTCGAGAAGTAAGCAGCACTCTCCAACCATCTCAGAGATGACTGGAGGATGGATTGGACCTTCATCCTCTATGTCAGAGTCATCGTCGACGAAGATGCTTTCTCGAATATCAGGAACCTGTGTACCTGCAGCATCGGGTCTAGTACTAGGACTAGCCTCATCAAAAGTGACTTCACAAGTCTCAACAATTTTGTTAGTATCCAAATTAAATACACGATAGCCACGAGAATAAGCAGGATATCCAAGAAAAATACCATTATAATATCTTGATTCAAATTTGTCCAAGTTGCCATGTTTAAGAATGAAGCACTTGTAATAAAAAAATCTTGAAATGAGATACTTTAAGCCTATGATCAAATCTAAGCTCAAAAGAAGTCTTTCCTAGATAGATCTCAAAAACACCCTGTTGGACACATAACAAGCAGTAGAAAATGCCTCAGCCCAAAACCTCCTAGGTGTGCTATGCTCATCTAGCATGGTCCTAGCCATCTCTACAAGGGTTCTATTCTTCCTCTCTACAACCCCATTCTACTAGGGAACTCTAGGTGAAGAGAACTGGTGCTCAAGACCTCTCTCAGAGCAGAAAGTGGCAAAGGAAGAGTTCTTGAATTCTGAGCCATTGTCACTTCTAATGGTTCTCAAGGCTCCAGGAAGGTCAACATCTAGTCTAAGGGCCAACTCTCTAAAACAGCCAAAAGTCTCATCCTTAGAAATTAGAAAATATACCCATGAATACCTAGAGAAGTCATCCACAATCACAAGCACATACCACTTTCCTCTTGTAGACTGAACTCTAGAGGGGCCAACCGTGTCTAAGTGCAAGAGCTGACTAGGTCCATCAGTCATCACTAAAGTAAGAGGTGGATGAGAAGTAGAAACCATCTTACCATATCTATAGGGAGTGCACACAAGGTCTCTCACATTCATAAGCTTAGGCAAAGCTCTAATCAAATCTTTGCTACTGATTCTGGTCAAATGGTCGAAGCCTATATGTCCAAGCCTATGGTGCCACAACACTAGATCATCAGAGTCTGAAGCCACAAGACACCTAGGGCTGGAAAAAGAAGAGATACTGAAATCAGCACTAAAGATCCTCTCAAACCTAGAGATCCCAAAGACACGCTCACCCGAGGAGTCTAGTATTCTACACTCACCACTCTTGAACCTCACTTCCAGACCCTCATCAAGAAACTGAGAAACAGATAGCAAATTATACCTTAGCTTACTTACCAAAGCGACGTCCTTAAGTATGAAGTTGTTGTTGACGCGCATTGTGCCCTTGGCTATCACGGTCCCGGTAGAAGCATCCCCAAATATGATCAATTTGTTGCCGGATGTACGTGTGAGGGAGGAGAACCATCTAGAATCTCCAGTCATGTGTCGAGAACACCCAGAGTCAACAAGCCATATGTCCTCCTTCCTCGCACGATGGACCTACAGGGCATAAGCAGGGAACATCTGTACCTTAGTACTGGGGTTAGTGATAAAAGACTTGGGAATATAGTACTAAGTCACACAATGCTTGGGAACAATAGTAGAAACAACAGTAAAATGGTTAGAGGGATAATCATAAGAATACATATGTGAAACACCTAGACCTCTTCGAATCAACCTACCAAAAGGTCGGTACTCCCCCTGTCTAGATGCTACCCGTGGTCCCTCCTCACGAAATCCTAACCCAACATGCTACCTAGAGCTCCCAAAAGAGTCAAAGAAGTCATCTACAAATCTAGGCTTATGTCTAGCAGGAAAGACATGCTGCTAGCTCTAGAGACACTCGCAGGTGAAGGAACTCCTCTAATGGATCTCAAAGCACGCACTCTCTCCTTTCTCTCACTCTTAGCTCTACGGAAGCAGAACTCAACTAAGTGGCCATCCTTCTTGCAGAAAGTGCAATGGTACTTGACCTTTTGAGAGGTCTAACCTTCTGAAATAGAATCATCTTTCTTGCTAGAAAGGGTTTGGGCAAAACCTGCAGATCTAAAGACTATCTTAGATGGCTCAGAAGGTCAAGGCTCAAGGCTCAAAGGATAGTAAATATGGTCTAGCACTACGTCCTTGAGCATGTAGGGGGGTATTTATACCCCCCCCACCAACAAATATGACTGTTGGGGAGAAAATCCCAACTTTTCAGCAAAATACAGTACTATCGCCAACCAACGGCCGGTACTACCGCACCTCACCTACCGCACAGTAACGGCTATCACAGAGGCATTAACTCCCTCTAACATAGTTGTTTGAACCGCAGTGCGGTACTACCGCCATGGAACATGCGGTAGTTCCGCTCACCGGTCATACCGAAAAATGAGAGCGGTACTACCGTTTTCACGAGAGTCCTAAAAGGGTACCTACTGGAAAGAATGCACTGCTGCATTTTCGGTAACACTGGGGTGTGGTAGTTCCACTGAACAAATGCGGTACTACCACTCTCAGGGTTTGCAACCAAGCCAAAATGGTGTCACTCTGGAATTTACGTACCGCCAACTATTTTTCAGTACAACTGGGTTGTTCCGCTGAACAAATGCGGTACTACCGCTCTCAGAGAGAGCTCAAAGTAGCTATGGGTAAAATGGTACAAGCCCACGCAGTGCTATATAAAATCATGAATTTATGCCTATCTCCTGGATTAGAGTCTACAAGAATCGCTGGGGGTCTATCTTCTCTTCGAGTGACTAGTAGTCTTTTCAGAATTAAAACTACCACCTAAATCTTGATAAATTATTTTTCAGAAAAGAGATGATTAGAAAATGTGATAACGAACAGAGATGAGTCATACAGTGCATCTTTGCTATTAATGCTTGTTGAGTACACTAGTACTCAAATTTGCTATTATTCTCCTTTGTTAGATCTCAGTCCGGCTGGGAGCTTTCCCAAGTGGGATAAAGGATACGCAGGTACCGAGGAGGCCGCAGAAGGTGAGGGTGCTTATTACGAGGAGCAGGGTGAGGTGGACACCCTATTCGACGAGTAGGACGAGTAGGCGACCATTGGAGTAGGGTAGGCAAGCGAGGGGACTCAGTCCTATTTTGCGGTTGTAAATTATTTGTAACAAAGACCATAGCCTTGCGTGGCTAACTACTATATAATAAAGAGTACAGTTTATATCTTATTATTCTGCTGCGTTAACTCTAGTAAGGCTTACTATTCATCAGAGCGGTGTCCTACTGGGCAGACGAATAATAATCTCTATGCTTAAGTGTGATTACCCTCCGGTGTAATGACACGGAGCGCCGCATATTGCACCGCCGAACTCGCGTTCCAAATTACGCTGTCGGTCTCGCATTCTGTACTTCACATTTCGTTATCTTCTCTCATTTTGGTTTCCAAACTACACAGAGACTTCAAGGTATTACCAAAAAACTTCGTGAAATACACTAAATCTTTAGGCTGAATTATCTACACATAAACTAAAAAAACATAGGGTCTTGTTGCCATTCCAATTGGCGATAGTATCCCTATCGCTAATTGAACTAGCGAAATTATATTGTCGCTAGTTCAATTGGCGATATGAACCTCTTCGCACTGTTCCAATTGACGACATGGATCCATTCCAAATGGCGACCCCAACATATTTTTGTAAAAAAAAAATTGACTATTTTTTTAATTATTTTTATTTAAAAAACTCGAGCACTATGTACTTAAAAAGAGTAAGTGTGGAATGCATCTGGTCCTACCCAAACTTTAACATTGCATGTGTCTCCATAAAATAATTAAAGATCGTATAGTTGTATCACATCAAAAACACAATAGTGCATGCGTGTCTAAGGATTTGTCAGGATACACTTAACATTTCATGTTTAACATGTAGATTTATAATAAACATGTGGTTTTGGGGATACTAATGCAGTTCCCCAAAAGCAAATATTTTAAAAAAGGTTAAAAAATCAAATAGACTATATCTCACCACTAAGGCCCTGTTTGGGACAGCTTTAGCTTCCGGCTTTCGCTCGGAAAAATCGGAAGTCGTCCCAAACGGGTGGCTTTTTTGCGTGGCTTTTCTCGAAGCTGGAAGCCGTGTCAATGGGAGAAAGCCGAAAGCCGGAAGTTGCCCTTCGGCAGCTTCCCACCACCTTCCTTCCAACTTTGCCCCTCAACTTCACTCATTATTACCCGCTTTTGCCATCGAATAAAATCCCACCTCCCTCCATCGGCTCGCGCCCCCCACCCACCCCAACGCCCTGAGCTCCTGCTCCTCCTCTTCCCCCTGCGCCCTCGAGCCCCTCCTCCTCCTCTTCCCCACCGGCTTCCACCTCCTCTTGCATCGGTGTCACCCCTCCTCCCCACTTGCCACCCCCCTTCTCCTCCCCACACGGCGCTGCCCCTAACCCTAGCTGTTGGGGTCACCAGCCAAATCCGGTGCCGCCTTTGGGCGCCGCCTCCTGGTTGGTGTCTCCGTCGCTCCTAGGGTTGCGTCCGATGTCGAGCTAGCTTGGTTCACCACCGCGACCTCCCCCTGGTCTTATCCTCTCCTGCCTCTCATCCTCACCTACTTCACCTCGGTCCTACCAACACTGCTGGTCATGAGATGGAGTGGTGCTCAGCACCGCAACCACTCCGGTCGACTCCTAGCCTTCCAAGTTTAGCCTTCTTCTACCTCTAGCTCCTAGCTCCTATTTGTCCAATTTGGGTATGATGCATGGATGAATAGATGGATGGGTGGCTGGTTGCATGTTTGATGCTGCCATGGTACTCATTGATGATCTAGGTATGAACTTTAAGCATGATGCTTGCATGAATAATGTATTGAGATCATGATCTAACTGAGTAGCATTCTAGTGTTAAGTTTCCTTCTGTCAATGATTCTTCTTGATGAAATAGAATCACTAATAGAGGAAATAACAACATGCAGTGATGAATATGTATTCTGAGCATTGATGCATATTTCTCTTGACTCTAGCATGGTTTGGTCCTCACATGCTAGAGCTATTCATGATGCATAGTTGCAGGAACTAAATAAGTCCTATCCATGCTAGTTATTTTCAGATTGCTAGACCCATGGGCAAAAAACTGATCAGAGCATGATGCTACTCAAAATCTATAGCAATAGCTCAATGATGTAACTAAATCTGAGAGCAACCTTTATACACTATCTACTCAAAGCATTTCAGAACACATGAATGCATGTCCTCTGTAGTTAATCCACTACTTATACAAGAATTGATATTTGAGCCTACCTTGATTTCAATGAGAAATGGGATTCTAGGATGTTGATTGATGCTTGAGATGAATAGAGATGCTGGTGATGATGATGATGATTAGGAGATGCTTGATGGCTTGGCTTCCTTCTTCCCTTGTCATTCTAGTTCTTTCTCCCTTCCCTTTCCATGGCAAACATGCAAAGCATGAGCCATGAATCAAGAAGAAGAAAGAGTTGAGAAGGTCAGGAATCTACTTGTTATTGCTATTGCTGTACTAGTAATGGAAGTTGCTGATGCGGTGGGACTGTAATCCATTAGAATGCATAGCTTCCACTGTGAAAGGGATCTACTAGGCTTTGGATTGTTGCCAGAGGATTCCTAGCAAAGGTTTATAACTTCATCTTAGCTTATCTATGGACTGTTGTTTGAATTGTCCTGTGATTGATGAGCTGACATTGTTTAGCTCATTTCTTGACAACTAGTTGTGAGTCATGGTTATTGTATATTTGTATCTCATGGTATCTGTGGGCAGCAAAAGATACAAACAAAATTGAAAGGCTAAAAGTGGAGCACAGATCATGGTTGTTAATTCACTGTTTGTGTGTATGTGTCTGTTGTGAAATGTTTGAGTAGGCAGCAAATTGATTTGTTTAGGAAACAGATTTAGGAGTTGCCCACCAATGCATATTTATTCTAGGAGTTTGTGTGTATGGCTCACTATGATTATAGATGCAAAATTCTTATATACTAAATAATTTAAAACCTAGATAATAGATGTCAGGAGCTTTTAGAACTGTCTGTATTACTAGGATCTTATGCAAAATTCTTATATACTATGCACCCTTTGTGATTCTCCAGACTAATTATGATTTAGTGGAATCTAGACTAATTGCTTTGATGTAGTTTAACCGGTTAATTTCTATCTCTTAAAAGTGGTTGTAGTTTCTAATTATAGAATTGATCTCCAAGAAGCATAATTGAGTTGGTGTTAACAACAAAGGAATGGTAATGTTACCTTAAAGAATCTTTGTGATCGTTTGCTGTATTTCTAATCTTACTTGGATCGAATATGCAATTGTTGATTTGTGTCATCTTTCATATATTTCTCTTGCATGTATTTGTCTGCACAAAATGACTGTCAAGAAGAGTCATGCCATAATCACATTTTCATTTAAGATTTGCATGAACACTTGGGGTACGTGTAAGGGTGAGGTGCCTAACACTGTCGATGCCGGTCCCAAGCCTAGAAAAAAATGGAGGGGGCATGAATTATTCAAAGTTTGTTGTGATCGCTTCTGTCTGTTCGCTAATGATGGCTATTAGGAATAAATAGGAGCTATATGTTTGACTTGTTGCTGATGGATGTAATTTTTTGTGTAATAAAGTTCTCATTGTTGGTAGTCACATGTAAAATTTTATTTGATGGGCTTGTTGCATTGTAGTTATTTAAGATGATTCAAATTATGCTTCTACTCTTTGGAAGATCGTTTTATCTCTCATGTAATATTTGTTTATTGTAGTAATTGGGGCAAATTACATTAATTGTGGTTTATTACGCTAATTGTGCTAAATTGCGGTATATTGTGTTAATTGTTGTCAAATACAATCAATTGCGTTAATTACGATAGTTGTCATCAAATACGATAAATTGCGTTAAATGCGGTAATTGCGGTCATTGTGGTTGTCATCGTCAAATGCGATCAATTGCGCTCATTGCGGTATTCGTCGTCAAATGCGACCAATTACCCTAATTCCGGTAGTAGTCGTTAATTATCGTTAAATGTCGTCAATTGTAGTAGTTGTCATCAATTGTGCTAGTTGTTCATTATCTTTAAATGCATTTAATTGTGTTTAGCGTCGTTAATTAGTTCTCGTTAAATGTTGTTAATTGCATTAAACGGTATCAAACAAGCCGTTACTATCCTTATGGACATTTCAGACACTTTTCATCTTGGAAGCTGCAACCAACCTACCTAAAAGTTAGCCAGTTAAACACCAAATTTCTTCAGCTCAGCAGTTTAGCCCTACAACTGTTTAGCCTCGCAGCACAACCGAAAACCGCTTTTAAAAAAACCCACCCGTTCCAAATAGACCCTAAATCTCCTCAAACTCCAGCTTCTTCGATAGCTTCCCGAGCAGCTGCTTCTTCAACACTTTCATCATTATCCCATCCTCCCTGCACCAACAATATGCATAAAACGAAAGGCCCTATATCATAACAATGTGAATTTATAAGAGAACGACGAGCTACATAAATGACAAATGGATAAATTTATAATACTAGCAACTAAGCAGTAAATGGAAGAAAATAATGTGATCAGATTTAAGGTACATGGACATGCAAACTACTTGATCGAATGTCGTAAAGAAATAAAACGCAAAAATTTACAGAAAGTATCATCATAAGATTGGCACTTGTATATCTTCCACTGAAACCTGAATGGCTAAATGCCCACTCATTGGATTTCACAGTATCTACTTAATCAAGCTCTTCTAAGGGATATCGATCATCTTGCTCATGCCATCAGGGTAGAACACAATGGTGCTTGGTAACCGATCAATAAATATATCAATCTGGACTAGATACCAGACAAATAATTCAACAATTTTGTGAAAAAGATTATAGCCTAAATAATTTCCTATCAATTATTTTGGTACTAAAGCACACAGAAGATAACATTTACTGATATTTCCATACACCATGTTCTGACAATTGCGTGAATCTCTCGGGCAGGCATGTTTACAATGCTAATACCTTTGGAAATAGGAGACCTGGTCCACTTTGGGAGTTGATCATGAGAACTTCAACAAGTTTCTTCTGTTCATCAGAAGTTTCATCATTATTATGTCTATATCTGAATGGTATGCACCTGCATATACAAGGAAGGAATATCAGACAAATGCAAAGCATATCAACATGCTTCTCTAAGGCCTTTAACTACATAACATTCTTAAAAGAAACCAGGCCAGCAAGACTCGCGGGGAGACAAACCATACTAGCATAGACAATAGTGTCACATTGACGGTAACATCCCATCCTGAGGTGCATTAAGTATTTAAGTCTGATCACAGAAAAACAACATGGAAGATTGTTAAACATCGATTCTGCATTTTTTAAGTTGTTATTGTGGTTGTATTTCCCTTCCTTCTTCCCCTTATCCTTTTTTTGTGTGATGTGAAAATATTCATCTTTTGAAGCCTAAGCAGATGCTTGCTATAATACTGTAGAACATGGTGGAAACCCAAGTCTTTTTTCTAGAATATGCAGATCTACATATCTTTGCATTAAGAGCAAGTAAACCAAGAACAGAGTTCAGTAAAAGTGGAAACTTAAGTTTATTCAACCAAGTGTCAAATGCAATTTGTATTCTAAGTTTCTAACCATTTGAAACAGAGAGAACAATGAATATTCATATCACCAACAAGAAGCACCTATGCAGGTAAGTAGCAGGAGTATTTGGAGCATTGCATCAATGGCCAGCAAACACTGAAGCAACAAGAATAACATGGACAAATCAGTTATTCTCCTGGTATCTTTTCCAATCTCTTGTAGATACAAACATCTAATCATACTCATGGGAACCGGAATTCCCTGCATCCGTACAGGGTCCTTTGTATGGTCCGACTTCATCTTCCTATGCACAATGTGGCCCATCTCACACCCCTATCCATGTTTTTTTGCCACTACTTTTTTCCTAGGAAAATTCCAACAAAAACGCAATTCCTCCCCAACAATTTAAGGCAAAAGGGACACCATGTCAGCAAAAGACTTGATAAAGAACATCGAGACAGGACTCAGCATGAACTTACAATTAATCCAATTGTCCAAACTTGGAATGAGGCATCCAATGGGAACAAATGCTTAAGCAATCCAATCAATCCACAAATCTCCTTTGCCCAACAATCCGTAATTGACGCCCACCATTGGCGGAGCTTGAGCTGAAAAGCTGGGAGGGCCAGGAGTGGTAATCTAAAAGTCCAAGTAATACATGTGCCTAAGTGATTACTGTTTACTCTCAAGAAATCTAGAAATACAGGGTAGCCATGGCCCATATTGGCCTCCACTGTACTCCGCCCCTGACCCCACCACAAATGAATCTAGTAGTACCAATCTGCACCAAGATTCACAGCCTGCTACTCCTTTGCCTAATTAATGGCACAATCTTGGACCAAAGATATGCGAACCCCTCTTTTCCCCTACACATCCTACTTTGTCAATCACATGAATTTCCACGCACAGGCAGTAAAGACCAAAACAGTAAAGAAAGAAACTGATAAACAGGTCGCCATCACCAGGTGCCACGGAGCTAATTTAATGGCAATTTACTTACTGTTCATTGATTAAGACCACCCAGCTCACATGATCGAGCCACAGGGGCTGACCCTACAGCAGCAGCAGCAAAACACAAGGTACAATAATCCTAACCTTTACAAGAAAATGCATCTAATCACCCAACGATCCAAGTAGCTAACAACAACCTAATATACAGCTTGAGTAAATTAAAAAATAAGAAAAAGAAAAGGCAAGAACAAGAACAGGATGCCCACCCTGCTTGCCGCATTACCCAACCAACCAAGGAGGTCACACGCTCGCACCTACCTCTCAAAAAATTATAAATTTTTTTGTGGAGCCTCCCAGCACAATGTACTTGCTTGTGTAATTTTTTCAGAATTTTATCAGTTACGATTTTTCTCTAAAATTCATTTAAGTATACTGTTTGTAAGAATTTTCTAATATAGAAAATGAGGTCCAAAAATTATAATTTTTTTCTAGGCTCCTTATACATTGTACTTGATTGTGTAATTTTTCCATAATTTTATATGTTACGAAATTGTCTCGACAAATTAAGAGTTTAGGTCTCGAAAATTAGAACGAAAGGTTTCGGAAATTAGGGTTTCATGATTTCATGTGACTTGGAATGTAGGAAGTTTAGTACCACATGACTACTCTAGGTAAGAGACATTCTCTACTCTGTACATCTGTCACCCCATCGCTGTTGTCCCCCCTTGCCCACAGTGCTCGCTTTTATGGCGTGCCAAATCTCGAGACCCGACTCCCGATTGATTCGCTCACGCGCCTCCACCAGCAAGGGTGTTGTGTGACGCTTCATGGCGCCACACCGGTGTTAAACCGAACATATTAAAAACCTGTCGGTGTTTTAGAACCGATCTTACATAAAGATTGTTTGATTCGGGGGGTCTCCTAGAATGGAATCACGCAGAGAGATTGACACGGGTATTTTTATACAGGTTCAGGCCTTCTCCAGGGAGAATAACAACCCTACTCCTGTGTGTGTATGGTATTGAGTGTATCTTGTACAATCGGGAGAAAAGACTAAGACTATTACAGAAGATAGTGCCTGTCTTCCCGATTGCTTGCTGTGTTCTCCGATTGCCTTCCCTTTTTTCTCTGATCGCCGCCTTTATATAGTCGTGAAGGAGTAGCCGTTTCTCCAGGTGAAAAGGTGCCTCATCATGTCCTGTAACGGGCACATGTTTGCAGTAATCACCGGAGTGTTAACTCCTTCATGCCGTCTGGCAGTTACTTGTCAGAGATAATGGGGTATTACATGTTATTACTCCGTAGAATAACAGCGTATGTTGACTGCTTGGATTCCTTAATCAATTGGACCCACTCGTCTGTAGGTTTTATTGATCATAAGGTGGTCGTAGCTGACCTGGTCGTAGAAGAACTTACGACCATAAGGTGATCGTAGCAAGACTTACGACTATGGGGATGGTCGTAGAAGAACTTACGACTGGATAGTGATCGTAGAAGGACTTACGACCATAAGGTAGTCGTAGCAGGACTTACGACCATAAGTAGTCGTAGCAAGACTTACGACTATGGAGGTGGTCGTAGAAGAACTTACAACCACCTGGTAGGCTTCTCCCTTGTAAATATAAGGGGTATACCTAGGGACCACATGATATCATATTTACCCATAATAAGAATTATAGATAAAAGATAAAATGAGGATTATTAGATCCTCGTCATCTAGCCCTCCAGCTTCAAGTGAAAGTAACTTACTTGGTAAAGGAGTCGTAGATGGTCTTATGACCACGAGAGGGTCGTGGAGAGATGGTCGAAGGAAAAACTCTTCGACATTTATACATCACTTTGACCAGGAATATACTTGGTCAAGAAGGTTACTTACGACTATCAAATAGTCGTAGTATGGTGATCGGAAGTAAAACCTTTCCGATTAATATTTCATTTGGCAAGAAAGGCTTGGCCAAGAAAGTAATTTTGCTTGAGGTGTAAAAACGAACCTGATTTTCTTGGGCAGACAAACTTAGAGAATCGCAATCGACTCTTATATGTCTGTTTGTTGAAGCGGTTCCCGAAACGGTGGCAACCCTTGGGTTTCCACACTTTCAACCCAGGCGTATGGTTATAAATACTTACCGGGGGTGAGACTTGGGTTTTTACTTTTCCCCAAATCGCTCTCGCTGTTCATCGAGTTCTTGCCTTCTCCGCCACCAATCCAATTATGCTTTCTCCTAAGACCTTCCTTAATCCAAAACCTCCCCCCCTCTGAGAGAGATGGCCAGAACAGTTTCCGAGTGGGCCGAGTCGGAGATAGATGCGGTGAAGATCCAAGCCTTGGTTGACGCCGGGAAGATTCCAGAGAAGGTTCTTGTGAAGTGGATTGCGGCGGTTGGGCAGCATTGGCTGTCGGGGGAGATTGGGCAAATCCCCGTCTTCCAGGCATATTGTGAGTGTGGCCATCGATTGCCTGCTCACCCTTTGCTCACACTCGTACTCGAGCACTTTGGGGTGGAATTAGTGAAACTCGGTCCTAATTCCATCACAATGCTAAGTGTATTCGTGTATCTGTGTGAGGCATACCTAGGAATTCCGGCAGACCTCGAGCTCTTTCAATATTTTTATGGAATGACTCGACAATCTGGGATTGCTGACGTGGGAGGACGTCACCGCTAGGGTGTCTATGTCGAGGCAGTTTTCATACAATAGGTGCCTTCTAACAGCGCTGGTTGACCGGTGGATGCTAGAGATGCACACATTCTACCTTCCGTGCGAGGGAGATGACGTCAATGCTTCAGGACGTGGGCTACCTGACCGGGTTTCCCTGCACGGGCTTCCCCATGGCAGTATACGATGTCCCGGGCACGTGGCGCACGGAGATCCTTGCGAGGTTCCAGGGGTTGCTGTCAACCAACACTAGCTATAGGGAGTTCTCTAGTATGCATGGGCTGACGCTAAATTGGATCAACCAGTTCGACGTAACTATTTATAACTCTTGCGTTTCCGCTTCAATTCATTTGTTTAACTTAGTGATGTGTCTTTGTCTTCTTGCAGCCGGTTGCCCTAGGACCGGACGCACCCGAGGACATAGTGAGGAGGTACTTTGAGGTATACTTATTGTGGCTCTTCGGGTGAGTCAGGTTCCTAGGGTTCCACGGCGACAGCATGGACAAGCACATGATCTGCTACGCACAGGAGCTAGCGGACATGGAGGTGGACATGATCCCGTCGTACGCCTAGGACCCGGTGGTGCTGTGCGTGACATACCACGGCCTGTACAGTGCGTGCCACTGGGTTTGGGACAGCTCTGTCCTCTCTGAATGCCCGCTGCTTCTTCAGTTGTGGTCCTTCGAGCGTTTCCAGATTGGACAACCATAGCTAGACATAGGAGCCTACGCCGATGCGATGTACTTCGTCGACGACCTTGTGGACCGGTCGACCATGGCTACGATGTGGTGTCACCGACGGATAAGTTTTTTGACCCTTTAGTCCTTTTCGTAATTTAATTTAATTGCATGTGCTAAGTTTTTGTTGTTCTATTCCACAAGTCACCTTCACTCCGATCACTACGCACGCGTTCTACCTGGACTACGTTGCGATGTTCGATCAGTTGATGGATGACCATATCATATGGACGTCGTACACGTCAACAGGGTGTCTGCGCGCGCACCCCGAGGCTTGTCCATCTAGTGCACGTGAGACTAACAATACTAGTACACACAGAGGTTCTTGGTGCACGGCGTCTTTGTGGAGAAGTACCACGTGCACTGGGTGATGCACCAGTTCGGTCTACGACAGAAGCTCCTAGTGCCCTAGGGGGCCGCGTGTGTTGCTGAATGTTCATGGGTAAGTTCACGTTTTATGTCTGTTGTAGCCTTTCCCTTACGGACTTACAAATTTATCATTTTGTCTTCCACATGTACACTAGGAAGGGAGTAGCTGGTACGACTTCTTGGACTGAGAAGATGGCCCATTGGGTTGGGCAGTGGCTCCACGCCTTGGCGGACGTGCACTAGGAGACTGCTCCCTACGACCCGACACATATGAGGAGTACATAGAGTGGTACTCCACTTGGACGAGGGTTTGTTGTGTCAGGGTTGTGGACGACCCACCACACCACCGTGATGACTGACACGCACCCTACCTTGCCGGACTCCACATTCCATCGCACGGTACGTATTGAATGGTCTGTACTTCTTATTTCCTACGCATGTTTTTGGTTTCCAACTTGCTAATTCTGTGTACAAAACGATCTCTTATGGGAGATGAACGAGATGGTGACCTCCGTGCGTACTTGGACGCTCGGGGAGTACTTCAGCATGATGACATAGGAGATCAGAGATCTCATGGACTGGTTCCTAGAGAGGACGAGGCGAGCCATCCAACTTACGTCGTGCCGTAGGCCAAGGGACGTGGCGGGCCGAGATGTTCGTGGACAGGGGGTGAGCCACGGTGCGTCACGCCCCACGACTCCTCACCCGGACGTGGCGAGCAGGTCCTCGTGGCACCGTGCCGAGAGTATCCCAATGCCATCTCGGTTCACATGTACACCTGAAACACTTACGTCTGGTTGTTAATTTCGAACTCCACTGGTTACTAACAACATTTTCTTCTGGCAGGTCCTTTGTACCATCCGTACCAGTGGTAGGACTACGCCGATCCATCCACTGCTATGCAACAATTAGGTATGTCTATGTTGTTTACACGCATAACGTACTATTTTAGCATTTCCTTTTTGTTTACATGTATAACGTGTTGTTCCACAGGTTGTAGACCCCTACCAGACAAGGAGCTGGGGTCGTAGGAGGGAACAGACTTTGGGGACTATGAGTTCGACTGGGAGTTGGCGCTACGGCCAGCACGCGATGGGCCTTTGCACGGCGAGAGTAGCCAGGTCTCCATTAGGGCTTCACAGCTGTATAGTGCACCAAGAGCGAGCAATGACGCAAAGACTTCTCTCGATCATTGGAGCCTTTTACGTATTTCGCACCAGTTGTTCAGAGTCATACAGGTGAGGACAGGGGCCACACGTAGGGTACACCCCCAAGAGGGACCGTGAGTAGATGTATCAGTCTTGTTATATAAATATTAATTTATGTACGACTTACATTATGCTAGTCTCGTGTTTGATACTATTTGTTCTTATTGTGTGTACAGGTAACTGTGTGAGGGAGTCAGCATTGTGACACCCTACACCACCCTAGTTCTAGCCTTTTCATACATAAAAATGATTACACCCTACTCGCAAAAGTACATCGCACATTTTTCATATTGCGTCGCCGAACGGGGCTATTATTTATAATATTGCATCGCCGAACGGGACTATTTTCAATATTGTGCCGCCTAAAACGCACTCCAAATATATTTGGTTACATCGAAACTCATATATTTTTCTCTGCTTCATATTTCCTTATCTTTTTGAAAATTATCAGTAGCGCGAACAATTAAAGATATACCAAAATTATAAATTTAATTTAATTTCGAAAAAAGGGATTCTGTCGCCAATTGAACTGGCGACAGGTTCCTGTCGCCATTTGAATTGACAACGTCATTTGAATTGGCGACAGGAGCAGCGACAGGCTCCTGTCACCATTTCAATTGGCAACAGGTTCCTGTTCACTGTTTGGAGTGGCGACAGGTAGGGTCGTTACTCGTTTGCATGCTGTATATGTGCAAGGGACTCCATTGCCGGGAAGTAGAAGGCACCGTGAAAATGATACCTGTTATGTGGCAAAGCATGGGATAAACAAAATTCCGAGTCTTCATGCTGGAAGCTTGCTGGGTACACCCTTTGCCAGGCTACTGGTAAGAGTAATGGAATGTGCTCATTGTACTCTCTAGAAAAGAAAACGGCATACCCTTTGCCAGTTACAGGTCTCACATACTACTCAGGAAATATTACAAAGATTAAATTCAGCATAACAGCATTTAGGCGTTTCGATATATTCGGCATCGTATCACTACCGTTTACCATCATACTACAAGAGAGTTAGTAACGACCTGGGAAAAAAATGGAAGAACGTTATTTTTCCGGGATCTATGTACAGTAGACTAGAAGCCTTGATCTATATGCAATAAAATGGAAGAGTGGCCCAATGCAGCAATAATGGATTACTTTCCCCCTCTTGTCGTAGAAGCCTTGAGCCCATGACTCATGTCATGAAGCCATGTAACTCACATGTCACAACCTGATACAAGTGTAAAAACATGTCATTGCCTCGTTCTCCAAGCACCTAGCTGGGACTTTAGTTAGATATTATTTTGACCTGGAAAGGAAGAACAATGATATTAATTTCAATTACCACAAAATCTTAACATTCTGGGCTTATTAATTTCAAGGTCTCACCTTGTCAATCTTTCTGGAGGCGGTATTCATGTTATCTTCTCTCTCAATGCATCTGGTGTGAGCAAACACAAATGGGTCGTTCAGAATAATACTTGGATACAAAATACGCAAAGCATAGATTAAGTCACTTGGAGAAATAGAAACACAAGAGAGTAGCCGGGAAAATATGGAACAATGATTACATGTCAGCTAAAGTCACTGATACTAGTAGTATTTTGCACCAAGAGGCCTACTGCACACGAACATGTAAAAGAAGATGAAAGCATATTGTTTCCTGGCTGATTTTATTTCAGAATGCCTTGCCTCCACATTTAATGAATGACTAAATCACAAAGTATTGACAGGGTATGGTAAAGCAATCACACTAACACCCTTACACCCACTAGTTCAAGCAGGGGCAGAGCTGGCCACGGGCCAAGCCTCGGGCTGGTCCAACTGCTTTTGGTCTAAAGTCGTATTTTACTGATTTTTTCAAGGATTCTTACATGAGCTTTTGATCCTACACCTCAGGCCATTGCCTCACAAGCCTAAGGCCCAGCTCCGCCCCTGAGTTCAAGACAATGGAAGATGTAAAGGCAGGGAAGAAAACCAAACATCCAACATAAGTAGAAGTGTGAGACTCAGCAATCACCAAGTTTGTTTTAATCTCACTCTAGTCTAACAGATGGATCGCTTTCCTAACAAAATGTCCCACTACTTTATGTTTCTTTAATAGACTGGTTACTTGAAGTAGTGATGCCTTACTTTTCTTTCCTCTCCCAACTATAAATCAACAGATGTAATGTATTATGATACTTCGTTGACCAAAACTGTCATGTGGGGAATTCAGTACCAAAGACATCCCCGTGCATCGGTCCAACCGGTGCAGCAGCCACAACCGGTGCAGCAGCCGCACCAACCTGCTGTATCCACCAGGGAACAGGGAGCAGGAACTTTGGAAAGGACACGGCAACAGGAGTCCAGTTCGGAATCAAGAAGATAGGAGTCCAGTAGGGGTTCGTTATGAGTCAGCGTTAGTTTCTATAATTGGGAGTTTAAGTCCTAGTTAGTTTATCTTGATAAGCACTATATAATGTGCACCGACTGTAAGAGTTTGGCAAGCAAAGAATTATCTCTATGTTGTGGACTCGTATTGGGGCAAGCACTACCAGCGACGATCTAGGAATCGTGAAGATCGGAGTCCACACGCAATAGAAATTCCGACAGGAATCCAAGGTCCTGACGAGTAATAGTGTTCCTGTAGCAATACGACAATACCATGTAAATCGGTAGTTTCCGAATATGAGTACCGAGTCTGTATACAAATAGAGTTCGCATGTGAGTCGGATTAGAAGATGTACTCTTGTACTCTTTAAAAGAACATCGAGTCTGTAATACAGAACTAAGCAAGAAATAGACTTTTATCTTCTAGTTGCTCTTTTCCTATCTTCTGAACTTCTCTGCCTTCCTCCGCTACTCTGCTTCTACAACAACAGCGCCTTCTCGTAGACACAAGGCCTCGATCTCCAGCGCTACAACCATACAACCTGCGTGGTCGAAGCTAGCTACAACATTTGGTATCAGAGCCGACCACCATGTCTTCCGGTGCGGAAAAGAACGGCGAGCTGTCCGAGGTGATGGCAGCGATCGCCAAACTGAAACTCGAACTGAGCAAACAAATGAAAGATAGTTTTTCCTCCCTTGAAGCCTGGGTGATTGCCCTAGAAGAACGTCCATCCAATCTGGACGAGCGCATACAAAGATTGGAAGATCAACCAGGGTACTCCGGCATCTTGGGGAGCTTTCAACCGCAAGTGGCTTCCGAGACAAAATTGGAACCACGGATCCTGCCAACCACGGAGACCATTCCTTCGACATCTTTTCCAATGGGTCCGTTCCCAAAGGCTCCGACCGTTTCAATTGCTGGCACAACACCGTTTGCAAAATCACTACCAATAGGTTCAGCGCCCCTGCCTTTCATGCCCCGACAGTTTTCGCCGAGAGCAGCCATTCCACAGATCGCAACGGTAGTTCCTCACCTTGCAGACACAGCAGGAGTTCCTCGGTATCATAAACTCGATTTCCCAACATATGATGGCAAGGACGATCCTCTCAGGTGGATCAATCGTTGTGAGCAGGTTTTTTGGGGACAACGCACCGATGAGGGATACAAAGTCTCGCTTGCAGCATACCATATGGTGAGAATTGCGCAACAATGGTATATCCAATTGGAACAAGACGAAGGAACACCGAAGTGGACTCGTTTCAAGGATCGCTGCCACCTCCGTTTTGGTCCACCGATCCATTCTAATCTTCTTGGGGAGTTAGCACGGTTGCGGATGATTAGTACAGTTGCTGATTATCAAGAAAAAAAATTTAGCCTTGCTTTGCCGTGCAGGACCGTTGTCAAGCGAGCAACAAGTACAATTATTCACGTTGGGATTGACTGACCTCTTACGCATTGATATCGAATTACAACACTTACCAGATTTGCAAGTAGCAATGAGTTTCGCAAGGGCGTATGAACAACAGGCATTGATCGCAGCGTCGCCAAATCAGCGACTGTGGCAACGCGGGAATCAAACATTCAAAGGAGCCAACTCGACAGGAAGAGGAGCACCACCTTTGACATCGCCTGTCGGAGGAGGTCCGGCCGCACCGAGTGTTGGCGGAAGACAATTTCACCGTCTAACAGCAGCAGAGATGGCCGAACGTCGTGAAAAGGGGTTGTGTTTCAATTGTGATGAGAAATTCATACGAGACCATCGTTGTGTGTACTGCCTCGAGGTAGTGCAAGATGATGAAGAGGATTATTCAGAGGAAGTAAACGATGGGGAGCATCCTCATGTTTCGTTGCATGCTCTCACCGGGATTTGCGCAGGCCAGACTATGCAGGTGAGGGTTCGCATCAGAGAAACTGAACTACTGGCCCTTATTGACACAGGATCCACCCACAATTTCTTACAGGATAAAGTGGTCGGTCAATTGGGAATTGTGTTACAACCTCGACGTGATTTGAAAGTTACGGTTGCCAATGGGGCACGGATTTTCAGCAAAGGGATGATTCGTGGGCTACCAATTGAGATCAGCAATGAGACATTTTACGCTGATTTTTATGATCTTTCGTTGGATGGTTTCAACATGGTACTAGGCATCCAGTGGCAACGTGGTCTCGGTCCGATCGTTTGGGATTTTGATATACTCACAATGTCCTTTTGGCACGACGATCATCAAGTCTTATGGCAAGGGGTTCCCAGAACAAAGCCGAGGATGCAAGCGCAGAGCTATGAGGGGCAAGATTTGATGGCAACTTTGCTCTCAAAATTCACTGATCTTTTTGTCGAGCCGCAGGGACTGCCGCCTTCACGTTCTTGTGATCATCGGATTCACTTGCTACCTGGTACACCTCCGGTCGTAGTACGACCTTACCGCTACCCGATAATGCAGAAGGAAGAACTTGAGCGACAATGTCAAACAATGCTCGCACAGGGGATCATCCGCCGTAGCAATTCAGCCTATTCCTCACTGGTGTTATTGGTAAAGAAACAAGATAATTCATGGAGGTTCTGTGTGGATTATCATGCACTGAATTCGAAGACCGTTAAAGATAAGTTTCCTATTCCTGTAATTGATGAATTACTCGATGAGCTTAAGGGAGCCCATTTTTTCTCTAAACTAGATCTTCGTTTCGGCTATCACCAAGTTTGTATGCATTTGGTTGATGTTGACAAGACGGCTTTTCGTACACACGAGGGTCTTTTTGAGTTCTTAGTAATGCCCTTCGGGTTGACAAATGCTCCGGCCACCTTCTAGGCCTTGATGAATGAGGTTCTTTGACTTTATCTGCGTAAATTTGTGCTTGTGTTCTTTGACGACATATTGATTTACAGTCGGTCGTGGTCCGAGCATTTAAAACATGTGCGAGCGGTTCTTCGTTTGTTACAAGACAACAAGCTATATCTCAAGCAATCCAAATGTTTCTTCAAACAAGCATCCATCTCATATTTGGGGCATGTCATATCAGCAGAGGGAGTCGCCATGGATGCCAGCAAAGTTCGGGCTGCCTTTGTAATACATCCCCACAGTAGAGAAGCCATCGGGAGAGGGGGAGAGAGAGAGGAGAGAGAAGGGGATAAGACCGAGCCCACCCGGCCAACATCTCCTCCCATCCCATTTCTTCCCCAACCGAAGGCACCCCAAACCACCACCAAAGAAGCTCCCAACCGAGGGCAAGGTCACGGCCCCCACGAGCGTCGTCGTAGCCACTTCCCACCTCTACTGACAAACCAGGTAGGCTATCCCATCCCGCTATTCTTAAGCTTAGCACACGAGCAAGCATGGCCCAACACTTGGTACAAGGGGAGGGGGGATAGAGTAGACAACCTGGGGGTGGAGCTCATAGGAGGCGGCGACGCCATGAGGGAGACGATGGCGCTGAGAGGCGAGCGGGCGCATGACGAGCTGAGAGGGCACAGCAGACACGTCTTGTGCCCGGCGATAGCCGGTGTGAAAAGCGGCTGCACTGGGTAAGGAGGCACGGAGAGGGAAGGACCGGAGGGAGGAGGCACCGCCAGGGCACGGGAGCGGCGACCGACGGGAGGCGGCGGCTCCAACAGGGTGGCTCAGCCAGAGGGGAGGTAGAGGCGTCCCGGGAGGAAGCGAAGAAGAGAGGGAGAGGGAGGTGGGGAAATGAGGCCGAAGGCACAAGAGGATTCGACCAAGAGGAAAAGCGGGGAGGAAAGAAAAGGAAAGGGAGAGGAAAGAAAGAAAAGAAAGGGGTGGAAAGAAATTTAGGGGCGCGCAGATAAATTTTACACGCAAGGATAGACAACGCGATCTCTAACCTATTAATATTTTGGGCACCGGGCCAGCAGATTAGTACCCGGTGAGAGGGGTTTGTTCGTGTCGGGTTGCGCGTAGAAACAATGTCGTCCGGTTATGTGCATGAATTGCTATAATGTATTGAGTTTGGTTGAATGCTTGTTCAGGTGGAGGTTTGGGAACGACATCATCTGCACGTTACTCCACTCCGCTTTGTTAATAGGCAAGTGCATGGTAGAGCGATAGCCTGTAAGTGCTATAAAATATGTGATGTTTGCGTGATATGATAATGTTTATATGATGATGCTTACATGATAATGTTTATATGTTGATGGCAATAATGATGGGACAAGGTGAGCAATGAGACTACCCTGTTAATGATGACAATGATGAATCGTGATAATGACAATGGACATGTGCATTTGCATCATGGAAAGAATGCATGAGCCAGGTCAGTAAAAAAATCACGTAACTATTCCGGTGAGGTTGGTAAGAAAAATACATGACTAATCCAGTGTGCTCTAGATGAAGTCTTACATCTGTAGATACTAGATAAAGTCCTACAATGTAAGGACCCCATCCTAACGAAGATGGGGGAAAAGTGTGTCATCGACGGGTGAACACTCCGCGATACCGGTATCAGCTGATGAGATGCATATGAGCATGAGCATGATAATGCATTCGCATATATGGGCAATGAAATGAGCAAATGAGCATGTGGAATAATGATGCATTGCACTAATAGAGAGTTAATGATGGAAATGATGAAATGGTTATGTTATGTTCGTGTGGCAATGCTTATCGATCTATTATGTGCTTGCTGAGTCTTCGGACTCACCCTTGTTTACTTTTGTTTTTAGGTGGTCAACGAAGATGACAGACATTGGGAAGGGAGAATAGTTCATCCACGTCACATGTATGACGTAGTTACTAATGCAAACCATCCTTCCTAGATATCTCACTTTTGTTGTATTATGTCTAGTTGTTAAATTAGTTGCGCAAAGTTTGTAATGAATAATGTGTGGTGGTAGCATTCCGGGCCCAGGTGACGGGTCGGGGTGTTACAGTTGGTATCAGAGCGGGCGTTAGGTCCGTGATGAAAAAGTTTTAAACCTAGGTTGATTAATTACTAAAACTTGACTTAGGCCAAATAATTGAATTAAACTTGACACACTCTGGTGCACAGTAGGATGGGTTTTCGGGTCAAGCATTACATTTATGCTTTAGCTAGTTATGTTATTGACGTGCAATGTTTCGAGGTAATTGCTTGGGAGTTGATTTTGTGAATTCTTGGTTAACAGAGATGCCGAGGGGTAGAGGTAGAGGTCGCGGCTGTGGTCGTGGCCGTGCTCAAGCGGAGCCACCGCTTGAGGTTCAATAAGAAGCACCTGATGCAGAAGTTGTTTACACTGAGCAGTCTGTAGTTGGGAATTAAGCAAGATCTTCGGCCTTGCTGCGAGAGTTTATGGAAGAGGTCCATGCGCTTCGCCAACAAGCGCCGGTAGCCGCTACTGCAATTGTACCCGTTGTGGTACCTACTGTCGTTCTAACCGTGTCGGAATCAAGGATGGGCCTTCATGAGTGGTTGGCTTTTCGTCTAGACACTTTCGATTGGGCGGGTACACCAGTCCAAGCTACGGATTGGTTGCGCTACATGGGAAGGTAATTTGAAGCCCTAGAGATGAGCTCACAGCTGAGAGCTCGCTATGTGGCATTCCAGTTAAAGGGTCAGGCAAACATCTGGTGGGAGGGAGTCCTTTCAGCTAGGACTTCTGCCCAGGATCCCGCTACTTGGGAGATCTTCGTCGAGTAGTTCAAGGCGAAGTACTACCCGGAATCTTTTGTGGAGAGTATGGAGGTCGCCTTGTCGGCCTTCATGTAGGGGAATATGACCTTAGCTGAGTACGAAGTAGGGTTCAACGATCTGATCCGTTTCGTACCATCGGTCGCGAGCAATGATCTAGAGAAGGCTAAAAGGTTCCGTCAAGGGCTTAACTCTAAGTTTCGGCATGTTATAGGAGCCACTGCGCCACATGACTTTAGGTCAGTGGTAGAGCAGGCCAGAGGGATGGAGATGGAAATGCAGCTCACTAAAGGACCGCAACCCTCGGGTGGTCCAAGCGCTTCTGGTAGTGACCAGAAGAGGAGTTTTAGCGAGGAGGGTGAGTCATCTCAGCGACCTACTCCCAAGAAATCCAAGTGGGGACAGCGTCCCCCGCAGTCGTCTAAATCCAAATTTTCGAGGCCGTCTTCTACAGCGCCTCGTTCGTCGTCAGCGACCCTAGCCTATCGTCCTGTCCCAGGGCAGGGCATGATCTGTTTCAAGTGTGGTGGTGGGCACCGTGCTGCTGAATGTTCTTGGACGGGAGAGTGTCGGCAATGTGGTCGGTCGGACCACATGGAGCGGGTTTGTCGTCAGAACTCCTCTAGTATTATCAAGTGGGAGTCGGCACCTACGTCATTAACAAATGCTACGCCTCGGGTGGTCTGTCCAGATGTTGGTGGCTGCCCCTGCGCCGCAGCCTTCTTCCTGAGCACCACCCGTCAAGTATTACTAGCACCCTGCACCAATTGCTCCAGTTCAGCACGTTGCACCGCCTCCATTTTCGTTGCCATCTCAGCCGAGTGTCGGGGCTCCCATCACCCTGACGCCACATAGAGTCTACGCGTTGCCTGCCGCTGAGTCCGTGGGACAACCAGACGTGATGACAAGTACCCTACTAGTAGATTCGTGTGACGCCCTTGTTCTTTTTGACACCGGTGCTACTTATTCCTTTGTCCCGCGAGTTCGCTAGAAAAAGCAAAGTTGAGTATGCAGCAGATCTCGCAGTCGGTTATCGTTAGTTCTCCAGGAGGTATCATTGCTAGCTCCACGATATGTCCTGGATGCGTGATTTCTTTGGATGGTGGGGATTTTGTTGCCACCCTAATGGTTATTCAGATAGAACCTTTTGATGTTATTCTTGGCATAGAGTGGTTGCATTGCTCTGCGAACGTGATTTCTATACGGAGGACAATCACCTTGCAAGCTCCTTTCGGGGAGGAGATAACCTTTCAGGGGAATGCACCTCCGTGTTCACTTTTTGTGTTGGCCAGCCTGTTCCCTGGTCGACGAACGGTGAAGTCTGGTTCGTTTCTAGCACTTGCAGAGAAGCCAAGAACATCTTTGCGCATTGGGGATATTCTAGTGGTGTGAGTATCCCGATGTATTTCCCGAAGAGCTTCCGGGTATGCCACTCGAAAGGGATGTGGAGTTTAAGATTGATCTTGTTCCTGGCACACGACCTATTTCTTTATCCCCATACCGTTTGGCACGGCCTTTCCAAGAAGAATTGAAGAAGCAATTGGATGATTTATTGTCGAAGGGGTTGATTCATCGTAGTGTGTCACCTTGGGGAGCCCCTGTCCTATTCACTGAGAAGAATGACAGGAGTTGGCACATGTGCATAGACTATCGTGCTCTTAATCAAGTGACCATCAAGAATAAATATCATTTACCTCGTATCGAGGATTTGTTTGATCAATTGAAGGGAGCCAAGGTGTTCTCCAAGATTGATCTGCAATCCGGGTATAATTAGAGTCGAGTGCGGGAGCAAAATATAGAAAAGGCAGCTTTCTCTACAAGGTATGAGCACTATGAGTATAAAGTTATGTCCCTTGGACTAACGAATGCCCCTGTTGTCTTTATGGAGATGATGAACAATATGCTCCACAAGTATCTTGATGACTTTGTGGTTGTGTTCATCGATGATATCTTGATTTATTCTAAGACGGAGGGAGAGCATGAGCGGCATTTGAGGTTCGTGCTTGAGACACTGAGGGAGAATCAGTTATTTGCCAAGTTAAAGAAGTGCGAGTTCTGGATTTCTGAAGTAGGCTTCCTAGGTCATGTGATTAACCAGGAAGGTATTTCAAGAGATCCATCAAGATTTCATCAGAGTGAATCGGAAGAGGCCAACTAATGTCAAAGAAGTGAGAAGTTTTACGGGCTTAGTGGTTACTGGTAACCGCCAGAAGGACTTCTCAATTATTGCCAAGCCAATGTCTCAGCTCACATGGAAGGGTGTGAAATTACAGTGGACCGATGAATGCGAGTGCGGTTTCTGCACTTTGAAAGAAAAGTAAGTTATTGCCCCTGTTCTCACCCTCCCTGAGCCAGGGAAACGCTTTACGGTCTACTCGGATGCTTCACGAGTGGGTCTGGGTTGCGTGCTCATGCAAGACAGCAAAGTAATTGCATATGCTTCACGACAGTTAAAGAAATGAGCAGAATTACCCTACTCACGATTTAGAGCTAGCCGCAGTGGTTTTTGCTCTAAAGATTTGGAGGCACTATTTGTATGGTGAGTCTTGTGATATTTTTACTGATCACAAGAGCCTCAAGTACATCTTTACGCAGAAGGAGTTGAATTTAAGGCCAAAAAAAGGTGGCTAGAACTGATCAAGGATTATGATCTCACTATCCAGTACCATCCGAGCAAAGCGAATGTGGTTGCGGATGCCCTTAGTCGCAAAACGACACCCTCCACTCTATGTTGTCTTATTGTTGACTTTGATCGAATGGGAATTTCTTATTGTTATGCTGGTATGGCACCAGCTGAGATGCAGCTGCTGTTGGAATTGGTGATTCCGGAACGAGTGAGAGAAACGCAACAACATGATCGATTGCTTCAACAAGTGAGAAAACGCCTTAATGAAGGGAAAAATGAGACACTTTAGCCTTAATGAGTCGGGCGTATTGCAGTTTAAGGGCCGCCTTTGCGTGCCACAAAAAGCTCAGGTCAAGGATGATATATTGAGAGAGGCTCATTGTACCCCGTACACGGTACATCCTGGCGAGACCAAGATGTATCGAGATTTGAGAAAGATCTTTTGGTGGAAGAGAATGAAGGTTGATGTCGCTCGATATGTAGCGTCTTGCGGGGTTTGCCAGCAGGTGAAAGCTGAGCATAAACGTCCCGCTGGGCTATTGCAGCCTTTGGATGTTCCTCAGTAGCGATGGGATGACATTACCATGGGTTTCGTAGTCGGCCTAACTCGTACCCAGCGAGGTAAGGACGCAATTTGAGTAGTGGTGGATCGATTTAGTAAATCCGCGCACTTCATCCTGATTCGTACGACAAATTCGGCAAGTGATTTGGCACACATCTATGCGCGTGAGATAGTAAGATTGCATGGTGTGCCCAAGACAATAGTTTCTGACAGAGATGTGAAGTTTGTCTTCATGTTTTGGAAGAGTTTGTAGGGCGCTCTGAGCACGAAGCTTCAGTTCAATACCGCTTTCCACCCACAGATGGATGGGCAGTCTGAACGCACCATTCAAACACTAGAGGACATGCTGAGGTCCTGTGTTCTATCCTGGAAAGGTAGCTGAGAGGATCATTTGGCACCCGTGGAGTTTGCCTACAACAATAGCAACCACTCCAGTGTTCGGGCAGCGCCATTCAAGTTCTGTATGGGCGAAATGTAGATCGCCACTTTGTTGGGATCTCAGTGGCGGAGAAGGCTGATACAGGTGCGGATTGGGTCCGACAAGCGATTGGAGCAGTGGCGGAGATTAGATAGAATTTGTTAGCTGCCCAGAGTAGGCAGAAAAGCTATGCGAATATAAGGAGACGCAACTTAGAGTTCGAAGTGGGGGATCAGGTGATCCTGAGAGTGTCTCCCACTGAAGGAGTTGTGCGATTTGGTACCAAAGGGAAGCTTAGCCCGCGGTACATTGGGCCATTTCCGATTCTGGCACGAATTGGAAAGTTGGCATATCGTGTGGACCTTCCTGAGTCCATGCGAGGAATGCACAATGTGTTTCATGTTTCTATGTTGATAAAGTATTTAAGAGATCCGGAGCATGAGATCGTGCTAGAACTGTTGTCCCTTAAGCAAGACCTCACATTCGAGTCCCGTCCAGTTCGGATTCTAGAGGAATCAGAGAAGGTGTTGAGGCATAGATCGATAAAGTATGTTAAAGTGCTATGGTCGCATCAGTCCGAGAGAAGCGACTTGGGAATTGGAGTCTTGCATGCGCGAGAAGTACCCAGAGTTGTTCACTACAGCTACGAGTTAGCGTTATTTTTATGTACAGTTGTTTGATTTTGTTCTTTCGTGTGGATTGTTGAACGCCGGAATTCGAGGTCAAATTCTGCTAAGGGGGGTGGAATGTAATACCAGTAGAATGCAATGTGAGTAAAAGTAAAAGATTGAGAATGAATTTTACCAAATTACCTCCCCACAGTAGAGAAGCCATCGGGAGAGAGGAGGAGAGAGAAGAGGATAAGACCAAGCCCACCCGGCCAACATCTCCTCCCATCTCATTTCTTCCCCAACCGAAGGCACCCCAAACCACCACTAGAGAAGCTCCCAACCGAGGGCAAGGTAACGGCCCCCACGAGCGTCGTTGTCGCCACTTCCCACCTCTACTGACAAACCAAGTAGGCGGATCACCCCTCTATTCTTAAGCTTAGCACACGAACAAGCATGGCCCAACACTTGGTACAAGGGGAGAGGGGGGGAGATAGAGTAGATTACCTGGGGGTGGAGCTCATAGAAAGCGGTGTGAGGAGGAGGCGATGGCCGGAGGCCGAGCCGAGCGCAGCGAAGAGCGAGAGAGGGCAGACGGCGGTGGCGGCTGTGCCAATCACCTGATGGGCGGCAGTGGTAAGGAGGCGCCAGAGAGAGGAGGACCGGAGGAGGAGCCGAGCAGCCATGGCCGTCGAGTGTGTGAGGAGTCGGCGTCAGGAGACAGCAGCTCAATGAGCGGCTCGGCCGGAGGGAGGCAGAGGCGCCCGGGAAGAAGAAGAAGAGAGAGGAGAGGAGGTGGGAAATGAGGCCGAAGGCACAAGAGGCTTCACCAAGAGGAAAAGGGGGGAGGAAAGGAAAGGAAAGGAAAGGGAGAGGAAAAAAAGAAAAGAAAGAGGTGGAAAGAAATTTAGGGGCACGCAGATAAATTTTACATGCAAGGATAGACGACGCGATCTCTAACCTATTAATATTTTGGGCACCGGGCCAGCAGATTAGTACCCGGTGAGAGGGGTTTGTTCATGTCGGATTGCACGTAGAAACAATGTCGTCCGGTTATGTGCATGAATCGCTATAATGTATTGAGTTTGATTGAATGCTTGTTCAAGTGGAGGTTCGGGAACGACGCCATCTGCACGTTACTCCGCTCCGCTTGGTTAATAGGCAAGTGCATGGTAGAGCGATAGCTGTAAGTGCTATAAAATATATGATGTTTGCGTGATATGATAATGTTTATATGATGATGCTTACATGATAATGTTTATATGTTGATGGCAATAATGATGGGACAAGGTGAGCAATAAGACTACCCTGTTAATGATGAATATGATGAATCGTGATAATGATAATGGACATGTGCATTTGCATCATGAAAAGAATGCATGAGCCAGGTCAGTGAAAAAGTCATATAACTATTCCGATGAGGTCGGTAAGAAAGATACATGACTAATCCGGTGTGCTCTAGATGAAGTCTTACATCTGTAGAGACTAGATAAAGTCCTACAATGTAAGGACCTCATCCTAACGAAGATAGGGGAAAAGTGTGTCATCGACGGGTGAACACTCCGCGATACCGGTATCAGCTGATGAGATGCATATGAGCATGAGCATGATAATGCATTCGCATATATGGGCAATGAAATGAGCAAATGAGCATGTAGAATAATGATGCATTGCACTAATAGAGAGTTAATGATGGAAATGATGAAATGGTTATTTTATGTTCGTGTGGCAATGCTTATCGATCTATTATGTGCTTGCTGAGTCTTCGGACTCACCCTTGTTTACTTTTGTATTTAGGTGGTCAATGAAGATGACAGGCATCGGAAAGAGAGAATAGTTCATCCACGTCACATGTATGACGTAGTTACTAATGCAAACCATACATCCTAGATATCCCACTTTTGTTGTATTATGTCTAGTTGTTAAATTAGCTTCGCAAAGTTTGTAATGAATAATGTGTGGTGGTAGTATTCCGGGCCCAGGTGGCGAGTCATGGTGTTAGTCTTGGAGTGGCCTACTCCACTTTCGGTGCGAGCTTTACGGGGATTTCTCGGTTTAGTGGTTACTACCGCAAATTCATCCAGGATTATGGTCTCATTGCAGCACCCTTGACTCGTCTTTTGAAGAAACAAGCATTCTCATGGTCGGCAGAGGCTTCCAAAGCTTTCGATGCACTCAAGCAGGCACCTGCGCTTGGGCCAATTTTACAATTACCAGATTTTTCACAACCATTTATGGTGGATTTTAATGCGTCGGGCACGGGCTTTGGTGCAATACTACATCAAGGAGAGCGGCCAATTGTGTTCTTTAGTAGGCCAGTCGCTCAACGGCATGCGAAGTTAGCGGCTTATGAGCGAGAGCTAATTGGATTGATAAAAGCGGTGCGACATTGGAGACCTTATCTTTGGGGACGACAATTTGTAATTCGCACCGATCATTATAGTTTGAAATTCCTTCTCGACCAATGCCTCTCTACAATCCCACGGCATCAATGGGTCAATAAACTGTTTGGTTTTGGTTTTATTGTGGAGTATCGACCGGGGCGACAAAACCGGGTTGCGGATGCTTTATCACGGCGGGAAGTAGACACGATTGCTTTGTCGGCAATTTTGGGCCCTCAATTTCAATTACTAGCTGATCTTCGTCAGGAGACACAAATTGACGATCAATTGAAGCTCCTACATCAACAGATTAGTACAGGTGTGTTGGGCCATTGTCGACGGATTGATCACCAAAGCTGGTCGAATTTACATTCCAGCTTCTACTTTTGTCCAGAAAATTCTTGAGCTTGCCCATGGCATGGGTCATGAGGGCACACAAAAGACACTTCACCGTGTCAAGGCTGATTTCAGTGTTTCGGGTGATCGTAAATTGGTTGCAGATTGGGTTCATAGCTGTGCAATTTGTGAACGAAATAAAACTGAGCATTTGCATCCGACCGGGCTTCTTCGGCCTCTGGAGATTCCTAGTCAAATTTGGTCGGATATTTCGATGGATTTCGTTGAAGGACTTCCGAAAATTGGCGGTAAATCTGTGATTTTATCGATTATCGATCGATTCTCAAAATATGTTCATTTCATAGCTTTATCTCATCCTTATACGGCCAGTTCAGTTGCTAATCTATTTTTTTCGGAAGTAGTACGTCTTCATGGATTGCCGTCCTCCATTGTTAGTGATCGAGACCCTACTTTTACAAGTCACTTTTGGAAAGAGCTGTTTCAATTTTCAGGAGTTCAACTGAATTTTAGTTCCACTTTTCATCCGCAAACCGATGGTCAGACCGAAGTAATTAATCGGATTATTGTCATGTATCTTCGATGTTTGGTGGATGATCGACCAAAAGATTGGATACAATGGTTACCATGGGCAAAATATTGTTACAACACCAGTTTTCAGCGGATTCTCAAAACTAGTCCTTTCCGGGTAGTGTATGGTAGGGAGCCTCCTACACTCAAATCTTATGAACCAGGACTAGCAAAGGTTGCAGCAGTGGATCAGTTTTTGATCAATAGTGATGAATTCTTGCACGAGATACAGGACCACTTAAAACTTGCCCAACAGACCATGAAAGAACAGCATGACACTCATCATCAGGATTTGACTTTTCAAGTTAACGATTGGGTATGGTTGTGTTTACAGCATCGCCAAGCACTTTCTCTTGCTGTCTGCAAGTTTTTGAAGTTAGCTCCACGCTACTACGGGTCGTTCCAGATTGTGGAACGTATTGGTGATGTGGCTTACCGACTAAAACTACCACTAGGATCTCGAATTCATGATGTGTTTCATATTGGGCTGCTCAAGCGTTTTCATGGTGATCCTCCCACAGCCATTCCAGTCTTACCTCCTATTTTGCATGGTTGGGTAGTTCCAACGCCAACAAAGATTGTCCAAACTCGTATACGGCGTGATCAGTGGGAATTATTAGTTCAGTGGCAGGGTATGGCCGAAGTAGACGCAACTTGGGAATCGCTGGAGAAATTTCAGCACATGTATCCGGAATTTCAGCTCGAGGACGAGCTGTTTATCCAGGGGAGAAATGTTGTGGACTCGTATTGGGGCAAGCACTACCAGCGACGATCCACGACTCGTGAAGATCGGAGTCCACACGCAATAGAAATTACGACGGTAATCCAAGGTCCTGACTAGTAATAGCGTTCCTGTAGCAATACGACAATACCATGTAAATCGGTAGTTTCCGAACATGAGTACCGAGTCTGTATATAAGTAGAGTTCACATGTGAGTCGGATTAGAAGATGTACTCTTTAAAAGAACATCGAGTCCATAATTCAGAACTAAGCAAGAAATAGACTTTTATCTTCTAGTTGCTCTTTTCCTATCTTCTGAACTTCTCTGCCTTCCTCCGCTACTCTGCTTCTGCAACAATGGCGCCTTCTCGTAGACATAGAAGGCCTCGATCTCCAGCGCTACAACCATACAACCTGCGTAGTCAAAGCCGGCTACAACACTCTAATTCCCAATCTATCTATTTGTCTGTTCCTTGACCTGCACATCTTCTTCCTCTCACGTGTTCTCCTATCCGCAGCCACGGCTCCTGGGCGCAAGCTAGGGCCTAAGCCGCCTACCTCTCATACGTACCCGATACGCCCGTTGTCACAGGGACATGACAAAAACATTTTATGGAAAATATGACACTTTCCGTAAAACATTAGTTAAGATATGAAAATATTAAAGGCCTAACAAGAACAATAATAATTGAGCAATCACACCCTCCAAATTGGATATGTTCTAGATTCAACGAGGTCACTAATGACAAAAAAATACAGAAATATTGAAAGAAGTTATTGCATTATTAGAACAATAACATACTTCTTCTGCTAAAGATCGTTAGAGAAGGAAGAATCATACTTATTTTTTCGTGCATAAGAGTGACATAATCCATGCTGTTGTCTCTCCAGATATATGGAAGAACACTTTGATACATATATAGTGTTGGACGGAGTCCAGCATCCTCCATCCACTGCAAAACCTACATGTGCCAAAAAAAAGCCAAGAAAAAGAGGAATTAAGTTTCACACCCATAAATTATCATTCATCTTTTTTTTCCTTTAGACAAACTGCCACTAAAATACCAATCTACTACTAGAACTTTATTGCTGACATTCTAGTTTGTTGGAGCCAGAATGGCAATTCAGCATAACTTCCAATGTAATGCCAAATCGCTGATTTTCCACAGTTCAAATTGTCCCAACAGGACATGATTGGTGCAGGTTTTACAATAAAAAGCAACACAACACAGGTCAAAACAGAAAAAATGTTCAAGTTCCTTTTCCGAAACAAGTATGGTAGATCTGCAATACACCATCATGTTACCAGACTACAGTTATTGTAAATTGAGTCTACCAAATATAGATGTCAATTCTCATTCATATGTGACAATACAATTGCCTAGTGAACGCTCTTTTACCTCAATATACCTTCTCCATTTCCCAACAGCTAAGAGATTTCTCAGAAGAACCGTATAAGTAGAAAAGCCAACAGTAGAGCATGAAGTCACCATATTGTAAAACAGCTGCATGAGAGAAAATTATAATAAATAATCTTAGTCCCATCTTTCAAAGAACTTAAGGGAAAACATAAGCTGGAAATGAACATACAGCAATCTAAGCACCATTACTGAAATTATTTTTTACACAAGGGCAGTGAACAGGTCTGTGATTACATGGTTCCTCAGGTATCAATGTATTTTCATGAAACAAAAGGTGATGATTTCAAAACTACTCAAGATGCTAGTATTCTTAATGATAAAACCATTTTTATTTGGGCTGGGAACAGCAGGAATATAGGTGATATATGGAAGCATGGAATTATATCTTGCTAATGCACATTGGTGCTTGGGCCTTCAAGCATTCAAGAAAGCAATTCAGTACCACAGAAGGAAGTTTGATGTATGGACTCAGCAAGTCATCATACAAAAGTAGTCGATTCCTCTGAAATGAGAGGCCTTTCTCTCTATATTAATCATGAAACGGACAAAAATATTAAATGATTCTGTGTTTTGAGGAAAAACATTGCATCGTGCCATTGCCATAACTACCAAGTATGTACTTTAGTTTCATATAACAGAACAAATAGATGGTCCAGTTATGAAAACAAATAATACTGAAGTATTTACATCCATAGCGTCGCAGAAGTTGGAAATAACAAAAAAAAAAGAGGTTCTGAAATGGCAGCTATATTATGGAGACCAATTATACCTTCATCATGCTCTCTGTCTTCCCACATTTTCCAAGAAAATTTAAAAGATGGTTTAGTGTCCCAACCGAAATGGATGAGAGCGAGGAATCAAAATGTTCAATTATTTCACTTGCTGTTTTCCAGTCCCGTAGCCTGTTATGAAGAAGCAAAATATTGATAACTAAACAAGCAGCACAACTGATCTGCCGGAAGAAGTAGAACAAATAAAATAGAACATTGAATTGTTCAATGCATCAAAGGCACATGAAAAGCCTGTATAACAGATTAACACAAGATGCACATGAAATATGTCTGCGCTCAACACTGGACACAACGAATAATATCATAAGTTTAGCACAAATAACATGATCAAAGCATGCCATGATTGCTTACTTGTCTATTACTTGCAGATGATAATAACTGAAGGTGCACAGGCTCACTTTAGTAAATTGCAAAAGCCCATCAAGTAAAAAGCAAACAAACAAAGAATTCTGATCCAGTAACCCCAATACATCAGATCAGCAATTATAGGAAGGAATAGAACTAACACAAATCAGAGACATCCCACCCACAAGAAGGTTCTATCCTGCTATCTCAGTAAATACAACTTTATTCTATTTCTCCTTATTAATTATGGGTGTATATTTGGCATGGTACTTCAAAAGAACAAACAGCTACTTGTGAGTGACTCGAATGGTCACCTGATAAACACAAATGTTAATCCAAAAGTTCAGTTGTATATGATTATGCACGTAACATTACAGAAAGTTATTACACCTAAATCTGCAAACATTATGACATCACACCAAAGCACAAATTTATATATAGCAAGTAAAAATAATAACAGAGATCGAACACTGTTTGATAATAATAGACCTAGTTACCAATTCAGAACTGCTTGTTCAACTTAAGACAGTGGATAAGCATACATGCTGCATGAAGCTATTATCTCAAAATAAGCTTTTTGGTTCAATGGGATGCAATTTTCCTTCATGAATCCCATCAACTGAAGGACCCTTTCAGGTTGGCTTCCCTTATTCAATGCTTCCATGAGGGATGAGCATATAATGGCATCTGGCTGTATAGCATTTCCTTCCATCTCTTTGAATAGGTCCCACGCACTCCTCCAGCTCCCTTATGATCCATAAGAAATGCAGGATAAGTTCAAGTTTTTGAAATGTTTTCTTACCTAAGAGAATCTTACCATCATCATTATAGGCTTGAATCATTGCAGTATATGTCAAAACATCAGGGAAGCAGCCAGATTCTTTCATAGAACTAAAAGTAGATTCTGCTTCAGTTAGTTTGCCCTGAATGAGAACCATCATTAGCATAGCAATTATTTAGAGAAAACCAGACAGATAACAAAGCAACACTTGCCTGTTTGACATATGAACAAATCAAGGACGAGTATACCTCCTTGGTTAAAGGAATCCTCAAGTCCATCATGTCTTCAAAAAATTTCAGAGATTCTGCATATTTTCCCAATTTACACGATCCACTGATGAGTATATTGTAAGTTACAGCATCAGGCTTCACATTGCTCACCCTCATCAATGCGTACAACTCCAAAGCTTTCTCATAATCTCCAAAACTTAAATAGCTTCCAATGCCTGAGTTGTAAGCAATTGTATTAAGTTCAATACCTCGAGACTTAGCTGCTGCAAGAATTGTGTCAATTTTTGTTATTTGCCTGCAGCGGCCGCAGGCAGTCAACAGAGTACTTATTGAAACAACATCTGGCTGAATGCCATCCTTCTCCATTTCATGCAGCAAGCTAATGGCCTCCTTCAACATTCCAGCAGATCCATAAGCATCAATAAGCACATTGTAACTTACTTTATTTGGCTTGCATGAATTCTTCCTCATCTCGTTAAAGATATCCCTGGCCTTTTCAGGCTGTGCAGACCTACCATAGGCATTCAGTAAAGTGGTATAGGAAACTATATCAGGTCGTAACCCATTTTGTTTCAGTAACTTGAAAATTCCTAGGGCCTCGGTATGCATACCATGTGAGGCATAAGCACCCAAAAGTGCATTATATGATACAATATTAGGTTTGACTCCTTCAGCAACCATCATATCAAAGACTGCCTTGCAATTTTCGACTTGCCCACAAACACGATAAGAATGCATTATGCTAGTGTACGTAACAACATCTGGAGGACATTGTGTTCTTTTCTCCCTCATCGAGTTAAACAATTCAATAGCTTCCCCATATTGTCCAACTTTTACAAGGCAATGGATAACAATATTCAAAGTGAACGTATCAGGGGTGACATTTGCTCTTTTCATCATTTCAAAATAAGCTATGGCTTTTGAATACTGAGATCCATTCTTGAACGCTGACAAGACAATGTTGTGCGTGACCAAATCTGGCCCTACACCATTTTCTGTCATCTTCTTACAAAGTTCTAAAGCCCTTTTCCAGTTACCAGCAGCCCCGCATGCATTTATCACATTATTATACGTAGACCGGCTAGGAGGTATCTGCAGGAAAAGCACATAAATAAAATTAATGACATGACTTGATGACTATGACCAAATTAAAACAACCATGATGCAAGCATCGAACATTGATAATTTTCTAATAGTCTTATTTGCCAAAATGGTTCCTGGAGCCATCTAGAGGCTGCATTGTGTAAAATATCTGTATCAACATTTGCAGTTTAATTCTGCTAGTTCATGGTGATCTTAGTGGTGTTGATCCACTTTCAGCAATATCTATATAATATGCACTAGTGCTACAGTAGACTACTGCAGGTATTTTGGCACTGCAGCCACTATTATGTCCTTGGTCAGACGACAAAGGGTTGAACTATTCATAATTTGGAGAAAATACAAGGCTACTAGTGGGTTTCTAAGTGAAACGTTAGCCCAACATGGAGAATGAAATCCAGGTAATATGAGGCAGCAAGTACAAAGCATTCGTCGTAAACAGAGACAATGTGCACCATTGTAAAACTAAATATCAATACAGTTACAACCAGCATGTAATTGTTGTAAGGATATATGTGGATTAGTACCACATTGGTTTTGGTCAAGAACCTTATGTCCCTTATACTCTATATATTTGGCCATTGGCCTACGATATGAATACATCGGTGTTAACCTATTGTAGGCCAAGGGCCAACTATATCTTTACTATTATAAAAGAAGCACTTAGTGGTGGTGGTGGTAAGACTGCTATCTACCTCCCCACCTCTTGAGTTGGTGGAATCTTTTGTGGATAGATATGTACATATGCATATGTTATTATAAGGATCTTCTGTGGACAATTAGATCTACACATGTGGTTTGTGATAAGACTATTTGTGGCTTGTTGATAGGATGCGAATTATGTATGCAACTTTTAGATATAGGGATAATTACCTTATGTATATTGGTTTTTCAAGTTTAGAACTTATATATATTTATTTGAGATCCGTTGCAACATACGTGCAATTGGCTAGTAGAGTACCAGGGACATAAGACTGTAAACCAAAACTAATGTGGTACTAATCTACATATATCCTTAACAATTGTCACTATTGGTGGAGACTGGAGAAAGTATTGTACCAGAATTCTCTACGGCCACCACTTGTCGCAGACCTATGGGATGTTCTTCTGTCGCACCCGAGGGTCGTCGCCAAATTGGCATTGTGTCGTTCGCCATCGGCAGCCTCCGGTAGTACGGGATGCTCGCCTCCACCTCAGCGCAACTGAATTGCATCTCAGGCCCCATGCCTCCCAACGACGGCTCCTTCACCTCTAGTCACCGAAGCTTGTACCACCCATCGAGGCGGCAAGGGTTTCCTTCCGCCACTTTTCGGAGATGTGGACGACGAGTTCCCCCAGGGAATCCCTTCCACCGTCTAGACATGGAAACTTGTGTTGTTCCTCTATCTCCGACAATGAGCGACATGGAGCGTTGCTTAGAGTGCGCGCTAATTGTCTACGTGGGGGGAACGAGGCCGGAAGTCTCAACTCAAGAGGTCGTGCGGGCCTTCCAGGTCGAGAGGGGTTCGCAGCTTGATAGCTTCTCAGTGCATCCCTACTTTCCGGAAAATTTCATGGTTGTCTTCGACAGCCACTCAAGCAAGGACCGAGTGCTTCAGACCAGCCACATCAGGACGTCTAGTTTTCTCCTCTTGGTTCATCAATGGTCGCGGCTATCCAGGCATTAAGCCTTCCTCTTCATTTCCGAGTGAAATTAAGCCTAGAGGGGCTACCTTTGCATGCCTAGAGCCTGGCTGCGGTGTTGGCGATTCTATCTCCCTCGTGCTGGATAGAAGCTTTCAACGAATTGTCGACGTCCCGTGCAGATCTTTCGGCTTTTCGGCTGGTAGCTTGGTCCTTAAACCCCCAACTTGATGCCAAAAGAAAAGGTTGTGGTCCTCACCGAACTGGACATCCTGCCGGACGATTCTATCTTGGAACACAGAAAACAGGTTTTTGAGAAGCCGTCTGGGTCCAAGGAGTTGCGGGAAGCACTGCGCTACAACGTCATAATCCATATTCACGACGTCGAGGATTTCTCGTCTTCGGCCGAGCAGCTGCTCTCCTTTGCTCCTTCAAGCGACGACTCAGACCACAGCGGCCTCCCTCACGACGAATCCGAAGGTTCGGGACCACGTCGTCACTGCTTCTGTCGGGTGTCATGGACAGAGCAGATCGGCTCGCCGGAGGTCAGGAAGAAAGCTCCCACGGAAGATGTCTCGAGAGCATTTCTGCTCCCTCCTAGAAACTCCCCCGATGTCTGCAATGGGTCCCAGCGCAGTCAGGTTTTCTGTTCCCTTGGGCCATACTTTGCGCGATAAAGCTGTCGCGACGCGAGCCTGGCCTTGCCTCCGTAGGGCGGTCGCTTCAAAAGATACAAAACCTACCCGCCGCTTGCCGTTTTCAGTAACTCAACGTGATGTTTGGGTGGCCGCTAAGGAAAAGCAAGGTTTAAATGCTGCAGCAACTCCTTTCAGCCCGGTTAGAGTGCAGCCCTGCCTCGGTTTGGAGCCATCGTTGTCAGATCCACCGCTCAATGCAACCGCCCAAGCTTGTGCGTCGGAACACATCATGGTTTCCGCCGGGGAGGTAGCAAGGTCGCACACCACGCCTGATGGTCCTAATCACATGCCATCAACTTCATCATCCAACCTCTCGCACAGCAAAGAGGTTCGGCCTGCCATGTAGGCTGCATGCGCCATGCAGGACCACGAAAACATACAAGGCCCGCTCAGCCCAAAGACCATGAGAGGAAAGGTCGTTCTCGTTGGAACCAACCTCTTTTCCTCTTTTTGAGTTTAGAGCTTCTCAAACCCTCTGCTACTGTATTGGTCATTCCTGTTTTTTCGTCTTAATGAAATGATGTGCAAAGTTTTTGCACTTCCTTGAAAAGAAAAAAAAGAATTCTCTACGAGTATATATCTACAAACATTAAGGCACAAATGCCACCCTGGCAATATTGTAAGTGGACAAGGCTTGCATGCATACACCATCTAAGCAAGGTGAGCAACAGTTTCCATTACTGAAATTAAGGCTCTGAAAAGCAATCATGAGCAAGGATCAAGACTCTCTTTTTCTGCTGCTCCGTAGCTAAAAACAGGTCACCAGCCAAATATAAAGCCTCTACCACATCTCATAATGAGAATAAAACTAAATACCATTAGTTTGGAAAGTACAACTTAAACACATAAAGCACATCTACTCAGTCATATTCAAGAAAACAAAGCATTTCGGACTAATGATTATTAGATCTATGGTTCAAAGAACAATACTGACAGCAGCACGAAGCATATCTTCCATAATGTTGATGGCCCAACGCCATTGGCCAGCTCGAGCATGAGCATGGATCAGAGAGTTGTATATATCAACATCAGGCTTGCACCTATAAATATAGTTTTATGTCAAAAGAAATCAGAGAATGAACAGATAATGTAGAAAAGGCCTCCGCTTTTATCTCATTTGTGGAAAACAAACCAATATAGAAATGGCAGCTACCTGTAAACTACATTTTAGTAGAGATATCCTGTTGGTGTATTATGATAACAGTACAACTGTTCAAGATGCCAGGTTGGCTATCTCCAATAAAGAGATTAACAATGTACAGTACGAAAGGTGAAAATATAACAACATTAATTATGTTTTTTGTTCTAGAAGAATAGGAAAATTTTACAGATTTCAATGTCAACAAATAAAATTGATACAGCTCATACGACAAAAACAAGTTATTCGTGATTTAGAAAAGCAGCCGATGAGGCAATCAAGACTAAATATGTTGGATGATCTGTACATAGATTCATAGACATAAATAATTTGAGGACTATTGTGACTTCTTGGTGAAAAAAAAAGGGTAGTTAAATGAAATCTTATGTCATAAAAAATGTCATGATAAGTTAATAACATTCATACCGCCATTCTTGCATCTCAAAGAACAGGCCACGTGCTTGATCAACCTGGTTATGTCTGGCATGTAATCGTATCATCATACCATAAATGTCATTACGAGCACAGTAATTCTCCTGATTTTTCATCCAGCAGAATACATGTACAGCATGTTGCAAGGACCCGGCAATTGTGATTTCCTAAAGGTGATACAAAAAGTGTAAGTGTGTTATCACTTGTCACCAGGAGGTCCAGGACAGGCTAGTTTGCTGTTAGTGAATTTACAGATGCTTAAGTTTTGTTCACAGAATGAGAACCCTGACTTGTAACTGCAGCAGCACCTACATCATAAGGGGTACTGCAGCACACTGTCTAAGAAAGCAAGCTATATATTGGACCACTAGAAAGACAGTGATAAGTGATAACGGTTTCTTATGAAATGAACAATTAGATTTTTGGACAAAAGTACAAAACAAAAACAATGACATGAGAAACATACTGATAACCATGAACTCTAAGATTACAAAGGACCAACCAAGAATCCTTCAAAAGCAATAAATACTCCCTAATATGCGCAAGGATGGACTACATCAGCTATTCAGCTATAATTTAAAAAATTGCCGAATAGCCCAATGGCCCTAGCAAATACTTACAAGATCTGAATACTTGAATAAAGCACGGAAGGATAGTTGATACACAATACCCAGATTACTATATCAACTAACCGAAACAGATAGCAAGTTGAATCAGCTTCGTGCACTCCCATATAGTCATTTGTGAGGCACACTAAGGGGGCGTTTGGTAGCAGGAAAGTTGTGGAGATTCCCAGTAATCATAGGGTAATCTTGTTTAATTCCCGTGTTTGGTACAACCACCTGGAATATAGCATAGGAAAGTAAGATTACGGATGTAACTAGATTCCGGTGGATTGTGGGAATAGGATTACCTTTGAAATAGGTAGCAATCTTATATTCCTGTCCCACAGGAATCTCATCGAAAAGTATTTCGCCCCAAATCTTTGGCGGGGACAGCGCGATAACCTCGGGCGCGCGCTCTGTTCAATGCGTAGCTCTCAGATAGATCATCTTCTCCCCCCGGCGCCTTGGTTCTCAGGATAGATCTTCTCTCCCGACGCCTTGGTTCTCAGATACTCCACACTCCAAGCTACTCCATCCATCCAAGTGATTAAATCCTTCCTTCGTTACATCAATTTGATCTTTTTCGTTGTTTTTGATCGGAAAGTTTTGATGTCAAAACCCCATCTAGATTTTGTCCTCCTCTCCCCTTGTCCCCAAGCCAAAATCCATAGCGTCTGGCCACTCCTAATCGCGAGAGAGAACTCGAGCAATCACCAAAAAGCCGCTCCAAATCTCATGGGTGTTCACTCCCGACACCAAGTCATCTCGTCGTCATGATGGCCGCCCATGATGCTCGCCTCGCCGCCCTCCTCTCTGCCCTCCTCGCCGGCCGCAGTGATGCCTATCTGCGCCTCTGGCCTCGCGCCGCCCACACACCGCCAGCCTCACCTCGCCTCCTCCTCCTCTCCCTCCTCCTCCCAGCATTGTGATGCTGTCTGCACCTCTGGCCCCTGGCCGACAACACTGGCTGCAGCTCTCACCTCGCCTCCTCCTCTCCTGCCCTCCTCTGGCCGTGATGCTGTCTGCGCCTCTGGCCCATTGCGCCACTGCAACGCCATCATGGCGCCTGTAGGGCCCCGCCGCTAGCTACGCCCGTGAGATGGAGCACCTCTCCACCAAGGAATCCCTCCTACTCGCCGTATGCACTCCCCCTCCCCCTCATCTCAGTAACTTATAAATCAATTTGCTTGATTGCTCGGTGATTCTTGCGGATTTAGGCGTTCTTGTTAAATTTTGATGTCTTGCCTTGTGAATAGCAAGGGGGTAGGGGTGACGATTATGTACTAAGCAATGCCCACTCTTTGGGCTTTTCACCTTCACTTGAAAATCTCAATGAATCATATATGTGCGTATGTTCTGACACTTCAAAATCTCATGTCATATGCCTATTTTTTTTATTAGATTTGTATGATTATACATGTTGTTACACCTAATCCCAACACATGAACACCACAACTTTAGTGGTTAATGTCCTGGCCTAATTTAATTATCTATATGACCATTAAACTTTGCCATATTGTATCATCGATGTGTAATTCTGTTGCCTCATTTTCTTTTTTTTTGATAGCTGCTTTTGATTTATTGTCCATAATCTGCACTTATTGGCTATTGTCCATAATTTGTAGATGGACAGCATGGAGAATCCCAACTTGCCATTGATGATATCTATTATGGTTTCTTACATGGAATTGATGAGAAATTTACTTGCCTTTATTTTCTATCTAGTACAATTAAATGATAAAAGAAAAATCGAGTGGGGTGGTCAGTATGCATTAGATAGGCACTTAACACGACAGATATATCTGTACAAGATTATATACAGCAGTGACTTAGCAAGCATTGAAAATATACGCATGAATCGTAGAACTTTCACATTACTTTGTAATTTGCTATCTACAAATGGTAGATTAGAAGGCACAAAGAATTCATCGATGGAGGATATGGTAACAAGTTTTTTGCATATTATAGCGCACAATGTAAAAAACAGATTGATTACGAGGCAGTTTGCTAGATCTGGGGAAACAATTAGTAGAAACTTTGGCGTAGCCTTAGCTGCCATTTTGCGCTGTCATGAAGTTTTGTTGAAGAAACCTGAACCAGTTAGTGCAAACTCGTCCGACCAAAAATGGAAATGGTTTGAGGTACAAACAAATTTATAAAATACACATTGTCAAATGAATAATCCTCATTTGTATCTCCCAATGTGTCTAATTATGATATTATTATCTTCATAACAGAATTGTCTTGGTGCTCTTGATGGGACATATATAGATGTTCACGTACATGATATCGATAAGGCTAGATATCGAACACGGAAAGGCAACTTGTCAACAAATGTTCTAGGAGTTTGTTCATAGGATGGCCAATTCATTTACATCCTTCCTGGATGGGAGGGTTCAGCGACAGATTCTAGAGTACTTCGTAATGCTATATCTAGAAGGAATGGGTTAAGGATTCCTCGGTATGACATTAGTATAGAAAACTTGTTGATGTTTTTAATATGAAAAGTTAGTTACAATGGTCTTTGGAACTTATAGGATACTACTATCTTTGTGATGCTTGATATCCAAATGGAGAGGGACTTCTTACACCTTATAGAGGCGGCGTTACCATCTTAGTGAGTGGAGATCGGGCGGCATCTGAAACACCCAAGGAGTTTTTAATTACAAGCACTCTTACGCACGTAATGTCATCGAGAGATGTTTTGGAATACTAAAAGGAAGATGGGGAATTCTTAGAGGACACTCTTATTATCTGTGAAAGTTATGTGTAGAATTATTTACGCATGCGCTCTTCTTCACAATCATATAAAAAGAGATGCCTTTTAATCCTTTTGAGCAAATTAGTGAATAGACTACATCTCTGAGGGCAAAATGTTTTAGACAAGTGAAGCCATCATCCACATTGAAAGTAGCATTGAATGGACAAATAAGAGATGCTATGGCGAGCATATGTTTGCTCATGCATGATGAAATTAGTGTCATATTTGTACTTTCTCGCATAATGTACTCCATTCTTGTTTTATTATGATGAGTTCGAGGAGCTACTGTGATTTTTAGATGACTTCCCTTTTGGGTTGATGTTTGTATTCTCTTCTCTATTAATGAAATGAGTTTTATTTCAATTTTTGTCGTAGTGTAAATTAGTAATCTGTATATATACTAACCAATGGCATATCATAGATGGGAGATTCAACCGGCGACAAGCTCTAGGAATGAACAAAACCTAAAGCATCAATGGGCGATCAAGAAGATGAACATTTAGTGTCTTGCTTGCTACGGTTGGTCCAAGAGGGAGTTGGAAAGGCGATAATGGCTTTCAGATCTTTGGATACCTTGCTCGATTAGAAAAATGGTTACATGAAAGAATTTCAAGCTGCGAGCTCAAAGGAAATCCTCATATTGAATCAAGATTAAAGACATTGATCGTCAATTTCATGCAATTCTTGAGATGCTTGGACCCAAGTGCTAGTGGTTTTGGTTGGAGCAAAAGGATACATGTGTTGTTTGTGAGAAAGATATATCGACAATTGGGTGAAGAATGCGTACATATAAACCATTTTTGCTTACAATAGGTAGTGTATTTGTGATTGATTATGTATCAATTAATTTGTAGAAACCATCCAAGCGCAAAAGGCTTGCGGAACAAACCTTTTCCATTCTTAGATGAACTCTCGATTGTTTTTGGGAAAGATCGTACAAGCGGAGAAAATTCTAAATCTCCGGCGGATGCGCTTGAAAGATTCTGAGATGAGGAAATGAATTCAAATGATGCTAATCTCGATGACACAAACACCGTAATGGATGAGCAGAGCCTTGGTAATAATTCAACTCGAGACAACACAATACACCTAGCGTACCACAATCCCATCCTATAAATGAGGAAGTAGATAATACTCGAGGATCCAAGAGGAGAAGAACTGGAGCTAACGAAGATCATGTAGACTCAGTTAGTTCGTGCATGATGTCTATGCAGACAATGTTTGCCAGTGCTAATGATAATGTTGCCAAATTAGCAAGCTGCTTTCAGTTCATGCAAAATGATGTAGCCAGAAAGCAAAAGGTCTTCGAAGAATTGCAAAAATTTGAGTCCATTCCATTCGAGGATCGCATGAGGGCCGACGCTATTATTTGTTCAGAGACCAACAAGTCAAATTACTTCTTTTCTCTTCCGAAGGAGTACAGACAATCTTATGTTCAGATGGTCATTGATGGTACCATTTGATTTAAGTTGAACCGTGAGTCTTTATATTTGGAATAAACTAGAATTAGAGGATTTGTTATATTTCATAAATCTTGGATGTGCAATAATCCAATTTATGTTTGAAGTTGATGGTGATGAACTATTTAGGATTTTATGAATGTTATTGTTTCATGATTTGGGAAACATGCAAAACTATAGGTATGTTTGAACTCTGAACCATTGTTTTTTGAAGCGTATGGTTCCTTATCGATGATCTCATTTCTAAAGTATCAACTGAAACACCCCTTTCGTTGTGTGGTATGAAGGCGTAAGGTGGTCTTCTATACCTGATACATTCCTTTTTTATTCATTTAATGAGCTAGTTTTATTCATGGGAGGACTATCGGTGGAAAGATGAGGACTATCTTGCTATGCACTATCCAAATTCGATAAAATAGTCATATCTCGAGATAAGCTTGGGTTACGCCATTCCACTTGCGGCTTTATTCTTGCTAGGCTTGCACGATGAGTGATGACCCATCTCTTGGTTTTATGCATGGTCTTGTAATGTTCATTGTGGGATTTAGCATCTCTGGAACGCTCCGCTAGTAACAAGTAAGTAACGATGCATAGTTCTTTGGTTCTTTTAACATTGCAAGCTTACATCTATAATTTGAACAGATGCTAGAATATTATTTTGTGCTATTGTAATCCATTTGGGAAAATATTAGTTGCTGTCCAAGGTAAAATACTGCATCCATGAAATGTGAAACTAAACATGCCTTGCAGGATATATATGCTTCGTATACTGGACTAGCCATTTCATGATTTAATGATTAGACATCAATACATCATATATGTAGTTTGACATACGAAACATTGAGACTATAAAAGTTCATGCTCGTTGGTCATTGTGAGTCTTGTGACTAACTTGTTTTTTCCTGCCATCCCATATTTGCAGAGATTATCCCTGAGAGATCAAGGACAAGTATTTATGCACTCGATCGCTCTTTTGAATCTGGCTTGGCTTCATTTACTCCACCCGTTGTTGGATATTTAGCGGAGCATGCCTACGGTTAATTACAACCTGATCACCTACGGAGCCAGCGTGAGCAGCGTTACGAGGGACAGAGAAAATGCTGCTGCCCTTGCCAAGGCCCTTTACACTGCAATAGCAATCCCAATGCTGCTTTGTTGCTTCATCTACTCCCTATTGTACCGAACATACCCTCGTGACAGGGAGAGAGCAAAAATGGATACTCAGAGCTTTCATGTTCTAAATACATGTTTTATCCAAAATGGTGAAGGATGATTTTTTTCGAGGATGGTAAAGGAGGAATTATATGCATGCTACAGGACAGCCTACTGTGCAAAACGTATTTATCTTGGAAATTTTCTCTCCAACAGATTCCTCCAATAGATTCCAATGTTACACCCCCAAACAACTTAATCTAATATTCCTAGGAATCTTAAACACCTGTACTAAACATAGGAATGTCATATTCCCTGCTATCTCATTCCTATGGTTAGGATTACTGGGAATCCTGATATTCCCGTCGATCTAATTTTCTTGAAACCAAACGCCCCCTAATGGTAAACATCGCAATGGTCGCGGAAAAATCTTTCCCGCGCCACGGCAGAGACTAAATCTAAATAGATGCCCCGGTAACTCATTTCATCGAACACGTAGCAAGCAGGCGCGCGGAGAGAGAGAGAGAGAGAGACGTCTTACGCGGATGAGGAGCGGGAAGTTACGGCGGGCGAAGCGGCCGGCCCAGCAGTTGAGCACGGCGTCGACGGCATGTACGTCGGCGCGCGGGAGCGCGAGCACGCGCGCGGCGGCCTCGGACACCTTCCAGCCCCGCTGCCACCGGCTACCCTCCACGCGGAGGCGGTGGCGCGCGGGGAGGGCGTCGGTGCCGACGCCGTCCACCTCGGCGCGGGCAGTGCGGCGGCCGCGGTCGTAGTCGACGGACACGACGGGCCGCCGCTCGGCCCACGGCGGCGGGCCGGGCGCCCGCCGGGGCCGCGGCGGAGGGCGGACGACCCGCGGAGGCGCTCCTGGTTCGGCGCCCGCGGCGCCGGTGACGGGGAAGGAGGAGCCGAAGACATTGCCGCTGTTCGTGGAAGGCTTTACCGTTGTGGATGTGCGGGGGTTTTTTTTTCAGATAAGGCGTGTCATCTTTTTCTCAAATGCCGTTCTACTCATCTTCATGTTGCTTGGTGTGATTTCCACTTTTTACCTTAACATCTAATGTCAATGAAATTTGCTAAGGACATCTTCAATAGTTAGAGATAATCTTGTCTCTAACCTATACTGCATTATCTTTCGAGATAACATCTCCAATAGATAGTCTGTAGCACACTTTCTAACATTTATATTTTTATAATTTTCCTTTCAAATGGGTTTACATGTCAACTAGAGTAGATTAACGTATTATGTTTTGTTTCACGTGCACGACAGTCTCTTTAGGAAGAGACGATATATACTCTCTCTCCTCCCGCTCTCTCATCCATGTAGGATTTTGTTGACATGACATATCTAAGAGACGACAATAAGTACACTATTGGAGATGCCCTAAATAGTACTCCTCATGTTCACAAAAACAAGTTATTTTGGACATCGACACAGTCCCTAAAATACAACTTTGACCACTAATTACTATTATAGTATATTTATTAAACCCAATAAAATTATAATACTATCAAAATACTTTTCAAGATGAATCTGTACATATGATTTTCATGTATTTAATATAAATATTTTAAAAGATATCTGTGAACTGAAGGGAGTACTATGGTTCAAAGTTTGAACCACAACCTTAATTATTATAGTGTTGTAAAACAAAATATTGATAAAGGATGATAGCTAATATTTCGCTTAGAGTACATTTCACATAACTACACATATGTTGTCAAAAATTATTAAAAAAAAACTACGCATTTAGGGTTATATTTCACAAAACTATATTTTTACGCAAAAATTAATCAGAAAATCGTGTTCCATCAACTCCCCTGTCACACAACAGGGTGGGCCCACCAATCAGCCTCATGCATCTTAAATCATTGTTGCCCTGTTGAAGGATCTAGTCCCTCCATTATGTGTTAATGATGTGTTTTGGTGGTTAATGACAACCGGATTTGTGGGACAAATATTTTTCACGAGTTGGTCGAATATGTTAAATCCAATAATGATGAAGACATTGGATGACACCATGTGTTGATAAGCACCAAGTCTAGATCCTGACATGAAGGGAGTTCATCATGTGTTGATGAACAAGACAAAGACCCGGACTTGTAGAGAACATGATCATCATCAAGTGAAAGCTCCAAGTGGATGTGCAAGACAAATGTATAACTAGTGTAGGCTAAGGATGTATTCCTAGTCTTTTACTGGTCTTGGTGTTTAGTTGGAAGACCGGATTGCTAGTATATGTTGTCGTACTATTAAGAGGGGTTTTATCTAGTAGTTTGAGTCTCATCATGTGCTGATAGCTCAATTCTGCTTACTCTAGCTCTTTTAGGTATGATGTTGTTGTTTGTGAATGTATTTTGCAAATAGTTGAAGCTCATGTATTAACTCTTTGTAGCATGAGACTATAATTTACAAATGTGTTTTGCAAATGGTTGAAATCCATGCACCTACGCTATCGAACCCCGAGCTTTGAATACCCGAAGCCCTTGTGTGTGTACCGTACTAGTCCCATGATCAGTGGCTAGTACACACATCCAAAATATTGATAATCGCATCCATACATTCATACATACAAAATAAAATAAAGTATGGTACATAACTTAAGCGATTACATTATTTACAACACAAGGCCCGACCGGCCAAATAAAAGCTTAAGTACTAGGAGTAGCAAAGTAACAGCAGAAGCAAAATATGTAATAAATCCAAAATTCCAGCGACATGCCTAACCAACTCGCAGGTAGTCGACAATAGACAAGTCCCAGAAAGACCTGTCACCGAACCCACCGGTTCCGGGTGCGAAGAAGGTGTCATCCGGCGTGGGATCATCCTCTAAGTCTAAACAACATATTAAGCAAGATCGAGTACATCGCATACTCAGTAAGACTTGCAATGTGTCGCAAAGTTTATGTACATGCATGGCTGTCGAAACCCCGTATATGCAACTCCAAGACCCTCTGTGTATTCTGAGCTAATCCCAGATTAGTAGCTAGCTCACACACTTGCAACATTGATGTAATCATATCCATACAACAAAACAACGGATGAAGCAGACAGATTAATACTACTTAGTAGCAAAAAGACCTTATGGTCAAGTCTTACAGAGTTGCCACGCAGGGCTTAACAGCAAAAGACAAACTTACAGTGGTGAACAAAACATCTCGTGGTGGCCATCCGATGTGCCCACAGGCAATCGAGAGGAGGACGCGACCTAGTTCGCAAGGTCTTCGTAGTAGTCTTCCTCATTGAACTCGGTGGTCTCTGGTTCTTCCTCGGTGACTGATCAACAAATAGCATATAGCCGTGAGTGCATAAAGTACTCAGCAAGTTGTAGGGAAATTTATGCAAATAATATTCATGCAAGGCTTGACAAGGATAGCTTTATGGCTATTTTGCAGAAAGCAACATTGACAGTAAATACAATAAGTAGATTGTAAAGCACAATTTAAAAAATTAATACATAATTAATCAAGTTTCTTTAAAACAACTAGTGAACACCCCGTTCACTCCCCAACCAACAAGCAGTGAGCAACATGTTCACTTCTCAACCAATCCAACCAAACCATTCCAACATTTTTGATAAAGTCTACCCCTCCTGTGAAATCACCAGGTATTATCCATAACTGGGGACACGGCTATTCGAATAGTTTTATACTCTACAGAGGTTGTACAGCTCGACCCACAAGAGATAACCATCTTACAATGTCATGCATTTCACGCTTCCGAAGGCGTGTGACTAAGTGATTATCACAAGGCTTTTACAAAGCTCTGTTTTGACTCGGTTCTGCTCGCTAAGGATTCGCCTACCCGACCTCCTCTTGCGCCACTTATCAACCCAAACAGAACCATCTCAAAGTATTGCTAATTAGTTGGCCCAGTCCACCCCATAAATGGACTTGTGGTTGCACGGTATGACCCAGATCAATGGTGCACAAAGTTAAGTCCTTAAAGACTACTCAGGCGAGACTTTCCGCACCCATCTTTACCACCGACCACTCGCCCGAGCATAAATCATTTTCGTTCAACCCCGGCCAAATGGCAACCCTTGCCATGGCACAACAAATTTTATCAACAGTGGCTCCGCCACAATTCCATAATTCATTAAGTTAGGTTCAATCATTCTTTGAGTAAGTGATCATAAATCCATCGCGACTAAGCAAGGCTAAGCATAATACAACCCAAGTTGGTAGTGTAATAATGTTCTACTAATAATTAACCATCCTAAGGTGTCCAAGGAACTATGTCATTCAAGGGTACATGTCATTCTCAATTTATCAAGGAGGCATAATGGCAATTAGGTAATTAACTATTCCCAAAACCATTTTTATACAATTAGCCATGCATGTTTATATCAAACAATATAATTTTATAAATTGGGTACGACATGATCAAAGATCTACGACTTGCCTTCGTTGAAGAGTTGAGATGCTTCGGTCGTCAGATCTAAGAATTCTTCCGAAACACCGAAATCTATATGTACAAACAAAACCAAATAAATAAAATAATTCCAAATAAAATCCAAATAATTGTAAAATAAGCACCAACATTAAGATAATGAATTTAGAAATTTGAATCACGCGAATCGGAGTTCGAACAGAGGAGAATGGGCTCCCGGAAATTTCAAAAAAACATCAAATGATAAAATTAGGATTTTTTTTGATTTTTTGGATTTTTCGGACTAAATTTAGTAAAGGAAATTCAGTTTTATGCGTCGGATGACGTCAGCAACGGGATTTAATAAATCGGCCGAATTATTTTTCCAACTAAAAACTGGAATATGCCACGCGGGCGCTGCATGGACTGCCACGTAGGCATGCCAACGTGGCCGGGACGTGTTGCCACGTAGGCATTGCCACGTAGACATCCGGCGGCGGCGCCCACGGCCGGAGGCTCCTCCGGCGAGCAAGGTGAGGTGGAGAGGGGTGGCGAGGCTTCAGGGACGAGCGGCAAGCGCTGTACTGAAGAGAGTGGCCGAAGTGGGGGCGCCGGCGAGAAAGGAGGTGGCGGTGAGGCTCCGGGTGGCGGCGCAAAGCTTCGGGAGGGAGAGAAAGTGGCGAAACAAAGGGAGAAGACGGGAAGGGGAAGGAAGGTGAAAGAAGGAGCCGGTGCGGGGACTTTATAGCGAGGAGGGGAGGTGAGCACCAGGTGGGGACGAGGGAATCCGGGGCGGCGACGAGATGGCGGCAGCGATGGAAAACGGGGGAAGGCGAGAATCAAGGCGTGGGAGGACAGCGTCGTGAGGAATCCAGGACGGAGAACGCAGGATGCGATGGAATCTAGACCATGATAATGGCGAGAACCAAGTCTGTAGAAGGACCTGGGGAGAAGAAGGTGGCGATCGCATGGGGTGACGTCTGGGGCCGGACCTGATGAGAGAGCGGGAGTCTGTTGAGTGGGCCAGGAGGCTGGGCCTCGGGCGAAAAAGGGGAGTGGGCCAGGAAGAATTCGGCCCAAGCCGACAAAGGTGAATTAAACTCCTTTTTGAATTACAGAAAAGAAAAGAAATATAAAGGTTTTTTAGAAAATAGAAGATAGGGTCCAAAAATTCCAAGAAAATACACAGAAATTCCTAGAAGCGTTTAGAACTTAATAAAAATACTTTTAGCTTAACCTTAGCTTTTAATTTTGCACATAAATTACTTTTATTTTCGGGACAAGAGGAAAAACAATTTTTAAATTCTAGAAAATCCAAGAAAATACTTAAAATAATATTTTTGACTTTAAATCCAAATAAAATCTAGAAAACTTGAATAAACCAACTTTTGAATTTAATGAAGTTTGATTAATTCAAATTAAACTGTTTCTGATTTCTAAATTTCAAGTTAAGCTTTAGCAACTTAATAACATCAAATGGTTATTTTTATTTTTGCAAGGTTTTCAAAAACCCAGAAAATTGGGATGTTACAAACCTACCCCACTTAAAGGGAATCTCGATCCCAAGATTCAGGCTGACTAGAGAATATGTGCGGAATCTCGGCCTGCAGTTCCTCTTCACGCTCCCAGGTGGCTTCCTCTTCAGTGTGATTGCTCCACTGAACTTTGCATAAACGGGTGATCTTGCTCCTAGTCACACGCTCTGCTACTTCCAAAATTTTGATAGGTTGCTCCTTGTAAGTGAGATCTTCATGTAGATCCACTAGTTCCAATGGCATCTGCTCCTCTGGCACACACAGATAATTCTTCAATTGAGACACATGGATGACGTCATGCACATCTGACAGCTGGGGTGGGAGCTCCAATTTGTAAGCAACTTCTCATCTTCTGACTAGAATTGGAAAGTGGCCAATGTATCTTGGTAAAAGCTTCCCGCTTACTCTGAAACGACGCATTCCTTTGAGAGGTGAAACCTTCATATATACGTGATCTCCAGGTGCAAAAGCTAGATCTCTACGACGGTTATCAACATAAGTCTTCTGCCTGGTCTGACTAGTTCTCAGCTTTTCTTTGATTGATCTAACTTGATCTTCGTCCTTCTTCAGGATTTCTGGTCCAAGCACTTGTACTTCGCCTGATTCAGTCTAATACAAAGGTGTTCTGCACTTTCTTCCGTAAAGAGCTTCAAATGGGGACATCTACAGACTAGATTGATGAATCTTGTTGTATGAAAACTCTACAGATAGCAGCATTTGATCCCAACTGGTCAGGTTTGCTAGAGCGCAGGCTCTCAACATATCTTCAAGGATTTGATTTACCCTTTCTATTTGCCCATTTGTATGTGGATGGTAAGCTGTACTAAAATTCAAATTATTGTCCAAAACGTTGTGCATCTTCTGCCAGAATCTTAAGGTGAACTGAGATCCTCGATCTGACACAATCTTCTTTGGTTCACCATGTAGACACATTATCCTTGCCATGTACAATTCTGCAAGTCTGTCTCCTGAGTAGGTGGTCTTAACTAGAATGAAGTGAGCAACTTTTGTTAGGCGATCCACAATTACCCAGATAGAATCATAGCCAGTCCTTGGCAGACCGGTGATAAAATTCATGCCAATTTCTTCCTATTTCCATTCAAGTACACTTACTTAAAGGTTGCAAGAGTCCAGCAGGTCTCTGATGCTCAATTTTAACTCGCTGGCAAACATCACACTGAGCTACATATTCTGCAATCTCACGCTTCATGCTAGGCCACCAATAAAACCCTTGAGATCATGGTACATCTTCGTGCTTCCGGGGTGAATGGAGTACAAGGTTTCATGAGCTTCCTTGAGTATCAACTGCTTAAGCTCCTTCTGGTCCGGTACATAAATACGTTTATCAATCCAAATGGTGCCTTGCTTATCTTCTGAAAATCTTAGGGCTTTACCCTTCTTCATGTTACTCTTGATCTCTTTGATATCTGCATCTTCTATCTGAGCTGTCCTGATCTGATCTTGTAGGGTTGGTTGCACTTCTAGAGCAGCTAAGTAACCTTCTTCAACCAACTCAAGCTTGAGCTTCTGAAATTCTGTATGCAGTGCTGGCTGACTTTCCTTTATCATCAGAGTATTGCAGTAGACCTTTCTATTCAAAGCATCCACTACTACATTAGCTTTGCCTGGATGATAATGGATTCATATGTTGTAATCTTTGATCAACTCCAGACATCTTCTTTGCCTCATATTAAGATTAGTTTGAGTGAAAATGTACTTCAAGCTCTTATGGTTAGTATAAACTTCACAGTGATTACCAATGAGGTAATGACGCTATATCTTCAAAGCATGCACTACGGCAGCTAACTCTAAGTCATGTGTGGGGTAATTTACTTCATGAGGCCTCAACTGTCGTGAAGCATATGCTACTACCTTTCTTTCTTGCATCAGGACACAACCGAGACCTAGTCGTGATGCATCACAGAAAATCTCAAAATCCTTCTGAACATCCGATAGAATCAACACTGGTGCGGTGGTCAAACGCTTCTTTAATTCTTGAAAACTTTGCTCACATTTTGGCGTCCAAGCAAATTTCTTTTCCTTCTTCAACAACTGAGTGAGGGGTCTTGTCATTTTGGAGAATCCTTCTATAAATCGACGGTAGTAACCTGCCATACCAAGGAAACTTCTGATTTGGGGTACTGTCTTGGGTGACTCCCAGTTGAGCACATCATTGACTTTGTTAGGGTTGACGACGACTCCTTCTGCAGACATGACGTGTCCCAAGAAGGTAACTTCCTTCATCCAGAACTCATACTTGTCGAATTTAGCATAGAGTTGGTGGTCTCTAAGCTTATTCAGGATTAAGCGAAGGTGTTCTTCATGCTCTTCTTTACTCTTAGAGTATACTAGAATATCGTCAATAAAGACAAGGACAAATTTATCCAAATACTCCATGAATACTTTATTCATCAAGTTCATAAAGTAAGCAGGGGTGTTGGTCAATCCAAAAGACATGACCGTGAACTCATATAGTCCATATCGGGTTGAGAAAGCTGTTTTGGGAATATCCTCCGGCAAATCTTCAACTAATGATATCCTTGACGAGGATATAATAATCCTCATTTTATCTTTTATCTATATTTCTTATTAAAGGTAAATATGACGTCATATGGTCCCTGAGTATACCCCTTAAATGTTATAAGGGAAGAGCCTACTGGATGGTCGTAAGTTCTTCTACGACCACCCCCATAGTCGTAAGTTATGCTCGACTACCCTATAGTCGTAAGTCTTGCTCGACTACCTCATAATCGTAGGTTCTTCTCGACTAGGTCATTTATGACCACCCTATGATCAATTAAACCTCTGAGACAAGTAGGCCCAATTGATTAAGGGATTCAACGATCATCATCTGTTGTTACTCTACCAAGTAATAGCACGTAATGCTCCATTATCTACGGTATATAGTTTGTTAGGCGGCGTGGAGGAGTTAATACGCGGTGATTACTACCAACGCGTCGCCGTTCTGAGGATGTGATGAGGCGCCGCTTCACCTGGAGAAACTGCCGCTCCTTCACGTACTATATAAAGGCGACAATCAGAGAGGGAAGGGAGGATGAGAAATACAAGCACTATCATCTGTAATAGTCTGAGTTTTTCCCCTGATTGTTCAGAATACACTCAATACCATACACACACAGGAGTAAGGTTATTATTCTCTCCGGAGAAGGCCTGAACCTGTATAAAAATCCCCGTGTCAATCTCTCTGCGTGATTTCATTCTAGGAGACCCCCCGAATCAAACAATCTTTACGTAAGTTCGGTTCTAAAACACCGACAATCCTGATCTTAAATCTATCTTGGAGAACACTCCGACTTCCTTTAACTGGTCAAACAAATCATCAATCCTGGACAAAAGGTATTTGTTCTTGATGGTGACTTCATTGAGTGAGCGGTAATCCACACATATTCGCTGGGTACCATCCTTCTTTGCAACAAAGATCACTAGGCTCCCCAAGGTGAAGAACTTGGTCGAACAAATCCTTTATCTTGTATTTCCTCAATCTGCTTCTTCAGCTCGACTAAATCGTCCACCAGCAAATGGTAGGGTCTCTTGGAAATGGGTGTAGTTCTCGGAACTAGGTTGATGACAAACTCTAGGTCTCTGTCCGGTGGCATTCTAGGAAGGTCATTAGGAAAAACATCTGGAAATTCTCTGACTACTAGCATATCTTCCAAAGATACAGCCTTGACACTACAAACTAGTGCTCCATCATACATTTCAGTGGAGGCTTCAAATTTTACTTTGGTTCCAACTGGACTGACCAAAGTGATGCTTCTACCACCGCATTCCAAAATTGCTTGGTGATTAGCAGGCCAATCTATACACAAGATCACATCTAGGGACTTGGTGTCGATGATTATGAGGTTGACTACAAATTCTACCCCTTCTATTGTCACTTTAACTTTTGGGAAACCTTGGTTCGTACTCAACTCCAAACTGGGAGATTGAACCAATAAAGCAGTTTTAAGGGTCGAAACCTCTAACTGATGCTTTGCAGCAAAAATCCGAGAAACAAACGAATGCGAAGCTCCATAATCAAACAAAACAGTAGCAGGTGCTGAATTTACTAGGAACTTACCCAGCACGATGTTCGGGGCTGTCTGGGCTTCCTCCACTGTGACATGGTTCACACGGCCTCTCCTAAAAGGCTGAGGGGTCTTGGCTGGTGCAACTGGAGTCTGGGGTGCTTCACGTCCTGCTCCTGGTATGGGGGTTCTGGTCGGTGTAGCTCCCAAGTTGAATTTGACAGGTGATGAACCTTGCTTCAGGCGATTGTTGGCATAGTGTCCCGATTCTTGTGGTTAAACAGTGATTCTGCGACATGATTGTTGTTTCTTGGTTGCTGGTTGTTGGTGTTGCTGTTGCCAAAGCTACAAAATCCTGGGGCAGATGGGCGAGGTGCTGTCACAGGGGTCCTGGATGCAGTAGGAGGAGCGAAGCGGTCAGGGTGCTGCACATTCATTCTGGCTCTCTGTGGGTGACTTTGGTGAGCATTATACTGCATCTTCTTCCTCTTACGAGATTCATAATGCTGACATTGAGCATCCTCCTACACGAGGGACTTGTTGACCATCTGCTGAAAGCTAGGGTAGTCAACTGACACTAACTACACCTTAATGCTAGGGTCCAGTTCTTCCATGAAGCGCCAAATCTTTGCTTCCTCATTTGCAACATCCGCTGGTGCGTACCTTTATAGTGAGTGAATCTGTTGAGATATTCTAACACACTGAAAGTTGCCCTACTGTAGCTTATGGAACTCCCTCTTCTTCATCTCCATCATTCTCATAGGGATGTGTGTTGTACGGAAAGCAGCAGAAAACTCCTGCCAAGTAATGGCCTGAACGTTCTAGTGAGCTGCACAGTAGTTTTCCCACCAAGTTCCTATAGTTCCGTTGAGTTGGTGAGCAGCATAGAGTACTTTTTCTTGGTCATTGCACTGAGCCAAGATCAGTTTCTTCTCAACATTCTTAAGCCAGTCATCAGCTTCTAAGGGATCCATTGAGCCGGCAAAGGTTGGTGGCCTGGTTCTCATGAACTCTCCCAGTCTGGACTGAGGTGGAAAAGCGGTAGCTGGAGCTGGGGCTGGTGTAGGCTGATTAATTTGGTTCTGAGCAAGTGCCTGAAGTAGTTGCAGTTTCATGGCCATCATTTGCTCTAGGTTTGACGGGGCCTGACCGGGGGGTGTTGTGCCCGGATTAGCACTGGTGTTGGGATCCATGGGTCCACTTTGACTTGCTGAGTTGCGGGTCTGAACCATCCACACAAATCTTCCTAGGTTTAATAGATGAGAAGAAGAAAGCACAAAAGGTGAGAGGGAAAACCACAAAAAGTGAGAGGGAGCAAGGGACAAAGACGGATCAACCTAATTGGGGAAAGTCGGTTTAACCCAACGAACAAATAGCTGAAAAGTTATTAAGAGGCAACAAAACTCAAGCTGAAGGTCCTATTAATCGGACTAAACGATACTGAAACTTAGAAGGGTAACCTCTACTAAAACACTTCTAATCTAACTCATATGGAAGGTCGACTTTAAACAAAGCTCAATCCTATCGAGATTACTTGAGATGAGAAGGGTCAATTTAAATTTGAAAACAAAGTTTCGGAGAAGATAAGAGGTAAGAGTCTAGGAACAAGATGAGAAAAGATTAGATTAAGATGAGAGGAGAATAACTATTCATGTTAATCTTGTTGGTTTGATTTATAAAATAAATTTTGAAACCATTGATTAAAACGACCATGCTAACTATGGTTGTGTCCTACAGTCGATATGGCTCTGATACCATCTCTGTCGGAACTCCGGATATGCCACTCCGAGACCCTCTATGTATTCTGAACTAGTCCCAGATCAGTAGCTAGCTCACACAGTTGCAACATTGATGTAATCATATCCATACAACAAAACAACGGATGAAGCAGACAAATTAATATTACTTAGTAGCAAAAGGACCTTATGGTCAAGTCTTACAGAGTTGCCACGCAGGGCTTAACAGCAAAAGACAAACTTGCAGCGGTGAACATCTCGTGGTAGCCATCCGATGTGCCCACAGGCAATCGAGCGGAGGACACGACCTAGTTTGCAAAGTCTTCGTAGTAGTCTTCCTCGTAGAACTCGATGGTCTCTGGTTCTTCCTCAGTGACTGATCAACAAATGACGTATAGTCGTGAGTACATAAAGTACTCAGCAAGTCGTAGGGAAATGTATGCAAATAATATTCATGCAAGGCTTGACAATGATAGCTTTATGGCTATTTTGCAGAAAGCAATATTAACAGTAAATACAGTTTAAAAAAATAATACATAATTAATTAAGTTTCTTTAAAACAACTAGTGAACACTCCGTTCACTTCCCAACCAACAAGTAGTGAACAACATGTTCACTTCTCAACCAATCCAACCAAACCATTCCAACATTTTTGATAAAGTCTACCCCTCCTGTGAAATCACCAAGTATTATCCATAACCGGGGATATGGCTATTCGAATAGTTTTACACTTTACAGAGGTTGTACAGCTTGACCCACAAGAGATAACCATCTTATAATGTCAGGCATTTCACGCTTCCGAAGGCATGTGACTAAGAAAGCGGCGGAACGGAGGGAGAAGACGAGAAGGGGAAGGAAGGGGAAAGAAGGAGCCAATGCGGGGACTTTATAGTAAGGAGGGGGAGGCGAGCACCGGGCGGGGACAAGGGAATCCAGGGCAGCGACGGGACGGTGGCGTCAGCGGAAAATGGGGAAGGAGCGGGAATCTGGGACGACGACGGGACGGTAGCGTTGACAGGAATCCAGGGCGGAGAACGTGGGATGTGATGGAAGCTAGACCGCGGCAATGGCGGAACCGGGTGCAGCCGAAGGACCGGGGGAGAAGAAGGTGAGCAATGCGCATGGGCTAACGGGCGGGGCCTCGGGCGCAATGACAGAGAGCGAGAGCGGCGCTGAGCGGGCCGGGAGGCTAGGCCTCGGGTGGAAAAGGGGAGTGGGCTGGGAAGAATTCGGCCCAAACTGACAAAGGTGAATTAAATTCCTTTTTGAATTACAGAAAAGAAAAGAAATAGAAAGGTATTTTAGAAAATAGAAGATAGGGTCCAAAAATTCCAAGAAAATACACAAAAATTCTTAGAAGCATTTGGAACTTAATAACAATACTTTTAACTTAACCTTAGCTTTTAATTTCGCAAATAAATTACTTTTATTTTTGGGACAAGACGGAAAACAATTTTTAAATTCCAGAAAATCCAAGAAAATACTTTAAATAATATTTTTGACTTTAAATCCAAATAAAATCCAGAAAACTTGAATAAACAAACTTTTGAATTTAATGAAGTTTGATTAATTCAAATTAATCTGTTTCTGATTTCTAAATTTCAAGTTAAGCTTTAGCAACTTAATAACATCAAATGGTTATTTTTATTTTTGCAAGATTTCAAAAAGCCCAGAAAATTGGGATGTTACAATGTCTAACAAGGGAGGAGGATCTAAGCTACAGGTTATTTTCAGCATCAAGTAGATTTTATTTGCAATATCATTATGTATTACTTTGCAACAGAAGTTTAAAGAGTTGTTAAATAGATAAAGGACAACAATTAAGTAATTGAATAAATAACCTCTCACAACCCTCCTCGGTTGCGAGCAACATTTTTTTTCAGCCATAAGCATGGCACTCAATTCAAATATAAATCAACAAACCATTTTCCAACGAAACTGTTTTTGTGAAAACCAAGACTATACCCATTAAGACTGTATTAAGCACACTCATGACTGTTAGCACAACTATTTAAATAGATTTACACTCTGTAGAGGTGTACAACTTTACCCACAGCACAAGAATTCTGTAGTTTATTCGGCATCCGTCGATACCACCGCTCACTACCATTAGTAAGCAACCTAGAGCACGTGTTGAAACCTTCACTGTTGGTGATATGCCCTAGGGGCAATCATAGAGATAATTGTATCATGTCTATGTTTATGAGTTATAGAATAAATGTTATTATGTTCCTTGAATGAATTATCAGTTATAAAGATTAACAAGTATGTGACTTGTTGGTAAAGCTCTTTAACTTATATGATGTCATTCTACATGTATCATGGGTCAGGTGTCACTGGTCGGAACACTAGTGACTTATTGACCAGCACATGTATTGATTGATGACCATGTTTCACCGGTCATAGATATGGGGATATCGAATCAATAATATGAACACATGTTAGAGAACATGGTGTTGGATTGACCCATCTTGAGACACTATTGAGATTGTTATGATTTTATGTGTCATCAGTTGGTCTCAAGCAATGATGATGTACAATCCTTATACCTGAGACCAGCATGGTTTCCTACATGTGCAATAGTACACTTGTGAGATACATCTCTCACACTTCTCATAATATTATATAACTCGCCCACGTCAAAAACTAAGTTTTTTATTTTTATACAAAATAACAGAGGTAAACCTCTTCTGGACTTTGTTTTCAAAAACCCCCAAACTCATATTTATCATGTCGTCCTTTTTACAAATTTTATGAAAGACTATAGCCCGACTAAGCAATTGTGCAATATTCGCACACAAAACTCCCGAGTTGACATCATCTATTATCTAAACCATAATCTAATGGCTACAATAGTAAGGACATCAAAATTTCAAGGAGGTTCATGCATGGAATAGGATTACAACTACCGTTGTCCCAAACATATATAGCAATTTTATATCAAACATACATGTATGCATAATAGATTTTGCAAAAAGAAGTACAATAATTAAAACAATAGGATCAACATGGTCAAAGGGGGTACTTTCCTTGCCCTGGTTTCTTTGAATACAAACATGGAATATCGTCGTAAATTTCGCTAGAACAATCGACGTTAACTAAAAGAGCTAGAAACAAATTAAATATAGAACAATAATTTCAACAACAACAAAATCCAAATATTTTTGTATATTTAGTAGAGCATGATTTTAGATGAATTTAGAAAAAAAATATTCATCTCATTTGGGAGTTTCAAATCGAAGCAAATTAAAACATTTTGCTTCGATTTGAAACTCCCAAAAAAATAGGAAAGGGTGACGTCAAAAGTGTATTTTGTGAAGTTTACGCTTTCCAATAGAGAAAGCGTATTCTTCTCTTAGTTCTATTGAGGTTCACGCCTTCAATAGAGAAAGCATATTTTCCTCATAACTAAATGCAACTTTCTCATTTTTCTGGATTTTTATTGACTTACATGTGGGGCTTACTTGTTAGTGACTCATATTTTTGTTTTGTCGATTTTATTTTAATACCAGAGGCGGTCCCACATGTTATGGACTCATATTTATTAACTAATGATTAAACCTATTTCTGATTTTAATTAACTGTCAGATGGGGCCCACATGTCAGTCTCTCGGGTTTTAAAACCGAGAATAGTGCGTTGTCCCACATGTTAGTGACACATTTACTAAAAATATTTAGAATTAGATTTTTATTATTATCTTTTCAATCGGTCCCACTTTTCATTGACTGGGTACACTTAACTGTTGTCATTGAGTGCTAATCAACGTTTAAACACATGGGTCCTGCTGGTAGAGAGAGAGAGAGAGAGAGGATGGGAGGGGCTGGGCGTGTGCATGGCCGAGTGCCATGGTGAGCTCGCCAGCGGCGAGGTAGGCACAGGGAGGCTCGGGTTAGGGGCAAAATGGGTTCCTTTCTCGGCGACGATGCCACTGGGTGGTGGTGAAGGCCAGAGAGATGGCCGGAGGCGGTGATACGCCAGCGAGAAGTGGTGGAGCTCCTCGGGTCCAAAGTGGATTTCTCGATTGGAGCTAATCGACGGCGAAAGGTGGTGTGCACTGGCTCTAGGGGGTTACTGCGATGCTATTGGCAATGGCTCAGAGACCAATGGTCACCGGAGCGGCTACGACAGGGCCTCCCGCGGCGGCGCCATGATCGGCTATGGTGAAGTCTATTCTACACTGGCTAATCCTCTGATCTAATGCACGCAAAAGCTTCAGGGGACTACTAGAAGCTCACTAAGGTCCTTGACGACGTCAAGGGATGACTAGAGTGGCTTGGTGACGTTGAGCAGTGGTGGTGCAAGGATGGATCCTGGTGACGGCGTGTTCTAGGGATGGAGATGCTACAAGGAGGTGCACATTAGATTGAATGCATACTAAGGATGGTAGGGGTAGAAGGAATCGACCAAAGACTCACCGAGGTGGTGGCTAACTGGAAAATGGTTGCAGCGGCCGAAAACGAGGAAGAAGGTCGATTCGGGGGATTCCCTACGTGTGGATCATCATCAACTGAGGTAAAAGCATCAGTGAGGTATAAGACACGAAGTGGTGTGGTCAGGTGAGGTTCAAGCTCACCAGAACGTCGGGAACGCCAAGGTCCGAAGTGGAGTGTGTGTCAGAGGTGAAGAAGACGATGGTGCGTCCTTGCTACTGGGTTCCTGGAGCTACATTAAGCAAGGAAAAAGCATCAGTGAGGTAAGGGGTGCATGGTGACGCGGTTAGTGAGGGCAAGGAAGCTCACCAGAGAAGATAGCGTTGTGGAGCTCGCTTACCGGCATCGAGAATGACGCACTCGTTCTCGGTGATTCAGAGATTTAGAAGCCCAGAGAAAGTGCGAGATGGAACATGGGGCGAGCTAGAGAGATGGTGACGTGCTCGGCGGCTTAAGTAACAGTGAGTAGAGCGCGAGATGATCGACGATAAAAAGCGGCCACGGCGAGAACTTGCGCTCTCGCCTTCGGCATCTCCACCGGAGCGGAGGTTGGTGCCATTAAGGAGATGGTTAGCATGGGCGAAGCTAGACCAAGTGACAGAGGTAGGTGAGGTGCAAAAATGTTGGGCGGGGAGGCGAAACCACGGGCGAGCAGGCGAGGGATCGCTACCGAGCGGAGGCGGGCGCAAGGTGGACGAAGGCTCCTAATGAGCGGCGGGGGTTCCACTGTCGAGAGGAGGCGAGCGAGTTGGCGCAGGCTAGAGTTGGGTGAGTGAGAGTGGGCCGGCTCAGTTTCGGCCCAGAGGTCCGACAGGAATTCAAAAACTGTTTTTGAATTTCCAAAAAACCGGCTGAGTGTTTTCTGAATTTTTGTACTGAGCAAATGGATTCCAAAATTTATGAAAATGTTTGTGAGGGCTCCTGACCCAGTATAGTTGCTTATGTAAATTTTTTAGGATTTTATATTCTCTGTTATTTTCCCAAAAATTCTTACAAATTTCTATTTTCATGTAAATGCATTTTTACTTTTGATGAAAATTCACAAAACATGCTCAAATAAATTTCACTTGTGTAAACATGTCCAAAAATTATTCTCCTACCTATTTTCATTCTATTTTCCCAAAATTGGGATTTTTTGGGATGTTACAGACTCCTTGTGGCATGATACTAAAGTTTGCAAATTTTTGAAGATCATGCATCCTTCTTTGGCATGGTCTAAGAATGCTCGTAGCTCTTTTCCTTTGACATAGGATATGTGTTTATTTGGATTTATGCTTCTTGATTTGATAAAATATGTTTGATATTAATCAAACAAATGGTTTCAGTATCCCTCTGAATAAGCTTTCCATAGAGCCCAAGATCACTCAATTCTGACATTGGAGCCAAAAGTTATGACCATTTTTCTGAGTGTCACCTATGCTAAAATTCAAGGCTGGACTGACTAGCCCAGACTAACCGGGGTCTTGAATGACTGGGTCGGTTGGCTTTTTCCAAAAGGCATATTTTTTTAGTTTTCTTCCCCCTAGAAGGCCGGTCAGACTGGACCTTGTGAGGGAGGTCTGACCGGGATTGGTTGTAACGGCTAGTTTTATAGCTGTTGCACTATATCTCGGTCTAACCGGCCATTGGTTGGCGGTCAGACTAGGTTTCACTGTTTTTAGCCCTTTTAGCCTCGAACGGCTAGCTTTTGGTGTGTGAGCTATAAATACCCACCATGACCGGTTAGGAGGTAACTCTTGGCATCCCATTTCACTCTCTTGAGCTAGTGTAGCTCTCTCCTCTCAATTGTGTATGTGTTGCACCTCGTGAGCAAAGACAGAGGTCTCTAGTTGCATGTGTTGCACCTAGAGGTGGATTGTGTATCCACTTGTGCATGTGTTGCACTTTGTGATAGTCAAGCGAGCGGCTTGGCTTATTACTCTTGGTGTTTACCGACACCTTGACGGTGTGGAGGAGTCATAATCCGGTGATCTTCCCAAGAAGCATGTGAGATGCCTAGCATGTTGTGAAGGTTTGAGCTCACCTACCCGGAGAGGAAAAGAGCTACCACTAGTGGATTGAGGTGTTTGGCTTAATTCGTGGAGCTGGTCCAATTCGTTTGGGTACCTCAACTTGGATTAGGGGACACCAGCAAGTCTCCGAATACCACGGTAAAAAGATCGTGTGTCATTGTGGTTTGCTCTCTTGTGTTTTATATTCTTGTAATTTACATTCCTAAAATTGAATTGCTTGCTTGTCACCCTATGATTGCAAATCTTGACATAAACTTAGGTGGTTTGTGCACTTAGGTGAGACTAGTTGATTTAGGCTTTAATTGTGCAAAACCATTTTGATTTACGCTTCCGCATATAAAGCCGGTTTTGGCCAAAGAGAGTTTTTAAACCACCTATTCACCCCCTGTAGTCGGCCTCCTCGACCTTACAAGTGGTATCAGAGTTTGGTCTCTCATTTATTAGGCTTCATCGCTAAGAGAGTAAAGGTTGGAGATTATAGAGGTTGTGCACCCCAGTATGGTTCCAAAATTTGATGACACAAATTATGCTTATTGGAAGGTTAGAATAGCTACATATCTTAAGGCCATGAGTCCTCAAATATGGAGAGTCGTTGATGCGGGTTTTGCTTCACCTTTTGATCCACAAAACCCTACTCAAAGGGAAGAGTAAAACTTGCAACTCGATGCTCAAGCATTACATGATCTCTTTAGCGCCTTGAATGCAGATGAGTTCAATAGAGTAAGCAATTTTGAGAATGCTCATGATTTTTGGACAACCTTTATGGAAATTCATGACGGAACATCCTCGGTCATGGAAGCTAAATTGCATAGGTTGGGACTCAAATATGAGTCATTTACTATGTTGCCTCATGAGAGTATCAATGAGTTGTATTCTAGGTTGAACAATATAGTAAATGAGCTGAAAGGCCTATCTTGTGATCTAACCGATTTTGATGTTGTGCGTAAGATGCTTAGAGCTCTACCAGACAAGTATGAGACTTTGGTGACTTTATTCCTCAACTCCTCTAAATCGACAAGAATGACTCCTACCGATCTTTTGAGAAATCTCATGACAAATGAGATGTACAAGAAAGATAAAGAGGAGATCAAGGAGATAAGCTTATCTTCAAGCAAACGAATTCTTGCATTCAAGGCCAAGCTTGATTCAAGTGAAGATGAGGATAAAGAGTGACAAAATGAGGAAGATTGTGACACCGAAGAAGAAATGGTCACCCTCATAAGTAAAATGGAGAAACTCATGAAGAGGCATGATTCACAAAGAAATAGAAGCTCATCCCCCAAATCAAAGCACTACAAGATTCTCAAGTGCTATGAATGCCAAGAAAATGGACATATTGCTTCAGAGTGTCCTAATAAAGAGGAGGATGATGAGCCCAAATCATCATTAAGAAAGAAGAAGGATGACCAAACAAGAATAAAATTTACCGGGCTAGCTATAAAGGATGATCCATCAACCAACTCAAATGTAAATGAGGCTCCATCACTTTTTGACATGTCTACATGCTTCATGGCAAAAGATAACAATGAGATAAATGATGATGGTAAGTCCCTTATGATGAATCAATGGATATGCTAGAGAAGCTTAATGAATATCTTGGGAAAGAGAATGCTAAATTTAAAGCTTTGGAGAAAGAATATGCTTCTCTTCAAAATAATTATGATATGCTAAAATAAGATCATGAGTCTCTCATTATCAAGGAATTCATTAAGCCTAATGTGGATACAGGCATAACATGCGATTTACTAGATGACATGACTTGTGTAGTTGCTAGCCCTTGCATTGCATCTAAGGTTAGTATATCCACATGTTGTGATGATTTGCTAGATATAAATTGTAGCTGCAATGTGGATGCCTCTATTTTCCCTAAGCTTGTTGAGACTAAACTTGTAGAGGAAAACAAAGAGCTCAAGGTCGAAGTCACAAAGTTAAGCAATGACTTGGAGAAGTGCTACAAAGGGAAGGCCTATCTTAATAATATCTTGAGCAATCAACAAAGCTTGAATGACAAGAGAGGGATTGACTTTGTCTCTAAGAAGGAGAATAATAAGACAAAGCACAATGCAATACACTCAAAGAATTTCAAGTACTGTGATTGCCATGATAAGGGTCATTTTTGCCTCGGTGTGACCTAACAAGGTGGATAACAGGCAAATGCCACCAAGAAAGAGTCAAACCGACAAAGAGCAAGAAAAGAATATAAGGTGTGGAAGCAAAAGCCTAACTTGCTACAATTACAGGAGAAGGGACATATTGGTAGAGATTGACCCATTGGTAAAACTCCTAAACCTATCTTTATGGTGATCAATATTTGCTTAGGAAGGACATTAATGGTAGGGTAATTGATAGATATGTTAGTTCACCTAAAACTATTTCTAGGGCCATTTTGGTGCCCAAATCTCTCATGACTAATATTCATGGACCCAACCGAGTTTGGATACCAAAATGTACTTAAATGCTTAATAGCTACTTGGAGAGACATTGGAGGCTTGACTCATTCATGAAGAGGTAAATTCCACTATATATCAAATTGGAGCTAAGCATTAGGATAATCATCTCACATCATGAACCAATGTCATCTCGATAACAAGTACTTACATTGAAGCATTTAGCCCCTAGCCTTGTATAGGTTGTATTCATGAAAATCATTTCAAAATTTGTGTTCTTGTGCTTGTTAGAAAACTTTATTATCGCAATCTTGAGCAAGATGTATTGTGACACATTAAGGGGGAGTGCTAAGTCATAATCATGTATATCACATCCCTAAAGAGTGCCCAAATAAATTAAGTGCTAGCATCGATTTTCAAAATTGAGCCTTTTAGCCAAAAGTCAAAACTTTCATAATTATTAGTAATCTTGTGAAAACTAGTTGCAAAATGTATAAAAATTATTTTCAAACATTTTCCAAAGGTTTTGGATAAAAAAATCTAATTTCCAATGAAAATGAGTTTATAGTCCAAAATCTAGTTACAAGTATCTTGTTTTGGCTTTAAACTTGTATTTTGCATAGAATTAATTCTAAATGGATTTTGGAAATTGTTTCAAAACAAAAAATCTAGAGTTTGCCATAATAAACATTTCTCATATTTAAGACATTTTGAAAAGGCCAACCAATCAAAACTTATTTGATTTCGAAACTCACCGAAAAACATAACTTGACCTATATTGGTCACGTACTAGCACAAAGTGAGTGTTTGCCCCTTGGAACGGACAATTGCTATATATTGGTTCAAAATGGCATTTCAAACACATATATACCAATTTCAATCAAATAACCTTTCTTTTGCATCATTTGGCATTTTTTGTTGAAGGGTTTTAAAAGTGATCTTGTTTTCAGAAATTTGGCTCTTATTCTCCATTCTTACTTATTTTGAGCTAAAGTGGGGCAACACATTAAGGGGGAGTGGGATGAATATTATCCATGTGTATCTTACTCCTACTTTGTGGACATTTCAATATTATGCAAGTATAGTATTTTCAAAAGTGCCTTTTTTGGTCAAAAGTAAAAAAATCTGGTTTAAAAGCCCAAACTTTATGAAAAAAAGTACTTAAATATGTATTTCAAATTTTTACAATGATTTTGAACTAAAAATTACTATTTCTAAAACAAAATGACTTATTTGGCCCAAAAATGATATTTAGCGATCTTGTTTTTTTATATTAAAAGCCATATTTCTCTAAAACAAAATCCTTTGCGTTTTGAAAAAAGCTTTCAATACTAAACTCCTAGGGTTGGTCATTTCAAACATTTCTCTAGTTCAAAAGTTTTTCAAAAGACCGACCAGTTGAAAGTTATAGCATTTGAATTTCACCTAAAATCTTGAAAGGACCCAAAATGATCTAATCTTGCATATTGTGGCACTACTACAAAACAGGCTATACAAGACGCCTCATCACAGACAGTTCCAAAGGAACCATCTGTGTTATACTTATCATAGACGGTTCCTTTGGAACCGTCTATGATACGTAACTATCATATGCGGTTTATAACTAGAACCGTCTGTGATAATTTATAGACAGTTCTTAATAAGAACCGTTTGTGATAATCTCCCTCATCACATACGGTTTTTAACTAGAACCGTCTGTGAATTATCACATATAGTTCTAGTTCAGAATCGTCTATGATGAAGGATTATCCTAGACGGTTCTTAATAAGAACCGTCTGTGATATTCTGACATTATAAATACAAGGTCCCAACGGACCCCTGCCTCTTGCACCTCCACTTGCTGCTCCTCCCCCATTGCGCCACCTCCTTGCCCCTAGCACCTCCACCCTGCTACTCCTCCCCCATTGCGCCACCTTAGAGAGGAGAAGGTCGGGACCCCTGCCCCTAGCGCCTCCTCCATCTTGCTGCCTCCTCCCCTATTGCGCCACCTCTACCCTGCTGCCTGCTCCCCTCATTGCGCCACCTTAGAGAGCAGAAGGAAAGGAGGAAGCTAAAGAGAGGAGGAAGGGAGGAGAAGGAGAGGAGGAAGGGAGGAGAAGGGGAAGTAGAGGAATCTCGCGGGATATTTGGTATTTTCGTTGTGAGCTCTGAGGGTAACGATCTGTAACCCTTTATATTTGCTCTAGGTTAATCGCTAATCAATTTAAGTATGTTTGGACAATAGGAAGTGCACGGACTTGCGGTTTATTAATCTAATTTGACACTAATTTGTTACATGCGTAGCGTAGATGGACTGAAACTGGATGTACGGTGTGAATCGTGTGAGTTAAGAGTACATTAATGGTGTGTTTGCTTTTAGAAGAGCCGTCGAGCAAGATGTGTTAAGAAGGGGATAAAATTTATGTACTGTCCATGCATTGATTGCGATAATCTGAAGATGTTTAACAACCCGACGCAGATCGAAGCGCACTTGATTCGAAGGGAATTCAAAAAAGGGTATACATGTTGGACCAGTCACGGTGAAGAGCAGATTATACATGAAGTTAATAAGGACGACATCACCGAGGAAGTCAACGATATGTCGGATGTGGACTATACTTTTGATGAGGATAGGTCGCACGATGACAATCTAGATCAGATGCTACGCGATGCAGAAGAGAACTACATTGAGAGAGAGTTTTGTAAATTCAAGGGCTTAATGGAGGACTTGGTGAGACCTTTGTTCCCTGGCTGCAAGCCGGAATACATAAGGTTATCAACCGTGCTTGAACTGCTGAAATTAAAGGCAAGCAATGATTGATCCGACAAGAGTTTCACAGCATTGTTAGTTCTCCTAGCAGACATCCTTCCGGAGGGAAACGTGTTGCCCAGCACTACCTACCAAGCAAAGAAGGTTCTTTGTCTATTGGGAATGGAAGTAGAAAGAATACATGCATGTCTGAACGATTGTATCTCGTATCGTAAAGAGTATGCAGACATGCATGTATGTCCTGTATGCAAAGCATCATGATACAAGCGTAAGAATACTGCTAAGGTGAAGCAAGGACCTCCTACTAAGATGTTGTGGTATCTGCCTGTGATCCCACGTTTGAAGCGATTATTTATTTGTGTATATTGACTTGAAATAGTATTTATAATCCATACAAAGTCATGAAAGTAAAAAAAAACTCCAAGAAATTAAAATTTGGATGCATTTTGAGGGTTTGAGCAAAAAACATTCTCTCTGTAAACCTTCAAAGCTCAAATTGGCATATCTTTTAATGGAGACTCCTTTTTAGAAAAAAATTTTTGGAAAAGTTTCCTAGGAATCCAAAGTTTATTTCTACAAAATTTCAAAAATTTGGACTTGACTTGAAAGTTTTTTTTTTGACATTTTTTCACTTTGATCAACATGCTAAAAACTCAAGACTTTTACATGGTTTTGAGCTGATTTGTGGTTTTTGTATATCAACATGGATTCATAATTTGAGAAAATTTTTATTATGATTTGTGATCCTCCATAGTTTATATTAGTTATAAATGTTTTTCAGATTTATTGGATCTCAGTTAACCAGTTTTTCAACCCTTCTTCAAAGCTCAAATGGAATGTCAAAAATCTGAAAACCTAAAACCTTCAGTTTTCTGAAACTTTGTGATTTTCATATCTTCAAAATAGTTGATATTTGGGTGATACTCATAAAATAAAACTTGTTTGTATTTGTAAGGACTAGCTTCATAGTTTATCTTAGATTTTTCAGAGCTTGTTTGCCCATGTTTTTCCAATGCATAAAAGAGTCAATTGGTGATGTCTTTTTGACCCCAACAAGATTTGAAATGCACATATCTCTTTAGGAGGTGAGACCTTGAGCATTGTTTATTCATGAAAAATGTTTCTAGCTGTAATTTCTATCTTTTTTTGAAATTTTCATGAAGTTTGAACCTCTTTTGGATGTGTTACTCGTTTAAACCATTTATGCTCTCAAGTACTCCTTATATGAGCTCTTTTGCAAATTTGAAAAGTATTTTGAGGAGATTTCAAGAGTGAGCTTCTTTGAATGTATTTAAAATATCATTTCCTCATATAGCTCAAAATATGACCTTGTTTCAAGTGGTTTTAATCTTTTAGGCCATAAAGGGGGAGTTTGTGGATTTCTTGGCATTTTCTGAAAATCCTTAAAATCAAACTCTCAAATAGGTCTTATGTATTTATTTGATACACTTTATGACCAAATTAAGATGAATTTATTTATTTGATACACTTTATGACCAAATTAAGATGAATTTATCTCCAAGCTACTTCTTTTGAAAAGACTCCATTTGGCTTAGATTTATTTTGCATTTTTTGTGATTAATGCCAAAAGGGGGAGAGTTTTTGTGAGCTATGTTAAAATTTTGTCATTTATGCACATTTTGAGTGTTTCCCCAATGTATTTTCAAATCAATATCTTCTCTTGTTGTTTCACCTCATTTCGGCGCATGCCTTGAGGGGGAGCATTTCATTTATACAAATAGTCTTTCATATGCATCATATATACTGGCATGTCATACTCATGTGCAAAGCATTTCATTTATACAAATAGTCTTTCATATGCATCATATGTACTGGCATGTCATACTCATGTGCAATGTGCTTGAATTGCTCATTGACATGCATGGTTAAATAGCTTAAATTCCTATCATGTGTTGATTTATATCTATATTTAAACTCTATTATCCAAATGTGGCTATTGATAAAGGATTTGTCATCATTCCCAAGAAGGGGGAGACTGTAAGCTCAAGCTACATTAATTTGGTTTTGCTGTTTAATGGCAAATCTATATGTGAGACTAACACTTTTGTTGATATGCTATCGTTTAGTCTTATTTGGATAGAAAGATAAAAATCTTCGGAGGTATGCATTTGATGTCATATTCTTATATCTTTTTGCATTACTCGGATCAAAATATAGGTTAAACTCCACAAAAAGTCTAAGTTGGATATGTGCATATTGTTTCAACTCTTATATATATACACACACATTTACGGGGAGTTCATTCTATGTTTGTGGTTTCATTAGTATTGATCCCTTTCTTCCATCCACTTATATTGAGGATCTCTGCTTTGAAACACACCCTTAAATATATGAAGCTTTTGTTGTTGACATATACTCCTGTTGATTTAAATTCAATTATTTACAATCGGATTGTCATCAATCATCAAAAAGTGGGGAGATTGAAGGATCTAGTCCATCCATTATGTGTTAATGGTGTGTTTTGGTGATTAATGACAACCATATTTGTGGGACTAATTTTTTTTTTGCATGAGTTGGTCACATATGTTAAGTCCTATGATGATGAAGACTTTAGATATCAACATGTGTTGATGAGAACCAAGTCAAGATCCTAACATGAAGGGAGTTCATCATGTGTTGATGAATAAGATAAGGACCTGGACTTGGAGAGAACATGATCATCATCAAGTGAAAGCTCTAAGTGGTTGCACAAGACAAAGGTATAACTAGCGTAGGCTAAGGATATGTTCCTAGTCTTTTACCGGTCTCGGTGTTTGGTTGGAAGACCGAATTGCTAGTATAGGTTACCGTACTATTAAGAGGGGTCTTGTCTAGTAGCTTGAGTCTCATCATGTGTTGATAGCTTAGTTCCGCTTGCTCTAGCTCTTCTAGGTATGATGCTATTGTTTGCGAATGTGTTTTACAAACAGTTGAAGCTCATGCATTAACTCTTTGTAGCATGAGACTATAATTTGCAAATGGTTGAAGTCTATGCACCTACTCCTTGTGGCATGGTACTAAAGTTTGTAAACTTGTTTTGCAAATTGTTGAAGATCATGCAAGCTTCCTTGCATGGTCTAAGATTTGTGGTTCCTCTTTTCCTTTGACTTAGGATATGTGTTGGTTATTTGGAGTTATGCTTCTTGATTTGATCAAATGTGTGATATGAATCAAACAAATGGTTTGTGTAGCTGTCTAAATAAGCTTTCCATATAGCCCAAGATCACTCAATTCTAACATCAGAGTCAAAAGTTATGATCGTTTTTCCGAGTGTCACCTGTGCTAAAATTCGAGGCCGAACTGACTTGCCTGGACTAACCAGGGTCCAATCTGACTGCTCTGATAAGGCCAGTTTGATTGAGGTCTGGACTGACTAGGTTGGTCAGCTTTTTCCAGAGGGCATGTTTTTGAGTTTTCTTCCTCTCGGAAGGCTGGTCTGACTAGACCCTGTGAGGGAGGTCTAACCGGGATTAACTGTAACAACTAGTTTATATCTGTTGCACTATAGCTCGATCAGACCAATTATTGGTTGGTGTTTAGACTGGGTTTCGCTATTTTTCTGCCCTTTTAGTCTCCAACGGCTAGCTTTTGGTGTGTAGGCTATAAATACCCACCATGACCGGTTGGGAGGAAACTCTTGGCATCACATTTTATTCTCTTGAGGTAGTATGAGTTTCTCCTCTCAATTGTGCATTTGTTGCACCTTGTGAGTAAGGAGAGATGTCTCTAGTTGCATTTGTTCCATCTAGAGGTGGATTGTGTATCCACTTTTGCATGTGTTGCACTTCGTGAGAGTCAAGCGAGTGGCTTGCTTATTAATCTTGGTGTTTAACGACACCTTGACGGTGTGAAGGAGTTGTGATCCGGTGATCTTCTCAAGAAGCTTGTGAGAAGGATCAGCGTGTTGTGAAGGTTGAAGCTCACCTACCCACAGGGGGGAGTGCTACCACTAGTGGATTGAGGTGTTTGACTTCATTCGTGGAGCCGATCCAATTTGTTTGGGCTTACTTCAACATGGATTAGGGGAGACCGACAAGTCTTCGAACACCACGGTAAAAAGATGGAGTGCCATTGTGGTTTGCTCTCTTGTGCTTTATATTTTTGCTATTTACATTCCTAGAATTGAATTGATTGCTTGTTACTCTAGGATTGCAAATCTTGACATAGACTTATGTTGTTCATGCACTTAGTTGAGACTAATTGATTTAGGTTTTATTTATGCAAAACCATTTTGATTTACACTTCCGCATATAAAGCTAGTTTTGGCCAATGAGAATTTTTAAACCATCTATTCAACCCCCTCCAGTCGGTCCCCTCAACCTTACATCTGTGATGACTAGTTTGCCATATGTACATGGAGAGAGGAGACAGAGGAACACGTCTTTTTCCTCTCACTGTGACGTGAACAGGGGGCGGCCCATGCTAGTGGTGAAGGAGCGATGGCAAGACCCAAGGATTTTGAGGTACATTGGATTGACTGGTGGGACCACCTTGTCATGTAACGGGGAATTGACGCAATGTGTTTTTTTTAATATTAAATTTTGTGCAAAATGTGTAGTTTGCGAATGGACCTTAAAGGTGTATTTTTTTTATAGTTTTGATAACATATGTATAGTTTTGCGAAATTTTACTTTTTCATTTAATTTTAGCTTTCTCCGAATAGATTAGTTTGAGTGGGATAAATGACCCCTTCATACAATGATGATAGAAGTAAATCATAGCTCATCACTTAACTTCGAAAAATTCTATGGACACAACAACTTATGTATGAAGTGCACAGAAAGTAGTCCTCTTTCACATGAGCACATTCTGGCTTAAGGGAAGATGTCTCCACTACATGATCCAAAAAATATAGCCCTAAAACCAAATCCTAAAGTAAGAGCAAACCCAAAAATTTGCTCCATGATAGATGCTAAACTAGAAGTTCTTTGACGTGTAAACGCAGCTAAATTTTGACTCTTAACAATTTCTACTACTTAAAAGAACGTGTTGGTGAGTGGTATGTTCATCCGTCGTCTCGTTTGAAAAAAACAACGTGCGCCACTAGGTGGGCCTAGCCTCTCTATGATATTTCTCCTTCTGTAAACTGCTAGCACTAAGAAAAACCGAAGTAACTGGAGGAACCAAATATTACTATCTAACCAATGAACCCTAACAAACTCGAAAATTGTATACCCACCCTTGTTGGTGATATGCCCTAGAGGCAATCATAGAGATGATTATATCACATCTCTGTTTATGAGTTATTGAACAAATGCTATTCTGTTCCTTGGATGAATCATTGGTTATAAGATTGACAAGTATGTGACTTGTTGGTGAAGCTCTTTTAACTTATATGATGTCATTCTAAAAGTATCTCTGGTCTGATGTCATTGGTCGGAACACCAGAGACCCTATCAACCAGCACATGTATTGATTGATGACCATATTTCATCGATCATAGATATAGGGATATCGAATCAATAATATGAACACATGTTAGAGAACATGGGGTTGGATTGACCCACCTTGAGACACTTCTGAGATTGTTATGATTTTATGTGTCGTCAGTTGGTCTCAAGCAATGATGATGTATAATCCTTAGACCTGAGATCAGCATGGTTTCCTACATGCGTAAGAGCACACTTTGGGGTTGCCAAACACTATTCCATAACTGGGTAGTTATAAAGGTAGCTTTTAGGTATGCTGTGAAACATGCGGAGGAATGTGGCTGGTCGGATATAGGATTTGCCCCTCTAACATAACAGGAGAGATATCTCTAGGCCCCTCGATGTGGTCAGATAAAGAAAGTGCATGGCCATGCCACTAGTGGTCGAAGTGTTTGACCACATAAAGTTATCCGACACTTGATCGAGAAAGTATTGAACAGTCTATGGACAACAATATCTCACCTAGAGTTCAACCAGATATCGTGAGGCAAAGGGAGTATACACGAGAAGGTCGTAGAGTTCAATCAGATACGGACTATTCGTATGGAGATACGAGCTGGTCATAGGTTGGTCGAACATGATCACTAAGTGGTCGAAACCTGGTCATAAGGAGCTACGAACTGATCGAGACCAAATAAGAACTGGTCGTATAGAGATACGAGTTGGTCGTTAGTGATATGGACCTGGTCGTAAATCATATTGCATTAAGGTTCGTCCAATATAATTCGTGTGTATTCGGGAATCGTTATGTTCTGCTAGGAGCCGCTAACAACTCGTGATCGGAAAGGAGTTTCCGAGTCACAACCGATTACACATAAACCTAACGGGTCACACACTTAACGGGTTGGAACAATCCAATACGGATACGATTCGTCAAACATGTTCAGATAGGATCCGTCGCGGGCACTATATAAGGAGGTGCTTGAGGCCATTGGGAGAGGTGAGGTGAAGTCGAGATGTGAGAACGTGAGCTCTACCGAATCCCTAGCCGTCATCTTCTTGAGAGAGCTTTCCCGTGCAAGTTGGTGCTAGCATATCGGCTTACGGAGTTCCTTCCCTGGAAGTGTGAATACCGTAGAGGCGCTACTGCGGTTGCTATTGCGCTTGAGGAGGATCCACGATCTTCACAAGGAACTGCAGAGGTTGCTGGAGGAGATGATCGACTTGCGAGGACGCTGGACGATGGCCTACGACCACTACATCGACTTGCTCTTCGTTGGACTAGGCTGCTCCAACTCTTCTTCTGTTGCACTGCGCGCCTGGTTTACGTGGTAGAATTTTTGAATTGTCAGCTAGCGTAGCCTACTCGTATCCCTTCAGTGGTATCAGAGCCATCCTGCATAGGTTTTTTTTATCTAGATCGGTCGTATATACTGGATATGTGGTAGTAGTAGATTGGATCTATTACTGGTTTGGTCTGGTAATCTAGATCGGATCATATGGATGGAACGATCTAGGCGCTGGTTGATAAGATCGATTGGGTGTTCAGCGGTAGTAGACGGGTCTACGAGGAGGTATGAGCTAAAGAGCACCAGATGATTTACTCAACTTGTTTTTGACTGCCTAGCATGATACTCCTACCGGTCGGAATTTCGCCATCGGAGTATGCTGCAGTGCGTGCTCGTATCAAGACAGTGATCAGATTAGTTCAGAATATGGTTAATATGATTAATCCGATGATTTCCGAGGCTTGGTTATGTGAATAAGATTCATGTCTCCGAAAATTTTTTCGAGAGCGCTGCCCTCGACCAGCGAGGGGCGCTGCCTCTTCGAACCCCGCCTGCTAATCGGCTAGCGGGACCACCGTGGTTGTAGCTGCGTTATATAGTAGTATGTGTTCATGTCGCCCGATAGAATTGGATTCTATGCATAACTCATTTTTGCAGGGATTGATGTGAATAGTATGGTCCATTGTGTATGTGATACATGAATGGATTTTCATGGCCCGCGTGTCATGCTGTGTGATAGCCATCGAGCTACATATTATTGTATAACGGCCTGTGTACCGACATGTGATGCTTGATATTATCGTCTGTAATTCATTACTAGCTCTTAGGAGTAATTACTTAGTAGATGAATACGGTCAGAGACTTCAAGCATGATGGTCGGAGGACATGAAGCATGGTGATAGAGATCGTCATGATAAGGGCTATACTATTTCACAGTTTAATTTGATTATCTGTGAATGTTTATTCCTGTGATGCTATTTCATCATATTTTATCATTAGATGTTTTAACATGGTAGAATAGTATCCCTCAAGAAAAAATTAAGTTAATTTGATGCCTTTCCAATTACTGCGACCATCACAATTTTGATCGTTAATTGGTAGGTCTACCAAAGTAGGGTGCCATTAACTATCTTAATAAGATGGGGTGGGTGTGGGACACCTATATGCATAGTGTTGGTTTAACTTGACAAGGCGATAAAAAGGGTTTTGGGCCTTGGGGCATAGTGTTGGTCGGAAGTGCATGGAGATGTCACCGATCAAACAAAAGTCATATGTGATATGATTAGCAAATGGTTGCTTACCTAAAATCACTAAGTTTCTAGTAGTGATGCCAAAGCTCACTAGGACTTAATGATTTATGGATCTTGAACTCACTATATATTGTTTGAGGGAAACATGGTTTATAGTGGGAGTATCTTTTATTGACTGTTGATGATTAAGTTCGACCAGGTATGAACTAGTCGTATGGTGATACGACTAGGTTCAGACTAGTCATATGGGGATACGACTAGGTAATATGATGATACGAGTTGGTTGTAGACTGGTCGAACATAATCACCAACATGAGTGTTTAATAGAAGATCTTACATAAACACAGTGCTACATTTTTTGCATATTCTGTTGTAGATCATGGCACCTACTACTTCTTTTGCACCTACCTTTAATTTACGATCTATTCTTGAGAAAGAAAAGTTGAATGGTTCAAACTTCATTGGCTAGTTTTGTAATTTGAGAATTGTTCTCAAACAAGAAAAGAATGAATATGTTCTAGAGAGTCCCTATCCTGAGGAACCGAATGATGATGCTACTCGAACCGAAAAGAATGCTTATGAGAAGTATTGCAATGACACAGTCGATGTGCACTACTGCACTGGCTTATGCTTGCAACCATGAACTCTGAGCTTCAGAAGTAATATGAGACCACAGACGCTTACAATATGATTGTGGGTCTGAAGGGTATGTTTCAGGATCAAGCAAGGGCAGAGAGGTTTAATACCTCTAAGGCATTGTTTTTTTAGGCTATCGGAGGGCAACCTGGTCAGTCCTCATGTGATCAAGATGATTGGTCACATTGAGAGCTTGGAAAAGCTCGGTTTTCTCCTTAGCCAAGAGTTGGCTACTGATGTGATTCTCTAATCGTTCCCTGCGAGCTTTGAGCCAATCATATTGAATTTTCATATGAATGGCATAGAGAAGTCAATGACCGAGTTACATGGCATGCTTAAAGGTGCTAGGGAAAGCATCAAGAAAAGTTCTAATCATGTGATGATAGTTCAAAAGACTACAACCTTCAAGAAGAAGGGTAAATCAGGAAAGGGGAAAGGCAAAGGAAAGACTCAAGATGAGATTGAGAGTCTCAAGGCTAAGCTTAAGAAGCTTAAACTTGGTTCCAAGCCTGACACAGAATGTTACCATTGTCATGAGACTGTGCATTGGAAGAGAACTGCAAGAAGTACTTAGCAGAAATGAAAAAAAAACAAAGGAAGTAAGACTTCCAGTTCAGGTATAAATGTTATACAAATTAATCTTGCTACTTCTTTGACCAGTTCTTGGGTATTTGATACCGGGTCGGTTGCTCATATTTGCAATTCGATGCAGGGACTGATAAGGAGTAGAAGCTTGGCAAGAGGAGATGTTGATCTTCGTGTGGGTAATGGAGCAAGAGTTGCTGCATTAGCTATTGACACTTTACCATTAGCTTTACCCTCAGAATTAGTTATGGAACTAAATAATTATTATTATGTTCCAGCCTTAAGCAAAACATTATTTCTGCTTCTTGTTTGGGAGCAGATGGTTATGAGTTCAGAATAAAGAACAATTGTTGTTCAATTTATTTTGAAGATATGCTTTATGGCCATGCTCCATTGGTGAATGGATTGTATGTTTTGAATCTTGAGGATGAGCCCATCTATAACATTAATGCTAAGAAACTTCGACCTAACGATGTAAATTCCACTTTCATTTGGCATTGTCGTCTTGGTCATATAAATGAGAAGCGCATGATGAAGCTCCATAAAGATAGTCTTCTAAACTCATTTGATTTTGAATCATTTGAAACATGTGAATCTTATTTACTTGGCAAGATGACAAAGGCACCCTTCACGACCAGAGGTGAGAGGGCGAATGACCTGTTGGCCCTCATACATAAGGATGTATATGGTTCGATGAGTTCTCCGACCAGAGGTGGTTTTCAGTACTTCATAACTTTTACTAATAATTTCAGTAGATATGGCTATGTTTACTTGATGAGACATAAGTCGGAATCTTTTGAAAAGTTCAAAGAATTTCAGAATGAAGTGCAAAATCAACTTGGCGAGACAATCAAATATCTATGATATGATCATGGAGGTGAATATTTGAGCTATGATTTTGGTGATCATCTAAAGAAGTGTGGAATTGTTCCACAGCTTACTCCGCTGGGAACACCTCAATGGAATGGGGTGTCAGAACGACGGAACCGAACATTGTTGGACATGGTTCGGTCTATGATGAGCCAATCTGATCTCCCATTGCAATTCTGGGGATACGCTCTAAAAACAACAACTTTCACTTTACATAGGGTTCCATCAAAAATTGTTGAGAAGACACCATATGAGATATGGAACGGAAAGAGTTTTGGACTGTCTTTTCTCAGGGTATAGGGTTGTGAGGTATATGTCAAACGTTTGACGTCTAATAAACTCACACCCAAGTCCAATAAGATCTTCTTTGTGGGGTATCATAAGGAAACTAAAGGATATTATTTTTATAATCGGGTTGATAACAAAGTGTTTGTTGCCCGTAATGGTGTCTCCTTAGAGAAATGGTTTCTTTCCAAAGGAGTAAGTGGGAGCAAGGTGCAACTCAAAGAAATTCGGAAACCATATGAAAATGTTTCAACTCCAACTGAACCTCTACAGGATGAACAAAATATTGTTGAATCTGTAGATGAGGCATTAGCCCCATGTAGATCAAAAAGGCCACGTCAAATGCCTATAAGGTATGTGCATGGCGTTTTTTTATTGAATAATGATGAGCCTAAAACTTATGCGGAAGCGATAGTGGACCCAGACTCTGAGTCTTAACATGAAGCCATGAGATCCGAAATAAAGTCCATGCATGACAGTCAAGTTTGGAACTTGGTTGATGCAGCTGATGGTGTTAAAACCATTGAGTGCAAATGGATTTTTAAGAGAAAGATAGATACGGATGGAAATGTTCCCATTCATAAGGCACGGCTGGTTGTGAAGGGTTTCAAACAAATTCAAGGTGTTGATTATGATGAAACCTTCTCGCCCGTCGCTATGCTTAAATTTATCCGGATCATTCTAGGTATTGCTGCGTATTTCGATTATGAGATATAGCAAATGGATGTCAAAGCAACTTTCCTAAATGGAAACCTAAGTGAGGATGTGTACATGACACAACCTGAAGGTTTTGTCGATCTAAAGGAAGCTAGAAAGGTATGTAAGCTTAATAAATCTATCTATATATTGAAGCAAGCATCTCGGAGTTGGAACATTCGTTTTGATGAAGTAGTCAAAAGGTTTGGCTTCATCAAGAACGAAAAAGAACCTTGTGTTTACAAGAAGGTTAGTGGGAGCAAACTTGTGTTTCTGATCTTGTATGTGGATGGCATACTACTGGTCGGAAATGATATTCCAATGCTTGAATATGTTAAAACTTCATTAAGAAATAGTTTCTCAATGAAAGATTTAGGAGATGCAACATATATTCTTGGTATAAGGATCTATAGAGATAGATCTAAAAGGCTAATTGGATTAAGCCAGGATATGTACATAGACAAGGAGTTGAAACGGTTCAACATGCAAGATTCCAAGAAAGGTTTCTTGCCCATGGCATATGGCATTAATCTTAGCAAGAGTCAGTATCCTACAATCACTGATGAGTGAGACAAAATGAGTAGAATCCCATATGCTTCGGCTATTGGATCTATCATGTATGCCATGCTATGTACACGACCAGATGTGTCGTATGCTCTAAGTGTTACTAGCAGATATCAGCCAGATCCAGGTGAAGGTCACTGGATAACAGTCAAGAATATCTTTAAGTACTTGAGAAGGACTAAGGATGCATTCCTTATTTATGGAGGTGAGGAAGAGCTAGTCGTAAATAGTTACACCGATACTAGCTTCCAAACCTACAAGGATGGTTTTAGATCGCAATCAGGGTTTGTGTTCTGTTTGAATGAAGGAGCAGTAAACTGGAAAAGTTCCAAGCAAGGAATGATTGCTGATTCTACAACAGAGGCTGAGTACAAAAGAGGTCGTATGGATAAGAAAGTTCATTTATGAACTGGGTGTTGTATCTAGTGCTTCTAGTCCAATAGATCTCTATTGTATCAAAAGTGGAGCCACTGCACAAGCTAAGGTGCCTAGATCGCATCAAAAATCCAAGCACATACTTAGACGATATCACATCATTCGTGAGATCGTTGAGAGAGGTGATGTGAAGATATGCAAAGTGCATACGGAATTGAATATTTTTGATCCGTTGACAAAGCCTCTCCCGCAACCTAAGCATGAAACTCACACAAGAGCAATGAGTATAAGATACCTATATGATTGACTCTAGTGCAAGTGGGAGACTGTTGGTGGTATGCCCTAGAGGCAATCGTAGAGATGATTGTATCACATCTATGTTTTTGAATTATTGAATAAATGCTATTTGTTCCTTGGATGAATCATTGGTTATAAGATTGACAAGTATGTGACTTGTTGGTGAAGATCTTTTAAAGTATATGATGTCATTCTAAAAGTATCCTTGGTCGGATGTCACTAGTCGGAACACCAGTGATCCTATCGACCAACACATGTATTGATTGATGACCATGTTTCACCGGTCATGTATATAGGGATATTGAATCAATAATGTGAATACATGTTAGAGAACATGGGGTTGGATTGACCCACCTTGAGACACTGTTGAGATTGTTATGATTTTATACGTTGTCAGTTGGTCTCAAGCAATGGTGATGTATAATCCCTAGACCTGAGATCAGCATAGTTTCCTACATGCGTAAGAGCACACCTTGGGGTTGCCAAACGCTACTCCGTAATTGGGTAGTTATAAAGGTAGCTTTCAGGTATGCTGTGAAACATGCGGAGAAATGTGACTGGTCAGATATGGGATTTGCCCCTCCTAACATAACATGAGAGACATCTCTGGGCCCCTCGATGTGGTCAGATAAAGGAAGTGTATGGTCATACCACTAGTGGTTGAAGTGTTCGACCACGTAAAGTTATCCGACACTTGATCGAGAAAGTATTGAACAGTCCATGGATGATAATATCTCATCTAGAGTTCAACCAGATATCGTGAGGCAAAGGGAGTATACACGAGAAGGTCGTAGAGTTCAATCATATACGGACTAGTTGTATGGAGATACGAGCTGGTCGTAGGTTGGTTGAACATGATCACTAAGTGGTCGAAACCTAGTCGTAAGGAGTTACGAGCTGGTCGAGACCAAATGAGAACTGGTCGTATAGAGATACGAGTTGGTTGTTAGTGATATGGACCTGGTCGTAGATCATATTGCATTAAGGTTCGTCCTATATAATTCGTGTGTATTCGGGAATCGTTATGTTCTGCTAGAAGCCGCTGACGATTCGTGATTGGAAAGGAGTTTTTGAGTCACAACCGATTACGTATGAACCTAACGGGTCATACACTTAACGGGTTGGAGCAATCCAGTACGGATACGATTCGTCAAACGTGTTCGGATAGGATCTGTCACAAGCACTGTATAAGGAGATGCTTAAGACCATTGGGAGAGGTGCAGTGAAGTCGAGACGTGAGAACGTGAGCTCCACCGAATCCCTAGCCGCCATCTTCTTAAGAGAGCATTCCTGTGCGAGTTGGTGCTAGCACACCGGCGTACAGAGTTCCTTCTCTGGACGTGTGGATACCGTAGAGGCGCTACTGCGGTTGCTATTGCACTTGAGGACGATCCACGATCTTCACAAGGAACTGAAAAGGTTGCTGGAGGAGACGATCGACTTGCGAGGACGCTGGACGATCGCCTACGACCACTACATCGACGTGCTCTTCGTTGGACCAGGCTGCTCCAACTCTTCTTCCGCTGCACTGCACGTCTGTTGGTAACGATCTACGATCTTTTGCTTGTATGGCATCTTGGTTTACGTAGTAGAATTTTTGAATTGTCAGCTAACGTAACCTACCCATATCCCTTCAACCCTATCTGCTACATATCCCACCATCCCACTTCCTCGTACCTCCACCTTCAAACTTGCGACATACACACGTCATCATCATTGTCGGTGGCGTCGTCATTATCGAGTGGATTATCCATGGTGGTATAATTTAACTCATCAAGCTAGCATGTTTTCATTTTTGTTCTCTAAATTTGAGCCTGAAATAAGTTGTAGCTTCTCACGTCATGTGATATTACATGTTTTCAATTTTTTTTGAGTTGCTATATAGGACTTGACCAAAAAGCGGAATGTATGCATGCGTGGGCCCATCCCACATCAGGGCTAGGTATTAAGCAATCTTGGACCAGAGTTTTACATGTAAATTCTGGTAGCATAATTCCATTTGATCTTTTCTTTTATGTCTTGAAAAGCATACGGAATTTCATTTATACCCATCCTCTTCGTCATCATCGAGTTAAGTTGCCTCTCTCAGTTTGTGTGTGTGTGATCGGTGCAATGAAAGGACAGTGGCATTGGTCGGGCATGGAGACGGGACGAGTGTGCGGTGCAGACTGAGCATGGAGTGCGATGAAGCCGAGGGCGTGATGTAGACCTAGGACAGTGGCAAAAGCACCACACAAGTATGTGAAACTCTGTTTTGCGCTGTGGCGTAGAAGGACAAGACTCTTCTTAGGTGATAATGGCTCGATGTGTTGAGATAATATGTTTTTTCATTCATAGCGATTAGGGCTGGACAAAAAACTCATGACTCAGTTTGGACTCGTGATTTTTCGAGTCAAGCTGAGTCGAGCTTATATTTCAGTTCAACAAAAAAAAATGAGCCGAGCTCGAACCACTCAGAGGCAGCGAGCAGTCATGCGGCCCATGAAAGCCCAGTACTTCGGTCTCTACTCTCCACTCTCCAGCGTCCTTGGGCCTTGCCCCTTGCCCTAGCCCAAGCCAGGACTCCAGGACCAGAAGGCCGCCAGACGCCACTCACCGACTCACGCGGTCAATCCAGTCCCGATTGCCCCCTTTGCCCTCCTCATCCCGTCCCCCTTTACCCCGATTGCCCGATCCGGCGATCCCTCCGCCCGCCCGGCGCCTCCTCGCCGCGGAGCAACACCGCCTACTCCTCCCCGACGGCGAGCTCCCGCTGCTCTACGCGACTCCTCCCCGACATCGGCAATCTCCCTCGCGCGGCCCGAGCGACACCACCCCGCCGCCAAGCACGAGCGCCCCCCGCGCGGCGCCTCATCGCCGCCGGGCCGATCATAGCTCCCCCACGCATCTCGGACTGATCCAGTTCTCGCCGCGAGCTCATTCCCCATCCTGGAACTCAGGTATTAGATCTGGTAGGATTTAGTGGTAGATTTTATGGGCCGCTGCTTAGTAACTTAGTTCCGCGTTTGCCTTGTTCTTCCAATCTTCAGAAGATGTTTTGATGGGAAGATGATTCTTGCAATCTTGAATCTGTAGGATTTGTTCTCTCATTATTCTTAAAAGATAGTTCTGTTGGGCAGGTGGCTTGAACCTGAAATCCTGAATGCTCTTGGTTAGGTGTTGACTTGTTGATTTGTAATCTTGTTCACTGGACAGTGTGTGACCGTATTGTTGAATCCAGTATTGTCGAATCTGGCTTGGACATGATTTGTGTCATGTAGACTTGGCAACTGCACAAAACTTTTCCCAATTCCCCCTCTCGCAGTTCGCACAAGCCATTGACCCCAAACCCTAACGACCCCGACCGACCGCCGGCGACGGCGGCGGATCCGGCGTGCTCCTTGGAGGGCTAGTTCTGGGGGACTCGAATTCGAGCAGGTTTGCTCCGGGACGCGTTGGCTGATTGGGAGATTCCGGGGGATTCTCTCGGTGGTCTCCCCCCACCCAGCGAGGTACGACGAATAGCTCATCCCATCCCCTCTTCCTACGCGATTTCTTGGTGGGTGGATCACTGATTTGCCACCTTGCTTGTTCTTCGGGATGGGATAGAGGAGAAATTAACCTTCTTGTGGAGGGGAGCTAGGAGGAGAGATTAGGTTACTTGTTGTGGCGGCAGGTCGCTCACCATAGACTTCCCGTTAGCTAGGAGGAGAAATCTGCCACCTTTTTTATTGTTCAATCCCGCAAAATTGTTCAACAGTTTTGAGGTTGCCTTGTTCTGTTTTTCCATATCATTATAGGAGTTTCTTGGTGAGATTCCAGACCTGTTTGGCTCATCAGTAAAGACATAAAATTATATTTGTTGTTTTTAATTGAACAACAGAGCCTACATCCGACCATCTCCTACACCAGTGTTGCCTTGTACGGCTGAGATCCATGAGTCACCCTTGCCCTGATGCCTCTTTGCTTACCTGCCATGTCACTGCTGCGCTGTATTGAATCGTACACCTTAGTTCTGATTAAACCTAGACATTGGCGGTAAATAAGACTCAGATTTTGCATTGTGTTCAGAAAGATTAGAAATTCCGTTACAATTATATATTCGTTAGTCGTCAAACTGTCCAAGCCATGCCATGAGCGATATCCGGCCCAAAGAATACTAAAATATTATCAAATATATAATGTGAGCCTGAAAACTCAAGAACCTTTTTTTAATCCTGATCTTCACACTTATTGAGTATCATGGTAATAAAGTAGTAAATGTTATCAATATTCAATACAATGTAAGTTTGAAAGCTGGAAATCTATTTTTGAGAACCCTGTTGTTTATACTTGTGTAGTCAGGTGCTAATAAATTATTTGGTATTTCTGTTTGCAATATTGTCTTAGATCTTAGTTGAAATTATTATTTTTTAATTACTGAAGATTTCATTGCCTGTCTCCATAGTTGCTGAAATTGGAGTTAGACAATGGATCTGGGGACAGAGAATCGTCTTGCTTCTTTACTTCTTGAAGAGGCACGGAGATTGCAGTTAGAGGCTGACAGGGAAGGTGTTCAGGCATATCTGCGAAAGCCCAATGTAAGACATCGCCCAAACTCGCGGTTCCTCACAGCCACAGTTCGTGGAGTTCAACAAGGTTAGCATCATACTTTCTTTTCATTGTCCTGGTCCTGGACTCCTAGTGTTGATTACATGATCAATGCAGCAGTACTTTTGAGTTTCTTGAATCCTTGTTAATCATTTTCTAGATTTATCTGGAATTAGTTGTTATAAAATCTTATGTATTTGGTTGCTCAACCTGGAAAATGTCTCCTTTTTTTGTGTCTTAGGCTCTTAGCGAAACCTTTTCATTAAAGAGAATCCGATCAAAACAAATCACAATGTAAAAGCCAGTTGCAATCATGTGATATTTATAAAATTGGTTCCTCTGTCTATGAGTGATTCACTGGATAAACATTGATCTTCACAAGTACAGCTGATCTCGTATTACTCATTCTCTCATGAAAATGATGTTCTCGTATTACTCATTCTCTCATGAAAATGAATCAGTTAGCTCTCTGTTGAATTACTTGTTAAATTGACATCTGCTGTTCACCTGCAGCAAACCGTGTTGTGGAGGTCGATGAAATGTGGCGTGCCAGGGAAAAGGAACTTGAACTGGAGTCTAAGATGAAAAGCAGAACTAAAGATCGTGGTGACTCTAGAGGTGATAAACGCAAAAGTGACTCAAGAAACCAGAGCTCCAGCTCAAGAATTGAACACCAAGGCATAGATTATAATAATTCTTACTCAGACCAGGAGGATGGTTTAGGGGATGATGAAATTGAAAAGTTTCTTCATTCAAGGTTAGTTTGAATGTCCGTTGGTTTCTCGCTGGAACAAATGAACAGTAGATGGATTGACACCTGACAGATAACTAAAGATTTTTCCTCTCCTGATCTTATATCAATCTAAGGAGGCAATTTATCTATCTATTGATAGTCATAGTATCACATTATTTTATTGAGATTGCCAGTGGGTTATTAGGTGATATATTTAACTTGTGTATGCAGCAAACATTTGCTTCTGTTACATATCCATAATGTTGTTGACAAAAGATGTAATTTGGTGCTATGCTAGGGTGAAGCGAGGACGGGGGGCCATTGGCTCTAGGATGGATGAGCCTGGTCCATACCTTAATGCCTCATTGCATAGTCAGGAAAATAGACCTAGTCCTGATATACGGGTGGAAGAAAAATGGGAACACCGAGTACAAGGTCCGGAGAGGCCACTGTTTTTGAGATCCAAGTCCCCTGATGATTATTGGCATAGGGAAACATTGGATGGGGAGCCATCCAGCTCTGAACCATGCAACAAAAAAGAAAAGAATAAGGAGAGGTCGGAGAAAAAAGATAAGAAAGAGAAAAAGAAGAATAAAGACAAGAAGAAATCCAAGCATCGCCACCACCACCATCACAAAAGCCGAAGAAGGGAGTGATGATGACTGAACAAAAAAAATGCACACTTAAGAAAGGGTTCTGCCCTGAAAGAGGTTGTTAGTTGTCGCTGTTACTTGTCACTTGAAATCTGTGTTGTATGAAAAATTTGCATTGTGCGGAATGTAATACTGTTTCTTATCAATTATCATACAGTGTTCATACAAAGTCATATTTTGCTATTTTTTGAGTGTTTCTCTCATTAGTCTTTCGCTATAACATGATTGACATCCAGCAGAAGTGTACCCTTTTTTGCCTACGACATGGTCCGTATACACATTTGGGATGAAGCTGCCCTAGAATTTTGAAAGTTTATTAGCTATGTGGTTCATTGCTGAATGCTTAATAAGGCCTGTTCAGTCATTTGTAGATCCTCCAATATTATACAGACATGATGTAAATTGCCTCTTATGATAGTTGGCGGTCGCAGCTTAATAAGTAGTACGATTCCTGAACATAACAATTGCAAGTTAGAGATTACCAAACTGCAGAAAAAGCTTCGACTTGAAAACTGTCAGGTACTGTTCATGAGGTGCTTCAGCTTAGTCGCTAGAACGCCTAAAATTTTACAGCCTATGAGAATCACCTGAAAAATGTTCAGTTAAGCTAACAAGACGCATCTACGAGGGATTGGGATTCTTTGGAGTACCTCTTTAGTGGCAATGTGGACTTCTGCGCAATCGCCTGCTTATTTCTGATTGATTAATCAATATTTGGGATATGAATCCGTTGTAAGTTTCTTTTTTAATTCTCCCTAAAAATTGATTTAAAATGGATGGTGTAGAGCTAACTCCAGTGCATTTACTGAAGGGGATCAACACCTGTTGGTTGGAGTTCAGCTATCCTCTTGATTTGCTGATTTATGAATTTATAATGTCGTTTCAGAATTCAGACTTGAGGAGTGTATACAGTGCCCTATCCTTTCATGACATTATGGCATATTGCTGCAGTGCAATGCATTTGCATGTTTGAATAACATACATGTCTTGAAAATAGATGTAGCTATCCTTGTTGTCCACATCAGTAGAGTTCTCCAAGCGACCTGGAAATGGAGAATTCTTCCCATTTCTCTTCAGAGTTAGATATCTCATCAGAATATGTGGAAGCTCATTTTCGTAACTTCATATCGTTATAAAACTAAAACTTGATCAATAGTTCAATACCTTGAAGGGAGGGGGGGCAGAACATAACATGATTGTTTGTATGTGGTTGCACAAATGTTTACAGGATTACCACACAGCAGAAAAAATGTAGAAAGAGCAGACAAATCATCCTCTAGACTGTCACTTCTGATGAAGACATTTAATGCAATACTAGCTGAGATTTATGGGCTCTGTACAGTATAATGCAATGTATATCGACGGATCGGTTTCGCCAAAAAACTATCTGCAACAACGATGAAGTCTATCAGATCGAGCGATGAAAAGCATGTTAAGCAACAAGGTAAACAGAAGACTAAACATGCATAACCTTTTCCATCTAAGAAATATTAAACAGACAAGCAGTGTGTGATTAACTGATCATGTCAACATTACTCCCAAACAAGCAGCATAAGCAATGAAATTAGGTAGCTTAAAGAGTAATGCATCAAGCTATGACCTGAAAACATTCATCCCACTTGACAACCGAAAAGGACTTACGCTGGAAGGTTAAAAAAAGACCAAGCACATGTACGGGCACGTGCAGAAAATACTGCACACGAACTGTACGGCTGTACTGTAGCAGAAGGACATTATCTATTTTCTTGAATAGTTTGACTATTTTCCTAGTATAAGAATTAGTTGTTTGGTAGCATATCTATTAGTCAGGAATGTTATTAGATTGATCCTTTTTCATATTGGTTAGGAGAGCCTCTATATAAGGACGAGTATTGTTATCTTTTAGAAGCAAGCAATATGAATGAATTAATCTAATCTCCTCCTAAGGTTCTTCTCCCAAACCCATGGTCTCCCCTTTTTCCTCAAGCCCCTCCCCTTCAGCTGGGCCGTCCCGGCCCTCCTCCGTACGGTAGCTACCCTGATGAACTAAGGTTCATTACATTTTGTATTAAAGCCAACACCATGGCTTCTGCTACCGATGAGACCTATGTTGTCACAGCGACAAGGCGAGGTGAGGCGCTCCAGAGGCGCCGGGACGCTTAGGCAATGATTAGACGACATCTGAATTGGCTAGATTATCTCTAAACCAAAAAGAAAAAGAAATGAAGGTCCAGTTAATAAAAAAAGAGAAGGGTAGAATTGGGCCTGACCGGCCCGAAACGGCCCAGCCTGATATATATATAAGAGGAGCAGGGCAGGGGTGCAATGCCTAGCCATCGCCTCCCCGCTCGCTTCTCATCATGCCATGCCCGCCATCTGCTCTGCTAATCCCTGCTCCCCCGAGCCCCTCCCTCTTCCTCCTCTCGCGCCTTCTTCTTCCTCCTTCCCCACACGGGCAAGGCCATCTCTCCTCCCCGAGCAAGACCGGCGCCCTTCCTCCCCCCCCGAGCCGCCTCTCTCCTCCCTTCTCCTCCCCACACTGCTGGCCTCCACAGCCTCCCCCGACAGATCTGGGCTCTCTCTGGCCGTGAGCGGTTCTTGGCCTCCTCCTTCCTCCTACCGCTGGCTGGTCCTCCTCGAGCCGAGCCGCCTTTCTCCTCGCCCAGATCTGGACAAATCCGCCTCCCCTTGCATTGCCGCTCATAGTCGGGGAGAGAAGCCGTTGCTAGCTGCTGCTACACCGTTCGTGCTCCTCCTCTGCGGCAAGGCGGGGGCGACTAGGCGATGACCCCTGGCGTCCACCCTGGATCGCCGGGACGCCTAGGCGACAGCGACGCCTTGATAACTATGGATGAGATCAAGTCCATAAGGGTTGCATGTGACCAGATCCTCACAAGGTTGCAGGACATAAGTGTAGCGATCGAGGAGGAGGCAAGGCATGCTACTGCGATGAACACGCTACATCCGTCAACTCCCGCACCGGTGCCATCGCTGGACATGATGTCTTTGTTGAGGAAGGTCACCGTTGTGCCGCGGTCACCTTCTCCAAGCCACTGACCGTTGCCGCGTCAAGGAAGAAGGTCACCGCTGTGCCGCGGCCGCCTTCTCCAAGCCACCGACCGTTGTCGTGCCTTTGGACCTAGTTGCGTCGTCTTACGCCACACCACCTGCGTGTAGTGTGCGCACCCCGTCCGGGGCCGCGCAAGAGTTGCGGCCGTCTTTGGCTGCACGAATGGTGACTTCACCGCGGAAAGAGAATGTTGCTGTCGTTTTGCGGCAGCCTCCTCCACGCCACCGGCCAACGCTGTGCCTTTGGTGGTGCAGAACGCGGCGGGTGCGATGTAGGTGATCACGATGTCGTCACATGTTTCCCACCGCCGTTGCATCTTGTGGTCGACAAGGTTCCTTTGTTGCCCCACGTTGGTCCCCGACGATGCGGGCAACGTGCTCAGCACAAAACAACATCACGAAGGAGGCTTTATCTACTCCATGGTCAATATTCAAGGGTTGCATCCTGTTGCAGTTCCTTTGTTGCATCCTATGGTGGACATGGTTCCTTTGTTGCCCCATGTTGGTCTCCGGCAATGCGTGCAACGTCCTCAGCACCAAACAACATCACGAAGGAGACTTTATCTACTCCATGGTCTATTTTCAAGGGCTGCGTCCTGTTGCGGTTGTGCTACCTCCTGGGGCTGGAACCGTGGCCACCACAATAGCTTGAGGACGAGCTGTCTGTCGAGGAGGGGAGAAGCTGCCACGCGCATAAAAGACTGTAAGCGAACAGTACCTCGATACTCTAGCAGAAGGCTATTATCTATTTCCTTGGATAGTGTGATTAGTTTCCTAGTATAAGAATTAATTGTTTTATTATTAGATTGATCATTTTCCATATTGGTTAGGAGAGCCTCTATATAAGGAGGATTATTGTTATCTTTCAGAAGCAGGCAATATGAATCAAGGTTATTAAGTCAGCAAGTCGACACTACCCTCCTAGTGACCGACTTGCCGACTAGTCGACTAGTCGGCTGGTACTGTTCATATGACATGAATCATGAGCAACATAACAAGCACCACATAGCCAACGTAAGTACATGACAATAAAATAAGTCCACAGGCTTAGCGTCTAATGACGTAACATAAATCCACAACAATAACATGTCCAACTCTCATCTCTCAAAAGTCATCCATCTCGAACTCATCTAAATTAGTAGTAGCATCCATGTTCTCTCTATCACCATCTTCGATTGTTGTCACACTCACATGTCGGCGGTCACAAAACTTGGTTGCACAATAGAGGCTTTGGACTCCTTGTCGGTTGTTGTCACACTCACATCTTCATCTTCTCCTTCATCATCACAATCTAGGAAGAGTGGTCTGCCCTTCTTGTACTTCCACAAAGCCTCTCGCATCTCTTTCATGATTGCTGTTGTAGTCTTGGCACATTTTTTAACATCTCCAAATCCACCCGCAAGATGCTCCTTAAACCTTTTGATTCCTCCTGATACCTTCCGGTCACAAAGCGAACATTGGACCAAATATCGGTTGCCAATAACTGGCCAAAAGTCATACTTCTATCCCGGATCATTAGACTTAGCCTTCCGTTTTGGATCGGTCTTTGGATCATACACGGCCTCGGAGGATGCAATACTTGCACTTGCCTTTTTTTTTTGCTTCTGCATTAGGAGAACGTAATTAACATAGTTCTGTTCAAATACTGGAAGAATGGATTAAAAAGAAACACGTCCATCGAAGTTTTGGCTCACCCTATCTCTATCCACTCTGCCCGAGTTCCCCCTTCTCCCCACACCTCCTCCTCCCCTCCCTCCCGATCTCCAGGGCGAACTCCTCCTTCCCTAGCGCACGGCCATCGAGCTCCTCCTTCCTCCCTTACTCCCTCCCTTACTCCAGCAGTAATGAGAGAGAGGAGCATACCTGGCGCTGGGCAACGGAGTCAAGTGAGTCAAGGCCAAAGGGAGGAGGAGGACGGAGGAGGCATGCAAGGCGGAGTAAGGACGAAGGAGGACGGAGGCGGAGGCGGAGGTGGAGCTGGGCCGGGCGCTGGCGGAGACCGGATCACATGGTCAAGGCCTCTCACCTCTTCGAGCTCACGCGTGAGTTGAGCCCGACCGCCTCGCCTCCCTCCTCACTCCCTCTTGCCTTTTGCCTCTTTGCCATCGCCTCGACACTGGACCACCACCCCCGCCGCTCGGCTTGCTTCGATCGTCGACTAGTCGGCCGGCAAGTCGACGACTAGTCAACCGGTCGCCGACTTGGCCGGCAAGTCGAAGTCGGCCGCCTCAATACCATCCTCCAAAGAATTTGTCGACTAGTCGACGACTTGATAACCATGATATGAATGAATTAATCTAGTCTCCTCCCAAGGTTCTTCTCCCCAACCCATGGTCTCCCCTTTCTCCTAAAGCTTCTCCCCTTGAGCCATGCCGTCCCAGCCCTCCTCCGTACGGTAGTTACCCTCATGCACGTGAATAGTGCACCTAACAGATTAGATTAGTTGTTTCCTTTGTTAGCAAGTTATCTCCTAGAGATTAGGGATTGAGATTATCTTTATATTAGGAATAATTATATGCATATCTTCATATTTAGAAAGTATGGATATTATCTTATCCTTAGTTGATTGGTTGTATTAGATATGATAGTTTCATATTGTTAGGGGCTAACCTCATCTATATAAAGAGAGGAGCCACACTATTCAAAGAAAGCAAGAAAAGAATAACAAAGTTCACCCCATCTCTTAGTCCCTTCTCTCCCCCAAGGACGCCTTCGCCGTCCGGCCATCCTCTTGGCGGTATTTACCCCTATGATCTAAGGATCATATCATAACAGTTACTTTCTCAGTTAGACACACTATACAATAGAAGCAATAAAATTTGGTAGTCAGACAAGTTTTTTGACTTTCGGACCAAATTCTGCAATGCTTTCATGGAAGCTAACTATTAGCTCTTGAGAATTTTTTGGGGACTCGTAAGCCATAGCTAATGGAAACCTAATCTCAGAATCCATGTAATGCTTAATAAAATTTAACACCCAAACAAGAATAAATCTGACAAGACAAATAGAAGTGGCTTCTGAAATTGTATCTGTTTTTCCTAATGCACCTTAATTGATCCAGCTAAAACTATTCTCTGTAGTCCTTTTAGAATGGCCCTTCAAGCAGCCCTCCAGTCTAGAATGGCCCTTCAAGCAGCCCTCCAGTTTGGTAATTGACATTTTTATTGCAGTTGCCCCAAACTACGGAGATGCAAGTGCTTCTCCACTATGTTTATCGTTTGCCTCTTTTTAGCATGATATAGAGAATAGACAACGCCTAAATCCAATTGGAGATTATGACATAGCTGTCATTTCAGGATGAACAACAGAGGAGCTATCAACAAAAGGTACGCACAATGCTTCATAACGCAAATTGCGTAAGAAAAAAGACCAGAAAGATGCACCACAAATCTTTTCTTTAAGGTAAAGCATTGTGCTATGCAAGCTTCCCAATGCTCAGAGGTATTGAGCAAGAAACCACATAAGAAGGATCTGAGCTGATCACCTGCAGGAATGAATCAGGATGGACTCAAGAGGGTTCAGCCAACAATGAAGGGGCCAATCTCCCCGCTCCGCATGGCGCGGGCGATCTCGTTGGCGATCACCAGGCACGTCGACACCCACCCGGCAAGCACCGCCCACACCATGTCCACTATGTACGCGGCAAGCCCCCACGACATCGTCATCCTTGTTCTCCCTCTCGTCCCCCTCTCCCTAGCCTTTCCTCCACTACTGCTGCCAAGCAGGCAATTCCACAAACACCTACCCTGCAGCTTACAGGGACCAACAGTTATTGCCAATCATGAGTGAGCCGACAAGATCCCACGATGATGATCAAAGATTAGGTCTTGTAGGTCGCGCAATAATTGTTTCAATTTCAATAAGATGATGGAATTGACAAGAAAGAGATAACAATTACCTCTTATCTTTCTGATGCCTGGAAGGAAACTCACCATGCAAGAACTGAAGCAATCTCCAATCACAATCAGCATCAATCCTTCAACCATGGCAAGGAATTAGGATCTTGTGTACCACCACTCAGCACAATTTTTCCGCTTCAATAAGATGGAATTACATAGAGACGAGGAGAGATTTCACTACCTCTTCTGCCACCTAACCCTTCTTTTCCCTTTCACCTCCCCCTTGGCAACCAAAGCTGGAATCTTTAACAGGACCAGGATATGTATGTATGGTCATATGGACAGAGATGAGACAATTGAGTGTGTTCACCTTCGCTTTTGCCCCCAGATACTTGCAAGAACCAACAAAACTCTGCCACTTAGGGCACTAGTATTCAACAATTCCACCATGAATTATTTAATTAGGAGGCAATTAAGTCGAGATAAGATTGTAGACTTGCTTCTTGCTTGCTTTCCCCATCTTCTTGCCTTCCTTGAAAAACACCTTTCACTATCAATTGTCTGCCAAGTAAGCAATTCAAGAAACCCCTAGGACCCAACTCACAAGAACCGACCGGAGACTGCCACGTAGGAGCCAAGATGGTCTATCCTGGAAGGAGGCCCTAGGACTTAACCAAGCAGCGGATCGTCGCCGCACAGCTCAAGTCAGGTCTCCAACTCGCAGCAGCGCCATTATCAGCACACCATCAGTAATAGACCCCAGCACCGGCATGTCGCCTCTGCACCCCTGCTGTTCGGAAAGAGCACGAACATCTGGGATACTCAAAGCATCTGCACAAGCTTGGTTCTGCCACGGGAGTGGTCGGGGGCTCGGGGCAACCACTCGACAAAGCAGCTTATGAAGGTACCTATCTGAGGATCACCTGGGGGAATCCAGGCCGAAAAGTGGAAATTTCTGGGCCTCAAGCAGACAACACTGAGACAGCACGGCTAGAATGGAAAAGGAAGGGCAGCACCGCGATGTCAGACACGACCACAACCGCCGGGAAAAGGAGCTGGGCGGCCTCGTGACGTCCAACGCCGGAACTTCACAAGGACACAGAGCTAGTTTCTGGATAGAACTGCTGCTTGATGTTCTTAAGAGCTACAACACTATCAGGCTATTGGTGGGACTTTCCCATTCCCATGCCTGTACATGCTGCGCTAGCTAGGTTGTTTTTTTTTGACTTTGGGTTTGTTGCTCGGCAAAGCTGGCAGACCACTGCTCTTTTGTTTTTGCTTTTATTTGTTTCTGATACTACCCATTCTTTAATGCAATAATGGCAACGGCTATTTCCTAAAAAAAATCACCTTTCCACATGATAAAATATAGATTATAGATGATGTTATACTTAGTACTGCCATACACGGTGGCTATGGACGCGAACACTTTTCACTGCGCTGCCTTTTATCATCCTTTTGCCTTGTTGGTTGGGGCTTCACTTTCACCTCATGTTGTCCTTTCCTGTGCCAGCTTTGATTGCCTATCTTCAATGTAGAATGGATACTTCTGAAACGGTTGCTAACATGTCATGAATATTGAACCCAATAGGCTGATGTGCTATGCTTCAAGCACACCACAATCCTCCAGTATGAAACATGAAAAATGGAAAAATGCACGATGCCACAACCTACAGATCGATCTATTTTCAAAGAAAGAAAAAAACAGCCTACGGATGGGTGGCGCGCGTCGTTTGACAGTGTCATGCGAGTTCGTGAGATCATGGCAGTACAGTAACCGGACCGGCGCCAGCCACCTTGGCAAAGGTAGAATGCTAGTTGGTCAATTTTACCGAGAAAATCCACAGTATGACACTGAATAACTACATGATTCATAATATATCATTCATTATGAGACTGAAATGTAGACATAGAGTCTATATGTCAGCGAGACATTAGTGACATATAGTGAAGATTTGAAGTTATTCAGTGGCATATAGAGAATTGCCACCATTTTATTTGGTGTCGTTCCATGGAGACGCCAGATGATGGGTGCACTACTACAAAAATGCTAATACTGAACGCCTGATCACAGACGGTTGATCGAAACCGTCTGTAGTAAACACAATCATAGATGGTTTTTGTTTAGAGACCGTCTATATCATTGGATGCGCTAAAAACCGTCTATGAAGAGGTAATATTACATACGGTTCATATTGAAAACTGCCTGTGAAGTATCACAGATGTCACAGATGGTTCGTGTTTAGAACCGTTTGTGATAATTGTAGACTTCACAGACGGTTCTTAATTATAACCGTCTGAGATAATGTTGCTTTAGCTCCAGTGAGTTTCTTTGTCGCCTATGTGTCTCTTTGTTGCATCAATGCCGCTTCGGCTCCCCGATGTGTCTCTTCGTCTCACGCACCGAATTTATTCCTTGTTTTATAAAACGGATCATCCGCCATCGAAGATGATCATCCCCACATATAATTCTACTACTTCTAAAAAACGAAATGGCCCCTCTTTACATTTCCTTGTCACGCATTGATGGCCTACTGGCCGTCTTGTATAAGCAACTCTCTGGTCATGACGTCGGCGAATCTTCTTGGAAGAACACTGTTTCAACGGTGTCTTACTCCTCTATCCGAGGATTTGCTGGAGCAGGTGACGGCCACCTTCCGCCGTCTTGACATCCTCCTCCGCCGCGTCTTCCGGGTGATCTCTTACTTCCGGTGAGTTTACCGCGTCATCGACGTGGTCCTCCACAACAACATTGCACGTCTCCAGGAGGCTTGCCGTGACTTGGACTGTTTAATCGAGGCGGCGGGCGACCGAGTCAACCATGCCGAGACCCTCAAGCAAGGGAAGAGAGCCTATGGGCTCAATTCTTTTTGATTCAACGGTCGAGGGTCTTGAGACACTTAAGCAGAGCGTCGTGAGTGGACGCATTCGAGCTTCATTCGCTAATCACGAACTGTCCGCCGCCGCCTATGAAGTTTTGAAGACGGAGGTAGCAGCCTACCTCCGCCACTAGAAAAACTTTGTTTATTTACGTTTCTACTTTTTTTTAAATCTTTGTAACAAGCGATCGATTGGCCCATTGCTTGGCCATATGTAAATTCCAAAATGAAAAAAAAATATAGTTTGGAGGTGAAGTTACTATATTATATGTTGAATTAACTATTTAATTATCACAGTCGACGGTTTAGTGGTTAACAAATTTATTATATCCGATCATTGTTATATATATATATATATATATATATAGGGCCTTTGTTTAAATACTCTTGGGAGTATGTACTCCCACTTTCAATATACCACTTAAACGAAGATATTATACTTCTTTATCACTTTCAGTATACTTAAATACCAATTATAAGATACTCCAATACGACTTGATTGAAAACTTTTAATTGGAGCCCTTTATTTTTGTTATATACCCTTTTTCATAGATAAAAAGAAGTATATACACAAATTTTGCTATAAAAGGTGGATTTTAATGAAATTTTTACTGAACTCACTTTGGGGTATCTTATAATCATTATTGTAGTATGCTCAAATTGATAAAGAGGTATTATCATACGATTTAAGTGGTATACGAGAGGTGGAGATGATCTCACTTATATACCACTTAAATCATATGATGATACCTCTTTATCTGTTTGAGCATACTCCAATAATGATTATAAGATACCCCAAAGTGAGTTCCATGAAAATTTTCATTAAAATTCACTTTTTTATAGCAAAATTTGTGTATATACGTCTTTTATATATGAAAAAGGGTATATAGCAAAAAACAAAGGGCTCCAATGAAATTTTTTCAATCAAGTCGCATTGGAATATATTATAATTGGTATTTAAGTATACTGAAAATGATAAATAAGTATAATACATGTGTTTAAGTGGTATATTGGAAGTGGGAGTACATACTCCTAGGAGTACGAAACGGGTGTTTTATATATATATTCTCGTGTATACATTTACATGACATGAAGAAATTACATGTTTATATGTCAATTTTGTCATTGAAATACTGCTGAAAATTTCTTTTAACTATGATCGATATATATATATATATATGCTCAAAACATAGAACTTGAGAACAACCATATCACAGACGGTTCCATCATGGAACTGTCCATGATATGAGCCATATTACGGACGGTTCTATTATGGATCTGTCCGTGATATGAATCACTAATGGTTCCATAATAGAACCGTCTGTGATATGTCTTTATAAGTAGGAGCCCACTAGGGTTTGCGCCCTAGCTGGCGTCTTCACTTCCCAGCGTCCTTACTCTCGTTCGTTCCCCTCCCCACTCGAGTGCCCCTGGCCTCGATGCCGCCGCTCGTGCCACAACTATGGTGACGCTGCCTTCCCCTCTTCTTCTTCCCCCCAGCGTGCGCGACCCCGACTACCTCTCCACCGGCGATGTCGAGGTAAGACGTACAGATCTATCACCTATTGGTTTGTGCTGTTGGTATTCATGTGAACCGAACTCCTCCTCCCTCTCGCCGCCAGCTCCTGCACCTCCGGATCAAGCTCCCTCCTCCCTGCACCGCCGAATCAAGCTCCCAGTCCTCCCTCGGCTGCTCGCCGTCACTGCTCCTCCTCCTCGCCCGCAGCCAGCTCCTCCTCCCTCTCGCCGTCGGCTCACTACGCCACCTCGGACCTCCCTCGCGCCTCCAACCTCTCCGGCTCTCCCACTAACGCGTAAGTCCCCTTCTTGTCTTCTTGATATTGTCTGGTTGTCGGTTGATGCTGATGGTGATGGCCATTGGCCAGAGCCCAGATGCTGAATGTGTAATACATACATACATGAAGAGAAGTGCATCATTGCAGAGAAGTGGCCCCCTCTTCTGTTTCCTTGTCGCCGGCATTGATGGCCTACCTGGCCGTACTGTACAAGCAACTCTCTGGCTGTACGTCGGCGAATGCTGCGGAAGAACACTGTTTCAACGGTGTCTTCACTCCTCTATCCAAGGTTTTGCCGGAGCAGGTGACGGCCACCTTCCGCCGTCTTGACATCCTCCTCCGCCGCGTCTTCCGGGTGATCTCCTACTTCCGGTGAGTTTACCGCGTCATCGACGTGGTCCTCCACAACAACATTGCACGTCTCCAGGAGGCTTGCCGTGACTTGGACTGTTTAATCGAGGCGGCGGGCGACCGAGTCAACCATGCCGAGACCCCTCAAGCAAGGGAAGAGAGCCTATGGGCTCAATTCTTCTTGATTCAACAGTCCGAGGGTCTTCGAGAGACACTTAAACGAGCGCGTCAGCGGGTGGACGCATTTCAGGCTTCATTCGCTAATCACGAACTGTCCGCCGCCGCCTATGAAGTTTTGAAGACGGAGGAGGTAGCAGCCTACCTCCGCCACTAGAAAAACTTTGTTTATTTACGTTTCTACTTTTTTTTAAATCTTTGTAACAAGCGATCGATTGGCCACGCTGTTTGGCCATATGTAAATTCCAAAATGAAAAAAAAATAGTTTGGAGGTGAAGTTACTATATTATATGTTGAATTAACTATTTAATTATCACAGTCGACGGTTTAGTGGTTAACAAATTTATTATATCCGATCTGTTATATATATATATATATATATATATATATATATATACATATAGGAAAATGGTATGGTACTCTTGGGAGTACGTACTCCCACTTCTTATATACCACTTAAATCATATGATGATACCTCTTTATCTGTTTGAGTATACTCCAATAATGATTATAAGATACCCCAAAGTGAGTTCCATGAAAATTTTCATTAAAATTCACTTTTTATAGCAAAATTTGTGTATATATCGTCTTTTATATATGAAAAAGGGTATATAGCAAAAACAAAGGGCTCCAATGAAAATTTTTCAATCAAGTCGCATTGGAATATATTATAATTGGTATTTAAGTATACTGAAAATGATAAATAAGTATAATACATGTGTTTAAGTGGTATATTGAAGTGGGAGTACATACTCCTGTGAGTAAGCAATGTATATATATATATATATATATATATATATATATATATATATATATATATATATATATCGATCATAGTTAAAAGAAATTTTCAACAAGATTTCAATGACAAAATTGACATACAAACATGTAATTTCTTCATGTCATGTAAATGTATACATGAGATATATATATATATATATATATATATATATATATATATATATATATATATATATATATATATATATATATATATATATATATATATATATATATATATATATATATATATATATATATATATATATATATATATATATATATATAGACATAGAACTTGTATCATGTATTTGTTCCATAATGGAATCGTCACGATATGAGCCATATTACTTGACGGTTCTATTATGGATCTGTCGTGATATGAATCACTAATGGTTCCATAATAGAACCGTGCATGATATGTCTTTATAAGTAGGAGCCCACTAGGGTTTGCGCCTAGTCGGCGTCGCCACTTCCAGCGTTTTACTCTCGTCTGCTCCTCCCCACTCGAAAGTGCCCCGGCCTCGATCGTGCCGCCGTGCCACAACTATGGTGACGTTGCCTTCCCTCTTCTTCTTCCCCAACAGGCGCGACTTTCGACTACCTCTCCACCGGCGATGTCGAGGTAAGACGTCTGATCTATCACCTATTGGTTTGTCTTGTTGGTATTCATGTGAACCGAACTCCTCCTCCTCTCGCCAGCCTCCTGCACCTCCGGATCAAGCTCCTCCTCCCAGCACCGCGAATCAAGCTCCAGTCCTCCTCGGCTGCGCCGCGGCCTGCTCCTCCTCCCACGCCGCGGCTCAGCTCCTCCTCCTCTCGCGCGGCTCACTCGCCACCTCGGACCTCCCTCGCCTCCAACCTCTCCGGCCTCCCACTAACGCGTAAGTCCCCTTCTTGTCTTCTTGATATTGTCTCGGTTGTCTGCTGATGTTGATGGTGATGGCTATTGGCCGAAAGCGATGCTAAATGTGTAATACATACATACATGAAGAGAAGTGCATCATTGCGAGAAGTGTAAATGTGTAATACATACATGTAGAGAGAAGTAGAGAAATCATAAATATAAATGAATGCAATGATCCATGCAGATGCTTATTCTTATGCTGTCTTTTATTTAGCCTTGTTGTCTTTTATTTAGTCATGTAACCTAGCACCACAGCTCCCCGCCTCCCTCGTAGTTTGAATGGTTGTGCACTTGTGCTGATTGCTGATTGCTGAATGAGTGAATTCAGAAGTGTAAGTGTTGTCTACTATTGATGTATTGGGCTGTTGATATGTATGGGCTGTTCTCTGTTGATATGTTATATTGTTATGAGTTATGACTTATTCAGAAGTGTCAAGTGTTGTCTCTACTATTGATATGTATGGGTTGTTGATATGTTATGACTTATTGGGTTGTTGATATGTATGGGATGTTGATATGTTACATTGTTGTGAGTTATGACTTATTCAGAAGTGTCAAGTGTTGTCTGGTATTGATAGTGGAAACTTGCTTGGTGAACCATGGGCTGTTGATATGTATGATTGATGATTTGCAAAAATAGATGTATAAAATGTGCGATATGTATGTTATGACTTATTGTTGATTTGTTATTTTGTCAAGATGTCATCTGTTGCTTCTCGCCATTCATTTCACCTTTGTCTGTATAACTGCATGTGTTCATGCCGGTCAAGTTCTCCTACCTTGAGTTCTAGGTACGTGCTACCATTCCATTCCTAATCTCTTCTCTATAAAGTCTTCAAGCAGTGGCTGTTTGTGCCTTTAAAACCGACATCATATATATATATATATATTGTTCGTAGTTCCTCAGCCACTTTCGGGGGGTCGTTCACGTAGTATGAGGAGGATGAGACATCAGCTATGGAAAATTTCATCGAGCCCATGCAAGTTTAAGAAGCATGCCTACCAGGAGAGCATCTTGACATCCAATTACCTGGTTGCTAATACATGATGCCACTTCTCAGTCGGATTACCTGCGCGTTCACGTCACTTTCTTAACTTCAGAAAATGACGTGGACACGCAGGTACTTCGACTAGGAAGTGGCATCATGTATCAACAACCAGGTAATTGGATATCCTGACGCTCTCCTTGCAGCCATATTTCTTAAACTTGCATGGACTCGATGAAGTTGCCCGTGGTCGTGCCTCTCTTCCTCCTCGTGTTATGTGACTAATTCCTAAAGTGGTTAAGGGACTATATATATATATATATATATATATATATATATATATATATATATATATATATATATATATATATATATATATATATATATATATATATATATATATATATATATATATATATAAAGGCACAAGCCATTGCTTGGAGGCTTTATAGAGAAAAGTCATCACAGACGTTTCAACTAAAACCGTCTGCATGATAGGTATCACAGATTTGTTTCGCTAATAACCGCTCTGTGACAAGATGCATCACCGACGGTTCTCGATTAATAACCGCTTATGATAAAGATGCATCACAGACGGTTTGAAAACTGTTTGTGATGACCTCATATCATCACTGACCCATAAACTCAGACGGTTCACGAAACCGTCTGTGATGACATTTTTAAACTGTTTGTGAAGATCTTTTCTGTAGTAGTGGTGGACATCTCCTCCTAGCATATTACGTACATTAGTGAAAGTGTCCCCACATGAATTTTCATACAATTAACAATCCAATCATTTATCGATCGGCTGGATTAGAGGATTAGACAGGGATTTGGTGCATGAATTTTTTTTCCACGTGCGAGGCTTGTCATGGCTGATTAGGAGCCAGGAAATCCAGAACTACGTACAAAATAGGGTATCTTATAACTATGGTGAGATATAAGATGCGATTGCTTCAACGTGGAATAGTCACAACAATGTGACATGGAGTGCTGTAAACAAAAATAAAACTTGAGCATCTCGCAGGAAGTTTCCTGTGCCTTTATTTATCCCATCTCGAATTCTCGATCCTTTCGGTTGTAGGTTTGTTTGGATACCAAAATAGATAATACTATTCTGCTATGCCAAGATTTGGACTGTCATTGCTTTGATCAAGTTTAGTTAAATTGAGTAGCCTCTGGTTTAAAGAAAGAGCTCTTTTACGGTACACCGGTTACCACTCTAGAGGTAAGAGAGGTTTCAATCACAACTGTTGATTGGGTGCGGTTAGATTTGACCTTTCAAATATTACTATTAAGGAGACCAACAACTAAGTAAATTACACACCTAAGATAGTAAGGTATTAAATGGGCATATATCTTTCCATACCAAATTATGACAAACATGTCCATAACATCCTAATACTCTATGATTAAATCTCAGCCGTGTGGACACTTGGATCTTGTACAATTAGTTCAAATAGTTTCAAAAGAAAATATATGTAAGCCATACTTTTGTTAGTTTTGGATATCTATTCCACACTAATTTGAAATTTAAAATGGTACACATTTGGAAAATAAAAATTGGCTTTAAAATTTTATAACATTTTGACAAATAGCAAGGGATTAGAAACATGCAAAATTACCTATCAAATTTCAAACTCGAAAGTACGTTTCAATTTCAGCATGATGATAAATTCAAATTGGTTCTCAAAAAACAATAATTTGAAATGTATGATATTTAATTTGAGATGTATTATTTCCTTATTCAAACAAAACAATTTAAAATATCTTATCTTGTTTGCAACCGGGTGTACTACTGTACCACTTCATTCGTATATCTTCATTGGTAATTTGATTTACTCCATTTGACACCCCTAAACTCTTCCGAAAGTTTTGAAATCAACCCTGAACTACTAAACTAGACACCCGACCCCTCTCAACTATCAATACCGTTCACTTTACCCCCATTGAGTCTATTCTACTCCGGTTTTGACCTGATGTGGCATTCACTTGGACCTGTTTTGTTGACATGGCATATTGATGGCAAAAGTTAAATAAAAAAAAAACCAGTGTGGCCCACCAGTCATCCTCACCCCCTTCTTCCTCATCTATCTTAAGCCACCCATCTCCAATCTCCTCTCTCTTTTGCACCGATGGACGAGCCAAGCTAAACCCAGCTCACTGACAGCAGGGCCTCATCGCCGGTAAGATGATGAGGTGGTCACGAATGAGAGGAAGGCTTGTTTCGGTAAGATCATCAATCCAAAGCATTATGCTCTTTACTCATGTAACTCATCCCCTTGTTCTTCTCCCTTTCTCCTTCTCTCCCTAGGGCCAAGTGCAAGCCATCACCTAGTCGTCAAGAGCACATGTACATGTGTATGCAGCCCAATAGCAGCGACCATGGGGATCCAAATCAGCGACCACGGGTGTCCAAAATTCCAAATCCCATGCTAATCATCCACACATGCTAATCCCAAGCCACAAATTGAACAAAGTGATGCTGCGAACCCAAATCCAAAACAAATTACCCACTAGATCATCTGATAGATCGATAAGGTGGAAAAAATGGAAACACCCTAGGGTAGAAAAGCACTGGCAATGGGTATATATGCAAGGATTCTATAAAAAAGAGGGTATGCAAGGGAGAATGGCAACGTTGATTTTGCCGACGAAGATGAGTCAATGGAGGCTACTGTTGGGCCGTTCCTCTTTGTTTCCAATGCCGTCGTCGTGGCCATGCTTAGTGGTGGCGCATTCCATCTTTCTCTCTATGACATCAAGATCGGGATCAAGGTGTTGTAGTTGGTGAGCTCGTGCAACCTAGAGAGAGAGAGAGAGAGAGAGAGGAGAGAGAGAGGGGGGGGGAGGGAGAGAGAGGGGGTGGAGGATAGGGCAGCTAGCGGTGACGCTTGGCAGATGATGGCCGGCGATGAGCCGAGCCGAGCCTAGCTAGTTGGCTTGAGCTTGAGAGAGAGACTGAGAGAGGGTCGAGAGGAGGAAGAAATAAGAAGATGAAATGTGTATGACATGTGGGTCAGAACAATTTTTTGGGTGCTAATTAAGCTTTGCTAGCTGACTCAGCTGTATAAGTCTACAAGGATGCCACATCAACCAAAACCACCTCTATGTCTGTGCCACGTCATCCAAAATCACCCTGGTTTGGGTTGAGAGGGGTAAAGTTGATGGTTTCGTAGTTCGAGGTTCGGATTCGAATGATTTTGGAGTTTAGGGTTGAAAAACAAACCAAGGCTAAAGTTCATGGTTGAAAAATGAACCTTTTGCTTTCTTATAATGTTAATGCAATTTATGAAAGGATAGTATTTCTCTGATGACATCCTTCCCATTTATACAAGCATCTTTCAATTTTATTCTTTCCAATTAATTTGTAGTAATGATATGTAAAGACAGCATTGGCCTTTAGAAGGTTGAATTGACCCTCTTAGCCTCTACAAGGTAATAGATAACCGCAGGCCTAAGATCAAAGTAAGTCAACAGCTATAATGAATGGTGGTGTACCTTAAAATTAAAGAAAATAACTAATCAGATAGGACTAGGAGGCAGAAGGAGGGTAGCACAAATTTTGGGCAGGACTTGGAGCTGGGAATTAGGTCGTGCTGCGTGCAAGACGACCAGCCCACCGTGCTTTCGGGCCGCTGCGTGCGTTAGCTTGGCTTGGTCACCCCGCCCGTCTTGCGTCAAGTGCTAGCCCACCTCGTATTCGGCCAGGCCCAGGCACGGCCCAAAGCCCGTCGTGTCGGGGTCATGCCGTGCCAGCCCAAGCTCAGCCCGAAGTAACTATAGATGACGGAGGCAGAGGCGGCGACGGCTGTGGCGACTGCCATCTTCATTCCTCTCGTGCGGTCGTGCCCGCCTCATTAAAAACCTAGTTAAAATTGAATTAATTGCGTAAAAACATGGGCACAAAAATATTATGGGGAAAAAGTGAAATTTTCTTGATATTTTACAGATACAATGTTACTGCCTCGTTAAAAACCTTACGTCCAGAGTGGGGTTCCCCGAGTAAGGAAAAGAGTACAGTAACAACATGTGTACATACTAACTACTTATCAATGTCGAGATCATTCATGTGTTCGAGGTTAGCGTACGCCTACGCGATCTCAAGATCCTCCAGTTGATGCTGTTGCCGCTCTTTAGCCAATTCCCAATCCTTGGCGTATGTGATTGCCTCCACCATCCTAGGCGTGAGGGATGATCTTCTTTCTTCAATTATTCTCTCTGCCATGCTGAACGTTGCTTCTGAAGATACAGTGGACACCGACACCAATAGAACATCCCGTGCGAAATGTGATAGCACAGGAAATATCCGCTTATTGTTCTTCCACCACTCGAGCAAGTCTATCTTTCCACCGGAAAGACCAGGATCGATGTTTGCAAAATCATGCTCTAGGTAGTGGTTTAGCTCTGAGACAGAATTCCACAAGGGGGCTACTTGAGACCGAGAGGACGAAGAACTGGACTTGCCCTTTAGCTTCTTCTACAAGTGGGATGTCAAGCTTTTCTTTCCTTGTTGCGTCTGCTGTGAAGCCTCTGATCTCGTGCTGCTGCCGAACTTGTTATGACATATGCAGAAAACACGAAAAAGCTCCTCTTTGACATGTGCAAAAGCTTCCGAGTAATCAAGACCAAGGCATCCACCTATTCCCTCCATACCCATCTGCAAACCTAGCAAATTTTTCGTAGGATCAAAAATAATAGCAAAGCAATACACATGTGAAATAGAACTAAAATATTTAATAAACTTTTCCTCCATTAGTGCAACAGCATGACCTAAAAGGGGATCCTCCCTAGATTTGGCAATCTTGTCTGCAATTAACCAAATAAATTCTATAACTAAGCAAGAGGTAGGGTAATAAACACCAGATAACATATTTGTTGCTTTATAAAAAGGTTGTAAAAACTGTCAAAAATGACTAGCAATCTGCCAATCTGAATTAGTAACTACCAATTCATTGTTTTGAGAGTTAGCATTGACAAAAACAGATATAACATGTTCATACCCTTGTAACTTCTTTAAAATGATGTAGGTCGAGTTCCACCTCACCTTCATGTCAAGACCGAATTTTCTTGGCTCCTTCCCATTGGCTGCGTAGTACTCCACGAACCTGACTGCCACTTGTGGGGAATTTGTGAGGTAGCGAACGGCGTCGTAGACACTGTTCAAATATCCGCCAATCGCTTGCATACTATCTTGAACAACAAGGTTCAAGATATGGCATACGCATCTCTGGTGGAGAACATAACCACCAATATACGTTTGCAATCTTGGGGTGAGGATGTTCATAGCAGTCGTGTTCGCTGATGCGTTATCAAGAGTTATAGAAGCAATCTTATTATCTATCTTAAAATCATCAAGTGCGTGTAGTAAATGCTCGGCAATGGCCTCTCCCGTGTGTGATTCGTTAATTGCCTTAAACCCTATGACTCTCTTGTTTAGTTTGCAATTGTCGTCTAAATAATAGGCTACAACACTAAGGTATGCACTTCTCTGGTGTGATGATGTCCAAATGTCTGAAGTTATAGCAAAAGAGAACTGAACTTGTAGGAATAGTTCTTTTAGCTCTGCTAGTTCTTTATGATACATCTGTAAAATATCAAATGTAGTGGTTCTCCTACTAACATGTTGTACTGTGGGCAAAAGCCGCGTTGGATCATTCTTTTGAACGCGCGGCTTTCACCCATCCTAATCGGTTGATCTTCCGCAACAATATATCTAACGATTTCCTCACGGGCAGAAAGCGGGTTGTATACCCAAGTACTTACAGAGCCATCGGCCTCGAAGTTTAGCTGCATTTGTACTCCTCCCCCTCGGTTCTACACCCCGATCTTGCGCAAGCAAGCTTTGTAGTGCCGGTTCAAGTGCCCTGTCCCTGCAGTTGTACGAGCAGTTAATTTAGCTCGGCAATAATTACATGTTGTGATATCTACCGTTTGGCCGTCGTGGATTTCTTGGCTTTAGGTCATGTGCTTCCAGTAATTCACCCTTCATCCAGACCCACCAATGTTGCCGTCCGTGGACGCGGGTGAGAACTCTGGAGTCCCCATTGGCTCTGGACCACCCTGGTACTCCTCGTAGCCCTTCGTACCATCCATATGACGGTCATCCATGCCGTAATCTCCCATACTTGGCGAGAATTGGTGAGCATCAACGGGAGTCGGAGCTGAAGGAGGACTAGGGGAGCGACGGCAAGAGCTTACACTAAGTCGCCATGTTGTCCTTTTTGTGCTCTGACTCCTCGGTAGCATACCGCTCGGGAGCTCCTTGGTGCTTCGACTCCTTGGTAGCATAATGGATGGATGGTGAATAAATGGGGAGAGTAGATGGCTGTTGAAGAAATGAGGAGAGTAAATGAATGATGAAGAAATGAGCTGAGATGAGAGTGGATGAATCAATGAGAAATGAGCTTCGTTTTATAGGCAACCGAGAGAAGAAACTCGAGAGCCGTTGCTTCTCTGTGCACTGTGCTTGTCACATCAGATTTATGTCATGTCTCGCGTCTTGCCCGTTGCTTCTCAGTGCTCACGGCTTGCCCGATGTCGAACTTTTTTCACTAGATTCCATGAGTTGTCTCTCAATTTGAAAGAAAGCAGAAGCTTTAGTCATTCCTCACCAACAGCAAGATTCTCTATATTCTTTATTTTCTCTCTAATCAATCTCTCTCTCTCTCTCTCTCTCTCTCTCTCTCTTTTCTGGAGAGTTCCTGGCCGGCTCGGGCGCTCGGCATTTCCATCGCCTCCTCTCCTCCTAATCTCCCCTCCCTCTCTCTCTCTTTCCCGGCCGGCAACCCACATGGCCATCTCCCATGGCGCCGCCTCCCCCTGCGGATCTCCCCTATCCCCTGCCGCCTCCGGCCTCTCCCATCTTCGGATCCCCCCGTCCCCTGCCACCTCCGCCCTACGGCCTCTCCCATCCCCAGCCAAGAGGTGCGAGGAGGCGACGTGAGGCGAGGCGGCACGGCGACCGTGGCGAGGAGGTGCTTGAGGTCAAGGAGAGAGGTGGAGGAGGCGGCGGGAGGTCGAGCGGCGCTTGAGGCCTAGGTGGGAGGTGGAGTGGCACCAGCGCGTGCGGGAGGCACGAGGAGGCGGCGGGAGGCGAGGCGGCGCGACGTGGTGGGAGTTGAGGCGGCGAGGGCCGAGGCTCATCGCCGCTGACCTCTGGCTCGCAGCGCCGGCGGCTCACCGAAGCTGGCTCGGCTGATGGCTGCCCACCATGGCAGACGAGGCCGAGGCCGAGGCGAGCAATGCCAGGGAGGCGAGGCGACCAAAGACGCCGGAGGCATGAGGAGGCGGCGTGGCGCGTGGGAGTTGAGGCGGCGAGGTCCGAGGCTGACACGCCGCCGCCTTTGGCTCACGTGCCTCCGGCTGCCGCCAGCTGCTTCGGCTTTGATGGCTGCCCCACCACGGAGGCGATGAGGCCGAGGCCGAGGCGAGCGGGCTTGGGAGGAGGCGAGGCGGCAGAGGCGAGGCATTGCCGCTGCAGCGTGTCGGGTGGGCCGGGCGTGCTTGGCGTGCGGCCGTCTTGGGCCGACTGAGCACGACATGTCACACCGGCCATCTCAGGCCGCCCACCATGCCGTCTCTCCTAGTCGCCCGGCTGACGTCTTGCAGTGCCCGGTTACTGCCGGCGTCCGTCTTGTGCTGCCCCGCCCACCACGTGGCGTGTGCAGGGCCTTGCTAGGTGGCCGAGTCGGCTGGGCCTCAGGTGGGCACAGAATAGCCCGGCCTAACTCCTAGCTCTAGCAGGGCTTGGCTTTGCGACAGTCGAGATGGGCCTGATTCCAAGATGGCAGTGGCAGGCCTTAGCCCAACAATTATAGGTGATGAACTGTTATGGCCTTCTGGGTGCATGGCAAAATCGCCCCTCAGGCTTGCCACATACGCACAAACCACCACTAGTGACCACAGTTGTGCTGCTGTTCACACTGCCCCATCGTGAAGCTACCACCATGCTGCTCGGGCAAGTCCGTGCTCACAATGCTCACCACGACCATGCGGTGAGCTGTGAGAACCTGCATAATTAACCTAAGCTAAATAACAGTAATCGGTAATTTGCGATAATTAAAATTCTTTAAATCTGGAACAAAGTGTAAATTCAGAGTTGGTATCAAACGCATAATCGTTACAACCTTGAAAGCGTTACATCAATCCAATTGCAAAACAAAAGTAAAACATTACAAACCCGATACTTGTTACAAAATTAATTTTTACAACCAATTGTAATATTTATAACAACAATTAATTAAAACATAATCCACTTCTTGCATTCATGTAGCAGCAGCCATCCTTGCTACCTTGTCCCTTGAGCGCCAGTCCATAGAACCATCTCGCGATCCATTTCCATCGCTCGTTAGGAAAACCAGAAAACGGTTAGCAAGCTAAGTTGAAAGCAGTATATGTGAGTATTAGAGTATAGGAAGTGGCCGTCAGAATTCCCCGAAGTCCAATAGGATTTCCATATCAACCTAGGTCAGTCGGTCCCTCGATCACCAAGGTACCCTGACAAACTGGATTTAGTCGGCCCCTTGGTAATTAAGATATCCAGACCAACCTGAGTCAATAGGCACCTTTGACTTCCGTGGGTCTCATCACACGGTGTCATTAAAGCCCAACACCCACTATTTGCAATTGTAGCAACCGCAATATAATCCCACAATACACAACCCATTAAACCCCACCCTCAGCCAAAGCATCACTAGGTACATCGAAAACCAGCACCATCAGCACTTTTGCTGCCCCGCCCAACAATCCTACAAATATCCAACCCAACAGTAGAATGTGAGAACTAGAGGGATAAGAGCCAGCCATGAGATTCATTCCCCCCAGTCAAGACACATTCATCCGCCATCCAAATATCAAGCACAGGTAGGAGATAAAGCCGAGCCTAGGCCAAGCTAGAGAGAGAGAGCATTTCATCCCCAACCAGCAGCCCACACTCCCTTCAATTAGAGGCAACCACAAGGGAGGCAAGGAGTCTAGGAGGAAGGGAGCAGGGAAACCAAGGAGCCAGGGAGCCAGGAAGAAGGGCGAAGACTGGAGAGCAAGGTGATGCCGAGGCCAGCAAGGGAGAAGAGGAGAGCACCAGCTCAAGGCCGGCACTGCCATCCTCTCCCCTACCTCAAATCCGCACAAGAGGTAACCATAATTACACCTCAGTAGGCACCACACGCATACACATCATTCACACATAGCACCAGATCTTAGTGATATCAACTTGTAGCTCTCAGTTCATCATATATGCATCACAGAGCAAGGGGAGGGGCTGGGTTAGAGAGGAGGGGGGGATACCTCAGTGCACGACATCGGCAGCACCACCACCACCAGTAGCAACCCATAGTTAGCACCCTCACTGTGCATCAACCATCTAACATCAAAAAGGGAATTCAACACCATCAGTAAAGCAAAAGCTCAACAATTAGTAAAAGTAGAGAAGGGGAAAGGGGACGGAGGTGAGGCTAGGGCGGTAGGGAGCAGCTGGGTATAGAGTAGGCACAAGAAGCGGCGCCGATTGAGCTGGTCGGGCAAAGATAGGCCAAGGCGGCGTTAGCAACGGGTCAAGGCCGAGAGGAGGTTTGGCCGGGAGGCAACGCCAGCGAGAAAGGCGTGTTGGATCGGTGAGCACGAGCGAGACGAATCCGGGAGGAGGAGGAGGAGGCAGATCTGGAGTCGAGGGCACTGGCGGATGCGATAGCGGCAGACCCGAAGGCCGACGGTGGCGCGGCACCACTGGCGGGAGGAGGCACCATAGGAATCGGGGCGATGGAGCCGAGCGCCATGGAGAAGGGGAGAGGAAGGAGTTGGGGAGGAGAGCAATGAGATTAGGGGCAGTAGGGGGTGTCGGCCAAATGAGTAAGGGGAGGTAATTAGGGGAATATGTAGGTAATTAGGGGGCGGGGGATTAGGGTTAGAAAAGGGGGGTTTAGAAATATAAATAGAGGAATAATTTAGGAAAATTGTATAAATTCTAATAAAGTGTAATAATTAATGTTTGTAATGTTAGAAATTAGCAAATAAAATTAATAGTTGTTAACACGGTGTAATTATGCGATCAAATGAATTCACTTAGGTCTCATCGGGCTAGCCATTCTTAAAAATCCGTTGGTTGAGTAATTGTTAAAGTAAGATAAAATATCATTAACTCTGTTAAGTAAAAAGTAAAAGTGCGTGCGTAGTAAACCTGTGCATCGTTGGCAAATAGTCGGATAGGTTGAACATTTTAATCATGCTAAGTTAATTAATTTGAAGCGATCCCGAGTTTTTGTAGAAAATTAAATAAACGCGTGCTGATTTAAGTAAAATTAATTAGGAGTTTTGCTGAGTAAAATTTAATAGACTTAATGAAATGTGAGTGTGAGTAGTATTTCATCTCTCGTTAGTCTAAACGCAAACTTAGGCATTTTCGACCTAGAGCGAGTAATCAGTAGAACGACCTTGCTTGGGGAGTGCTAACTTGGTGAAGGACCTGAAAAAGTTAATAAATTAAAACATGCTAACAAAATAGAATCCAGTAACTTATGTATGCATAATATCACTTAAAATCAACTAAGTATTTATTTATATATTATTCGTATATCAGTATTGCTATAGAGGACTAACCAAAGACCGGATGTGAGCAATTGATCAGAGATTCATCAACGCCAACCTATCCTGCAATTACGAAGGCAAGCGATCCTCTTGAACATTAACATAGCTATATTAAATGTAAACTGTATATTGCTATATTATATGTTTATTGCATCAAAACTGTTTTCTCAAAAATCAAATCAAATGAATAAAAATGGGAAGATAAGAATTGAGAATTAGTAGAGGAAAGAAATGAGAATTACTATGTTGGTAAAAGGGGGCCCGGGCAGGGGAACGAGACGACGACGACGATGATGAGGTAAGAGGTGGCCCCTTTTTACATATGGTTAAAATATAAGGACCAACAAAACTCTTACACGGTCTGAGGCCATAAATTTAGTACCAACCATTTTTCCATTTCGACGGGCAGAAAATGCTACCTTGTTACGTAATTAAGTTCTCCACAATGGCTCACGTTAGAGTGTTGGACACGGAAGAGAGTTGCCCTAAGGTGGAGTGTTAGGCACGGATGAGAGCCGCCTCAACTAACATTACTGGAACTCGGTGGATGGCGAGGTCAGCAACGTGATTAAATCAGCACCGATTGAAAGTAATGGGTGAAGACTTGATCACGTAACCTAGAAAATATTCTGTATTCTAAACTCGAACCCGCATCAAAGGAAATACAGGGGACCTAACTCATTTATAGCTCAGAATAACTGTGGGTAAAGTGGTACAAGCCTACACAGTGCTATACAAAATCATGAATTCATGCCAGTCTCCTGGATTGGAGTCTACGGGAACCGCCAGGGGTCTTTCTTCTATCCGAGTGACAAGTAGTGTTTTCAGTATTAAAATTTGTCACCTAATATTTTAATAAATTATTTTTAGAAAAGAGATGATATAGAAAATGTGATAACAAACAGAGATAGTCTTCAGTGCATTTCTGCTATTAATGCTTGCTGAGTACACTCGTGTACTCAACCTTGTTAGTATTCTCCTTTGTGGATCCTCTTCCGGCCGGGAACTATCCCGAGTGGGACGAAGGACATGCAGGTACTGAAGCAATCACAGGAGGAGAAGGCTCAAGCCACATGATGCAACCCACAGCACCAAACTTCCTGTTCTTGTCCATCTTGCGCCATGCTTGAGTCCAACCACTTCACCGACATCCTTAATCATTCTGGACCTTGATTTCACCAAACCAAGTCGCGATCATCCTCGACATTGACTGCAGTTGACTTCAAGCTCCCCTGCACAACAATAGACCAAGAAATCGATTTCTGGTATAAGTTCTTCTCAATTTGATCCACGTTAGCCAAAACACACATCATACAACACATATGGACCATTTCTATGACCCTAGGTCAATTCCTAAAATTCAGCACACCTCTCTATGCACTGAACCGCCAGGGCCGGTCAGACCGCCTCCACTAGGCTGGTCTGACTGCTGCCACTCGATCAGTTTAATTGCCCGACCGATCTAACCACCTGGCCAGTCTGACCGCGCCCACCGGTAACAGGGCACCGGTCTTACTGCCAGCGGTCTGATCGCCATGGAGTGACCAGTTAGATCACTTCCCAAAACTAGAAAACACTCCTCTCTAGATTTTTCAGTTAATCTCTATCTAGTTTCGAGTCCAGTTTTCATTTTCAATAGCACCTAGTGCAAACACATCCCTAAGCACTCCCACACAAGTGTTTGGTGTCCATTTCTCCAAAACTGCATCGCCATTCTGACCACAGCCGGTCGGACCACCCTCCGTTGGCCGGTCAGACCGCCTGAACCCGGACAACAAGTCAGCTTTTCCAAAACAAGAAGCTGACCCCCCAAACTCTTCGACAACGATGCCAATTGTTCATCACCTGATCTAGGACCAAACCACATGGTCTCTATAGAATTAAATCGAAAATTTGGAACAAAAGAAGCAATAGAAGTACATATAGATGGACACCATAGTTCAATTTATTATTGCTTATTCATTCACCATGCATACATCCACACCACCACACACAAGCAACAAACCTGCTGCATGCATGCAAGCACTTATTATTACATATGTAGCTGCCCCGGCCAACCGATCCTGGCTCGCCGGCGTAAATCCATCCTCCTTGGCTGCCCGTTCACCCATGGGCATACTGACCCCGACTGCGGCACCTTCTGCATGCACACGATCGGGAGCCGCGCGGCGACCTGCGTCATCATGAACGCCCGGCACCCCGGGAACGCCTCCTCTTGCTGCCCCTCTTTAACGTCGAGCTCCCTGTACATGCTGCTCAGCATGTGGGCGATGGCCGGGCACTTGCACCGGCTGTCCCGCACGGCGGCCAGCTGCCGGCAGCACTCCTGCCGGATCGGCTCCGCCACCCACTCGCTGATGCACTTGCGCTTCAGGTACGCCCGGCACCGCGGCAGCGCGTACACCGGGAAGGCCAGCCCCGGCTGGCACGCCGGCTCCTCCGGCTGCTGGGCGAGAGGCTGCGGGATGATCTTGCGGTGATCGTCGGCCGTCGACGTCGCCGCGAGCATGGACAGGAGGAGGAGGGCGGAGAAGAGGAGCTTGGTTGATGCCATTTCTTGCACACTGTTAAATTATGAGGTAATTATGATCTTCATATATGGGAGGTTATATATATAAAGATTGGAAAAGGCAGATAGTCTCTAGCTGTTTATGAGCAACATAGAAGAAGTAATTGCAGTGGCTTTTCAGCATCTGCCTAATTTGTCTTTATTTATGCTTTCCACGTCAAAATTTTAAGTGACAACCAACCAAACAACATCCCCATCAATGAAGACATGGGTTATACATTTGCTTGGACACGTAAAGGGATACTTGTGCAGGCGAGTCCTCGTCTCATTATCGTAACCATTGTGCTCTACCACTAGGTTTCGCATTACAGCATTGTGATTACAGTCACAAAGATGGTGTTTCCATGCTAGAACTGTTATGTTTGTGGACAAATTGGTTAAAGCGGAGCAATATGAACTTTTAAAGCAATCCATTCGTGCAAGACATGGATTTAGTATGCATGAGCACGACTCGTACTTCGTTGAGAAAAAAAAAGTACTTTTTTTAAGGAAGGAAAAAGAGAGGGTTAGTGAGACAAAGATAGTTAAAAAGATCGGATTTGCTAATTTTTAGTTGCCTGAAATTTTCTTATCCATCAGTCACCTACAGTTGCACAGTACTAAGTCTAAAATTGTAGTACCAAGTGATATGCAATTTTAGCACAACTCTACTATAACTTTTAGTTCTATTTATTTTTGTATTTGTAGGGTTCACTTAGATTTACTTTTGCCAAGTTTAGAAATTTTTTTTTGTATTTTTCTTGTAATACTTTTGTCTATTTTAGAAAGAGACAATCTGGCCCATAAAATATTGATCTAACAGTGAGAAAATATGACTGATGGATAGAGAAATTTCAGTTACCTGAAGCATAGACACTCCCTAAAAAGATACCCTGAATGTTTAGTGCAGTATTTGATGAAGAAGCAACTCGACATTCCAGCAAAGGAGCCAAAGGCTGAGCATGCGTTGAGTGCTAATTATGCGTTGTATTCACAATGCTGCCATGCAAAACCACAAGGCACTAGAACGAAAACTGTGACGTGAAAGCACAAATTGTTGGATTTAATCTTGTTTTTGTTAATATTTTGTTAATTTTCGTTTTTCTTAGGAATCCGAATTAGACTCGAAGTCTATTCCATTTTCGTTTTTGATTTGCATGTGTTGGGTATAAAGCTGCGCCTAGTGCCATGTGACCAGTGTGCTCTGTGTTGAGAAGAAAAGGAAATACAAAAAAAGGAGCGGCGTTGCTCCTAAAAAACGTTGTGCATTTTGCTTTGTCTTGGTGTTGCTTATTGTTATCTCCCGCAGCTTCACGAGAAGTCAACAGGAAGAGCAGAGGTGCTACATTGCTTCCAGGGAGTCACATCTGTGGTGGGTCCCACGGGTGGTGGTCTCACGTGAAGAACAGGAAGACAACCAGCGGGAAGGTGCTGCTTCAATCTAATTTAGAAAAGACAGCGGGTCCCACGGGAGGCATTGCTTTGTGTTGTTCGCGTTTGCCAGGCGGGTGTGTCACGTGAATTCCAACAGCCAAAGCTGAGTTTCTCTAGAACGAAGTTTTGTCTCTAGCGTTCTCTCGACAGACCAAGTTTCGAGCACAATTTTTCAACGAAACACACAAGAAAATTCCAATATTTGGCATCAGAGCTTAGGCTTCATCGGCTATGGCAGAAGATCAAACACTGAAGAAGGAGATATAATCACAACTACCAAAGATTAGCATTGAGCCAACAGGATCAGGAAAAACTCTGACAAGGAGAGTTGGAGTGCCGATTCAGTATCCAATTCTCAATGGCACCAACTATGGTTTGTGGGCCGTAAAGATGAGGATCATCTTATGTTCTCTTGGAGTATGGACAGCGATCAAGGGCGATGTACTAATCAACGAGGAGAAAGATCAGGACGCCCTGGCCGCAATCTCCCAAGTTGTACCAGACGCCCTGATGATGGCCATTGTACAGAAGAAAACAACAAAAGAAGCATGGGAGACTATCCGGGATATGCGAGTTGGAGAAGATCGTGTCAAGAAGGCAAAGGTACAGGTGTTGAAATGGCAATTTGATCGATTGATCATGGAGGATTCCGAAAGTATTATTGAATTCTCTCAGAAGCTCACTAGCATGGTGGGTGACATCCATTCCCTTGGGACAGAACTAAATGACACAGTCATTGTGGAGAAATTGTTTAGTGCCGCTCTCGACAAATTCCTTCCAATAATTGGCATGATTGAACAATGGGGAGATGTGTCATCTATATCCCTGACTGAGGCACTAGGGCGTCTGCAAGCATTCAAAGAAAGTTTAAAGGGGAGACAACATCGCAAAGATGAAGAAGGTGAACAGCTGATGCTCTCTAGAGCAAAATGGAAAGCATTGTCTATAAAAGAAAAGGAAGGGGGTCAAGACTTCAGCAGTGACACAAGGAATAGAAGCAGGTGAGGCGCCCAGAGTGGCCAAGTTGGCAGAGGAGGACGTGGAGACTGGGCTAGGCAAGGCGATGGTGACAGATCACGTGATAAGTCACATGTCAAGTGTTTTCAATGTGAAGATTTCGGTCACTACGCGTTGGAGTACCGCAGCCACATAAAGTGCTTCAACCGTGACAAGTATGGGCACTACGCTTTGGATTGCCAAAGCAAGAAGAAGAAATAGGAGGTAAACGTCACCCGAGTATGTGACGACGACGATGAGCCTACCCTGCTTCTCTCCTTATGTGTCAAAGAAGCACGTAGTTCCTAAACTACGCACAGAGGGAGGCAACCACGATCATACTGATCCGTGGTACTTGGACAATGAAGCAAGCAATCACATGATGGGAGATCGCTCCATGTTCCATTAACTCGATGAGAAGATTTCGGGGAAAGTCAAGTTTGGCGACGACTCCACAGTGCAGATAAAAGGCAAATATACAATATTATTGCAATGCAAGAACAACGATCAGAAGTTGCTACTTGACATTTACTTTATACCAAATTTGTGCAACAACGTACTCAGTCTTAGGTAGTTGATGGAAAAAGGATGCAGAGTGGAGTTGCAGGATGAGTATTTGCAAGTCTATGACAAAACCAAAGATCTATTGATGAAGGTAAAAAAAAATCCCCGAACCGGTTGTATAAAATTTTCCTAAAAACATGTAAGCCGGTTTGTCTAAAAGATAGTTTGGAGGAGCCAAAATGGAACTAGAGTATTAAACCTGGACATTGCGAGATCCAGAGGCGGCACGTAGTTGGCGCTGTAGGCATAGCAGGTGGAGCCTCGAGAAGTCTAGAGAGGACGCAGGAAGGCATGCAGGGCACTGCAGGAGGCAGCTTGCCTGATCAGTGCGTGGGGCCTCATGCACATGCATAGATAAATGTGAAGGCAAGAAAAAGGCATGCAGGCGCAGAAAGAGCAGGCCAAGACAACACAGGAGGTGGCGGGCCCCCAGCATGCATTCGGCTCAGTTGGTTCCCATGACGGGTCCCATGCACATGCATGTGCTACTAGAGGCTGCAGTTTGGAAGGTCCAGGCCATATGCATGCCTTTTTTTTGCGGTAGGTACTTGGGTCAAGGGAGTAGATCCCATGCCCATGCACTTGCTGCAAGAAGAAGCGGCTCAGCAGGAGTTAGTACAGACATTGAAAAGGCAAAGGAAAAGGTGGAAAAGAAGGAAGAAAAGAAAGAGAAGAGAAAGTATAAGAAGCATCGTCATCAAAATTCAAAGAGTAAGAGGCATAAAAAAAACAAGATTAAGGAGGTGATTATTGGATTTAATCTTGTTTTTGGTAATATTTTGTTAGTTTCTGTTTTGTTAGAAATCCGAATTAGACTCGAAGTCTATTCCATTTCTGTTTTTGATTTGTGTGTGTGGGATATAAAGCTAGACCTAGTGCCATGTGAGCTGTGTGTTCTGTGTTGAGAAGAAAAGGAAACACAGAAAGAGGAGCGACATTGCTCCTGAAAAATGTTCTGTGTTTTGCTTTGTCTTGGTGTTGCTTATTGTTCTCTCCAGTAGCTTCACGAGAAGTCAACAAGAAGAGCAGAGGTGCTACATTGCTTCCAGGGAGTCACATCTGTGGCGGGTCCCACAGGTGGTGGTCTCACGTGAAGAACAAGAAGACAACCAGCGGGAAGGTGCTGCTTCAATCTAATTCAGAAAAGACAGCGGGTCCCACAGGAGGCATTGCTTTGTGCTGTTCGCGTTTGCCAGGTGGGTGTGTTACGTGAATTCCAACTGCTGAAGTTGAGTTTCTCTAGAACAAAGTTTTATCTCGAGCGTTCTCTCGACTGACCAATTTCCGAGCGCAGTTTTTCGACGGAACACACAAGAAAATTCCAACACAAAAGCCACTCGTGTAGACCATGCAGAGTTAAAGATTATTGTCCGTTCTTTGGCTTCTTTTTCTCTCTCTAGCTGTATAACCTCCCATAGATCAAAAGTACAGCTATCATCCCTCTTGTACAAATAATTGCATAGACCTCGAAGAAAATGGCGTCAAAGGTCCTCTTCTCGGTGCTCCTCCTTGTGCCCATGCTTGCAGCGATGCCCATGGCTGACCATGGCACGGTGCCCAACACGCCCAGGCAGATGTGCTGGCTGGGGATGGGCTACCTGGTGTACGCGCTCCCACGCTGCTGGGTGATGGTGAAGCGCTAGTGCCCTGGGCCGCAGGTCCTAGGAATGTCCGGAGGAGTGTCTTGCCGACAACCTTGTTGCCATCGATAGCTGGTGCAAGTGCGAGGCCCTCAGCCACATTGTTAGAATTAATCTTGTAACAGAGTCGAGTTCGAGGCGTGTTTGAGTTGTGTCACCATCTCCAGTCATGAGCATGTGAGCCAAGTCCAATAAGGTCGCTGAGTCTGTCTACGTGCGACGCAAGATTAAGCCGTGTCCGCTTGCTGTGCAAGTCCGTTCCTTGTGTAGGTGTCACGTTTTCAGTCGTGCGTGCTGTTCACGGCAAGGCCGATATTATGTTTGCTTGTAGCGTGATTTTTTGGTACTAGTTGGTTGTGTTTTGTTAGCTGTTAGCGAACAACATGCGCATGTAATATGTTAGTAGTTGGCTTGCAACCACGACTGCATGGATCTGTTAGCAGTTGGCTTATGGTTGCATGTAATCATATATATAAAGAAGGATACCAGAAAACAAAAATGCTGAAGTTGCAGCGACAAAACTCTCGTAGTCTCTTGTGCGTTTGTTCACTTTGTGTTGTTCGCGTACATGCATCCAAGTGACAGCGTGTGTGTGTGTGTGCTAGCTTGCAACAACAAGTGGTATCAGAGCGAGGTGTAGCGCGTCATGCCGAAGTAGATGCCATCCCCGCTAAAGTCCGTGGGCAGTGGTGACACCTCGGACACGGCAGCATCCAAGGCACTGACAAAGGAGGGATTGGTAACCCTCCAATACCCAATGCTCACTGAGACCAACTAGGCTCTTGGGCAGTGAAGATGAAGGTGTTCATACGTGCACAAGGGTTGTGGGTGGTGGTGGAAGGCAATGGGCTGGTCGATGAGCGCAAAGACCAGATGGCTCTCGCCACCATATTCCAAGCCGTGTCCGATGCCATGATGATGGTCTTGGCTGAAAATGAAATGGCCAAGGAGGTTTGGGACACCCTGGAGGAGATGCACGTCGGTGCTGACTGCGTCAAGGAAGCACGGGTACGGACCCTCATGAGTGAGTTCGATCGATGTGCATGAAGGAGACAGAGTCCATCAAGGACTTCGCTACGAAGCTGACCACCATTGTTAGTGAGATTCATGTCCTCGGAGACAAGATGGAGGAGCGCACCATCGTGAATAAGTTTCTTCGTGCCGTCCCTGACAAATTCTTGCCAATCGTCTCCACCATTGAGCAATTTGGTGATATCAAGACGATGATGGTTATGGAGGTGATTGGGCGACTGAAGGCATACAAGGAACGCATGAATGGACGGCGGCGCGACGAGGAAGGTGAGAATCTACTACTCACCTATGCCGAGTGGGAATCCAGGTCCAAGAAAGAGGGCGCCAACAACTCTGGCATAAAGAATCGCAAGATCGACAAGGTAAAGGTTCATTGCTACAATTGTCAAGACTACAGACACTTTGCTTCTGAATGCTATAAGCTAAGGAAGGAGAAAGCGGAGGCACATTTAATTGTGGCTGATGCTGAAGACGAACCGACATTGCTCTAATGCCAAGTTGAGTTTGGGACGTTGAGGAGATGTGTTCGCCGTCTTGAGTCAAGTCCGTGGAGATGAGTCCGGGACGTTGAGGAGATGTGTTCGCTGTCCTGAGTCGAGTCCATGTCGTTGAGTTCGGGACGTTGAGGAGATGTGTTCGCCGTCCTGAGTCAAGTCCGTGGAGATGAGTCCGGGACGTTGAGGAGATGTGTTCACTGTCCTGAATCGAGTCCATGGCATTGAGTTCAGGACGTTGAGGAGATGTGTTCGCCGTCCTTTGTCGAGTAACAGTTGGGCAAGTCATAGTTGAGACCGACCGCCTCAACAAGTTACAGATGTGTCATAAACTAGAGCTAGTTGATGTTACAAGATTAAGGGGGGGTGAATGTTAGAATTAATCTTGTAACAGTCCAAGACGTGTTCGAGTTGTGTCACCGTCTCTAGTCATGAGCGCGTGAGCCAAGTTGAAACCGAGTCCAACAAGGTCGCTGAGTCTGTCTATGTGCGACGTAAGACGAAGCCATGTCCGCTTGCCACACAAGTCTGTTCCTTGTGTAGGTGTCACGTTTTCAGTCGTGCATGCTGTTCACGACAAGGCCGGTAGCATGTGTGCTTGCAGCATGATTTTTGGTACTAGTTGGTTGTGTTTTGTTAGCTGTTAGCGAACAGGACGCGCATGTAATCTGTTAGTAGTTGGCTTGCAACCACGGTTGCATGGATCTGTTAGCAGTTGGCTTATGGTTGCATGTAATCATATATATAAAGAAGGATACCAGACAACAAAATGCTGAATTCACGGACCGCGCTGCGGCGAGCATGCCGGTGGTCTGCAAGTTGTACATCCCCAACGGCAGCGATGGTGTTTGCTACTGGCTGGGGTACTATCAGCTTCTTAAGCAATCGACTAGTTACTAGCCTGCAGTGGTTGCTTGTATCTTGCATGCAAGCTAAATAATAGGTGCCTCATGCATGCAGAATAAATTAGGGATAATTGGCTACAGGACACTGCCCATTGACCACATTTGCCAACGGACATTGAAAAAATGTGGTGCAGCCAGAAAGCATTCCTAAAACATGTAATTTGGCCCTAAGACACTGAGCCGCTTATTTTATCATTTCCCGGCCACAGTGGAGAGAGAAAGCATGCGAATTGTCCCTTTTGCCCTTCGGTCGGACTTGGTTGAGACGGACCATTTAGGCCCGCTCGCTCTTTACCCGGCCGGACTCGTTCTCTCTCGCCAATCGCGCTTTGACTCTCTCTCACTAATCGCGGCGGCGCCGGCGACTAGGTGTTGCTCGGCGCCGGGCATGGCTGGTGGTTCATTCTCTGGGTCTTTTTCCTCCTGCGTGAGAGGTTCGGCGCAAGACTCATGAGTGGTAGACTCCCTAGTGCAAGGCTCCCTTTGCGACGACGGTGGTGGAGCGCACCTCCCGGACGACCTCCAATCCGGGCAAGAAGTTCTTCAAGTGCCCGAAGAATGAAAATGTGGGTAGTATTTGGTGTTTTGTTTGTACTTGGTTATGTATTTGTGTTGGAATTTGTCGGATTCAATTGATTGGTTTTGTACATTGGTTGATTTTCAGCTCCCGAACCATTGCAAGTTTTTCATGTGGGAAGATAAGTACGAAGCCTATTTGGTTGATAATGGTTTGTTCCCTTTTGACATTGGGATTCCTGATGATGCTATGACTCGAGTGTCGGTGGCGGCGGCCCCCTCCATGGAAGCCCTCCTAGATGAGTTGAAGGTGGCTGTTAAGGAGGTCCAGGAGACCATGGAAGAAATGAAGGGTTCCATTGTTGCAATTCCTCCCGTTTTGACTGCGATGAGGAATACTATGAATGGAATGTATGGTGAGATGAAGGGACTGAGGTTTGGGATGGCTGGCAATGTGGTGAACAAGAACTGCCGCCTGCGTGAGAGGATGATGATGCTTGGCTGGTCGATTGTCTTCCTCCTTGTGGCTATCCTGGTAGTGTCTTTAAGAAGTAGATTTAGCTAGGCATGTAGATGTTAGGCATGGCACTGAATTTCGCCTTGATAATATGGTGTGCTGAAATGGTGTATGCAATGAGGAACCCTGAATTTCCCCTATGACAATATTCTGGCTTGTAATGCTGAAATGGTCTATGCAATGAGGAGCCCAGAATTTTCCCTATGTATTTTGTTGACAATATTCTGGCTTGTAATACTGAAATGGTCTATGCTGTAATGGAAAAACTTCAATATTGACATGACAGAACCATGGTAGAACCATACCAGAACTAAACATTGACATATTCCATACCAAAAGTATCGGATTACATGACATATTGAGATGTCTAGAATTCATGTTCAACTCCGTATACCTTGGATTACAGTTCAACTCCTCAACTCGTAAGTACATGCACTAGTGTCATTATTTTACAAAAGCCATCGAACTCAAGTGGATTACATTTCCATAACATTCTATTAAACAAAAGTCTTCCTTCTTCTCCCATCCATGCCTAGCATTCCCAGGACTGCTTCAAATTCACTTGCCTAGCTTCCCAGGATTGCTCCGGCTGTTGATGAAGAAAATGTTACAATGCAAGATAGACATGTACAAACTAGTAAGAACCTTACAAGATTGGAGTACACAAGATTTACCTCCTTGTTATCGGACCAGTGGACGTTGTGGTATTCCGCATGAGGATTGGAGGAGCATCCGATTCATTGCTAGTGACTACTTTCTTAGCTACTTTATGTAGTCTTTTTCTTTGGCTTTGGGTGCAAAGTTGAGGAGCATCCGGTCATCAATGACCTCATTGCATGTCTTCATCATGTGCCCAAACTGCCCACACCTCTTGGACCTGGTTCTCCTTTTGCCGTAACCTCCTTCCTCACATCCTTTGTACCTTCTTTTCCTTGGCCTTCCCGCTGCCCTCTTGAGTATAGGTGGCCACATCAATCCTAAGTCAACCTTAGGCCATCGATGCTTGTCTCGTCATTGGCATCACTAAACCCGCAAATGCTTTGCCTTGAATTTGGCCACACTATAGTATTCATGCACATATCTCTTAAGTTCTTCATTTCTCTTGAACAAAATGAGGCAAATAGCATGAGTGCAGGGTAGTCCAGTGAGCTGCCACTCTATGCAGCTACATTCCTTAGCATTCAGATCAACTGTATGCCTCCAAGTAGTCAAGTCTTTATTGGTGCCACCAATCTCTCTTGTGAAATTATGACTATGGAAGATTTTGAATGGTAGGTTTCTGCTCTTTGCATTGAGGACTTTGATGACATGGGGTATTACCAATCCCTGCAGCTTCTTAGCAAGGTTTCTCTTGGTGCACATCTTCTGCATGATCATTTGCCTGATTCTATCCATCAACTCCATAACAGGGAGTGATTTCTCATGCTTCACCTAGTTGTTGAATGTCTCTGCAATGTTATTTGTGATATAGTCACATTTACTTGCAGTAGAGAACATGCTCCTAGCCCATAGATGCTTGTGGTTCTCTTTAATCCACTCCATGGCTCTAGGTGATGCTTCCTCCATTACCTTATAGTGCATGTCAAAGTTGACCCTTTTGTAAGCCCTGGAGGCAGGCCACAGATGCCTTTGGAAAATCTCCCCATGAAACCTCTTCTGGAATTTTTTGACAAGGTGCCTCATACACTCCCTATGTTCAACCCTATTGGAGAAGATTGTAGTAACTCCAATATCAATACCTTTACCTACATCTGTAGATATCACCAAGCCAGGGGGTGAACCAATGGCTATGTGCAAATTCTGCATGAACCACTGCCAATTCTCAGCACTTTCTGATTCAAAGACTCCATAAGCCACTAGAAACATCCAATTGTGACCATCAATCCCTGTGGCAGATGCCAACCGACCCTCCACCTACCAAAGGAGCACAATGAGTCAATGCCTAAGTAAGGTCTACAACCATTAAGGAATCCATCAACACAAGCCTTGAGGGCAACAAACATCTTGCTGAACCTCATCTTGTTGCCAACCCGCTCATGCTCTATCTCTACTATGCTGCCAGGATATCTCCTCTCTAATTCTACCTTGAAGCTGAAAACATATTGAAAACTGTCCTCCCATCTGCCTAATATCTCATCTAGTGCCATTTGCCTCCCATCGCAAACAACATAATATGATATGTTGATTTTGAATTTCTCCTCTAAAAACTTCTTCAGAGTTGTAGCACCAATTGTAGGATCCTATCTCAACTTTGCAATAACCCTATCCCTGACCCATGCATTGGTAGCCATACAGTTCCTCTCTACTTGGCTAGAGCTTGGACATGAATGTTTGTATGGCATCTTCCTAATCTACAAAGGAAAGCATTAGACATGAGTACATGACAAAAGATGTATACTATGAAAACAGAAAGCTTACCATCCAAGTCCTTCCATCCTGAAGCCTTGACACATGTATCCTCCACTTGCACTTCTTGGCCTTGCATTGTGCTCGGTACCTTGATGCCTCACTGTAGGTAGCTGCAAGTTGGACCTCATTAAGCACTGCATATTGCCTTATACACCTCTTAAAGCATTGACCATCCTCAAAAGTAACTCCAACATCTATGTTAGGATTCTCTATGTCAGTTACATGAACATTAGACTGACAACTAGCCTCATCATCAACTAAAGACTCACTTTGATCATCATCACCTGGCACATACTCCTGGTCTGAGGTATCGTCACCTGACATCAAATCTTTGTACTGAAGCCGCTCATCATCCACACCCACATAATCTTCGGTCATCATCACCTCAGCCCATTTGTCCACATCGCCAGCAGCAGTTTGCAAGGTCTGGCTCATTGTTTGGGCAAAGTGTCTTTGCCTTGTGTTGGTAAATCAGGGGCAGATGGCAATGTCTGCTGTGAGGAGGTGGCTTGCTGGACACATGACAAGTTGCTAGTACTTGCCTGCCTAGATGCATTTGAACCAGATACACTAACAACTAGAGGGAGCCTCCTCATGTCCCAGTACATGTCAAACACATCAAGTAGTGCTGAGTCAGAAGCAACCTCGGTATATCTACTGCACTTTTTGTTCCAAATGGTGACAGCAAGTGTTTGGTTGCTTTCATGTCGTACCTCATCGTCAAGATCTTTCAGTAAGTCAAGGAAACAACTAGTATCCCTGTCTAAAACCCAGTTAATGTCCTAGCTAACATGGTACTCTTGCCTACCGTCGTCAGTGACCTCGACATAAGAACCAACACGCACAGCTACTCTGCATGCCACTCCTGAATCCATCCTACGCACATTAGAATGGAACGAAGATAGCAACATTAGAGCACAACCCTAAATCGACGCACAATACAATGGAACGAAGATAGCAACATCACAGCGCAACCCTAAATCGACACACAATACAATGGAACGAAGATAGCAACATTAGAGCGAAACCCTAAATCGACGCACATTACAATGGAACGAAGATAGCAACATCAGCGCACAACCCTAAATCGACACACATCAACCCAGATCTAAACTACACACACCAGATCAACACAAAATCGGCATGAGGAAGAACTTTACCCATCGGGGACCCATGAAAGCTTCATAGACTTCGACGGGGAGTCCGTGCTCCCGAGGCACCGCATTTTCGACATCGGCGCCTTCATCTCCGATAGACCTCAGCCCTCAGTAGCACATGCTCCAGCCGAATCCGAAAAGTGGCGACGGGGAGAAATTTGGGGGAGAAGAACTGTGAGGGAGATGAAGAATGTGCGGGCGACAGGGAGAAGAACCGTTGTGTTACATGTTTTGGGTTCGATCGCACCGGGTTTGCCAGGGGCACTCCAGTCTTTTCGGAAATTTTCTTTCTCCCTCCGGCCGGGAAATGATAAAATAAGCGGCCAGTGTCTTAGGGCCAAATTACATGTTTTAGGAGTGCTTGCTAGCTACACCACGTTTTTTCAGTGTCCGTTGGCAAATGTGGTCAATGGGCAGTGCCCTGTAGCCAATTATCCCAATAAATTATGTATATGCAATATGCATGAGATGAATAAATGATGAACTCCGATGTTCATGTTCTTCCAGTTGCTTAATTAATTTGCTTCCGTGATTAGGTAGCTTAATTATGTTGGTCTTCAGTTGCAAAGGTGCCAAAGGCCACGCACGAGATCTAGAGGACAACGAGAATTGAAACCATCAAGCTTACGTTCATTTGGTACAAACCAGCCGAATTTTTTACTGTGAACGAAAGCTGTTGTGCCTGTGGACATGAATGGTTCATCTACTTTTTGAAAGTCATAAAAGGCCAGCCAGCTAGATATAGTTAATAACAATATGTAGAGAACAGTGCACATGGATGTTCACTGGTTCAGAAAATGAGCCAAAGGCTAGAAGCATATATCGAGTGCTAGCTTAAGCCCAATGATTTTTTGTTTTTTTTCCCTATAAATACACATAACTGGTCATATTTAAGGCACCTCCTTCGTTTTGAGGTTAACAAAAATTCTACAATAATCCTAAAAAAGATCAAAGATCTGAAATTTCTTTCATCTATATATCTACAAACAACTGGTGGTATTAAAGGTAGCTCATTCACTCTAGAGGTCTAAAAAGTCTCACAATATATAATCATTAAACCAGAAAAAGCTAAAATCCTAGAAATTCTCTCATTAATCAAGATAAAAAAAATAGAAGATCTACACCACTTATTTTGGTAGGGACATATTTTAACTATGCAGATTAATCATGTATATATATTACAACAATTTAAATTGTATAACAAATACAACCATATTCTTGAAAGGCAATAATGTTATATAACAAATACAATATATTGCAATATTTATCATTTGTGCGAGAAAGCCTGCTAGTTAATCGAGTAAAAAGAGAAGGATCTACACCACTTATTTTGGTGGGGCCAGATTATAACAGTAAATATTAGTAACACACAAATATTAGAGTTGAATAACAAATATAGTTGTATTTTCAATCATATGAATTAGAGTTGTATAACAAAAACAGTAGTATCTATTAATCTAGCCTTGTAATTGTACGGTAATTCCGCTAGTTTCGACAACAAAAATTGATTTGGTATTTTGCAAAACAAGTACATAAGTTGCAGCAACGATGGATGCAAAATCTTTGGTTGAGCATTTGAAATAGTAATTTTAGGGACAAGTTCCACTCGTGCCGATGTTTTAATATCGATCTTATGAAATGAATGCTAGGGGCTCCTTGATCGAGACTATACAAAAGGAGACACAGAGAATTTTAGACATGTTCATGTCTTCTTCGGAGAGAATAACAACCATACTCTCATGTTCTTGCATTAATTGTGTTTACAACAAGAAAGAAGTCACCGAAAAGTAAGGCTAATTACTTCTATCTCTCGTCGTTATGAGGACCCTCGGGTTATTTCCGTAAGACAGAGGCCTTCCCGGTCTTATGGAAATAACTCTAGACCTCAAGTAAATGAATTCCAAATTAACTCCATCTAAGTGAGAGGTCCTGACCGAACTAGAGCACCGATGATCATGCGTACTGCTCCTCTGCAAGCACTACATGATAACTGGTTCTCCAAACAGTCTAAGATCACACTTAATGAGTTAAAAGGGAATTCATCAACAGCGAGTATGAGACTATGTTGGCTCCCAAGATCAGTGACCAACATGCTCATACTCTCATTCAACGTCAAGCACATCCATACAACATTCATACATTGATAGTTCAAAAGGCATACAATACAATAGTCAAGTCTACAACTATTACAAGTGGCCAACCGACCAAATTCAAATGAGAATATTAAGTAGCAGTGGAAGCAACGTAAATAAACAAAAAGTCCAGCATGGCGTGCCCTATAACCTATGGCAACCGACTGGGAGTTAAATAATAGCACTATTCATTAGTGTCGCCAAAATCGGCGCTAACGAACTTGTCTGGCGTAGAATCGTCTTCACCTGAATTTGCAGCACTGGGTTAAGTACAAATGTACTCGCAAGTCTTACACAAATTAAAAATATTTATGCTTAGAGGATAACAAAGGATGGCAATAGTGGCTTAGTTTTGCAAAAAACGTAACAAGTCTTATTCCTAGACCATCTAGTTTGAAATTGCCAATTTTGCAAACATTTGCTTTGTAAAAGAAGTACACAAGACAGAGATAATTATATAGATCAATTAATGCCAAAGTGGCTGCCCACTTTGACAAACTAAAATGCATGAACATCCCATTCATGCCGAACCAAGTTGTAACCATGTCAAATTTTAATTTCAAGACTAACGATGACGCATACCAAACCAAGTGTTGTCCATAATTGTGGACACGGCTATTTGAATAGATTATCTCTACAGAGGGGTACTACTTTACCCACACGACTTGACTAGCCTGTAAGCCTCCGGATGCTTTCGGACAATGGCACACTTCCTTAGGTATGTCGGCCGGGGAGAATCGAGATACGGTTGTTTTTAGCAAGAAAATCCTATTGAGATAAGTCCCCCTTGCAAGATGTTCCCATACTTAGTACAAGCAATAGATAGCACTTGCTAAGTGGCTCACAAGTTGTATTGGATATACTGATGCAATGTAAATAAATGAAAAATGGTGCTCCCATGCACACTATAGAAAATTACATTGGCTCCTACGGACAAATGATCAAACACAAGTGTCCTTACACCACTTGGGACTTAACACAATAAAACCTTCCCCTTACTTAACCGCATGGTACCCATATCCCGTGTGTGATAGCAGGATCGTTACTTGGAATGACAACCCATGACGCTATCCTTAACGGTCCAGACAAGACAACCACATACCCGAGTCTCGTGCATAACAACACCCACACTATCAACCACTTGTCCAGACCTGAAAACCAATTTAATAACAAAGTTTTGACTCAAGGATCAGATACTAAGATCTGAACAAAAATAAATATAAGAAAAGTTATGTGTCTCCCACAATTGGCGAGCTAATCCCGTCAATTAATCTAATGCGTATACTAGACCCGCAATGGCTAAGCATTCGACACATAAACTTCATATCATCACAAACATCAACCTTAAGCATATCAATAAGGGAATTATCAAGTATAACTAGCAAGTATAGGACATATCTAACTACTCAGAACATAACGGTATACGAAAATATAGCATGCAAGCAATATCATTGCATTTCAAACACTAATTTATTAAATCTGGGAGCAATATGATGTATAAAAGAAAGTTCAAATGATGCTTGCCTTGCTGGAAGTCAAATTTCTCACTCTCGGTGGCAAATGAGTCTACGTCGATCGCTTCGGGCTCTATAGAATAAAGACATCGATAAGCACCGAGAAATACCACAAAATTCAAAGTACTCAAAAGTGCATGAAATTTCTTTAGTAGCTAGATTGTGATTTTATATGAATTTAGGTGAAATAATTATTCCATTTGGAGTTAGTATGTGAAAGTTATGGTGGTTTGAATCTCATATTGCTGGAAAATCCAATTAAATTAGGATATGTTACTGTTCACCGAATTTAATTGTTTGGTGAAATTTTGCAGAACAGTGGGAAGGCAAGGGATTACATAGGTAAATAGAGAATAAAATTATAATTTCAAAATATCTTGGTTCATCTCATTTGGAGTTTATATGATTTAGTTACGAATTTTTAAAGTTAAAAGCCTTTTCTAGTTAAAAAATAACTCAGTTTTGGGTCCCTTTCCAAAAACTATATTTTCTACAACAAAGATATGTTTGAAACCTATTTTTAAATTAAGTTCATTAAAAATGAAAATTATCAACACTGGTTTCACTCATTTTGGAGTTAAGATGAATTAGTTATGGATTTTTGAAGTTAAATACATTTTCAGTGTACAAATAAATGGATTCCGAATTTCTTAATCATTTTAGACTTTTCCTACCGAGTGCTGTGCTAGCAACAGTCGTTGACCAGTGGGGTCCAAAGAATAGTGCGTTTTTCTTTTAAATTTTCGATTTAACCGCGCCTGACATGTGGGACCCGCCTGTCAGTGACTCGGTTCCATGCACTCAGTTCACCGGCGTACATGCACAACACACTAGCGCTTAAGGGCTAGGCCCATATGTCAGCCGCTCTACTGCTTTCACTTAACGCCTCCGTTTTCTGTTCCTGGTCCCACGTGTAAGCGACTAATTAACGCGGCTAAGACATACATTTAAAGCAAATCAATCATTAGCGCTTAATGGCCAAGGTTTTGCCGAAACCGCGTAGCTACATTAGCTGTCGGCGTACGACAATAACCCGAGTTCATTCCCGAACTCACCGCCGGCGATTCTGGCCATGGTGGCATGAACCAATGGCAGGTATGGGTTCCCAATAGTGATGCACATCTAATGGGGGTGGTGTCGATGGCTGAGGTGGCCTGTATCGGCGGTAATTGTGCATGCACAAACAAAGCTCTGCATTGTGCCTGAGGCGGTGCTTGAGGCACTGTCCCTGCGGAGATTTGGTCATTCTCCTCGGACGCTGGGGTGCTGGATCCACTTGCAGCGGTGTGGCGAGTCTGAACCATCTGGTGAAGCTCCATAGGTTAGATAAGGTAGCAAGCACAGGATGAGTTAAGGACTGAACAGGGGGATAGATTAAACCCAACAAGCACAGCTCAAGAAACTCAAATGAAATAACTTTATTATTAGGGTTTTAGCGTGGCTGCAACAAATGCTCAAGGGCTTTTGCAGCTCACACTTGCACACAAGGAAATAAGACGAACCTAAGCACACAAGCTACCGCCTAAAGGCGACTCTGAAAAGGGAAAACTGCTAAGCTCGATCGAATCGAACTTAAACCCAACTACTCGAGAAAGCCTCCGCGAACCACAGTAGCGCCCCGCCGCCAGAGACTCGAAGTGAGCCGCATCCTTGCGAATCGGTTCGATGCCTCGATTGGTCTGTGGGCAAGGCGTCTTTGGTGCAGTGCAACTGCTCCTCCCGCCTGCGCCTTCTGCTGGTTCTTCCGCTCGCAGGCTTCTATCGATCCTCCGAATCTCCTCTCGATCTTCTCCTGATTCTCCTCCGATCTTCTTTCGGGTTCCTTCATGATCTTCTTTCGATTCCTTTGAGCTCATATCGCCAGAGAGCTTGCTCTAAGACAACGACTCTGTTCTCGGCTTCTTTCCCATGCTTCATAGGCACACTCCACCAGAGCGACCGATGCCGACTCCTCCCCGAAAGTTGTGAATCGGGCAAGGTGCACCATGTGGCGCTGTTTCCCCATTTGTAGATGGAAGCGCAGACTAGCTCCTCCAAGGGGATCTCGATGGTAACGAAAATGTGTTCTCGCAGCTCTTGTGCGAGATATGAGACTCGGAGAATGGCTAAGCGTGATGACTCTTGGATTCCAAGCTCAAAGTAGTCCTCCTGACCGAGATTTCTAAAGGTGGCTACCCCTAGTGTTCCTCCCGGCGAGATCGCCGATGGCGATCACACCATGATCTATCCTGCTGACTGTGTACTCACGCCACACAGACATTGGGCAATCGAAGCCTCCAAGTGTCTCAGAGTGCTTCCATAGCTCACGGCAAGTCCTTCGTTGCAATCTCCGAAGGTCTGAAGGTAAGGCATCTGTCAAGATGGTCAAGAGGCAGGAACCAAGTTAAAACCAGCGGGGTAAGGGAAAAAAATATTTTAGCAATAGATGAGTCAAGAGAGATAGGAGAGGAGTTAAGCAATTTATTTAGGCTTGTAAGTTAATTTTTCTTTTTAGAAAATAATTTGGACTCTCTAAGACTACCGATCTAAGGGTAAGATCTCTAACAAGATGGCTCGATACCACCTCTCGGGACCCAAAATTACATTTCGACCCTCGTGTTTAATGCACTAGCCTCAGATCACGCTTAGTGCGCACAAGGTCACAAAGGTGGATATCGATCCACACAAGTTTAATAATAGCATAAACGATAATTTGATTAATAAATAATGGTTTGACCTGATGGTCGAGTTTACAATTATTAAGCCACGCAGGGCTAACAGAGAAATAAAGCAGAGGAAACAAAAACGGCAGCGGTGTCCCATCGATTCACCACAGGCAACCGACTCTGGGATCTAGACCCCACGATCAGGCACCTTCGAATAACTCCTCCTCAAATGCTGGTGAAGACTCCTCCTCTTCTGCTTGATTTATTTTAAAGTAAGCGTGAGTACACACCGTACTCGCAAGTCACACCACAGAAATGCAAATATACATGCAAGCTTATTACAAGGGAATGGCATTTTGTGGTTATTTTGCGTAAATGCGACATTTGCAATTGAATACAATAATAGATTGAAAGTGTAAAACAAATAGACAATAATAATAATTTTACAGCTTGATTTCACAAAGACACACACACCTAACAGATTATTCACATAGCTATATGATTTAGATCACACAGCCCCTTCCCACCTGACTTTTTAAAGATCTACCCTCGTGTGAAATCCCCGAGCATTGTCCATGATCATGACGCGCTATTCAATAGATTTGTTCACACTCTGAGAGTTTGTACACTTTACCCACAAAATACAATCGGTGTTGCAAGCACTAATCGTAACAAAGCATTTCGTAAACTTCATCCTAACATAGATGCTCCCGATGTGCTTATGTCATACCAAACCATACACAATGTATGGTACAACACACACCGTTGGACAGGGAAGTGGCGAACCGTCCCGCGATGTGACTACATGGTAGTACACACCCCCACCCTATTCACATAGCCTAACCTACACCGAGCAATCCATGCTAAGAATTCAGATCTTACTATGCTAGGCCTGGCCCCATAACAGTATGTGGTCGCACAGAGGGCTCAGTTCAATGGCGCACAAAGTTGATCCTTAAATGACCGAGGCAAGACTTCCATTGTTCTAACTAAGGCACACAAATAAATATGACACATGATTAATATTCCCATATCACATAGCCACCATGTCACACAGTTCCTTCCACTTGCCTCGCCTAAACCTTTTTCCCACCAGTTGATTTTAGTGCAACACATGCCACAAGGACACATAGTGCACACAGATTATTACAAAATTACATAGTCACTTAGTCAAGTTAATAATTGCACTTTACATGAATAGGTGATTCGTGGCATGGCTAAGCAATCTAATCGTACTAACCAACCCACGTTGGTGCTATAATATTTTACCAACTAAATATCAACTAGCGTGATAAAGGATCAAGGCATAACAAGTTACACAAGGAAAGCATAACAGATTGGACTTAATAGCTAATCCCAAAAGCATTTAAATAATTACTTGAAATAAAATGCAAGATACTTTGAATCAAAATAATATTTGGAAAACTCGATTCAACATGGTCAAAGCATGACTTGCCTTGGAATGGATCTAAGAATTGATCTTGGTCTTGATGTGTTCTTCTTCGCAAATCCTCCCAAGCGTCAAGTCTACTCGCAAACGAAGCAAACAAACAAAATAAATAAATAACAGAGGCAAAACAACTCCAAAAAAATAAATAAAAATCTCCATTAAATAGATCTTGATTTTAGACGAATTTAGAAATTTGAATGGGTAGATTTGGAGTTAGGATGCAAAAGTTATGAGGTTTGGAAGTTGGAATCTAAAGAAAAACCCTAGAAATTGAATTATGCGAATTTCCCGAATTATTTCTTAAAGAAAAACACGGATTATTGCGCAATGCTGGCGTCAGCGAAGGAATTCCGGAAAAGATAAATAAAATGAAAAACCTGACGTGTGGGGCCCACACGTCAGTGGCACGGCCCACGGTGGACCAAGTCCACCGAGCCTTTGGATCTGAGTCGGGCTGAGGTGGTGCACCTGCGCGCACGTGGCGCTGACATGGCGCCACCAGGGACGACACGTACGCACGGCGTTGAGGTGGCAGGTGACCTGGCGTCCACGTCGGCGAGGACAACAACGGCGGCGGCAGCGGCACTGGACCCAATGGTCGCCGGCGAACGGCGGCTCGTCGCCGGGAATGGTTGGTACAGGCGTGTAGCTGAGGTTATTGCAAACCTAATGAGGTAGCTCTGGGTGGTCGGGGGTGACGGTGGTGGCCGGCGGCGAGGTTCAAGCGGCGGCGAGGCTCGGGTCTTGTCTGACGGGCGCTCCGGCGAGGAATTGGCGTCGGGGAAGGGTCCGGGAGGTAGCTACGGTGACGACGATCTCGATGGCGTGCTCCACGATGACGCGGCGGCGACGTAATCGAAGAAATCCCACCGGCGGCGAGAAAACCTTAAAGCTCGAATTGGCGGCGATGCGGAGGTTCTCGGGTGGAATTGAGCGAGGGGTTTTGGAAAGGGGGCAAAGGCGAAGCAGGGGGTCCCTTTTATAGGCGCAGGGCGAGCTCGAGGTGGCGTCTTGCGATGGCGGAGGTTAAACTGCCCGAAACGAGCGCATGGGATAAACGGGATAGAGACGAGTTTGAATTCCAAATTCAAAACGAGTGATGCAAGGAGAGATAAGGATGGAGTTTGGTGCAGAAATCTGGGGATTTTAGTTAGCGTAAATGACCGCGGTCGAGCTTCTAGAAGGCGACAATGGCGACACTTGCCATGAGCCAAGCGAGGAAGGAGATCAGTCGGAGACGATTTACATCAGAAGGGCCTACGCTGGAGAGAGAGAGAGAGAGAGAGAGCGAAGCGGACGTGCGCGGGCGAAGATCTGGTCGTCCACTTCAGATCGGACGGCCCACAAACAATGTGACGTTCGGACCACTCCAACCGCCATCAAGATCGGACGCCCATTCGCGATCCAACTACCGAGGATTAGCGAGCACGGAGAGAGAGAGAGAGGCGCTGCGCGCGGAGATCCAAGCGTCCATCGCTGATCCAACGCGGGGAGGGATGGGCCGCTTGGGCTTGTGCACGGGAGTGGGAATTGGGCCGGGAGATTCGGCCCAAACACTATTTGGAGATTTTTAATACCTTTTCTTTTTAAGAAAATACCAGAAATCCAAATAAGCAATAGAAATTAGCAAATGAACTTGGAAAAATTCCAGAAAATTCTAGAAAATATATCCAAGCATATAGAATCCAAATAAAATAGTTTTGACTATTATTCATGTTGGCTTTAGTCATATTAAATGGTTTTGTTACTCGAAGTCTAATATTAAGCTTTTAAATTAAATTCGAATAAATCCAAATGGTGAATTTTCTCTCTACCAACTATTCAAAGGATTTTTAAAGCTTAGAAAAATTGGGATGTTACATTTTCCTTGGCTGAAACGAGGAAAGTGGAGAAATGCTAGGGTTCGGAGGGGTTTTAACCCGAGTGAGTGATAGCAATGGAGGCGGCAGGTAACGGTGATGCTCAGAGATTGGTTACATGGGGCGGCAACTCACGACATTGACGGGGCGTTGTAGGGCATCGCGGCCGCGTGGAGCTCGGCTCCTGTGCGCGCCCTGTGCGAGGTGGAAGAGAGAGCTGACCGGTGGGGTCCACCGGTCAGTGATTCAAAGTGGCACGTGCCCGGGTGTGGTTCGGGCTGGTGCAGCTAGGTGGTTTGACTCGATCAAGTCAAGGTGGTCTGGTCCGAGTCCAAGGAACAATGTAAGGTTGACTAGGATTTGATTGAAACTGATTCTACTTTGACCAGGCTACTGAAAATAGAAATAAAAAAAATCCTAAAATTCTCAAATAAATCAGAGAGGTTCCTGGGAAGGTCTAGTGTTCATAAAAATTCTTAAACCTTACTATTCATGACTCATTTTATATAGTTGATATTCAAACCTAACTTAGGTTGTTGAAATGAGTTTGAATTTTCTGAGGGTTGAATGTAGTCCCATAAATTTGGGAAAAATTATATTTATTCATGATAATTATTATAGTATTTGAATACATTATTTTCATATGATGATCATAAGTTTTTTTTTTCCTATTTTCATTTAGGAGTTCAAATTTGAAGTGTAGGTTTAACTTTGAATAAGAATTTTCCAAGTGCAATAAATTATGCAAATGCTCAAAAAACACAATACATACTCATCAGATGCATAATAATCCTATTTATTAAAATGGGGATGTGACAGTCATCCTCTCCTCTGTCCACCGACGTTATCCCTTAGAAAGCTTCTGAGGGGGTGGCAGTTGTTGTGTGCCAGAATGCGCCTCAACGGTTGGTTAATTACGCACATTTGATAGCGGTTATTGTCAGAGAAACATCCTCCCCTCTTGTTCGCCGTGCAGTTATGCCAGAGATAGAGATGATTATGTGTAGTTATGTCAGAGGATAACGTCACATGTATAACTATTGCACATAAATGAACATGGCGCACAAAGTCCCTAGTCGATTGGGTCCGCATGTCTGTGGATTTTATCAACCATAGGGTGATCATGATTGACCTAGTCGTAGAAACTCTTACGACCATATGGTGGTCGTGGGAGAGCTTACGGTCATACAGGGTTGTAGAAGAGCTTACGACCATATGGGGGTCGTAGAAGAGCTTACGACCACTAGGTAATTGTAATCTTCTCTTATTATTATAAGTTAATGATAAGTGGTACCACTTATGGTAGTATAAAGATGTTTCTTATAGAAGAGAGAATGCAAAACGTTTCTTACAATTATTTCTATTGGGAGCGCTTCCCGCAGAGGTGGCAACTGTGAACTCCCCACGAACTTTATCTCAAGCCCACGGTTATAAATAGCCACGGGGTGTGTGTGTGTGGGGGTAAATTTAGGTTTTACTTTTCCCCAATTGCTTCAACTCCTTTGAGCTGTTGCCTTCTCTACTCTCAACCAAATCACAACTTTTTTCTCTCAAATATCTCCGAATGCAACACAAATCTCTGTAAGAAATGGCCAAAACTATTTCTGTAACATCCCCAAGTTAATTAATGATAATTAGTATGTATCTCATTAACATACATATTGTTTTTGAAACATTTGTATCATTTATTGCACTTGGAAAATCTTAATCAAAATTTAAACATACGACTTTAAGTTAAGTTCAAAAGAATATAGAAATAAAAACTCATGAACATCATCTGGAAATAATTTATTCAAATACTATAATATTTATAATGAATAAATATAATTTTTAACAAATTTGTGGAATACATTTTGACCCATAGAAAATTAGAACTCAAATCAATAACCTATTCTAGGTTTGAATTTAAATTATACAAATTAAATCATTAAGAGTGAGGTTTAAGATTTTATTTGGGTACTATATCACCCCAGGAACCCCTCTGAATTATTTCAAATTTTTAGGAATTTTATTTCTATTTTTAAAGCCTTGGTCAAACCTTGTGAGCTTTGGTCAAACTGAATTCAAAACTCGGGCTCAAGCACTGTTGGTTCGACCACACCTTAACTCGAGTCCGACCGGACCCCAACGCACTGGGTTCAACTCGACCACCTAGCGCATGGACCGTCCGATCTAGATTTGATGATCTAGACCACCAGTCCGAACGGCCCTGTGTCGGTCCGATTGGCACCGACCGAACTCGACGGCTTTTGGTCCAACCGCACCGAGTTGAGCCCGCCTTGTGCCTCTGACTGCCCGGGCCCATGTGAACAGAGCCATATTCAACCTCACGCTGGCGGGCGGGCAGAACTAGAGCGCCACGCACCCGCTGAGCTCTAAGCCCCCTCCGTTGATGCCGTAAGCCACTGCCCTCCTTGGCCAGTCCTTGAGCACCATTTCTTTACGTTGTTTCCCCCTCCATCCATGGGCTCGCACAAAACCAGCTTTACCCCTTCTTCTCCCCTCACTTCTCTCTTTGGCCGTGAGAGAAAAGGAGGCCATAAGATCTCCTCTGTCCCGGTAAGCGTCGCCGTGACCATGTCATCGTCTTCCTCTCACTCCACTGTTCCCATTTTCTCTAACCCAAGCCCCTTTCTTGTGTTGTAGCTCTTGGAACAAGGCCGCCTCTTTGCCATTTCTGGTGCGTGCTCCGGCGGCGTCCGAACCATCGCACCGAGCTGACACTCTTCTCCGGTGAGCCTCGGATCCTCTAACCATGTCTAGGAGCTCCGCGTTACCCCGTTGATTGTCCCCACCAATTCAATTGGTCTTTGGTGCAGGAAAACGCCCCCACGGCCTTTGTCTTCCTCAGCTCCGACCAAGCTCTGCCTTGAGCTGATTCGGCATCTCCGATGAGTCTCCTCCCAAACCAATGCATCCGTTAGGTTCCTGAAGTCATCCTTTTTCCTCCTCTGAGCTCCCTACCCCTTCTCATTGCTAGGCCGAGCATGTCGCCATGAAGCTCCATGGCCGCACCACTGCTGTCCCTGTCCCGGCCGCTGTAGTGCTGCTCTGCCCTCATCGAGCTTGGATTCATGTTCCTGGTGGCGAGGCAACACTAATGCGCCCTTCCTCGAGCCTCCTTGACCACCAGAGTAGCCGATCCACGATCGCCGCCCATCGCTCCGCCCCGCCATCGTGATCTCGGACGCCAAGTCCAAGCCCGCTACCACGCCCGGAGAGTTAGCCCCAGCTGCGTCTGACGCGTGTCACGTTCGGATCGTCAGTGTTCATGACATTAATCAACCAAATCCTGATTTGTTTCGGTAAAACAATGATTAGGTTTAATTAGCACAGATTTAAATGAGTGAAGTTTGACTTACATGTGGTACCATGACCAGAATTTAAGGCATTTGATTAAACCTGTTTGCACTTGAGTCTATTACATGTGGGCCCGAGGCCATTAAGTGCATGGTAACCAGCTCCCTAGACCATGCACTATGCTGTGGACTTTAGTCCACACACTATTTGGTGAACCGTGTCTATGACAACTGGGGCCCATGTGTCAGGCGTTTAATTCGAAAAAAATTAATTGAAAATGAAATTAAAATCTGCGCGGGTCCTGCTATCAGAGTCAGAGGCTAGCATAGCACTCGGTACAAAAAATATTAATTGTGTTAGAAAATCTGGAAAACGATTAATTGCACACTAAAAAGTGAATTAACTTAAAAATTGCATAACTAATTCATCTTAACTCCAAAACGAGTGAAACCAGTTTTGTTATTTTTCATTTTAGATGAAATTTATTTTAAAATAAGTTTCAAATTTGTTACTATCCCATAAAATATAGGTTGTAGAGAGTGATCCAAAACTGAGTTATTTTTGAACTAGAAAAGACTATTAACATTGAAAATTCATAACTAAATCTCAAAAACTCCCAATAAGATGAATCAAGTTATTTTGGACTTGTAATATTATTCTATATTTACCTATGTAATCCTTTTTCCCACCACTGCTCTACAAATTTTAGCCAAATAATTAAATTTGGAGAATAGTGACAAATTGGATTTTCTAGGAATCTTAGATTCAAACTGCTATAACTTTCACATACTAAGTCCAAATGGAATGAATATTTCACCTAAATTCATCTAAAATCATTACCTATCCATTGTATAAATTTCATGCATTTTGGATGATACTGAATTTTTGGATGTTTTTGGTGTTATTGTTCTTATGCGATGTTTAGCTCGCGTTCGGTAGTTTTCGAAGATACGAGTGTGATCGAGAGTGGTTATCAGAAGCACATGGACCATCCACAGCAAAGGCAAGCAGTTTTATCGTTTGATGCACGTTGAATTCCTATTAATTTTGAAAATGTATCTATGTTGTTTTTCAAGTATTCTATGCATTGCTTAATTTCAAATACTCGTATGTCAAATGGGTAGTTTAGTTATATCCACTTGCTGCATTGGCCCTCCTTTTAATGTTGATTACCCTTGTCCCTTGAATGATTAAGGTTATATGTTATATGTGTTTGTTTGCTAATTTGTAGAACGATGCTTAGTCATGCTAGTAGTTGTAGTAAAAAACTGTTGATGGAGCTAGTCCATCGGCCGATGGATTGAATCGAATCTTGATGAAATTTGAGGATTATATAGATTGAATTATGTTGAATTTGAGGAATATATCCAGATCTTCGCATCATCTGGTGTTTGTGGAATTGTTGGGGGGGGGTTGTTGTGTGTTGGACTTGGACGTGTGATAGGGTGATGAAGGGAGGTGGTCCCGGATTCATGTAGCCCTGTCTAGGTATTTGAGGACCGGTCTGTGGTGTGATGAACTAAGTCTTACGTGCAACCACACGCCGGGTTTATGGGCGATGGATTGACTTAATAATTTGTTGTGTGTTAGTTATCAAAACACAATTAGATTGACAATTGTTATTATTATTGTTTAGTTGTTCTCTTGTAAATCTAGTGGGGGCATGTTAAGTTTCTCCTTACTTGCCCTTAAGGGTCTTTTTATTATCTTGGGATTGTCGCTAAGGGACTTACTTACACAACGGGGTGAACCGTGGTTCTAGCGCGTAGGATAGCCTGCCATGGTTCTGAGCCTCGTGTGGTTTGATAGTTAGGACATAGCATTGCAACGACCTTGTTATGATATCTCAGTCATACTCCTATGGAAGAGTGCATGGTGATAGTACGAGGTATTCATATCGTGTGGGTAAAGCTGTACAACTCTGCAGAGAATTAAATCTATTCGAATAGCCGTGTCCCCGGTTATGGACATCGCTTGTGGGAAAGCATGCACAGTTAGCTTATAGGAAATTGGGTTTGGGTTATGGTTGGAAATGTTATGTCATTGTGTTGATTTGTTCAGATCTGAAATGTTATCATGAACGGGAAGTTCGCGTGTTGATTTGTTAAGGAATGAATTGTGTCATGAACAGGAAGTTCGTGTGTTGATTATATTTGGAGTATCTACTGTTGTTGATCATGAATTTGGGATTACCTACTGATTATATAGGTTTTCTAAATATTTTACAAATGGCAATTTGAATCTATATCGTTTATCTCAATGAAAAACTCGCTTTATGTTGAAAATGAACCATGTAAGCCTTCCTTTGACACTTGAATGCATTTATGCTGAAGATTCTGCGGCGATCCTTGGTGAAGTGGACTAATGCTGAAGGTCAGCATTGGCAATCAACAGAGGCAGACATAATTCTAGTATTCCAAGCGTACTATGAATGTGGTCTTTGACTGCCTGCACACCCATTGCTAATGGTCGTACTTGAACATTTTGGGGTGGAATTGGTAAACTTGGTTCCCAACTCCATCACCATGTTGAGTATGTCTGTCTACTTTTGTGAGACCTATTTGGGAATTCTTCCAGATCTAGACCTCTTCAAGTATTACTACAGCATGGGCAAGCAGCACAGGATTGCGGGTAGCTTCGCCATTTAACTCTACGATGGGAAATCGAGGGAGTACATCCCCATGTTCACCCGATCATCTTGGCTGGGATAGAGGAAGAAGTGGTTCTACTGGACCGTGACCAAGGATAATAGCCTGTTCTTTGCAGGTAAAGCTGTAGAGAAGAACAGGTCGTGGGACTTGGCTCCAAGTAATGTTAGTCGGTTGGCCCCTTACATTCAAGCCATCAACGACTTGAGGGATGAAGGGCTGACTAGATGGCACGTGGTGAAGGATTTCATCACGCGCCGTATTAGCCCCCTGAAGAAATGAGCACATCCTATGTGGAAGTACATGGGGGCTAAAGATTTGACCAGAGACTACAAAGGAGGTAATTTCATGATCAATTTTGCTCTTTCGATTTGTGGTTCGAGCACATTTAATGATTATATCCTTCCATTTGTAGATCTACCACAGAAGGAGATTGACACTCGGGTCAAGCTCATTTGTGAGAAGTTCCCTCCGAACATGTAGTGGGCTCCTCAGATCTCAACGGTCATCGCCAAGGAGGAGAAAATAAGACGCCTAGAGGTAATAAATATTTTAATTGATTTCATATTTAGGGACCAGCAGTCATAAATTTGACCACTTAGTAATTCTTATTTTATGACCTTTTGTAGTAAGTCGACGTAACAGATCCCCAAGATGCTTCTAACATCGATTTGGGTTCTACTGAAGATGACTTAGAGGAGGACCAAGTTAATTTGAGTAAAATACGCTGTCTTGTGAAGGCGGTCGACAAGAAGAAGAAGAATGGGAGCTCAAGCTCTGCCCTTCCTCCGACCTCTCCCATTAGTCATTCCCTAGCAGTTTTGACTATAGGGGAGAGAGGGAAGGTGGTCATGGACCTTAAACATAAGGTCCCAAAGGCCAAGGTACCTTTTTATTATGATGATAAAACATTTTCAATTTCCCCTTCTTCTGCCCTTATCAAATGAATAGAAAAGGAACACTGGAAGAGTTTCATGTCTTTTGTGAAAGCTACTATTGATCTTGCAGAGCTTGTGGTCGAAAGGAGCTCTAGCCCCCTGAGTGGTCGAAGCTGGTTCTGACCACCATGAGGGGGAAGTTGCCAAAGGAGCTCCTGCTACTCCTCAAGAAGAGCGACTAGTTGAGGTCGTACAAGCCTTGGTCTCTTAGACCAGCAATGTTGAAAGCATTCCAGAGGCTGATAGTGCAACGCTGGCGAAGTTGGCCGAAGAGGATAAGCAGGAGGAGAAGAAGACAAAGTCTTCCCTAGGGAAGGTGTCTTCTGATTTCGAGATCATGTACAGGAAACCAAGGTATGCAAAATTAAATGATAAGTAGTTGTACTTACTCTTTTATTTCATAATTTGACATTTCAACTCTTCTTCAGTTATTTAGTCCTACTTGTCCAGCTCCTGGGGACGTCTCTATGGAGAAGTCTGCAATAGTCTTAGCTACAACCCTGGGAGTGTTAGTTTCTCCAGCGGTCGTAGAGACAGGAGCAGAGGTGGTTGGATCTTCGACCGTCATCCCAAAGGTGACATGCGAAAAGATTGTTACCGTCGACTCAGCTACACCCACTGAAGTGGTTGTTCCACCAGTGGTCATGGAGGTGGAGATGAAGACGATGGAAGACCAGGACAACTTGATGATCAAGTCAACCGTTGAGGATATCAACATCCAGACAAGAGACTTGACTATACGATCACCAAGGGTAGTCGATCAAGCGACAATAGAAGGCTCCGACCACCATGCTAGAAAGGAGGTCAGTGAAAATGTTCCTTCAAGACCTCGAGGTGCGACCTCTCCTTCCTTCGAAGAAGAAGAAGAAGAAGAAGAAGAAGAAGAAGAAGAAGAAGAAGAAGAAGAAGAAGAAGAAGAAGAAGGCTTCGACGTCTTTCCAGAATTATTTGGTGTTCCATCAGTTGGGACCTCATCATGGAGGTCACGCGATTGAGTCCCCCATCCCAAGGATATTTTGATCTGAGGGCATATCTTTGATGACGATTGTCTTCCAAGAATATGGCGGGACAAGGTTAAGGGATTCAACAAGCTTGAAGAACCCAAAACCATCTACGCACACTTTGCTCAATCAGCAATTGACATAAGTGTTCAATACCAAATATATAAATATCAGGGTTTTTGCATTTCTAATCTTCCTCATTATCTGTTGCTTTTTCATAAAGCTCTCGAACAAATTGCCACAGTTGGTGAATACAACAAGCAACTTGTCATGCTGAGGAAGCACAAGGAAGAACTCTGTGAGCAGGCAGAGAGATGGTAAGTTACCATTATGAGTAGATTTTCAACCACTCATTTAGTACTTAAACTGCTTTAACCTTTATAGGTTTCAAAGTGATGAAAAGACTTTAACTAATACACTCGACTATGAAAAAGTTGAGTCGCAAAAGTTAAAGGCATAAAAAGAAGACTTGCTTAAGAACTCGCAAGAGGCAAATTTTGCAGCTTACGAGCTGCAAAATGTTATCAAAAGTAAGTCTTTCTCTTATATTTGCCATTTCAACAACTTTCTTTGTTTTTCTAACTTCTTTCTTTTTTAGATAAAGAAGTCGATGTGGGTAAGCTTTGATCTAAGCTCGAATCAAAGAGCTTGGTGATCGAGGAACTTACTCATATCACTAAAGAAAAAGATAAGAGTATCAAAGCATGGGAGGAGCAATTCACAAAGGATGCTGCCTCCCATGAAAACGAAGTCAAGAAGCTTGACGATCGCTTGGCAGGTAATAATTCTTACCTACGACTAGTATAAGATACTAGTCTTAAGTAATGTTTTATTATTTGGTTGTTACTCTTTATTCAACTCAAGCGACAGTAATAAAACGACTCTAGGAGATATTGACCCACAGTCAGGAGAAAACAAAGGCAACAAAAGTCAACCTTCAAGATAACGCTTCTCTCTTGAACAGCGTGCTCGGAGGACTAGGAGTTGAGGAGGTCACTCCTCTCGAAGGCACCCTGGTCGAACACACGATCTGCGTTGGACAGCAGGTTAGAAACCTCCAGGAGTTGATCACTACTCTGAAGAGCAACCAGGCTGACTCAATGAGGTGAGTAGTCAAAAACAGAGTAAGCTTTGCTTTAGCAAAACTTAAAACCCATGACCATAGTCTTCTTCCAGTTGAGGCAGATTTCAACTGCCTTAAAGCAGAAGCTCAACAACTGATCGAAGAAGCACAGTCAGCTAGAAAAAATGCCGCAGAGGAGATGCAACTTGGATCTCCTTATTCCGAGTAGTTTGTATTAGGGATTCTATTGTAAAGACAATGTTTATCTTTGTGTATGTATAAACCTTCATTTTCTACAAATTGTCTTTTCGAGTAGTTGGTAACTGATGAGACAAAGTAAAAAAAATGAGAATTGAAAGTTAAGACTAAGAATTAATGTAACAGCCCAAAAATCCCAATTTTGGGAAAATATATTGAAAATAAATGGGAGGTAAATTTTGAGCATGTTTATATGTGGGAAAAATTATTTGAGCATGTTTTAAAAAATTTCATCAAAAGCAACAAGGCATTTATATGAAAACAACAACTTGGAAGAATTTTAGAGAAAATAATATAATAGATAAAATCCTTAAAATTTTAATCAAGGAACATACTGTGTTAGGAGAATCTCCAAAAATTTTCATAAATTTTGGAGTAAGGTTGATTGGTTTGAAAATTTGACAAATTGTCAACCTTTTTTAAAAAAATTCAAAGCCTAATTCGAATTTCCCATCGAGTGAGTGGGCCAAATTTGCCCAGCCCACACCAGCTCCTACTCCTCGCGCTCGCTAGCACGCTAGCCCCACCTGTCGGAGCTTGTCTTCCACCTCGCGTTCGCCTCCGCGTGCTAACGTGCTAGTGCAGCTCCGCTGCTCGCCCATGGTTCAAGACCGCCGCCCACAATTTGGTGCCTCAACCACCCCTGTCACCTCTGCCTACTTTCATCCATGCTATCTATCCCATTGACGGCCCCTTTTCCCACACGGACGGAGAGACCCGAAGTCGGCTGCGAGATTCTCGCACAACTGTCGGCGTCTTGTCATTCTTCTTGCATATTTATCCTAGATACTTAAGCACTAGAGCACGCATTAACATCGTCATCTCACCCACATTCCATTTCGTGTGAACCTAAGCATTGCATCATCTCCGAGGTCGGTGAGCGTGCCTCCGCAGCTCCGATGCTTTAGCGAGCTTCCTCTTCCATGACATTCACGTCATTTTGATCCTCATGCATCACTCATCCCTCTCCTTTGCTCAATGCAGCTTCGGGAGTCTAGTAGCTTGATCGCGTTCTCCTTTGTCCCTGGCTCTGGCGTGCACCTGATCTAGGCCACCGCATTCTCACCACTCCAGGAGGTTTGAACCTCTCTCGAGTGTGTCATCATATGTTCCGACTAACCTACAACTAATTCCCTCACTTAACGCAGGCCAGTTCACTATCAATCCGGGCCTCACCATCTTCTTCCTCATCCTCGGCTGTTGCCGGCATTTTCAATCTTCCTCGAAGCCCAGTGAGCCTTGGTTCAATTGCTTGTGTATACACCATATCTAGGACATCGGTGAACTAATGCTACACTCCTTCAGGCCGCTTAGTCACTGATAAGAGCTATCACTGTAAACCTCCTTTGTGCCGCTGCTGCTCGTCGTCATCAAGCCGTCTCAGCCCTTCTCCGACCACACTACTAGATTCCTCATGATCGTGGTGAGCAACTCGAGCGTAAGCCTCCTTCAACTAGTGGAGCTCATGGCACCGTCGCAAGATATTCTCGCTGGCTTGCCTTAGGCGACCCTAGGGCCCTGAGCCATGGTAGTTAACCCTACAATAGCACCCTGAGCCGATTTGAGCTTCAAGCCTGCCTTATCTTTGCCCCTAGCACAAATGCCATGTTGACCGGGACTTCCTGCCGCCTCTTGACACCACGACGCTGACTCCGTCCACCTATTTGGCCACCTTCACCTCCCCTAGTGTCGCAATGACTCCCTCTTTCCATGTCTGAGCTTCCCTGAGCTTTTACGCGCACACTTCATCACTGGTGAGCTCCTCCTCTCAGCCATGTGCGTAGCTCCGCCGCTCTTCTTCTCTCTCTCTGCTAGTGGACCCATGGAATTAAGAGATGATTAGCGCTAAGTGATAGTGGTTAAGTGTAGTGAGTGTATGGCAAGTGGAACTGATTGAAAAGTTAATCAGAAATATAAATTAAAATGTATTTAGTAAATGAGTCACTCACATGTGGGACCACTCACTATTCTCAGTTTTAAAACATGTTTTAAAAACTAAGAGACGTGGAACCCAACCGCCAGTTAGTTAAAATAAAAAATATGTTTAATCATTAGTTAATAAATACTGAGTCTATGACAAGTGGGAACGCCTCTGTTTTATAAACAAAATCTAGAAAATAGAAATATGAGTCACTCACAAGTAGGCCCCACATGTAAGTTAATAAAATTCGAAAAACAAATGAGAAAAAGCTGTTTCCAGTTAAGAGGTAAATACACTTTCTCTGTTAGAAAGCATAAACCTCAAAAGAACTCATAGGAAAACATGCTTTCTCTGTTAGAAAGCGTCAACCTCAGAGAACACGCTTTCGACATCACATTTTTTATTAATCTTTGGATTTTCAAAACCGAAGCAAATTAAAACCTTAATAACTTTTGCATACGAACTCCAAATTGGATGAATCTTTTTTATAAATTCATATAAAATCATGCTTTGTATGAATATGTAAAAATATTTGAATTTTGTTGTTGTTGAAATTATTTTTCTATAATTGATTTGCTATCAGCTCTTTTTGAATAGACGTCGATACTTCGAACGAAATTTTCGATGATCCTCCATCCTCATACTCTGAGATACCAGCGCAAGGCAAGCACCCCATTTGACCATGTTAATCCTAATATTTCAATTATTTTATTTCTTTTTGCAAAATCTATTATGCATGCGTGCATGTTTGCTTAAAATTGCTATATTTGGGGATAACGGTAGTTATATTCCTATTCAACGCATGAACCTCCTTGAAATATTGATATCCTTACTGTTGTAGCTATAAAGGTTTGGTTTAGCCAATAAGTGATGTCGAATTGGGTTTTTTGAATGCGAATATCGCATGAGTGCTTAGTTGGGCTCTAGTCTTTGCAAAAATTGGATAATGGATGAAATGTTGAATATAAATTTAGGAAATTTTGAAAAGATGGTCCAGAGGGGTTACCTCTATTAATTTTGTATAAAAATAAAAATAAAAAATCTAGATTATAATGCAGGCGAGTTATAATATGAACTGATGAATGTGAGAGGGTTTCTTGCATGTACATAGGGGGAGAACCTCGCCCAGGTCAATTAAGGACCGAACACCGATGAATCATATCTAAGCCTAAGCGTACAACCGCATATGCTGGTATGGGACGGCCTTAGCTAATTAAGTCACCAAAAACTATCCTCGTATTTTGGTAGGCCGCAGTAGTACGGGCATGACTGGGTAGGCTTGTTCGAAGGAGCTCCCTTCATTGAGGCGTTGGGAACAAAGCTTGTCGATACAACGGTAATACCTAACTTTGACAGGGGTACCCGAGATCGAATTTCTTTGTTGCTTCCGTTGTTTTTCTAGTGACGGGTTCGACTTCAATCCATTTTGTGAACATGTCAATAGCCACAAAAAGGAATTCAAAGCCCCCAGGTGCCTTTATGAATGGTCCTAGGATATCCAGCGCCCTGATGTCGCTATACGATGCGGCCTATGTAGGCATTGTACGCTTGCAACACAAGTTGCTCGAGCTAGAGGACATGTTCTTCTACTTCCCCGTATGGATGGTGGATAGAGAGGAGCATACCTACCGGGTGAGGGTATGCCATTCATCACTCCACACCTGCACCTCGCCGGTCTTGTGAGATCACTCGATGGGTATCTCCATCGTGTGACCCACGAGCTGTTGGAGGCTTGCCGGAGGATCTCCACGCTTGAGGACAGCATCGCTCCGATGGTGGCCCAGGGTCTCTTTTCACGGGAGCTATTGTACGGGGAGGATGCCGAACTAGCACCTACGGAGGAGTTGCTGGAGCCCACCATCCGCATCTGACTGGGTACCCGACGTCCTCGTATGTCGGCTATCGGTCACCACTGCCGTGTGATGGCCATCTGCTTGGACGTAGAGGAGACACCACGAGCGGTGCAATGACATCGTCTTCATCACAACGGGCGTGAGATGATTGAGTTCATCGGACCTTCATCTTCCGCTACACTAGAGTCGCCTCACGCTGCTGAGCGCAATGACGACATCTAGTTCTAGACTGTCTAGCAGGAGCTCACTAGGAGGGGTTTAGCGTGAGCACTTTTAGGTATTTTGGTGCATTAAAAATATGTAAGGCGCTGTTGTATGATGATTGTAATTTGGTACTTATGATGGTTTAGTTGCATTTTGTAATGCTTAAGCAACGAACATGCGAACCATGTAAAACTTAACTGGTATGTTCACGTTTCATGTATGATGTCCCTATGGTATGAAAACATGCATATTTCAGTTTTGGATGAGTTATTTTAGCATGGGATGATATTACTTGCTGACACACTTAGCTTGTGCTTATTCCCCCTTATCTTGCGTAGGATTTGTTAAACGCATGTTGTATAAACATGATGTCGGTGAATCGCTCCATGAGTCAACTCATGGCACTCGGTGATGCCTCCGGTTCACGACAACAGGGAGGAGAGCCACCCAACCATCCGCAACCTAACCCATTGCATCTAGCTACACATCAAGATCAACATACCGCTGAGGAAGCGGAAGTGTTACCTCCACCACCCACAATGGCACAAGTGCTTGCCATGATCGAGCAAGGGCGGCAGATGAACACTCTGCTACTACAACAGTTAGTGCAGAACACCGGCAACATGGGCACTACAGCAGCAGGAGGCGAAGCTGCCGCCATGCCACAGCTGAGGATGGGCGAGTTCATGCGAACTCGGCCACCGACTTTCTCATCTGCGGTGGATCCTCTCGACACTAATGACAGGCTTCGCTCCATCGAGAGCAAGTTGGTCATTACCTAGTGCAATGATGAGGAGAAGGTGATGTGTCCATCTTATCAGCTGCAAGGCGCAGCAGCTGCTTGGTGGGAAAACCATCAGGCCATCCTTACGGAAGGTCAGACCTCTCACCCTGTGCACGTATGTTAAAGTTTTGCGATATATGAACAAGATGCCGGTAACACGCTCTGTTCGTCAGCTCATGGCAACGGGAGCTACCTCCAGATCGCAACAACAGGAAGGCGAGGTTCCTAATCCTCCACATTCCAATCCACTGCATCCTTCTATATCGACACCGCAAGCTGAGCAACCTCAGCCTGCTTCTATCGAAGAACCAAAAAACTCTGCCACCACCGCCCACCATGGCACAAGTATTGGCCATGATTGAGCAAGGGCAGCTGACAAACACCCTTCTACTCCAGCAACTGGTGCAAAACACTACTGCTCTTGGCACTATTTCCCAAGGAGGCGAAGCTGCTGCAAGTCAACCATCGTCCAGGATGGGCAAGTTCATGCAAACTTGGCCACCGACCTTCACATCGGTAGTTGACCCTCTCGACGTCGATGACTGGCTCCGCTCCATTGAGAGCAAGTTGGTCATTGCCTAGTGCAATGATGAGGAGAAGGTATTGTACGTATCTTGTCAGCTGCAAGAAGCGGTAGTTGCCTGGTGGAAAAACCATCAAGTCATCCTTCCATGTGAGAGCCACTGGGTGATTTAACTTGTAATGCTTAACCTTCCAAATGATCCTAGCATCACAAATTAAATTTCCTGCTTTCAGTGTATTGTGTACCTCCTAGGAGTGGTACACATACACCTTTACAAACAATACATCAAAGTCATACACAAGTCATTACAATACCGACAGCTTCATAGTTTACAACACATTAAACATACAAAGTTCAGAGTTCATACATAGGGCTGACCGGCCAAATAGCACAACAAAAGATCAAATTCGCAACGAAAACATAAGCCATAAGATGGCAGCAAAATAAAGCCAACTGGATGCCCTTACCCACAAGGAAACTGACCAGAAAGCGCCGAGCTAGTCGTCAAAGTCGAAGTCAGTCTCACATTAGCAACCCCTTGGGGGTCAACCTCCTCTGCAACATGGATATTCCAGTTAAGTACAAAGTTGTACTCGCAAGACTTACAAACAACAGAATAGATAGATGCATTCATGTATCAAAGAAAAGCTACAACACTAGACAATTTTTAGCGTAAAGCAGTTTTCTTTGCAATGGAGTAATAGATTGAAGAGCAATTTGTCAAATCTATTTTTATTAGTTTAAATAACAATGAGACAAAATTTATGTAACAGCCCTAGATCCCTAAGTTGGATTAGTTAAGCATTTAATGTGCATTTGTGAAATTTTGAGGCTTTTTAAAACTTTTGTTGCAAAAGCAAATGTGTTAAAACCTAATAATTCAATACTTCTTCTCTAATTCAAAAGTCCAATTTGAATTTGGGGAAATTTAAAAATATTTCAAGTGTGTGAATATTTTAGTTGAGTTCTATATGCTTTGGTATGCTTATTTGAATTTTCTGGAATTTTTGGAGGTTAATTGGTTTCTTTTCAATTTGCATGTTCAAAATTTAATTTGAATTTAAAGTACAAACAAAACTTGGGAAAAGTGCCTAGAAAGAATTTATTTGAATCTTAAAATATTTATCTTGAATAAATATGGTTTTCACAGATTTTTAGGATTCAAATCAATCTTGAGAAAATTCAAATCCCCATTCTAAAAGCCCTGCATTAATAATTTAAAAACAAGTAATTGAAACATGAACAGTGATGTTAGAAACTTTTTGTGTGCACTTGACCACCCTAGTAACATCTCTAAAAAATTTTATTTTTTTCTTAATTTATTTGCTATTTTTCCTTAACCGGTCAAAGGTGTAGAGTTGAAATTGAACCAGCCTGTTACTGTTGGCCTGACCGAGCCTGAACGTTCAGACCGACCGAGCCTTTTCGGACCGACCGAGTCATTTTGGCTCAGCCCGATCAACTCGCCTGAGCCCCTTCTCCCCTTGTCGCTGATCTATGGGCCCCCTTCGCTAGCGCCTTCTTCTTCCTTATGCGGCGCCGACTCGAGCCACGTCCAAGCGGCACTCGCGCCACGCATCTGCTTGCCACCGAACGCATGTGGACATGTGGCTTCTTCTCCGTCTTGCACCACTCTTCCTTGCTGCCCTCGCATCCGGCTTCCCCCTTTGTTCCCCCTCTCCATCTTTATTTTTCCTCAACAAGCCACCCAACCGCCGAACCGCTCGCCATGGCCCCAGCCGCTCTGTGATCTCTGGCCGCCCCATCCGCATCATGCTGTGCCTCCCACAACGAGGATCCCAACCCCTCCATCAATTCGGAGTCTACACCACTGAGGAGCCGCGCGCATACCATCTTGTTCGGGTCAGGCCAAATCCGCTGCCACTGCCGCCGTGTTTTCTCCAACAGGCCCGAGCTCGATTCCCCTCTTCGTGAGCATCCTTATACATTCCTTTACCTCTCCCTACCACTCACCCGTGCCCTATTTCTCCCCAGGTCGCTGACGTCGAGAGCTACCCGTGCCACCGCCGATTCATCGTTGCCAACTCGCTCCGGCCATACTCCTTAATCACCAAGCACTTCGGTGAGTTCCCCGTAGAACTCTCGTGCCCTTGCGCACCCTATTTTTCACCCACTCCCTCTCTGGCCCTGCCGCCATGATCCACCTCCACGGCCAGCCGCCGCATGACGTCGCCAGGTCGCCACAGCGCCGCTTGTGCCACACAGCCACCTCTCCTAGATCCATTGACCCTCTAGCATTCCATTTTGCGCCTCACCGCTATCTTGCTGCCACTCCATTGCTGGTAACAACCCGCACCCGAGCTCCCCTGTGATAGCCACCCTTCCTTGTCCCTATATGTTCCTCTCTGTAACTGAAATTGAAACCATGTATTATTTATGTCTCTAATTCATCTAAAATCTATATCTTTCTTATGTATTATTTTCTTAATTTTTGAAGACTTTTTGAAATTTTGGTGTTTATTTGATGTTTCTCGCTTTGTCAGTTTTTTTTATCGTTAGATGACGATGATGCGAGAGCGTAACCGAAATGTTCGTGAGAATGTCTAGAGTTCCAGCAAGCAAAGGCAAGCAGTTTTTCGTTGATGCATGTTGATCCTATTAATTTCAAAAACTATTATCTTGATTGCAACTGTATGTATGCATGCTTTAATTTGTCAAGTTAATTTTGTCGATTAGTGGTAGTTAATCCTGTTGCATGAATTCCTTAAAATTATTCATCCCCCGCCACTAGCCTAAGTTAATAATCCTGCTGGTGAATTAGAGCCCGATGGATGTTATATGGTCTAATTATGATTATTCGGTGTCATGCTTAGCAATGCTTAGTTTTCGGTAGTTTGGGCGGTTGTCGACTTTGTCAATGATCTAGATCACACAAATCATTTTTATTATGTTATAACCAGCACCTTGTGCTATTATATTTGGAAAACTAAAAATGAAAATAAATGTTTTAGACTTGGACACATTGGTTAGATGGTGTGCTGTTGGGTGTGTGCTTGGTGCCCGAGTCAACAAGGACCGAACATCTTGTTACACTAAACAAAGCATTATTGTGTGCAACCACATGAGGGTCATATGGGTCCCCTTTTGACTTAGTACTCTGGGGAGTGTTAATTAATGAGTCGCTGGTGGTAGATATAGGTGAATAAAAGAAATGTGTTATTTTGTGCCGGGTATGTGCGGGGTGGGTTCCGGGTAGGTTCCCTCACCCGAGGAGTGTTGGCAGTTGCTACGGCTGGGCCAATGTCTCCGACACAACATATGGGTCCTCTGTGGGAGCCCAGGTTTGGCGGTTCACAAAGGGTTAACCCCCATACGTGCAACTCTTAATTAACTCGTTCCATTGGAAAACGTCTCATAGGATTTAGCTCTGCCGGCATACCTTCGGAAGTGTGCTTCATCGCGTGGCAAAAGGAACGGTCTGACATGTGGGTAAAGTTGTACACCCCTGCAGGGTTTAAACTATTCGAATAGTCACGTCCTTGGTTATGGACACGCTTGGGGAGGTCTTTTGAGAGTTAGACTCAATATTTTGGAACTTAAACTTAAAACTTGATGGGTAGTATTGAGAATGGTTTCTCATGCTATTGTTATGTGCTATCGGGGCAGCCACATGTAGATGTTCTGTTAATGTCTAATGTTAATTACTCGCTGTTATTTAAAGTATTAAAAATGTTTGCTAACTTGCCATTTGAATCTACTACATTGTATTTAAATTGAAATATTACTTTACGCTGAAAATGAACCCTATAGCCTTCTCCTTTGAGTAGAGCTTGCATGTAGCTATGTATAGGTTTGTTAATCATAAGTCTTACAGAGTACATTCATGTACTCACTGTTTGCTTTTATTTACTAATTTGGACAGCAGGTATTGAGATCTATTCGGGTAAGGAAAGATGCGCAGGAAACGTCGACTTGCTAAGGTTTTAACCCCAGTCGGTTGCCCTGCGGGTTATGGCAAGCCATTGGGACTCCACTTCTGGTTAATTTATGATTTTATTGTAGTTCATTTATTGTTTTTCGCTGCGTACTTGATATGTTATATTGCGATATTGTAATAACCTGTGTATGGTTTGATACTAATTGTGAAGGTGTATGTGTACCGCTCCTGGGAGTACATAATGCACCGAGAGCGGGAAAATTTAATTTGTGATGCTAGGATCAATTAGAGGATTAAGCATTACAAGTTAAATTGCCCGGTGGCTCTCACAATTTAGGAACATAATTAACATTCTAGAGATGGCTGCCCACAGCCCACCACAACATAGCACGAATTACCCATTCGTACCATCCGATTTCAAGTTTTATCAAAAATATTATAGTCTAACTCTTGCACAACCTAACCAAGCGTGCCCATAACCAAAGTCTTGGCTATTCAAATAGATTAAACCCTACAGGGGTGTACAACTTTACACACATGCCAAACCGCTCCCTTTCCAAGCTATATAGCACACTTCCGAAGGTCCTACGAGATGTTTTCCAAAGTAATGTATTAGCTAAGAGCCGACCTATGGGTTTCACCCTCCGTGAACGAACCTTGTGTGTATAGACAGGGCTCCCATAGAGGACCCATACGTTGTGTCAGAGACACCGGTAAAACCTCAGTAACTACTGATGCTCCTCAGGTGAGGGAACCTTCCCGGATCCTACCCCGCACAAATCCATTAACAACATAACCTTTTTTTTCTCCCTAACACTAACACCTGCATCTCAAAACTAACACATAACAAAGTACTAAGTCAAGAGGGGTCCCATATCCCCCTCATGTGGATGCACGCAATAATGCTTAGATCAGTGACACAAGATGTTCGGTCCTTGTTGACTCGGGCACAAACCACACACCCAACAAACACACCATTCAACCATATGCCCAAGTCTAAATCTTTTTATTTCCAGTTTTAATTTTTCAAATACAATACTTACATGAGTACCTTGACCCAAGTGATGATATAATGACCATCGCTGAAACGATGATTCCCATTCTACCGTTCTAAGCATTGCTAAGCGACATGTACTCGTATACGGTATATAAATGACCAGAGTCCATCCATCGAGCTCTAAATCACTAGCAAGAATATCAACCTAGGCTCAGTGGCAAGGGAGAAACATTTACCTATAGCTCATGCAACTACTAGGATTAACTACCTCTAACGAGAAATTAATCATCAAATAGAACATGCATACATAAAGTTGCAAACAAGATAATTGTATAAAAACATAGTAGGATCAACATGATCAAATAGGGGGCTGCTTGCCTAGTTGGAGATGGTCTAGGTTCTACTGAGGATCACTCTCGTAGACAATCAAATCTTCGAAACCTATCGAATGAACGAAAAGAGCGAATAAGAACGAATAACGCTGAAATTAACCAAAAATTCAAATTCATCCAAAATGCATGAAATTTACACAGTAGGTAGAGTATGATTTTATATGAATTTAGGAATAAAAATCATTAAATTTGGAGTTTGCATGTGAGAGTTATGCCCTAACAAAAATCTGCCGGAGGAGAAATTGCTGAAAAATTAGGTTTCGGTTACTGTAGCCGAAATTAATTGTTTTCGCAAAAAATTCCAGAAAGGTGGTTGTGAGGACCCCCAGGTATTTTTGTAAGACCAAGACCTTCCCGGTCTTATGGAAATAACTCTAGGCCTTAGAGGATTGAAATCCAATTTGATTCGACTTAAGTGAGACGAACCGACTGAGCTAGAGCAACGGATACCATGCATACCGGTTCTCTGCGAGTGCTACATGGTAACCAATTCTCCAATAGCCCAAGTCCACACTTAAACGAGTCAAAAAGGATTTCAAAATAGTGGATATGTGTCCCGTGTTGGCTCCCAAGATCGGCGACCAACATGCACATATCCTCATCAACATCGTTCAAAGTCATACACAAGGCATACAACATAGGACTTAAGTCTACAACTATTACAAAAGTGGTCGACCGATCAAATTCAAAGATTAACATCAAGCAGTAGCAGAAGTAAAGTAAATAAACAAAAAGGTCCAGCAAGGTGTGCCCAAACCCAAGGCAACCGATTGGGAGTTAGAAATAGTTTCATTTGTTAGCGTCGCCGAAATCAACGCTAACGAACTAATCGAGTACATAGTCTTCTTCACCTGAACAATGTGGAGAATCCTGTTAAGCACAAAAGGTACTCGCAAGTCTTACACAAAGTAAAAATCATATATGCTAGTGGCTGTCCAAAAGAGAGGTATGAATAGCTTAGTTTTGCATAAAACACACCAATTCTCAACCTACACATACTAGTTTGAAATTGCCATTTGGTAAACAACATTTTAGTAAGAGAAGTACATACAACACTAATAGATATATAGATCAAACAATATCAAAGTGGTAGCCCACTTTGATAAACTAAAATGCATGAATACCCATTCATGTTGAAACCAAGTAGAAACCATGTCAATTTTTACTTTGAAGTCTAACAATAATGTCTCCTAAATCCAAGTCGTCGTCCGTAACCGTGGACACGGCTATTCAAATAGATTAATCCTTGTAGGGGAATACAACATTACCCACACGACTAGACCAGCCCGTAAGCCTCTGGATATTAACACAATTCCTATGGTATGTCGACCGGGGAAATTGAGATTCGGTATTGTTTAGCAAGAAAACCCTATTAAGATGTATCACCCATGCGAGATGAACCCCAACTTAGTACAAGCTATTTATAGAACTTACTAAGTGGGCACGCAAGTTGTGTTGGAGTGGCCAGTGTAAGGTAGTTAGTATGTGGGTAACCCCCAACATAAGAAACAGTGCTCCCTCGCACATTATAGTATTACACTGGGTTCCTACGAGCATAAGATCACAATAAATTATGCCCTCACACCACCCGTGGTTCAACCCAATAAGACCCTCCCCTTACTTAACCGAATGGCGCCCATACGCCGCGAGTGGAAGTACGAGTGGTACCTAGATTAATTGCGGCACTAAAGTTCAGTCCTTAATGGTTCGGACAAGTCTACCACATACCCGAGTCTCGTGCACGAAGGCACCCACACTACAAGCCACTTGTCCAGACCAGAAATCATTTTTAAATAAACAAAGTTTAAACTCAAAAACTAGATACGAAGATCTGGGCAAAACATAGATATAAAATGTTTAGTGTTTCCCACAATTGACGAGTTAATCCCGTCAACCGATCTAACACATCTACTAGACTCGCATGACTAAGCATTCAAAAAACAAAATAGATACATCGTCACAACCCTCTAATCTTAAGCATAATTATAATGGAAATATCAAGGATAACCAGCAAGAGTAGGACATAGCTAACTAACTCACAAAAATATCGATATACCAAAATAGCATGCAAGCAAGTGTCATTGCAATTCAAAATACTAACTTAGCAAAAACTGAGATCAATATGATGCAAAAACAAAGTTCAAATGATGCTTGCCTTTCTGGAATTCCAATTGCTCACTCTCAGTTGTGTAGTCGTTCATTTCTGGCACTTTGGACTCTAAAGAAAAATGATATCGAATAAATACCGAGAAAAGCCAAAAAATTCAAAGTGCTAAAAAATGCATAAAATTTATACAGTAGTGATATCACGAATTTATATGAATTTAGGTGAAAGAATTATTTCAATTGGAGTTCATATGTGAAAGTTATAGCCTTTGGAAAATCAAAAGGCATAAACTGTTACTATTCATCCAAATTCAAACATTTTGCGAAAATTTGCAGAATGCTAGTGGAGATAAAAATTACATGGTTAGTTAGGAAATAAAATTTTATGACCAACAAAAATTGATCCATCTCATTTGGAGTTTATGAGAATTTGCTATGAATTTTCAAAGTTAATTGCATTTTCAGTGTAAAAATAATTGTTTTTGAAATGAATTTGAATTCCAAAATTTTCTGAGGAATTAATATATTGTAAACCTATTCTAAGTTAAATTATAATAAAAATGGAAACCAACAAAATTGGTTTTACTCAATTTGGAGTTAATTTGAATTAGTTAGGAAATTTTGAAGTTATTTGAATTTACAGTGCAAAAATAAACCACTTCGGAAACTCTAAATGCATTTAATATAACCTCTTATTATAGCGTAGTTCATAGCCGGCCTCCCAGCCCCTCCACGTCATCAAGAAAAGCACCGCCTCTAGGCCGTCCGATCGAGCTCCTGCGCTTATTGGGAAGCAGCGGTCGCGCGCGGGCCACGTCGCTTCGCTCGTGCGTCTCGCGTCTCCGGCGCAGTGTAGAAGCCTCCCGTCTGCTTCATCGCTCCTGTCGTGGTTTCCCCACCCTCTGCTCCGTCCTCATCGCCGCTCCTCTTCCCCTGCCCAGCCGCTCTGTCTTTCGCTGCCCTACCGCCCGTCTACTACCCTCTCCGCACCGTCGCCTCCCCCTTCCCCACGTTACCGGATGCTCTCTCTCGCCTCACCTCCTCCAACATGAATCACTGTTTCTCATCCTCTCTCTCGCTGCCCCCCTCGCCCTCAACCTCTCCATCTCCGTGTTGGAACCAAGCCAAAGAAAGCGATCACACGATGTGCTTCATGTTGTTGCTTGCTTGCACACGCACACACGTAGGCACCTGGACGCATGCAAGCTCCTAGACACACGCACACACGCAGGCACCTGGACGCATGCAAGCTCCTGGACACACGCACACAGCACGAATAGAATCACACACCAGGAGAGAGAACGAGATACATTTTTTGGTTGCCACTTGAAAGCATGCTATCTTTTCTATTCATCTGACTTCTTTTTATATAGGATTACATGCAACAGGTGCTAACAAACTAACTAGCTTTCACATGTAAAACAGCTAGCCGATCTGCTAACAACTAACTGCATCAAATCACATGAGAACTAACAAACTCTAACTGACTAACTGCATGCAGCTCCAATGGACTCATGTTTATCCAACTAACAAACTCAAAAACTAAACCTGTCAAGATTATGGCTAACAATTTCCCCCCTAATCTTGACACACTGACTCTAATTTGTTGCGGCAGTCGGTCTCAACTACAACTTTCCCAATTGATACTCGACACAGGATGGCGAACACACCTCCTCAGCATCCCAAACATAACGATTCAGGACGGCGAACACATCTCCTCAACATCCTGGACACAACTCAATGGACTCGACTTAGGACGGCGAACACACCTCCTCAATGTCCCGGACTCAATTCATCATCAGAGTAATGCCGGCTGGTATTCAGCATCAGCCACAATTAACCGTGCCTCTATTTTCTCCTTTCTGGGATTACGACATTCAGAAGTGAAGTGCCCGTAGTCCTGACAATTGTAGCAGCGAATCTTCGTCTTGTCGAACTTGCGATTCTTCATGCCAGAGTCGTTGGCGCCCTCTTTATTGGACCTGGATTCCCACTCGACACGAGTGAGTAGTAGATGCTCACCTTCCTCATCGTGCCGCCGTCCCTTTGTGCGTTCCTCGTACGCCTTCAGTCGCCCAACCACCTCCACAATTGTCATCATCTTCATATCAGCAAATTGCTCAATGGTGGAGAAGATCGGCAATAATTTGTCGGGGACAACACGAAGAAACTTCTTCACGACGGTGTGCTCCTCCATCTTGTCTCCGAGGACATGAATCTCATTGACGATGGTGGTCAGCTTCATGGTGAAGTCATTGATGGACTCTGTCTCCTTCATGCACATCACATCGAACTCACTCATGAGAGTCTGCTCTCGTGCCTCCTTGACGCGGTCAGTGCCGACGTGCATCTCATTCAGGGTGTCCCAAGCCTCCTTGGCCGTCTCATGTTCGGCCAAAACCATCATCATGGCCTCGGGCACGGCTTGGAATATGGCGGCGAGAGCCATCTGGTCCTTGCGCTCATCGACCAACACTTTGCCTTCCACCGCCGCCCACACCCCATGTGCGCATATGAACACCTTCATCTTCACCGCCCAAGAGCCATAGTTGATCTCTGTAACACCCCAGCTCAACATGAGCTTGGATTGCTACTAAACTAACATTTTAACCAAATAAAACTGAGACATTTCTCTAAAATTCGGCAGAACCTCCTTTGTATAGGTGACTATACTGGAGGTTCTAACAGTCTAATATAACATCAATCAATATTCCAATCATCCAATTTAAACTAATCATCACAGATCATCCAAAGTATGCTAAACAACTAAAGCATAATCCAAAGGGCATCCAAAATCTTCTAATCAACTCTATTACAAATTATTCCAAGCATAGGGAGTAATCATAAATAATTCTTTAAGTAGATTACTCAAATACTAAATCAACAATCCAATCTATTCAAATGTGAATGGTTCATGCCAATGTGCAACCACTCTTATGACTATTCCCTTCCATGCATACCATTCTTGTAAGGGGTACCTAAAACCACAAACAACAGCAAGAGTGAGTCCACAGACTCAGCAAAATACAAATAATAAGACATTATAACACACAATTATAACATCAGCATCCATTCTCAAATCTTTATAATATAACATATCACATGCTTATGCAATGCACAATGCATCCTTTCTCTTTGACTCTTTTTGCATTTTACCGGTAATGCAGGGTATGCAACAGTCGATGCATACCCATGCCTATGCTCTCAAGCACAGGGACCAAAAGCCCATACTCTGCAAGTATGGGGACCACAAGCCCACACTCCACAAGTGTGGGGGCCATAAGCCCGTCATATACATGACGGGGACCTCAAAGAAATGCTTGGTCACCACGTGACCAAGCCTCAAATATGATAGCATCATGCACATGAACAATTACACTATCCATCATTAACATGTATTAGCAGCAACATCATACATGAATAAACTTACTCATACTTCTAGCATTCACAATCATTAACATACATATCATTCTAGCATCCATGCATAACGAATATGTACATATAACTTGCAACCATGATCAAACACTCATAGATTATCTATCAATAAAAGTACTTGCCTAAACCGTGCGAAAATGGAGGACGCGAAGAGGGCACTGCCCCCGGGACCAATCCCCCACCTAAATTAAGTTAACAAGCACTCTAAGATAACAATACTAGACAAAACAAAGCTATAAGCAAATACGAAATCGCTACACTCTCTAGTGCGACCCCAACTCCAAAATCTTAAACAGCAGCCTGTTCCCTTAACAGACAGTCTCAATCAAAAACTCATAACTTTTCTACCAGAGATCCAAATGTGGTGTTCTCAGACTTTCTGGAAATCTTAACAAATTCCCCACCTAAACCTAGTTGGGGAGCTTTCCAGATTTGGCCATCTTCTTCCCTCACCAAACTGATTAACAGAACAGCTAATTCCCGTTAGGGGTTCTGGACAGCAACATTAGAATTATCATATCTTTTAGTAAATTTATCCACATTTCGCTTTATTTAGCTTTATGGAAAGCTAATCCTAATACCTACATATTTCGTTATAGAGAGATCTTCTAAATATTCCATTTACTATTCGCTACAGACCGATTACTAGTAACTATCAGGATTACGATAGAACTGCAGAACTGCAGCGCTACGAAATTGATAACTCATAATCCGCTCGTCCAAATGACGTGATATTATACTCTATGGAAAGCTACTGACATAAAATACAACTTTCTAGGAGGCGTCCAGACCAGAATCCGTGCTTAAATTCATCAAAAACGTCAGCCAACAGAGACTGCATTAAACAGATCTACTATTGATATCGCCTAATTACTCAATTAAACAACTAATCAAAAGGGGAACGGGATTTACCTTGAAGAACCGCTGATGAACATGCACACTAGCCCGCGATCCCTCCCCTTCCTTTCTCCCTTCTTCCCCTTCCTCTCCTTCTTCTTCTTGGCCGGCCAACAATCCGGGTGTCCTCCCTTCTTCCTCCACTAGGCTGTGTTGGAAATATGCCCTAGAGGCAATCATAGAGATGATTATATTTCATTATGTTCATAATATTTGATAATATGTTATCTTGTTCCTTGAATGAATCATCAGTCATGAAGATTAACGAGTATGTGACTTGTTGGTGAAGCTCTTTTTAACTTATGATGATGTCGTTCTAAAAGTATCACAGTCGAAAGTCTTTGGTCGTAACACTAGTGACTCTCGACCAAACACATGTATTGATTGATGACCATGTTTCACGGTCATGGATATAGGGATATAGAATCAATAATGTGGACACATGTTAGAGAACATAGTGTTGGATAAGACCCACCTTGAGACACTATTGAGATTGTTATGATTCTATGTGTCGTTAGTTGGTCTCAAGCAATGATGATGTATAATCCTTAGACCTGAGATCAGCATGGTTTCCTACATGTATAATAGCACTCTTAGGGGTTGCCAAACGCCATTCGTAATTGGGTGGTTATAAAGGTAGCTTTCGGGTATGCTATGAAACATGCAGAGAGGATGTATTTGGTGGGATATGGATTTGCCCTCCTAACATAACATGAGAGATATCTCTGGACCCTCAAGTAGTCGGATAAAGAAAGTGCATGGCCATGCCACTAGTGGTCGAAGAGTTCGACCACATAAGGTTATCCGATACTCGATCGAGAAAGCATTGAACAGTCCATGGATGACACAACATCTCACCTGGAGTTCAACCAGATATCGTGAGGCAAAGGGAGAATACATGAGTAGGTCGCTTAGTTCGACCCGACTACGATTTGGTCGTATGGAGATACAAACAAGTCGAGAGGCGGTCGAGCGTAATCACAGAGTGGTGAAACCAAGTCGTAAGGAGTTACGAGTTGGTCGTGATCAAATCTAACCGGTGGTATAGAGATAGGACACGGTCATAAGTGATGAGGACACAGTGGTAGATCATATTGCATTAAGGTTCGTCCGATATAATTTATGTGTATTCGGAATCGTTATGTCTGCTAGGAACCGCTTCGACTCATGGCGGAAAGGGTTTAGAGTCACAACCGAACTACACATGAACCTAACGGGTCACACACTTAAGTTGGAACAAACCAAGATCGAATACGATTAAAAAGCGTGTTTGGATAGGATCCGCACGGGCACTATATAAGGAGATGCATGAGGTTGTTGGGAGGGAGGAGTTGGCGTGAGTTGCCCCATCTGAAACCCTAGCCGCCATCTTCTTGAGAGCCTCCCGTGCGATTTGGTGCTAGCACACGGCGCATGGTTGTTCCTTCCCTAGGCGTGTGGATACCATAGAGGCGCTTCTCGTTGTTGCGCTTAAGGGCGATCCGCGATCTTCGCAAGGAAGCGCAAAGGTCTTTGGAGAGACGATCAACTCACGAGGACGCTGGACGATCGACTATGACCACTACATCGACGCGCTCTTCGTCGGACCAGGCTGCTCCGACGCTTCTTCCGCTGCTCTGCGCGTCTAGTGGTAACGATCTGTGATCATCTACTTGCTTGGCTTCCTGGTTTGCGTGGTAGAAATTTTGTTTATAGCTATCGTAACCTACCTCGCGACCCAACAGGCTGGCAGTGGGGAGCGAGATCCATGGCGAGCAGCAGGGGCAAACACCATGGGAGGGGGCGCCTGGTCCAAGGGTGGTGACCAGCAAGGGGAGAGGGGATGGGTTTGGCGGCCACAAGAGGAGGAGGGGGAAATGTGGGAGGCAGCTAGGGTTTTGGGGGAGGAGCGCCTCCCCCCTATTTGGCTGGCCACCTCATGGCCTAATGGGCCAAGGCCCAGGCCCAAGTTGTCGGGATTTAGCAGAAATCCCCCTCTCTCAAAGATATTGTTTCTATTTTCTATTTAATCCTTCTCCCCAATTTACTTATTCCCTCACGAATACGCTTTTGAATCCATTTGGGCTATTACAGTCTATGTGAGCATTGGGTATTGGAGGGTTACCGAACCCCCCTTCGCCGGTGCCTTGGATGCCGCCGTGTCTGAGGTGTCGTCACTGCCCACAGACTTCTGCGAGGACGGCATCTGCTTCGACATGACGCGCTACACCTCGCTCTGATACCACTTGTTGGAACCAAGCCAAAGAAACCGATCACACGATGTGCTTCATGTTGTCGCTTGCTTGCACACACACACACACAGGCACCTGGACGCACACAAGCACCTGGACGCACACAAGCACCTGGATGCATGCACACAACACGAATAGAATCACACGCCAGGAGAGAGGGCGAAAGACATTTTTTGTTTGCCGCTTGAAAGCCTGCTATCTTTTCTATTCATCTGACTTCTTTTTATATAGGATTACATGCAACAAGGGCTAACAAACTAACTAGCTTTCACGTGTAAAACAGCTAGCCGATCTGCTAACAACTAACTGCAACAAATCACATGAGAACTAATAAACTCTAACCGACTAACTACATGCAGCTCCAACGGACTCATGTTTATCCAACTAACAAACTCAAAAACTAAATCTGTCAAGATTATGGCTAACACTCCACCCCCAATCCATGCGCTACCCTCGCCTGCTCCCTATCTGCTTCCATGCCACGACTCCAATCCTCACCAGAAACAAGGGTGTTCCGTTGCGGTGCCCGTTGTTGAAAGCATCTAGACCCCTAAAAATTGTTTTGGTAATTAATGATAATATGTGAATATGGGATTAACTTATTTATTGAGTATTTACAAGGTTAAGTCCCATTGGTGAGTTTGATGACTTAAAGATGCATGCTAAAGGACAACATGAAGATCTACATGGCTCAAAGACAAGGTACAAGTAGTCTAGGATCCTTTTGTGTTTTACCGGTCTTAGGAGAAATAGTTGGAAGACCGGATTATAGGTTAAATACCGTACTATTAAGAGGGATCATGACTATAGCTTGATAGCATGTTCTTGTGCCATTTGAATCAATTTAGGATTATGCATGCACTTAGAATTCATTTTGGAAAGCCTTTTGTGAAATTATCAAGGCAAACAGCAGCATCGGAGTTTACAGAGCGGAACTACTGCTTAGTGGTATAACCGCGTATCCTTCGGCGATACTACCGTGTGCTGTTTGGACCGTCCGAAAGTGACCCCATCGTGTGGTTAAAACCTATGGTCCGAATGGCCCAATGAATCTGAGTCGTCCACGTATTCAATCCAATCGGGCTAAGTTGGACTGGACGCTCAGCGGTACGACCGGCTCGTGGTGCGCTGCTACCACAGCCCGGTTGTTCCGTTTGTTTGTTGGCGGTACGTAAAATCCAGAGAGACACCTTTTTGGAGGTCTTGTGCTCCCTTGGCAAACGGTAGTACCGGAAGTTTCATGGTGGAACTACCGCTTGGCGGTATGACCGCGTTTCCTTTGGCAGAACTACCGTGTGCCATTCGGACCGTACGAACATTGCTCTAATTGAACGGTTTAAACCACGGTCCGAAAAGCCCAATGCATCTAGGCCGTCCACGTGGCAAGTCTGTTCATGTGAGCTACCAAAGTCTCTTTTGCGATGCGGTAGTACCGCAGTTTCAAGCGAAACTACCGCACCCCGGATTTTTCGTTTGTTTGAGCGGTACGTTTTTAACAGAACGTGTGTTTTCTGGTCTCCGGTTGCTCTTTAAGGATGCGGTAGTACCGGAGTGTAACTTGCGGAACTACCGCACCCCGGTCAAACCTTTTGTTGTGTGGCGGTACGTTATTTCCAGTAGGTGCCATCTTTTGGACCTCAAGTGAAGCTGTTGAACCGCACCTTGGACCAGAACAACCGAAGATCGGAACTACCACGCGATGCTTGGCGGTTGTACCGCTCCTATGGTTTCAACGGTTATGTTAGAGCATTTAATGCGTCTGTTATAGCCGTTACGGTGTTTTGCTCAAAGGCGCGGTAGTACCGGCCCTTAGCCGGCTGTTGTACCGCATTTCGCTGAAAAGTTGGGATTGCTCTCCTAACGGTTGGCTTTGGTTGTTGGGGGGGGTATAAATACCCCTCCACCTGCTCAAGGATAGGATGCCACACTTCATTTAACATCCTTAGAGCCTTGTGCATCCTCTCAACACCTAGAACACACTTGTGCATTCATCATGAGGTGGTTGAGTTCATTTAAGTGCATTCATTCATTCTAGTTGATCCATTTGCACTTGAGTGCTGTCAAGCGAAGGTCATTAGTTTAGTACTCTTGGAGTTTTGCCAAACTCCTAGACGGCTTGGCGGTGATCGCACGGTGATCTCTTCAAGAAGATTGTGAAGAGGCCCGGTGCCAAGATTGTGAGTGGCTTGGAGTTCGCCATCTTCGGAGCGGAGGAAGAACTACCAATAGTGATCGAGGGAAGGCTTAATTCGTGGAGCCGGCTTGATTCGTTCAAGCTTCCTCAACATGGACTACTGAAGACCAGCAAGTCTTCGATACCACGGGAAAAACATCGTTGTCTTCATTGTGGTTATTTCTAGTCCTTACTTTCCGCATTTACAATTCTAGCTCATATCTTGTGTTGAATTGCTTAGCTAGAATTGTATCTAGTTTAGACTTAGTTTATAATTGGCTTAAATTGTTGTATTGTCAAAAAGTTTAAAAACCTCCTATTCACCCCCTCTAGTCGGTTATCCTTGATCCTACAGCTATGCGAAAGGAAGATTTTTTCGCCGGTTGTTTTGCGGGAATGGTGGGATTTTCAGGTGATATGTCCTTGATTTCGCTTGGGTTTTGGTTTAAATCAAGCGCCTTTTTTATGTGATTTGCTAATTCTGTGGAGGGCTTTTGGTATGGAATTTACCTTTACCGGCGGTGATTTTGCATTTATTAGTTGGGTCGGACGGTTGGCTCGCAATGCAGAAGGTTGCTCTGGGATTTGTTTCTTTTGTACTAGGTGTTTATACGGGATTTTTATGATCAAAATGCAGTGGTTCGATGTAGCCAGATTATTATGACTGTTGTGAAGCTTCGATGCTTTGATGCTCCACTGATGATGTTTATACAGGATTTTTATGATCAAAATGCAGTGGTTCGATGTAGCCAAATTGTTATGACTGTTGTGAAGCTTCGATGCTTTGATGCTCCACTGATGATGTGCAGATGGCTCAACTCGCTAGTGTTGCTGTGTGTCATCGGAATAGGCCTTCCTCATTTATAGAGTGAGTATGGGTTCAAAGCTCATTAGATGTGGATCGGCCACTCCAGCACTTAGCGTTTCAAATGATGACCTTTCAAAAATAGTTGAAACGTCAGATGAATGGATTGTAGCGCGGACTGGGATTCGGAATAGGCGAATTCTGTCTGATACTTTTGATTCACTCCCCCCTTTTTCTTTCACTAAAGAGTAATATGATTAGGGCCAATTATGCCCCCTCTGGCTTGATGTATAGCAATTGCTTGCAGGCGTTGCTTTTGTTTTAGTTAGGCGGTCACTTGTGGATGTGTGCATCACGTCACCACTGATGGATGAAGTAGTTTTAGGTCATAGACATGTTGATTCTATGAACAATCATAATAGATATGTGTATGTTTTGTTACAAAAAACTGTTCAGTTCAAGTCTAAGGGTTGACAACAGCATGCGGATGTTGTGGTTTACCAGCTATATATAAAAAAAATTGCATCTTAGATAAATAAATATGAATGCCAACATGTGTCTTGTTACTGTACCTGGTTGGCCTAAAATCTCTAAAAACAACACAACATTTTTAGCATGTTTGTTTTAAGTTAATTCGCATCACTAATACTATAGATGTGAATAACAACATGTAGCATCGACAGCTGTTCCCTTTGTGTTAAGTAAGGTAGGCGGTCAGATTTTGTTATCACAATTGTAGGAGTAACATCTGTTCAGGTTTGCAGACACATTTCATGTCTTCATGTTTCAGGAGTAATTTGTAGTTTTCATATGTGTTAGGAGATGAAACAATGCGGGGCTCTTGAGATGGCTCAAGTAAAAGCTGATGATGTTGACATAGTTCTCCTTTGTACATCTACTCCAGATGATCTGTTTGGAGGTGCTGCTTGGGTACAACTATATAAAATATATTGAAGCCTTATAGTAGTTGTCGCCCCCAGTTTATTTATTTTGAAAATACAGTAGTTGTCATCCTAATGTATATGTTTTAAAAACAGCAGTGTTTGATATTGGCCCCATGGATCATCTCTCGCTTTTTACTCTAATACTGCCTTGTGTGTCTATCGGTGTTGTGTGAGCTATCGCTTATTCACCTTGCTATGTGAGCCATATCTTCCTTGAGAATCTATTTATGTTCTTATTTTACTGTAACTATAAGCTTTGTGGAATTGGACTTCTTATTGTTAGTTCATCCAAGGAGTTGTTATTCAATGCTCCCTCTGTCACTAAAAATATTTCATTTTGGATACTAACATGATCTCCAAAGTACTACTTTGACCACTAATTTCTGCTATGCGACGTTGCTGTACATCACAAAAATATAGATTACGAAAGTATATTTCATAATGAATCTAGAAATACAAAATTCATGGGTCAATCTTGATACCTTTTGACATATCGATGGCCATAAAAAAATGTTTGATTGCATGACTTCTAAGACAACCTATATCTAGAGACGGACGGAGTAATTATAAAATAATATATTCACTATGTAACTGCTTTTTGCATTTTCCCTATTTTCCTTATATATTTGATTTTCTGTTCATTACTATTAACGTTTTAACTACCAGTAAACTATCAATTCTTATTGTAAGTGCATATTAGCTTGACTACTCTGTTAGTGTGCTTTTTTTAATTTGGATATGCTCATTCTCACATTAAAAAAAACACCTGGCTGAAATGTAAATAGGTGCTAGCGACGGTGGGGGTGCACAAATGCATTTGGCTTTGATATCACTGTTGCATGTAGTGGGTTCATTGTTGGTTTAATCACGACCACTTGTTTTATCAATGGTAATTCTTCTTCTTTTTTTTGTAAGGATTGTCAAGGGTAATTTGGTTATTAAAATTAACAATAGGTTGTTATTGGCCCTTTGTTTGATTAATATATGCTGATATTGTAGGTGGAATCTATTGTAATGTCCTGGTAGCTGGTGTAGATGCTCTTTCACAATATGTGGATTGGACAGGCAGAGGTACATGCATCCTCTTTGGTGATGCTGCTGGTGCTGTTTTGGTTCAGGTATATGTTATTTTCTGCTAAAATGTGGATCTATTTTCCATTACCCACTGAGCTAATTCACATCCCATGTTTAAATTTGGTTGAAGTCTTTTTGTTTAGGTCATTGTTCGTAAGGCTTTATGGTCTTGCATGCATGTATTGTTGGGTGGTGTTTGTGGAATTGGACTTCTTATTGTTAGTTCATCCAAGGAGTTGTTATTCAATGCTCCCTCTGTCACTAAAAATATTTCATTTTGGATACTAACGTGCTCTCCAAAGTACTACTTTGACCACTAATTTTTGCTATACGATGTTGTTGTACATCACAAAAATATAGATTATGAAAGTATATTTCGTAATGAATCTAGAAATACAAAATTCATGGGTCAATCTTGATACCTTTTGACATATCGATGGCCATAACAAAAAATGTTTGATTACATGACTTCTAAGACAACCTATGTCTAGAGATGGACGGAGTAATTATAAAATAATATATTCACTATGTAACTGCTCTTTGCATTTTTCCTATTTTCCTTATATATTTGATTTTCTGTTCATTACTATTAACGTTTTAACTACCAGTAAACTATCAATTCTTATCATAAATGCATATTAGCTTGAGTACTTTGTTAGTGTGCTTTTTTTAATTTGGATATGCTCATTCTCACATTAAAAAAACACCTAACTAAAATGTAAACAGGTGCTAGCGGCAGTGGGGGGGGTGCACAAATGCATTTGGCCTTGATATCACTGCTGCATGTAATGGGTTCATTGTTGGTTTATTCACGGCCACTCGCTAATTAAGGCAACACCAGTGCAACATCTATTCCATTAGCATTACATGAGGCTGTTTGCGATGGCACAGTCTCTCTCTTTCTCACTATCTCTCTCTCTACACGTTCAATCATCTTTAAATCACTACCCTAAATGGGAGCCAGTCCCATCAGCGTCTTCTTCCAGTGCTCCTCGGGGTTCAGTTCAGACCCTAGCTGCTGTTCCTGCACCTCAGTTTCCTTCAGGATGGGCTCCTTCAACAGCATTTACTCCTACACCTCCTGCGGGGTTCTACTGGAACCCCGTTCTGTCTGCATCGCCGTCGCTCGTTTCACCTGCTGTAGTTCCTGTTCACCCTACGTAGAGTGTTGGTGCGTCATCTGCTCCGGCACCACCGGGAGTCTATGCCATGCCTACTGCTGCGACTTTGGGCCGTCCTGACGTGGTGACAGGTACTTTACTAGTCGATTCGCATGAGGCTTTAGTTCTCTTTGATTCTCTTTTGTGTCTCTAGAGTTTGCTAGAAGGGCGAGTTTGAGTTTGCAGCGTATTTCTGAGTCTGTGGTAGTCAGTTCACCGGGGGGTCTTATTTCTAGCTCTACGGCATGTCCGGGCTGTTTTATCACTATTGATGATGAGAACTTCACTGCTAACCTTATGGTAATTCAGTTCTCACCGTTCGACGTTATTCTGGGCATGGACTGGTTATTCAATTACCGTGCCAAGATATGTTGTTTCTGGAAGACGGTGACTTTGCAAGCTCCGTCCGGGAAAGAATTGGTGTTTCAGGGCAGTGCACTGTCTGATTCCTTATTCGTATTGGCTAGTCTGTTTCCCAGACTTCGGGCCTCAACCATTGGGTTGCTTTGGTCTCTTAGCGAGAAGGCTGATTCCTCACTGCGTATTGAGGAGATTCCTGTAGTGAATGAGTTTCCTGATGTTTTTCCTGTGCAGCTACCTGGGATGCCGCCAGAGCAAAAGGTAGAGTTCCGGATTGATCTTATTCCGGGAACTCGACCTATTTCAATGTCTCCATACCGGTTGGCACGACCCTTCCAAGAGGAGTTGAAGAAGCAGTTGGACGATCTTTTGTCCAAAGATATGATTCGGCGTAGTGTTTCACCGTGGGGGGTGCCTGTTTTATTCACTAAAAAGAAAGATGGCAGTTGGCGTATGTGCGTGGATTATCGGGCTCTTAATCAGGCTACTGTGAAGAATAAATATCCGTTGCCCCGCATTGAGGATCTCTTTGATCAACTGAAGGGAGCTAAAGTATTCTCCAAGATTGACCTTCAGTCAGGTTATAACCAAATTCGAGTTCGGGAGCAAGATATCGAGAAGACGGCTTTTTCTACGAGGTATGGCCATTATGAGTACAAGGTTATGTCTTTTGGACTAACAAATGCTCCTGCAGTTTTCATGGAAGCCATGAACAGTATGCTGCAAAAATACCTTGATGATTTCGTTGTGGTATTCATCGACGATATTTTGATCTATTCCAAGACGGAAGAGGATCATGGTCAACATTTGAGGTTGGTTCTCGAAACTTTAAGAGAGAACCAATTTTATACCAAGCTGAAGAAGTGTGAATTCTGGATTTCTGAAGTTGGGTTTCTGGGCCATGTAATCAATCAAGAGGGCATTTCAGTTGATCCCAGCAAGATCTCAACAGTGGTAGAATGGAAGAGGTCGACCAATGTCAAGGAAGTGAGGAGTTTTCTGGGTTTAGCTAGCTATTACCGGCGCTTCGTGGAAGGTTTCTCAACCATTGCTAGACCGTTGTGTCAATTGACGCAGAAAGGTGTCAAATTCGATGGTCGAGATCGTGTGGCGCACTTTTGTACTTTGAAAGATAGATTGGTGACCGCTCGGTTCTTACTCTTCCGAACACGGGAAGTGGTTCACTATTTATTGAGATCGTCTATAGTTGGGCTTGGTTGTGTGCTCATGCAGGATGGCAAGGTGATTGCATATGCATCGAGGCAGTTGAAGAAACATGAGCAGAATTATCCTACTCATGATTTAGAGCTTGCAGCAGTGGTTCTTGCTTTGAAGATCTGGCGCCATTATTTGTACGGCGAATCTTGTGATATATTCACTGATCACAAGAGTCTGAAGTACATCTTTACCCAGAAAGATTTGAACCTGAGACAGAGGAGGTGGTTAGAGTTGATAAAGGACTATGATCTCACCATTCAGTATCACCCGGGCAAGGCGAATGTTGTAGCAGATGCCCTGAGTCGCAAGGCGACACCTCCTACTCTCAGTTGTCTTATTGTAGATTTTGAGCGTATGGATATCTCCTTTTGCTTTGCGGGTACCGTGCAGATTGAGACTCATTTGCTTCTTGAGTCAGCCATTCTAGATCGAGTGCGGGAGGCACAACAACATGATCAGATGCTCCAGCGAGTGAGGAAGCGCGTAGATGAGGGCAAACAAGGCCACTTCAGTGTTGATGATTCTGGTGCGTTGAGATTTAAAGGCCGCCTCTGTGTGCCACAGAAGGCTCAAGTCAAAGATGAGATTCTGAGGGAAGCACATCGTACTCCATATACCGTACATCCTGGTGAGACCAAGATGTACAAGGACTTGAAGAAGAGTTTTTGGTGGAAAAGGATGAAGGTCGATATAGCTCAGTATGTAGCATCTTGTGGAGTTTGCCAGCGGGTCAAGGCTAAGCATAAGCGACCAGCAGGTTTGTTGCAACCTTTGGAGGTTCCAGTTTGGCCATGGGATGATATCTCCATGGATTTCGTAGTTGGTTTACCTCGCACGCGGTGAGGGGAGGATGCTATTTGGGTCATAGTGGACCGGTTCAGTAAGTCTGCACATTTCATACCTATTCGCACAACCAACCCAGCAAGTGATTTGGCTCCTCTCTATGTGTGAGACATAGTGCGGTTGCACGGGGTATCCAAGACCATTGTTTTTGATCGAGACACCAAGTTTTTCTCCAAGTTCTGGGAGAGTTTGCAAAGTGCGTTGGGCACACAGCTTCGTCTTAGTACCGCTTTTCACCCCCAAACAGATGGTCAATCTGAATGCACCATTCAGACACTGGAGGATATGCTCAGATGTTGTGTTATGTCTTGCAAGGGAGGCTGGGAAGACCACCTAGCTTTGGCAGAGTTCGCCTATAACAATAGTTACCATGCTAGCATTCGAGCGGCACCGTTTGAGGTTCTCTATGGGCGGAAGTGCAGATCACCGTTGTGCTGGGATGCAGTTGGAGAGCGGGCAGTTTTGGGTCCTGATTGGGTTCAGCAAACCGTGGCCAGGGTAGCAGAAGTTAGGAAGAATTTTTTAGCTGCTCAGAGCCGACAAAAGAGCTATGCAGATGTCCGGAGGTGAGATTTGGAATTCGAAGTGGGGGACGAGGTTCTTTTGAGAGTATCGCCTACCAAGGGTGTAGTGCGTTTCGGTACCAAAGGGAAGCTTAGCCCGAGGTACGTTGGACCATTTCCAATCGTGGCATGAATTGGGAAATTGCCCTATCGTTTGGATCTTCCCGAGTCTATGCGAGGAGTTCATAATGTGTTCCATGTATCCACAACCACGGCGGCGCTCACACTGCTTGTAGACTCGAAGTGGTGGCATCCTTTGAACTGGTTTTGATGCCTCGAACGGTGTAGAGGAAGCAGGCGTCTTTGGGTGCAGTAACCGGCTCCTTCGGCTCTGCAGCTTCTGCTGGCTCTTCTGGCTCTGCAGCTTCTACTGGATCCTCTAGAATCTCCTCTGGATCTTCTCCCGTATTCTCCTCCTGATCTTCTTCTTGATTCCCCTCCTGATCTTCTTCTAGATCATCTTTGAGCTCATCTTTGGCCGAGAGCTTGCTCTAAGACAATGACTCTGTTCTCGGCTCTTTCCATGCTTCATAGGCACACTCTCACTCTGTGGCGACTAACGCCCGACTCCTCTGGCGGTGTGAATCGGGCAAGGTGTACCTTTGTGGCGTTGCCTTCCCCATTTGTAGATGGAAAGCTTGACTAGCTCCTCTGAAGGGATCAGGATGGTAGCAAAATGGTGTTGGCAGCTCTTGTGCGTGAATACCGCAGACTCGGAGAATGACCAAGCGTGATGACTCTTGGATTCCTAGCCCGAAGGTAGTCCTCTGTTGAGATGTCCAAAGGTGGTTGCCTCTAGTGTTCCTCTGGCGTGGTGTCAAGCGGCAGATCACACCACGATCTATCCGTTGACGGTACTACATTGCCATGCATACATTGGGCAGTCGAAGCCTCCAAGTGTTTGTAGCAGCTTCCACAGCTCTGCGGCAAGTCCTCCGTTGCAATCTCCGAAGGTCTGAAGGTAAGGCATATGTCAAGATAGACAAGAGGCAGGAACCAAGTTAAAACCAGCGGGGAGAGGGAAAAGTTTAGCAATAGATGAGTCAAGAGAGATATGAGAGGAGTTAAGCAATTCATTTAGTCTTGTAAGTTAAATTTTATTTAGAAAATAATTTGGACACTCGAACGGCCGATCTAACTAAGGTCTAGACCTACAGTCAGTATGGCTCTGATACCACCTCTGTCGGGACCCAAAATTACAATCCTGGACCCTCTGTGTTTAATGCACTAGCCCAGGATCATGCTAGTGCACACAGTGTTAACAAAGATGAATATCGATCCACACAAGCGAATAGTAACATAACGAATAGTTTGATTAATAAATAATGGTTTGACCTTATGGTTGAGTTTACAATTATTAAGCCACGCAGGGCTAACAGAGAATTAAAGCAGCGAAAACGGAAACAGCAGCGGCGTCCCATCGATTCACCACAGGCAACCGACTGGGATCAAGACCTCACGATCAGGCACCTTCGATAAACTCCTCCTCGAATGCTGGTGAAGACTCCTCCTCTTCTGCTTGATTTATTTTAAAGCAAGCGTGAGTACACACCGTACTCGCAAGTCACACCATAGAAATGCAATTATACATGCAGGCTTATTACAAGGGGATGGCATTTTGTGGTTCTTTTGCGGAAATGCAACATTTGTAGTCAACTACAAATAATAGATTGAAAGCAAGTAAAACAAATAGACAATAATAATTTGACAATTTGATTTCACAAAGACACACACAGCCTAAACAGATTATTCACATAGACATATGATTTAGATCACGGCCCCTTCCCACACGCTTTTTAAATATCTACCCTCATGTGAAATCCCGAGCATTGTCCATGATCATGACGCGCTATTCAAATAGATTGTTTACACTCTCTGAGTTTGTACACTTTACCCACAAGATACAACCAGTGTTACAAGCACTAATCGTAACAAAGCATTTCAGAAACTTCATCTTAACATAGATGCTCCCGATGTGCTTACGTCATACCAAACCATACACAGCGTATGGTACAACACACATCGTTGGACAGGGAAGCGGCGAACCGTCCCGCGATGCGACTACATGGTAGCACACACCTCCATCCTATTCACATAGCCTAACCTACCACCTAAGCAACCAGTGCCAAGAATTCGTATCTTACTATGCTAGGCCCGTCCCATAACAGACATGTGGTCGTACAGGAGGGCTCAGTTCAATGGCGCACAAAGTTCAGTCCTTAAATGACCGAGGCAAGACTTCCATTGTTCTAACTAAGGCACACAAATTAATTTGACACACAGATTCATATTCCTATATCACATAGCCACCATGTCACACAGTTCCTTCCACTTGCCTCAGTCTAAACCTTTTTCCCACCCAGTTGATTTAAGTGCAACACATGCCACAAAGACACATAGTGCACACAGATTATTACAAAATTACATAGTCACTTAGTCAAGTTAATAATTGCACTTTACATGAATAGGTGATTCGTGGCATGGCTAAGCAATCTAATCGCACTAACCAACCCACGTTGGTGCTATAATATTTACCAACTAAATATCAACTAGAGTGACAAAGGATCAAGGCATAACAAGTTACACAAGGAATGCATAATAGATTGGATTTAATAGCTAATCCCAAAAGCATTTAAATAAGTACTTCAAATAAAATGCAATACTTTGAATTAAAATAACATTTAGAAAACTGGGATTCAATCATGATCAAAGCATGACTTGCCTTGGAATAGATCTAGGAATTGATCTTGGTCTTGATGTGTTCCTTCTTCTTCAAATCTTCCCGAAGCGTCGAAGTCTACTCGCGAACGAAGCAAATAAACAAAATAAATAAATAACAGAGGCAAAACAACTCCAAAAAAATAAATACAAATCTCCATTAAATAGATCTTGAATTTAGAGGAATTTGGAAATTTGAATGGACTGATTTGGAGTTAGGATGCAAAAGTTATGAGGTTTGGAAGTTTGAATCTAAAGAAAAACCCTAGAAATTGAATTTACTGAATTTCCGAATTATTCTTTAAAGGAAAAACCCGGATTATTGCGCAATGCTGGTGTCAGCGAAGGAATTTCCGAAAAAGATAAATAAAAAGAAAAACCTGACGTGTGGGACCCACACGTCAGTGACACGGCTCACGGTGGACCAAGTCCACCGAGCGATTAGATCTGATCGAAATTTGGCGTGGCTGATCGGCGCAAGACGCTGGCGCCGACTCAAGACACACGTGGATGACACGCGGCGGAAATGGGTGACGCAGCACCGAGGTGGTAGCCGACGTGGACGGCGGCGAGGGCGGCGGCGCACGGGAACCCATGGTTCCGGCGAACGGCGGCGAGTTGACGGCGATGAGTGGTACAGGGAGGTAGAGGGTGACGCGGGGATCTCGAGGGTGTTCTCACTGGTGCTCAAGGACAAGCGAGGCGGCTGGCGGCGAGGCTTTGGCGGAGGGGGAGGTACGGGCTCGACGGCGACGGGGCTAGAGAGCTCCTCTAGCGAAATGGAGGTGATCCCGGGGTTCCTCTAGATCGTGCGATGCCGACGGTGCAGGCGTCGAGGCTCCGGCGGCTTCGGGTGCGACAGGATTGCTCGTCGGAGCAAGCGGCGACGGAGATGGGATCTTTGGGTTCCTGCGACGGCTAGGGCTAGGCGCTGTGGCTATGGCGGCGGCGGAAGGGTTGCGGAGGACGAGGGCTCGCGTTCCCTTTATATGCGGACGACCCGGAGCGTCCAGGGCACGAACGCCCAACTGGCCGAGCGGCGGCGCAACGAACTCCCCGACGAAAAAGGAGATGGGAACGAATTCAATATTTAAATTCAAACCGAGCCAGTGCGGAAGAGATAAGGATTGAGTTTGGTGAGAAAATCCGGGGATTTTAGTTAGCAAAAACGAACGCGGGGCGGAGCTTCTAGAAGCTCTAATGGCAGACACGGCTACGGGGCTGCGTGAGGAAGGAGACCGTGTCGGAGATGACAACCTCGGCGGGCCCACCGGTCAGAGGAACACGGAGGCGGACGCGCGCGGCGTTGATCCAAACGTCCAGCGATCATCCAACGGCGGGGAAGGATGGGCCGATTGGGCTTCTTGCATGAAAAGGGATTAATGGGAGATTCGCCCATATTGCTCTTGAGATTTTAATACTTTTTCTTTTTAAAAAAATACCAGAAATCCAAATAAGCAATAGAAATTAGCAAATGAACTTGGAAAAATTCTAGGAAATTCTAGAAAATATATCCAAGCACATAGAATCCAAATAAAATAGTTTTGACTATTGTTCATGTTGACTTTAGTCATATTAAATGGTTTTGTTACTCAAAGTCCAATATTAAGCTTTTAAATTAAATTCAAATAAATCCAAATGGTGAATTTTCTCTCTATCAACTATTCAAAGGATTTTTAAAGCTTAGAAAAATTGGGATGTTACAATCTCCCATCCCTGTGGTTTGTTTCAGTTTGTTCTTGGTAGAGATCGGTTTTTGGATTCATCGTTAGTGTTGTGTTTAGAGTCAGATTGCTGTCCTCTGTTAAACATTGATTCTCGCTTAGATCAAAGCCGAATTAGGAATTGTGATCTGTTAGAGAGTTGTATATTATTTTGTCAGGTTTCCATAGCTTCTAAGTTCACCTGAATCCGAGTTATGGTTTGAAAGATACGTCCATTTATGTACCACTGTCCAGAACATCGATTAATTCCCAGCAGTCACTTTGCGTAGCAAATTGAGCCTTGTTAAGTTTCGAATAAGGAATCCTCCCTATTATGAGAATTGTAGTTTATTGTATTAGCTTTCCATATCCACCAAGATCACCAAATTCCGACATACAGATCAAAAGTTATGTTCGTTTCATTCTTGCTATCCAGATTTCTGACGAGATTAGTATGTTGATTTGTCTTGTGAATTATGTCTATGTTAGAGGCAAATTCAGGGTTCCTACCCAACTAGAATATTTTATAAAATTTCATAACCATTCTAGAATGTTAAAGAACGCCTTAATCGGAGTTGTAGATCAATAGTTGTGTTATCTTCTTTACTGCTGTGCGATTTGTCGGGACAGAATCTGTCTTTTATGTTCAGCTGCTAGTTAGTATTTTTATTTGGCCGATTTGGGGTATCTCCTCAACTAGGTTTTAGTAGATATGTTTGTTAGGTTTCTCTAGGAACTGGGCTCGCCTCGTTCCGAGTCCCAGGTTAATAGTTATGGTCTTATTCGTGCCGCTGTCCAGATTCACTTATGTGTTGGTGTTGTCTGTTTTAGACTAAGTCTATTAGTTAGCTCTTGGGTGTTCGGGAATGCGTTGTAGAACGTTGATGGAAGCATCCTGTTATATGTTGTTCTTATTTCGAGTATATATTGTGTAGGCGGAGAGGCTTCAGGTTTAGGAGCACCGCCGGTGCCTACTAACGCGTCGCATCGCGGAAGGCAAGTACTTTAACGTTCTTAATTATAAAATGTGAATGCCTGATGTTGGTATTGTGTTCATAAGATCCATGTTAATATTTAATGTTCATCTTACTTTTGTATGCTTTATCTCCATGATTATAGAGTTTGTCTTTTCAATATTCATATTTTATTCCATGCATCCATCATTCATGTTTCATCCACGGGAGTGGATTAAAGAGACCCATCAATTCCAGTATGGGCACGTAAGACCCACCATTCCAATGTGGGCAGTTTGGGACACCCGTATGAAACGTTCTTCATACGAGGCTTGGATCCCTGCATTTTGTTAAATGTGGGCTTAGGTGAACACCAACGGGTGTGTCACCAGCAATACTGGTATATGCATGTGTGTAGTCCCTTCATTTCATCCAAATCATTCATTCCATTCATTCAAATGTTCGTTCTATGCTTATTTCATATTCTTCAATGATATTATCATGATCATGGTTGTTAAATGTATTATTTATTTACTGTACTTGCTGAGTCTCGGACTCACTCTTGCGTTGTTTGTTTATTTGAGGTGATCATTGAGGTTGGCTCCATTGGGAGGGAGTAGACACGCACTACTCATTCACTTCACCTTAATCAAGTCCAGGATTATATTTTAGTTCTATTTTTCATTCATTAATGATGAATTGTAATAAATAATGTTGGCTGTGGTTGATAACCCTTCCCTGTTAAGATTGATTAAGTACTGCGTGTGATCTTAGTTCTTCCTTTTGATATAATTGCTTGAGTTCAGGCTATACTCCTGAGATGGTTCTGATAATTGTTGATTCCTTTATTGTCTTGACATTTATGACTGTTGGAACCTCCGGTATAGTTAACTATACAAGGGAGGTTCTGCCGAAATTTAGAATTTTGTCATTTGTTATAATCTTGTTAACATGTTAGCTTAGTAGCATTCCAGGCCCTTGTTGGACTGGGGTGTTACACCCCGGTCATACCTTTTGTTGTGTGGCGGTACGTTATTTCCAGTAGGTGCCATCTTTTGGACCTCAAGTAAAGCTGTTGAACCGCACCTTGGACCGGAACAACCGAAGATCGGAACTACCACGCGATGCTTGGCGGTTGTACCGCTCCTGTGGTTTCAACGGTTATGTTAGAGCATTTAATGCGTCTGTTATAGCCGTTACGGTGTTTTGCTCAAAGGCGCGGTAGTACCGGCCCTTAGCCGGCGGTTGTACCGCATTTCGCTGAAAAGTTGGGATTGCTCTCCTAATGGTTGGATTTGGTTGTGGGGGGTATAAATACCCCTCCACTTGCTCAAGGATAGGATGCCACACTTCATTTAACATCCTTAGAGTCTTGTGCATCCTCTCAACACCTAGAACACACTTGTGCATTCATTATGAGGTGGTTGAGTTCATTCAAGTGCATTCATTCATTCTAGTTGATCCATTTGCACTTGAGTGCTGTCAAGCGAAGGTCATTAGTTTAGTACTCTTGGAGTTTTGCCAAACTCCTAGACGGCTTGGCGGTGATCGCACGGTGATCTCTTCAAGAAGATTGTGAAGAGGCCCGGTGCCAAGATTGTAAGTGGTTTGGAGTTCGCCATCTCCGGAGCGGAGGAAGAACTACCAATAGTGATCGAGGGAAGGCTTAATTCGTGGAGCCAGCTTGATTCATTCAAGCTTCCTCAACATGGACTACTGAAGACCAGCAAGTCTTCGATACCACGGGAAAAACATCGTTGTCTTCATTGTGGTTAATTCTAGTCCTTACTTTCCGCATTTACAATTCTAGCTCATATCTTGTGTTGAATTGCTTAGCTAGAATTGTATCTAGTTTAGACTTAGTTTATAATTGGCTTAAATTGTTGTATTGTCAAAAAGTTTAAAAACCTCCTATTCACCCCCTCTAGTCGGTTATCCTTGATCCTACAACTATGCGAAAGGAAGATTTTTTCGCCGCATGTTTTGCGGGAATGGTGGGATTTTCAGGTGATATGTCCTTGATTTCGCTTGGGTTTTGGTTTAAATCAAGCCCCTTTTTTATGTGATTTGCTAATTCTGTGGAGGGCTTTTGGTATGGAATTTACCTTTACCGGCGGTGATTTTGCATTTATTAGTTGGGTCGGACGGTTGGCTCGCAATGCAAAAGGTTGCTCTGGGATTTGTTTCTTTTGTACTAGGTGTTTATACGTGATTTTTATGATCAAAATGCAGTGGTTCAATGTAGCCAGATTATTATGACTGTTGTGAAGCTTCGATGATTTGATGCTCCACTGATGATGTTTATACGGGATTTTTATGATCAAAATGCAGTGGTATATGTTATTTTCTGCTAAAATGTGGATCTGTTTTCCATTACCCACTGAGCTATTTCACATCCCATGTTTAAATTTGGTTGAAGTCTTTTTGTTTAGGCCATTGTTCGTAAGGCTTTATGGTCTTGCATGCATGTATTGTTGGGTGGTGTTTGTGGAATTGGACTTCTTATTGTTAGTTCATCCAAGGAGTTGTTATTCAATGCTCCCTGTGTCACTAAAAATATTTCATTTTGGATAATAACGTGCTCTCCAAAGTACTACTTTGACCACTAATTTCTGCTATACGATGTTGTTGTACATCACAAAAATATAGATTTTGAAAGTATATTTCGTAATGAATCTAGAAATACAAAATTCATGGGTCAATCTTGATACCTTTTGACATATCGATGGCCATAACAAAAAAATTTTGATTGCATGACTTCTAAGACAACCTATGTCTAGAGATGGACGGAGTAATTATAAAATAATATATTCACTATGTAACTGCTCTTTGCATTTTTCCTATTTTCCTTATATATTTGATTTTCTGTTCATTACTATTAACGTTTTAACTACCAGTAAACTATCAATTCTTATCGTAAATGCATATTAGCTTGACTACTCTGTTACTGTGCTTTTTTTAATTTGGATATGCTCATTCTCACATTAAAAAAACACCTAACTAAAATGTAAACAGGTGCTAGCGGCGGTGGGGGGGGGTGCACAAATGCATTTGGCCTTGATATCACTGCTGCATGTAATGGGTTCATTGTTGGTTTATTCACGGCCACTCGCTCATTAAGGCAACACCAGTGCAACATCTATTCCATTAGCATTACATGAGGCTGTTTGCGATGGCACGGTCTCTCTCTTTCTCACTATCTCTCTCTCTACACGTTCAATCATCTTTAAATCACTACGCTAAATCTTTTTTTTTCCTTTTGTTGCATTGCTTAGGTTCCTATTGGAGGGTGCTATGCAAATGCCCGTTGAGGCTGCTGGGTGGTTCCAGGGTACAGCAGATGCATTTAGAGAAGTTATGTGGGTACTTTAGGTAATAACTATTTAGAAGCATATGCCCCTTCTTGCAGCTCATACTTTTTAAGTTGGATTACTAAAGTAGTTCTTCCTATGTTGTATGTACCTGTTTAGGACTATTACAAGCATAAAGCTATAAAGCACATTTTAATCTTGTTGGGAGATCAGCTTTATCGTATGAATTACATAGAGCTTGTGCAGGTCTGTGATGGTCTATTTATCCCACTCTGCAGTTTTTCTTTTTTCTAACTGGCTGACCCTAAGACATACATCATTTGTAGAAACATGTTGATGAAAATGCTGGCATTGCTTTATCATGTGCCACTGTTGGAGAGAGGTACACCCATTGTTTTAGATCGAAAGAAAAAAAGAGGTTACAAGTTAAAACTGTTTATAAATTTCCAGTTTCAGACGTAATGAGAGTTCAATGGACTTAACTGAATTTCTGCAGTAGTTACATTTCAATTGCACTCGGTTTTTCCCCCTGTGGTATCAGATGGTTATTTACATAGAGCATGAGTTGCCATTTCGAATATCCTGTTGTATGCCTGTCTATATTTGATTGTGTAGTTATAAAGGTGATACAGAAAACTTATTTTCCTGCATTAAAAAAAGATTTTTTCTGTGTTCTTCAAAGAATTGTAATATACTGATATTGCTTTTGTAATCAATCCATATTAGTAGGTACATGAAACAGACCATACAAGGGCGTATCTAAGCAATGTTTTTGTTGCCAAGGAACTCCAAAGAAATGGCCTATCCTATGCGTTGTTTGACTGGTCTAAAAAACTTGGTCATGAATGGGGTAAGTTCATTTTATTTGCTGTCTAATTTATTTGTTGTATGTATTTACATGATGTTGTGCTTATTATTACCTGGTATTTGCTGGTTGGACTGCAACCCAACATGTCTATTTTTTGGTGTTTTATTTGCGTCTTTGACTTTCTAAAAAATTTAATAACTTTTGTTCTGTATTTGCCATCTATTACCATACTTGTTCTTTCACTATTGTTTGAGAAATGTTATACATAGAGGTTGCTATTCAAAATGGCCAGATGCTTTAACCTGGCACCACTTAATATGTTTTGTGACAGTATAATGCTAAATATGGATTCAAATATATTTGACCGCTGCATGCATCTTTCTATGTTTCATGACAGTACAATAGCATCTATGATTACCAGACTTACTTATATCACTGTATATTGCTAAATAGTCCACCTAATACGAAATAAAAAATTGGTCCTGCTCCTAATATTTCATCTATTACATATCGAACTACATTATACCACATCAACCCCCCCTACAAAGCACTGCCAAATGTCCTATATTCTACAACCGGTGCGGTGTAGCGCGCTTGACCACCTAGTACTTTTTATACCCGAGATAACCTAGCCTCTGCCGCTGACATGAGGGGTCCACTGCATAGTATTCTTTTTCATTTAATTCCTGAATTAAATCTACTAACATGTGGGGCCCTATTGTCAATGACTCGGTCCATGCAATAGTGCATGGACCGAAGGTCAACATGCACAGTCAATGGTCCACCAGTCCACCACGCACTGTGCACTTAAAGCCTCAGGCCCACATGTCATTGGCTCTAAATACAAAATCCAATTTCTTTAATTCCTCAATTTCTGTTTACGGGACCCACGTATAATAGACGCATTAACGCATTAGGACAGTCATTAAATACACTAAGCAATCATTAGCTCTAATCAACCAAGATTTACCCTAATCCATAAGCTATAGTGATGGTCAGAACTTCCGACAACAGGGTAGCTCTCGGGCTCTTCCTTGCCCGGCGTCTCGCCAGCGCTGTAGGCCTCGGCGGCGCAAACCAAGGACAAGAATGGGTTCCTAATAGCCTCGCGCTTCTTTTAGCACTGGTGACGAAGCTTACAATGGCGCGTAGCAGTAGTGAGCTACGTGCTCAAGTGCGTGCGGCCACCCGAGGGCGATTGAGCCAACTATCACGTGCATATGCATCTATGGGCTATAGTGAGCCTACCGGAAGGATGGAGTGGTCCGGAGTGGGTTGGAGAAGCTCTAGCGGCGTTAATGGTGATGGCGGCGCTACGATTGTCATGGGGAGAACACTCTACACAAAGAGAAAGACCATGAAGCGTCAGGATAGCTCAAGCTAGGTTAGTAGATGCTCTAATAGGAAGCAATTGGAAAATGCATTACCAGTCTGAAGTTGGAGATGAAAGGAGTGCTTGCAGCCGAAAACGGAGGAAAACCAAAATTCAGGAGTTCTTGCGTAACATTGGGGAAATGAGTTGAGGGGAAATCATTCTTATGCTATGGAGTACGAGATGACGCACATAAGCAAGGAAGAGCCACACTGGAGACGAGGTTTGCGTGGTGGTGGCTTCCGGTGTGTGCCCCAGCAACATTGAAGACACGATCGTGTTCCAGGCGCTATAAGAAAAAGAGAGAGCTTGCATTATTCAAAATGGAGACGGCGAGGAACGAAGAACAAGAAGGACACTATGGCTTGAAGCTTACCCGAGAGTAGAGCACAAACAAGCTTCCTTCTCCTCAACGACCGACAGGAGAAGTGAGGAGAAAAGAGGCATGTGAGGGGGTTAAGCTCGGGCAAATGGATGGAACGTAGGCAGTGTGATGTGGTGAAGGTACAGGAGTGGTCGATGGGGGTGGTGGATTCACGGCGTTGCCTGCGCGCGGAAGAGATGCGTGGCCATGTGACGGTCACGCTCTGCGCGCCGGTGAGAGGTGGGAGACAGATCCGACAGGTGGGTCCAAGTGGTCAGTGGCTCAGCGAGGCGCGGTCGGAGTTGAGTTTGGGCTGGGTCGGAGTCTGGTGCGGCTGGTTCGGCCGAATCAAGTCAAGTGAACCAGGTCGGACTGAGTCACACAAATAGTTGACTGATTTGAATTCAACCTCCACGATTTTGACCGGTGGTTTAAAAGTAGCAAATAAATTTATAAAAATCTAAAAATTTTCAGTGAGGTTCTTGGGACGACCTAATACACAAATAAAATTTATAAACTCACTGATCATGTCTTATTTGCTTATTTTTAATTCCTTTACAGCAGAGGTCTTTGGATTGTGTTTGAATTTTCTCAGAGTTGAATTTGGTTTTGAAAATTTGGGAAATTTTATATTTATTAATGAAAAAATTATAAGATTTAAATAAATTATTTTCTAGAGAACTTTATAATTATTTATTTCTATTTTCTTTTGGTGCTTCAATTGGAGTTATATGTTTAAACTTTGATTTGAGATTTTACAAATGAAATAATTTGTACAAATGCTCCAGAATTCAAATGCATGCTCATGTGATGCATATTAATTCTAATTAATAAAAATTTGGCTACAATAGAGGTGGATATAAAAATTACATGGTTAGACAGAGGATGCAATTTCATGAATAACAAAAATTGATTCACCTCATTTGGAGTTCATATGAATTTCCTATGCATTTTCAAAGTTATGCCATTAGTGCACAGATAATTTGAATATCAAGATTTTATGTGATAGTAACATGTTTCAAACCCATTCCAAGTTAATGTACAATAAAAATGGAAACCAACAAAATTGATTTCACTCAATTTGGAGTTAAAATGAAATACTTATGAATTTTTGAAGTTTAAACCATTTCGAGTGGCAAAGTAATTCATTTTGGAATTTCTAAATGTATTAAATACTTTTTGTAGTCGGGCTGAGCTAGCCACGGTCACTGACCAGTAGAACAAAGGATTCATCCATCCAAGCTCATCACCATAGGGAAGCCCCGTGCTGTTCGTAAAGAAGAAAGACGACAGTCTGCGGATGTGCGTCGACTACCGATCATTGAACTAAGTCACCATCAAGAACAAATATCCTCTCCCAAGGATTGATGGCTTGTTCGATAAAATGAATGGTGCATGTGTCTCCTCCAAGATTGATTTGAGGCTTGGATATTTTCAACTCAAGATTAGACCAGAAGACATTTCAAAGTCTGCATTTACCACTCGTTACAGTCTGTATGAGTACACTATAATGTCATTCGGACTCACCAATGCTCCCGCAAATTTCATGAATCTTATTAATAAGATCATTATGGAGTATTTGGATCAGTTCGTGGTGGTCTTCATTGATGACATTCTCATCTACTCCAAGATCGCAGAAGAACACGAACAACACCTACATTCGGTGCTCGACAAGCTGCATGAACACCAATTGTACACCACATTCAGCAAATGCGAATTTTGGCTAAAAGAAGTTGGTTTCCTAGGCCATGTTCTATCTAAGGGAGGTGTGGTCGTGGACTTGAGCAAAGTACAGGATGTCCTAGCTTGGGAACAGTCCCGCACCATTCTGGAAGTCTGATGTTTCCTCGGATTGGTTGGATATTACCGCCGGTTCATCAAGAACTTCTCCAAAATTGCAAGACCAATGACACAACTTCTAAAGAAGGAGAAGAAGTTTGAATGATCAACATCATGTGATGAGAGCTTTCACGAGTTGAGGAAAGGGCTCACAACAGTCCCAGTGCTTACTCTACCCGACATACACAAAGACTTCACTATGTATTGTGATGCATCCCACTACGGCCTTGGTTTTGTGCTGATGCAAGAGGACGAAGTGGTAGCCTATGCCTCACTTTAGTTGCAGCCCCACGAGACTAATTATCCAACTCATGATTTGGAATTAGAAGCCGTGGTACATGCTCTCAAGATCTGAAGACATTACCTCATCGGCAGTCAGTGTGAAATCTATACTGATCACAAAAGCCTGAAGTATTTCTTCACATAACCGAATATGAACTTAAGGCAATGAAGATGGCTTGAGTTGATCATGGATTATGACCTAGGCATTCATTGCCACCCCGGTAAAGTCAACGCTGTAGAGAATGCCCTCAGCCGAAAACTTCACTGCATGAACGCCTCGATCGAAGCAAATCAACCCATGAAGAGTTCCAAAAGCTCAACTTAGAAGTGGTCGATGAGGGTTATGTTGCTGCCCTAGTGCTACAATCTATCCTCAAATCTCAGATCCAAGCCGCTCAGCCCAAAGATCTGGCAGTCACCGAGATCAACCGCAAATTACAAGAAGACGAGAAATCAGAATTCTCCGAGAATGTGAGTGTATTTGTTATGCACGAACAGCAGCTGTGTATTCCAAACAATCGCAATATCAAGGAGCTAATCCTCAGAGAAACTCATAATTCTCCGCTCTCTATTCATCCTGGAAGCACCAAGATGTATCAGGACCTTCGGAAGCAATTCTGGTGGCATGGTATGAAGCAAGACATCGTCGGACATGTAGCCATGTGCGACGTGTGTCAACACGTTAAGGCGGAGCACCAATGCCCACCGGGATTGATTCAACCTCTATAGGGTCCCAAATGGAAATGGGACGATATCGGTATGGATTTCATTACCGTCCTGCTGAAAACCCAAAACGGGCACGACTCGATATGGTTTATCGTCGACTGCTTGACTAAAGTGGCTCACTTCATTCTAGTTAACACCACCTACAAGGGCGTAAGCTCATGGAACTTTACGTGAATAACATTGTCCGCTTGCATGGTGTACCAAAGACAATAATGTCTGACCGAGATCCTCTGCTTACCTCACTATTTTGGGATAGCTTGCACAAGCTTTTGGGAACCGTGCTATTCTTTAGCATGGCATTCCACCCACAAACAGGAGGTCAAACCGAGTGAACGAATCAAATTCTAGAAGACATGTTGTGGGCTTCCGTGCTGACTTACAGCACGAATTGGGAACGATACTTAACATTTGCTGAGTTCTCTTACAACAACAGCTTCCAATCCAGCCTCCAAATGTCTTCGTTTGAAGCATTTTATAGGAAAAAGTGTAGAACACCTCTATTTTTGTTCGAGGTAGGCGAGAGACAATTCTTTGGACCAGCCATCATCCAAGAGGCACAAGAACATGTTGATGCGATAAAAAGGCACCTAAAGGAAGCGTAGTCATGTCAAAGGAGTTATGCCGATCGTCATCACCATGAACTAAGCTTTGAAGTAAATGATTTTATTTACCTCAAGGTCTCACCACTATGAGGCATCTATCATTTCCAAGTCCATGGGAAGTTGGCACCTTGATACATAGGACCATACCAAATTGTCGAGAGGAAGGGCGAGGTAGCATGCCAGTTGGAATTGCCACCTCAACTTTCGAATGTGCACGACGTCTTCCACATATCACAGCTCAAGAAATTTTGAACCCCGATCGAATTCACTCAGTTGGAGAGCATTGATCTCCAACCGAATCTTTCTTATTGGGAGCACGTGATCCAAATACTAGACGAAGCCCCATCAAGATGCTAAGAGTTCAGTGGGGCAACCTGTAACATCTCCAAGTTAACTAATAATAATTAGTATGCATCTTATTAACACACATGTTGTTTTTGAATCATTTGCATTATTTATTGCACTTGGAAAATCTTAATCAAAATATTAAACATACAACTTAAAGTTACAAAAGAAAATAGGAACAAAAACCTATTAAAATCATCTAGAAACAATTTATTCAAATACTATAATATTTATCTTGAATAAATATAATTTTTCCGAAATTTTTGGAACTCATTTCGACCCTCCGAAAATTCAAACTCAAATCAATAACCTAAGTTGGGTTTGAAATTAATTTAAGAAAATAATTATTGAACAGTGGGTTTTCAAATTTTATTTAAGTACTAGACCATCCCAGGAACCCCTCTGTTTAATTTCATAATTTTTAGAATTTTATTACTATTTTTTAAAGCCTCGGTCAAACCTATTTGAGTTTTAGTCAAATCTGAAAATCAAAACCTAACACTATTCCTAGCCGAACCAGACTCCGACCAGAACCAAAGCCACGCGGTCCAACCTAACCGCCTAAATGCACCCAACTACACTGCCTCGGTAGGTCCGAACTGCACCTTTACGCGCGACCGTTCGATCTTGATCGTAGGGCTCAAAAGCAGCATTTGATCGGACCAGTCCGAACGTCCCATGCAATCCCAACCGTCCAATTTAAATCGTGTGCCCCAAACGCCCTGTCCGATTGGACCGACCTAGCCTCCTTGTTTGACCGCACCACACCAACTCGGCACTGTTAGATCTTGATCGAATGGCCCGTATTGATTGGGCCATTCAGACCATCCGGAGTTGCCGCGCATCTGGACCATCCAATTTAAATCATGTGGTCCTAAAGCTTTGGTCTGAACGTTACCGACCGAGCCTTTCACTGTTTAACTCGAACCCGACCTGGTCCGACCCAACCCTATTCGTCGCACCCCTCCGTTGTGCCTCTGACCAGTGGGCCCGCCCCACGCACCTATCTTCAACCTCTCGCTAGCGGACGGGCAGAACTCGAGCGCCACACGCTCGCTGAGCTCTGAGCTGCCTCCATTGACGCCGTCACCCACTGCCCTCCGTGGCCACTCGCGAAGCTCCGTGGGTTCACGCTGCTTCACTCTCCATCATCCTCCACGCTTAAAACCACCGCATTGCCTCCTCTCTCCCTCACTTCTCTTCCCGGCTGTGGGAAAGAAGGAGGCTTTGAGCTCTCCTCCGTCCCAATAAGCTTCACATTAAGGTGTCCCCTCTTTTTTACTTCCCTTGTCGTGCTCATTTGAACTAATGCCGGCCCTGGTCTTTGTCTCTAGCGCTCGTAACACAGAAGTGTCACCGTCGGCTCTAGAGCGCGTCCAGAGCATGCACCAAGTGACATCACCATGCAAACTTCATCTCCAGTGAGACCTACCCATGCTCTTGTACGTCACATTGCGTCTAAGGACATAATCAAGATTTCCCCTCAACTTATTGCTTGCTTGCCTCACAGGAGCCTTTGGATTTTGATGTATCCCTTTTTGTCAGCCGAAGACTCTATTCATGGTCATTTGTCAATTTGGTGAGCCATTCCTCAATTGCTCACATTTACACCATTTTCACTACCCCCTGGACCTCCTCCAACTATTCTTTGTTGGTCTCATGGCGTAGATCGCTCTCTCCGCATGAAGCCCTAGCACCGCCGCCGCCATTGCCGTGGACAACCCTCACTGAGCTTCCTCCGACCTTTCTCTCCATTTGGTAAGCCTCAGTGACCACCCTTGTAGCATAAGAACTTTTTGGATAGCTCAAAAATGCGTCAAAACGTCTCATGCAAAACGGCCGTAGAAGCATTGCCGCCTCTCTCTGGCTAGCCGGTGATCTAGTCCACCTCCGCCGCCGAAACCCCAACCATTAGATGCGCAAGCTTAAGTAGATTCCAATAATGTCCTTAGATCTTGCCGCTGTGGCCGAAGTCACCAGTGGGCCTCCGGGGAAGCAAGTGCATGCGTTGTCGGATTTCCGACCGTTCCTGTAGCAACATCATTAGGGATTAATTACAATGATTAGCATTAAAGCGAGGATCTCTGTCGAAAAACGCAGTTAAAATGTGTTAAGTGATAACCTTCAGCTTATGACATGTGGGCCTGGTCCCCTTAGTGAGCTGTGCACATAGACCATGAACTAGGTTCACAAGACTGAGTCAATGACTTTAAGGGCCCACCTGTCAGTAGGAAATTAAAATTTGGAATACAATTATTAGTACATAGAAAATGCTTTTAACCTTGAAAAATAGGTTTTGATACTTTTGATACTTCTCATTTTAGATGAAACTACAAAAATAGTGAAACAATTTTGATACTTTTCATTTTAGATGAACTTTATTTTAAAATAGGTTTCAAACAACTCACTGTCACAGAAAATATATTTTGTGGAGAGTGATCCAAAACTGAGTTATTTTTTTGAACTAGAAAAGGGTGTTAACTTTGAAAATTCATAACTAATTCATAAAAACTCCAAATAAGATGAACCAAGATATTTTGGATTTATAATATTATTATATATTTACCTATGTAAACCTTTGCCTCCCCAACTACAAATTTTGACAAAATAATTAAATTCAAGAAACAAGAATCGATTCTAATTAAATTGGATTTTCTAGAAATCTGAATTTCAAACTGCTATAACTTTCGCATACTAAATCCAAATGGAATAATTCTTTCACATAAATTCATATAAAATCATGAACTATCCACTGTATAATTTTCTTGCATTTTTGAGTATTTTGAATTTTTGGCTTATTTGGTGTTAATTGTAATATCGTTCTTTCGATAGATTTCTCGACGATACGAACGTATTCATGAGTGTAACCTGAGATTGAACAAGTGGTACAGCAAAGGTGTGAGCACACCCTCCCCCCTCTTGATCATATTGCTCCCACTGATTTTAAAAGGTTTTGTATGGTTTTTAATCTCGTCATTGCATGCTATTTTGAAAAGTATGTTCATGGGTAGAAGTAGTTAATTTCCTACTTGCTGCATTGGCCCTCCTTTGAATGTTGATTACCCTTTTTACCTTGAATGATTAAGGATATATGTTATATGGGAATTGTTGCTAATTTGTAGCATGTTGCTTAGCTATGCTAGTAGTTGTAGTCGAAAATGGTTGATGGAGCTAGTCCATCGGCCGATGGATTGAATCGAATCTTGATGAAATTTGAGGATTATATGGATTAAATTAAATTGTATTTGAGGAATATATACAGATCTTCGCATCTGATTCTTGTGGACTCGTTGGGTAGTTGTTGTTGTGTGTTAGACTTGGACGGGTGATAGGTTGATGAAGGGAATGGTCCCGGATTCGTGTAGCCCCGTCTGGGTATTTGATGACCGGTCTGTGGTGTAATGAACCAAGTCTTACGTACAACCACACGCCGGGTTTATGGGCGATGGCTTGGCTTAATAATTTGTTGTGTGTTAGCTATCAAAACACAACTAGATTGACAATTGTGTTCTTTATGTCTAATGGCTCTCTTGTCAATCTAGTGGGGGCATGTTAAATTTTTCTTTTCTTGCCCTTAAGGGTCTTTTGCATATGCCGGATTGCTGTGCAAGGGACTTACTTACACAACAGGTACACCCATGGTGTCGATAAGCGACTTTCGGCCATGGTGTTGTTTCCTCGGGTGGTTTGATAGTTAGGACATAGCATTGTAACAGCCTCGTTATGATATCATAGTCACACTCCTACGGAAGAGTGCATGGTGACAGTACGAGGTATTCATATCGTGTGGGGAAAGCTGTACAACTCTGCAGAGAAATAAATCTATTCGAATAGCCGTATCCCCGGTCATGGACATCGCTTGTGGGAAAGCATGCATAGTTAGCTTATGGAAACTTTGGTTTGGGTTCTGGATGGAAATGTTATGTCATTATGTTATTTTGTTCAGATCTGAATTATTATCATGAACGCGAAGTTTGCGTGTTAATTTGTTATGTAATGAATTGTGTCACGAATGAGATGTTCATGTGTTGATTATATTTGGAGAATATACTGTTGTTTGATCATTACTTACTGTTATACAATGTTTTCTAAATGTTTTACAAATGGTAATTTGAATCTATATTGTTTATCTAAATGAAAAACTTGCTTTATGGGGAAAATCGACTAGTGTAGTAGCCTTCCTTTGATACTTACATACATCCTTATTTTTCTTGAAAAGTCTCGCGAGTACAACTTTGTACTTTAACGGCTTGTCCATTTGTTCAGGTGAGAACGACGGGTGCATCAGCTTTAACTCCAGTTGGTTCCTTGTGGGTTGTGGGCATGCCAACTCGGTTATTCCTTTTTTATTTTAAATTTGACTTCCGCTGTGATTTATTATTTATAATTACTTCTGGCCGATTGGCCCTCTTATGCAAACTTGTACTTAAAGGTTCTATTTAATGATGTTGTATTTACGATTCCATTATTCTTGTACATTGTGTATGGATGTGAATGCGATGTTGTGTTAGGATATGTGCATGTTAGCCACTGATCCTTGGAAGCTAACATGAGACACATATCCGGGCACTCGGAATCATTTTCATCTCTCGTTAAGTGTTGCCCTTTTAGCGTAATCACTTAGTTTGAAACGGGTACGATCCCGGGGTACCCCACACAACCACATCGAAGACGAAGCCACATGGGAATACAATGACCGCCTTAGAGCCGAGTTCCCCTACTTCTTTATCGAGCCCACCGAATCTCAGGGACGAGATTCTTTGTAAGGGGGGTAGGTCTGTAACATCCTAAAATGTGAATTTTGGGAATACATAATAAAAATACATTAGGGTAATAATTTTGGGCATAATTCTTATGGGAAAACTAATCATGCATGATTTTTGAACTTTTTGTATAAAGCAACAAATGAAATGCACACAAACATGAACTTGTAAGAATCTTAGGAAAAATATAATGAAAATAAGTGAGAATTATTCTGGACATATTTGCTTGGGGAAATATTTATTAAACAACTTTTGTAGATTTTTATCAAGGGTAACAATGCAATTACATGAAAATAAAAAATTGTAAGATTTTTAAAGAAAATCAAAAACCATATAAAGTTCTGTAAAATTTACCTAAGCAACTACACTAGGTAAGGAGCCCTCACAAAAAGTTTCATAAATTTTGGACCTTGTTTGCTTGGTACAAAAATTCAGCAAATCACTCGGCATTTTATTCCAAAAACCTGATTTAAACTCTGTCTCTCCTCTCACTGGCAGGTGGGCCCCGCTTGCCAGAACCCTTCGTCCACCTCCGGTTGCCTTCGCTAGCATGCACTCATAAGCACTTCGCCCGCTCACCCGTGGATTCCCGTCGTCGCCCACTGTTTTGGACCCCAAATGCTCCCGTCACCTCGCTTGGCCCCGCCCATGCTCAACTACCTCTTAATGGCACTCGCCTTCCTGCTCTGGCGGAGATGACAAAGAGGGCCACGAGATTCTCACCACGGCCACCTCATCTTGTCACACTTCTTGCGCTCTTCTCACTCGTACTTAAACTCCCAACCACGTCACGATAATCCTAGCTCGCCACTCTTGCTCCTCGCACAGAATTAGCGCACCTCATGCCTTGATTCACCGGGAACGAGTGCCTCAATGTTGGCGAGCGGGATCCGCAAAACCATTTCCTCATGTGAGCTTCATTGCCCTCACCAACTACGTCATCACGCACCCCTTACCTCACTAATACTCTCTCTGTGCTTGATGTACCTCCGAGAACCCCGTAGCACCAGCAAGCCATCATCTTCTTCACCTCCGGCGCGCACCATGTTCTAGACTTCCTTGTTCCGACATTCGTGTGATCTTGAACCTCCCTTTTCCACATCATATCATGTCTTACACCACACAAATGCTTTTCCCTCTGATAATGAAGCTTCAACCACGGAGAATCCTCTAGATCGATCATCTTCCCTATTTCTAGCCGCCGCAACCATTTTCTAGTTAGTCACCGACTCGGTGAGTCTCCTGTCGATTCCTTCTGTATCTACCATCCTCAGGGTTCTAGGGAGCTAATGCGCACCTCCTTGCATCATCTCCATCACCATAGCACGCTGTCAATGGGAATCTCCTTTGCGCTGCCGCTGTTCAATGTCGCCCCATCATTCCAGTCATCCCCCTACTTCCTCAAGGACTTGAGTGAGCTTCTAGTAGTTCCCTGAAGCTTTTGCGTGCGTTAGATCAGAGGATTAGCTATCATAGGATGGACTTTACCATAGCCGATCATGGCACCACCATGGGAAACCATGTCGTCGCTGCTTCGGTGACCATTGGTCCCCTAGTCGTTACTAACAGCATCGCAATAGCACCCTGAAGCTAATGTGCGCACTCACTTACCACCGATTAGGCTCAAAACACAAAAACCACCTTGAGCCCAAGGAGCTCCGCCACTCTTCTCTGACGTAGCGCCGCCTTCGGTCATCTCTCCAACCTCCACCACCACCCAGTGGCATCGCCGTCGAGAGAGGATTCCATTTTTGGCCATCCCAAGCCTCGCCGTCTCTTTGATCGCCGGCGACGAGCTCACCATGGTGCTCGGCCAAGCGCGTGCTCAACAACTCCTTCCTCTGTCTCTCTGCCAGTAGGACCTACACGTTTAAATGAGGATTAGCACTTAATTATAGTAGCTTAAGTATACCCAGTCAATGAAATGTGGGACCGGCTAAAAGGTTAACCATAAATTTAATTTAAAATGTGTTTAGTAAATGAGTCACTTATAGATGGGCCCCACATGTAAGATTAATGAAAATTAGAAGAAAATGGAAAAGCCGCTTTTAGTTACGAGGATAATACGCTTTCTCTGTTGGAAAGCGTAAACCTCAGTAGAACATAGAAGAGAATACACTTTCACTGCTGGAAAGCGTAAACCGTCAGAAAACACGCTTTCGACGTAACCTTTCCTTTTTTTTTCTGGAATTTTCAAACTGAACCAAATTGAAACCTTAATAACTTTTGCATACGAACTCTAAATGAGCTGATTCTTTTTTCTAAATTCATCTGAAATCATGCTGTACCAGAATATGAAAAAATATTTGGATTTGGTTACTGTTGAAATTATTTTTCCTCATTTAATTTGTTTCCAGCTCTTTTGGTTAGACGTCGATTGTTCGAATGATATTTTCGATGACCATCCAACCTCCTATTTAGAACAACCAGAGAAAGGCAAGAAATCCCTTTGACCATGTTGATTCTGCTATTTTAATTGTTGTACTTATTTTTGGCAACTCTATTATGCATGCATGTGTGTTTGATATGAAATTGCTATGTTTGGGATAGCAGCAGTTGTAAATCATATTCAATGCATGAATCTCCTTGAAATATTGATGCCCTTACTATTGTAGCCATTAGGATATGGGTTAGGAAATATATAATATCAAATGGGAGTTTCAAGTGTGATTATCGCACAAATGCATAATAGAGTGATAATTTTTCCCTAAAAGCTATAAAATGACCATATGATAAACATGAATTTGGGAGATTTATGAAAAATGTCCATAGAGGTGTACCTCTGTTATTTTGTATAAAAATAAAAATGCAAAAAACTTGTTTTTGACGCGAGCGAGTTATATTATAATCTGAGAAGGGTGGGGGGTGTACCTCACTAGTAGATAGGGGGAGATTCTCGCCCGGGTCAATTAAGGACCGAACGTCGGTATATCCGACCTAAGCATAAGCGTACAACCATATGTGCTAGTATGGGATGGCATTAGCTAATTAAGTCATTGAAAACTAGCCTTGTAGGTTGGTAGGCCGTAGTAGTGTGGGCATGACTGGATGGAGGCATGTCCGAAGGGGCTCCCTTCACTGAGGCGTTGGACACAAAGCCTTCCGACACAATGGCGAATGCCAGCGATGGTATCGACGGATGCCAAACAAACTAGAGAATTCATGTGTTGTGGGTAAAGTTGTACCCCTCTACAAACTGTAAATCTATTTAAATAGTCATGCTCATGGTGATGAGCGTGCTAAGTGTAGTATTGTTGGGTATAGTCTTAAGTTTTATAAAAACTGTTTTCATTGGTAAACATGGGAAATGTTTTGTCGGTTTATATTCGAGTTGAGTGCCATGTCTATGACTGAAAGTAAATGTCGCTCGTAGCCGAGGAGGTTTACGAGTTGTTGTTATTATTCATTCAATTACTTGCTTATTGTCCTGTATCTATTTAACTGCTCTTTTAACTTCTGTTCCAAAATACTATGTATGGATATTGCAAATAAAACTTGCTTAAAGCAAAATAACTTGTAGCATAGAGCCTCATCACTTGTTAGCCTTCCATTTATATAAATTATGCGATACGCTACAAGTCTTGCTGAGTACGCATTGTACTCAATCTTGCTTAAATTATTGTTCAGAGTTTGAGGATGAGCCAACACCCAACGATACGTTCTTCGCACCCGGAACTGGAGGGTTCGGTGATGGGTCACTCTAGGCTTTGTCTCTTGTTGGTTGCCTGAGGGTTTGGATGGGCATGCCGCTAGAAATTATCTACTTTTATCACTTTTACTTCCGCTGCTATTTTTGTTACTCTGTTGATACTTGTTTTTATTTGGTCGGTCGGCCTGTGATGTAATAACTTTTAACTGCTTAAGTTAAGTACCCCCATTTGCTGTATTTTGTATGCATGAATGTATAGATGTGAATATCAATGTTGTGATTGTGTGTACTAGCCACTGATCATGGGACTAGTACGGTACACGCATGAGGTCTTCGGGTATTGAAAGCCCGAGGTCCGACAAATGATCTTGACTAAGTATACAGATTCCTGCTTGACAAGCAGTGCATGGTGGGTGGATGTCAATAGGGTGCTAGATGCAGTGCAACCACTCTACCATGTATTGCGGTTTGCCAATACATAGAAAAAGGCCACAATGTCTCAATTTATGCCATTGATAATGTGTTCTTTGCATGAAATGGAAGCTCATTTTAGCGGTAGGCCAAGAGAGATGAATAAATTCATGAGCCTTGTGAAGATGAGAGTGAAGTACCTTTACAAGAACACTCTTATAGTTGCAGGTAATGAGAAATGACAAAGCAATTTATTTATTAATTATTGTTGTCATGAATTTTGTGGTTATTTTCCTTGCTCATGCCGTCGATGTACTCAATCCAGAAGCACACTACAAGTATGGCTATGAGAAAATCCAGTATTTGAGAAAGCACTAAAGAAGGCTATTGAGAAATTGTGGACTCGCCTCAGAGTGAGGTGTAAGCACTTGCGCAATTTGATGCTTTCCGTACTTGTAGAGGCGAATTTGATAGTCGAGGTGCACAGCTTGCAGCATCATAAATGAGCCCATGTAAGTGCTTATACTTGTCTACTTGTACAATGAATTGTTTCATATGCCATTGTATGAATGTTTTGTGGTGTTTATCACAGCCGCATGGTGGTACATGTATGGAGGACATACAAAGGTCTTTCAAAAGTATGTAATGCAGATTGTATCACAGTGTGTGTCCTCAAGTGGGTGTGAGCGCAATTGGAGCACATTTGCGTTGGTTCACACAAAAGTGAGAAATAGACTAGGTTATGACAAGCTTCACAAGTTGGTTTATGTCCATTACAACTTAAAGCTACACCCCCAAATGCAAGAAGCAGCTTGCCCTGAGAAGGAGTTGGATCCTTGTGCCATTATGATGGATACTGCTATATATGACCAAGAAAAACTAATTATGGATTGGTTGGCAAGATCGATGAGGGAATCCGAGCCTGTTATGGATGAACCTGGTGATCCTCCTACGCCTTCAAGGGTTGTGCTTGAAGAGGTATGGGTTGTGCTTGAGGATCCTCCAATGCTTTCAAGGGTTGTGCTTGAAGATCATTCGATGCCTTCAAGGGTTGTGCCTGAAAAGTCTGGTGAAGCACTCCTCGACAAGCCTCTCAATGTTTAGGCATCAAAGAGGAAGCGCCTTGATAGCACAAGGAAGAAAAAGGCGAAGAAAGGGAAGAATGACAAAGAAGAAGATGAAGATGATGTGGGAAGTGGTGATGACACGTTGACTCCTTCTGGAAGCCTTAGTTATATAGACATGGATGGCAGTACTTCTGTGAGTGATGATGATGGTGATGACAACGCAGTTGGTCACATTGGAGGAGGTGAGATCACAAAGGCACAAACAAAGAAGACGAAGGATCTTTCTAGCCTCTACTAGACTGCCGGTGTATGTCCTCCTTTTCAACTCATATGTTTATTACAGTCTAAAGAATAAACAACACATGATGGTTTTACACATATGCTTTGATTTCTGATTTTACACGTATGTTTTTCCTGACTACAAGATATGATGATAGCTTCATAACCATACCTCCATTTCTTGTCATCTTGAACTCATCTGATTTAGCTCTGGAGCTTAAAAAAAATAAGACTCATATTGTTCAAGAGCTTAAAGAAAATTTCCTTAACACTGTGCGGGTTCTATGCTGGTATCCAACCGTATTCAATCACATTTCACTCCCAGCAGCAGGTTCTAGTATCGCCGGTTTGCTATTGGCAACCATACATAGAGGCAACCTGCAATCCTTTCGGCATTGCTAATAGTTTCATCCCGTGGCAAAGGATGCAAGCCACTAATATGAGGCACATCATCCAAGGGAGCATTGCATCTAAGATCCACTGCTGCAGCCTCAGCCGAGTCCAAAATATAACAGTGCACATTAACGAAATATAGATACGAAAGCGATTACAGTTGTTAAGAAATATAACTATATTTCCATCGTAAGCAAAGCACAACGATGTTTTCATCGTAAGCAAATTACAATTGTATGTTTCGATATGACTCGAAGATGGAAGGAACAGATGTACTGGTTATGTATGATTAACGCCGGAAGATCTATTTCTTATTGTCTTGCTTTTTTTTACGGAGAGAGCAAGACGCTTAAACTGATACAGTCATCTACTCTGGAGTCCAGTTGCTCACTTGCTCTCCACTTCTCCAGGAGTCCAGTTGCTCTCCACTTCTCCAGGAGTCCAGGCATGGTCTACAACTACAAGACTGCAACCTCAATTCAGTTTTGGATGATTTCTCCAGGCATGCTCTCCACTTCTCCAGGAGTCCAGTTGCTGTTTTGGATGATTTCTGTAATGCATGAAAATCTGTAATCTTAATTCTGTGTTTGGACTTTTTTTTGTAAACCTATTATCTGAAAGAATCTGTGTTCACCGATATTCGGCCGAAATCTGGCCCATTTTTTTCAAGAAATTTCGGCCGATTTTTTAAAAAATTTAAATTTTAGTTTGCAAATTTTGGCCGAAACTTGCCCAAAAAAACTGAAAATCGGACTTATCAGTTATCACCCCCCTTTAAAAAAATTAATGCCGGTAACCGAAACCCTGCGGTTAACTACGGAGTAAGAGACATGGAGCTGGGTAAGAAAACTACCAAATATCTCAACACAGGACTGAAATACAAGAACAGAATAACAACACTAGGTGTCTGCTCTTTATTATTATTCAGCGCGTCACAACTCAGAAACATGCATACATTTGCATATGCATCTGATCCATCGATGGATGCAACGCTTATTCATGAACTATTTATATAGATACACATATGTAGCCTTGGTTGGGCTTCAGCTCAGTACTCTGGCACATCGCCGGCAGTCAGAAGCAGTACGGGCCGCCGTGGATGGTCTGCAGGTTGCACTCCGCCGGCGTGGTGAGGGTGGCGGCGAAGTCCCTCTGCATATCCCTCGTGCAGCCAGGAAGGTCCTCGAAGAGGTTGCCCTCGAAGACACCTTGAGAATTCACCACCCCGTCCATGATGATGCGCAGCGCCCCGCACCGGCAGTACGCCGGGATGTGTTCCAGCTCCTCGCAGCACTGTTTCTTCATCACCCACAGGGGGAGGCGGGGTCCGCGGCTGCAGGTCCGGCTTACCACGTAGGCGCGGCAGCCTTGGAGCGGGTTGTGCGGGATGGCCAGCCCTGGCTCGCAATATGTCGCAGCGCTGGCGGCTGCCGCGGCGAGGACGGAGAGCAGGACGGCCGCCGAGAGGAGGAGGTGGTTGGATGCCATTCTTAATCGCTCGTTGATTTGATTTCTTGATTTTGGTTAAGATGGTGGAGCTAGGCTTTGATATATGGTATTTATATATACTGAGAGAAAGGAAGAAAAGCAGGCTGGCAAGTGATGTATGTGCTTTTCTCCTAATGGATTCTTGTGAAACTGAAATTTGGGTTATTATATATATGTGTGATGATTAATGCAAGTTGGGTTTTGCGTGGAAGCTGCGACAGATTTGTAGCCACTGGAGATTAACTTTCTGATCATGATTTATCTGACCGTATGTGGCTTTTAACTAGTTGTATGATTGTATCCAGCGTTGATGTGGCATTCATTTCTTCTACGTTTCTATTTATGTTTCGTTCTCTTGCGATATACACTTAAAGGCCCAGGAACTTTTAGGTGGTTTCTGTGGGAGGATTGTTATATACCAAAGGCGAAATTTGCTTTGCGGTGAGCATCAGGGTTTTGGTTACCGGTAGGGAAAAATACCAGAGCTTGGAAAATCTCGGCCGAGATTTTTAAACAAATTTTGAGTTCAAATTTTATTATTGGCCGAGATCTCGTTAAAATCTTGGAAATCATAACAAGCCAAAAATTATATTTCATGTTTGTTAGTACTTGAAAAGAATTTGGTTTGAATTTTGAACTTTTCTTGCTTTTCCTATTTATTCAAAATATTTTCCTAAAATCTGCAGCAACAAAACAATTTTGAAGAAAAAATTGAAAGCTGGTAAAATAGCGGGGTTAACTTTATTAAAAACTAGATAAAGTCAGGAGCACCCTCAACAATTTTCATAATATTTGGAGCTAGTTTACTATATTTAGAAATTCATCAAACTTTTAGCCTTTTTGGAAATTCCAAAACCCTTTTCTTTTTTCCAGCCCGTTCTTTGGGCCGAAAGCTTGTGACGGCCCATCACTTTCTGTGGATATCATTGGGATATGCTCACGATCTTAGGATGATGATATAATTGGCAATGACGTTGAAGGTTTGTCGAAACACGTGTTTTCAGCGAAGTTCAAAATGCTGTTAGGTCTCAGGCGGTCAGACCAGCCATCGGGTGGCGGTTAGACCGACCTGTGTGGCGGTCTGACCGGCCACATTGACGGTTAGACCGGCCAGGCCTCAACTCAGGTTCAGGCTAAGTGGCTGGCGGTCAGACCGGCCTTTGGGTGGCAGTCTGACCGGGTCAAAATAGATTTTTGATTTTGAAGCTGGGCCAAAAATAGAGAGTGTAGGCAAGAGAGGAAATCCTACTACACTTGGTCTCATAATTTTTAGAGCTTCTAGAAAAAATTTCTATTGGTTTGAAAATTCTAGTACGTTTCGGATTTCCAGTGAGAAAATTTGGCTAAGTCCCAGTTGGACGGTCAAACCAGGGTTAACAATTTCGTCGAAATTTCGCCGAAATGGACGAAATTTCGTTCATTTCGCTGGGCGGCGAAAGAAACTGCTTTCGTTCAAAAAATTTCGGCCCATTTGAATTTTGCCCAAGCGGACGCCCATCCGGCCCAAGCCCAGTGCCTCCCTAACCCTAAGTGAGTCCCTAACCCCCCCCCCCAATTCCCCACACCGAGTCGCCGCCTCGCCTGTGCCCCTGAATCCCCGATCCCCAATCTCCCTCACGCCGTCGAGCTCGCGCGACGCTGCCACCACCGCCGACGCGAACACCACGGAGCACGCCCTCCATCCGACCAGAGCTTGTGCTGCCCGGACGCCAGGTTTGTCACCGACGCCTCCCGCAGTCCCACTCTCCCATTTCGCCTCCTCCCCCATGTCCTCTCCAAGCGGCGGCGGCAATGGCGCAACAGGGCCTGGCGGCGAGGGACACCAAGACTCATCTCCTCTCGCTCGTCACTCGTCTCCCTTTTCCTCTCTAGGCGGCCGGATCATGGCTGGCGCAAATGGCGGCGATAGGGAGGCCAACATGGATGTAGGCACCGGGAGCGGTAGGGGCAGTGCCACCGGCGGGGAGGTTGGCAGCGCCACTGCTTCAGCTGCACCGACTCCTTCTGTGGAAGGTATGCCGTATGCTTCATTGTTTTCATGTGAGAAAAGATTTGGTTAGTGTCTTGGTGAAGCCAATCTTGATGTGAGGAAAAGATTAGTGAAGCCATCATCTTGATGTTGATATCTATATATGTAGCTTGTTGTTGGATTAATGTGTAAAATAAAGCAAATAGTGCTATTGTATAGCTTAGTTGATTCACTTCAATGCTTGTGGGGTGAACACTATGAGTGCAAATTGAATTCGGATTGCATGAATTATAGTGTACCAGATGTTTTATTTCCCATATAACTGTAGTAGTAAACTATTGATCTGTGTTGCTACAGATATGGTCGATTATTTTCACTCTTATTATATATTTACTAGTAGGATGCCCGTGCGTGGCAACGGAATCATATATTTTGAACAAAATAATTTACATATTATGTGAAGCAGCTAAAGCTTTCTGAATCAGCTCTCATTGAAAATTTTCAGTAGTTAGGAATGCAAAACAATTCCGCATTACATTTCATAGCTCAAAATTTGTTTAAACAAAATCTCAAATGGTTGTTCAAAGAAAGCAAAAAAACACACATTTATCCGTGAAGCACTTCATTACAACAGCACATCATTACAACTAACCACAACTCCAGTATATGAACAATGATGTCGTAACATGAAGTAACCGGTCCTTCTTGCTCATTCTTCTACTTCAACCGCTGGTAGGCCTTACTTGAACCATGTGTAAAGTCCTCCATCATATGGAACACATTCTTGTAACCATTTATGACCAATAGGTATGCTGCTATCAGAGACCTGCCAAAGTAAAAAAGAATCAATGAGTAACTTTGTGCTTAGAAGTGGATTTATAATTTCCTTCGGAACATAATACAAACTTATGAAAAGGTCAGAATGCATGTTCACTCAACTATAGAAAAAAACAGAACTAAAAAGCATAGCAGATGCAACATGCATGCACGTTCTTCTTGATTTCATTGTACAGACTTTGATCACACCTCGGCCTTGTGTTCCGGATGGTGCGTGAACTCGAAGCCCACATGAACGAAGGCACACTCGACTTCAGGGAGTTGCTCCATCTTCTCCTGCAGTGACTCCTTGATGTCGTGCGCCTGGCTCAGCTGCATGTCGCCCGGCAGGACGATGTCCACCTCCACAAAGTAGTGCGTCCCAAAGGTGTAGGCCCTGACCGTGTCGATGTACCGGATCTGCTCGTTGTGGTTCCATATCAGGTATGTCAGCTTCATCAGGTACTCAACCGGGGCAGACTTGCTGATCAGCATCCCCACGTTCTCCAGGACCGTCCTTGCCCAGGTAGTGACTTTGTACAGAGCAATCTGCAATCACAATTCAAAGTTTCTGACATCCCTGGCCGATTGTAATGGATATGATCAAGGCAGGCAGTGACTGCATTGTACTCACCAATATAGCACCAACTGGGTCCATCCACCATTCGTACCTGACTACGAGTATCGCACTGACCAGGCCAACTGAGTTAGTGATAACATCGAAGAAATGATCCTGTGTGTATGCTCTGATGGTATCATTCTTGAATGTCCAACAGTACAACATGAGGAAAAACTTCACAACTGAAACCGAGGAAATGTTGCCTATCATCGAAAGCTCTTTCGTGTAGTCAAATTCTCGGTGCTCCTATCATGCCATCACATGAAGGTAATGTGAGCAGTTAAATAAGAAAGAGGCAGGATGGATTCATAGAGATATGTCATTAACTTATTGTGATAAATACAATCCACAGATCGTGTACCTGTGTAATAAGCTAGCGCCCTAATTCAATCAGTACTAGGAAACCAACTGTGCCCATTACTGATGCAAAAACTATTATGCCCTGAAATTTCTATGTTCTTCAATTATCATGTATATAGTCATGGAACATAAGTAGATACTCTGAATGATCTCAAATATTGCGGAAATCAATTTGGCATTTCAGGCTGAAACACAGTTGTGTAAGACAAAGGTGTAATGACTACAAATCTATCAACACACAATAGCAAGATTCTGAAAACTATGCCAAAAAAATAATCAAAACTGTGTAGGATTTTTTTCGTGATCTGAAACAAACACGGGGATAATCTCAAATTCATAATGCAAAAACTAACCCAAGTGGACACAGTTTTTTTTCTTTTTAAGAGAGGGTGGACACAGTTTCATGAACAAAGTCATTACCACTGGCTGCATGCGTCTCTTTCCAATCGGATAGCTATACTTGTTGGGTTTTTTCATAGCATATGCTGTAAACCAGAGTAAGAAACCTGACAAAAGATCCAGAAAGGAGTACAACGTCGAAGCTATTACTGCCATTGATAAACTTTCAACTGAAGCAATGACTTTTCCAATGAAAAGGATCAGGTTGATTATATTTGATAGGTTGATAGCCAGTCTCTCTCTCTTTGCCAATTGCTTTAACTCTTCCTAAGAAGACAACAAGGAGATAATAGTTCATATCAGTATTTGTTAACAAAAACAACATTGAAGACCATGAAGAGTTGCCACTCGTGAGCAGTCCCAAGTGCACCAAAAAGGTATGATCTTCGGACAGGTCATCAGCAAATCGCAATCCCAAGAACAGCACGACTACTCGGATTATTCAACCAAATAATCGGTGATGCATTGGCAGAAACTCGAATTGGCATTTATTCCATCTTTTATACCTCCTGCTATTTGGCAGAGGTACCATATGCCAGCATTAGTTGCATCCTGTCAGTAAACACAAGAGGTTAGGACAGGAGAATTTCAGCATGCCATGGGTCACTAATATTCATGAGTATGTTTATCCACCTGCTTATTATTAAGTAACTCGATCTTCCCTTCCTGATAATGATAATAAAACAAAGTCAGGATTATCAAATGGTTTTGACAAAGGTTCATGAGCAACGGTTATAGGATGCTCAAACTCACCAATCCAGCTACCATTTGTTGAATTGATTCAATGTCAAAGCCAATTTGAGACATGTCGGCTTTAACATCATTGACCTGTGCATATAGAACAGAACTACATGAATATCTTGGACTGAGGAGAAAAGAAATTCATTTCACAGCTTCACACGTATACAGCATGTCCATTATACTAAACAAATGACCAAAACTTGCAACATTAGGAAGAATAGAGTATGTCTTTGGTGCTCTTACAGAAGAAAATGAAAAATGATGTAAAAGCATATATGTTCTATGCATGAGAAGTCACAGACTTGCAGTAGCTTGTCAAAAATCTCTATGTTAATATAACCATATACCATTTAAGGGAATATCACTTTGCTTATGCTTGTGCGTGTACTTATTAAGTTATTATTGGTTCCATGATGATGTTCTATGGTTTATGGACAAAAGTAATCGCTCGGCATACACTATGGTCAATGGTTATAATTGCAGCCAGGATATGCACCAGATTGTGGCATATTGCCTTTAACAGTCATTTCAAGTGTTGCTTACTGGCTGGTACAAGGCACAATTTTTGGTTTTTGGGCAGTAATGTTGGCATGCTAGCCAGTATATGGCCATGGATTATGACCAGTACCAGTAAAGAAAATCCCGATCCACCTTTCCAGATGAACGACAGAAATAGAAACACAATTTAATAATGAATTGTGCATAAATATCTGAAGATGTTGACCAGACTTGATGTCGGAAAGAATGAAACAATGATTGCTGCTACACAAAGAACAAACTTGAGAAGGTCCCATGTGTGAACCATTTAACATGTCATCGTATCACCGCTCACGACTAACATCATCATAAATCAACGAACCTCATTCCTAATAGTTTTGGAGACCTCCACTTGTTCATCCATTTTCCCATCCAAATTCTCAAGGCACTGAGTTAGATGTCTTTTTGTTGCCTGACATTAATCGAATACAAAAGTTGGTATATGAAGGAAAGGTACCTTGAATATGAAATAATATTGGGTGTAAAGCATACCGCTAGTGCTGATGACACTTGCTCCAATTGCTTTGACATGCTCTCAACAGCATTGGCCATGTTACGTTTTGTCACAAACATGACATCTGAGAAGGACCATCCCTGCATGAGGATATTAACATGTAAGAAAGCCAAAGGACGATAGATAGAAGTTTACACGCAAAAGTTATATATGTATTCTACACAGCAAGTTACATATTTTTTTTAGAAATATCAACTTGGGGCCATCGTAAGGATAAGAAAGGTCTGATGATTTTTACCTAAATCGTAGTGAATCCATGGGAAACAAAGTGCATGTCATGATGTCAACTCGAAACTATGAATCTTGATTGGATATTTGATCACCAAATCAGACATATGTTATTACATAAATAGGAGTATCATTTATTCATGGTGTCCTAAGATACATGGAAGGGTACCAGTTATCTACATTTACAGTTGGATCCACATAGAACCCATTGGAACTGAATGTGGTAGCGTAAGTGAAAATGATGCACACAATTCTTTACGGGGACTCAGGAAGCATAGTTCTATAGAGATATCTGATATTTAGTGATTACAAGAAACAAGGCAGAAGAGCAAACACATATGCAAAAAAAAAATGCAGACAGGCTACAGTTTGAGTGCAATAAACCATATGCAAAAATTTGCATACATATTGCATCTTACCTTCCACCACATATAGCAATAACCCATTGCTCCAACTGTAGCTGTTGGCAGTATGTAAGATGATAAACTGCCTGAAAAAGGAATGCATATGCAGACAAAATAAAATAAAATGCAAGAGTCAGCAAAAAAATACATTAAAATGAAAGGGGTAAGTAGCTGCTGTCATAGGTTTGTAAATGTTGTGAGAAAACAGCTGAATATTACCAGCATTATTATCCCACTTGGTATTAAGCTATAAGTAACCAATCTAAATGTTTCAAATTGTCAGCTTTGAAGCCCGTACCTAAATTTGCATTCATGAATCATTCATTGTCAAAACAGCGATGCACACCCTTTCATGAGTTTTAGCAAAAGTATGACTACGACCTCCTTTCAACTGTAGATACTGTAGGATAGTAGGTACGGGCTTAAGTAACTATCTATCTAAACTTATTTCGAACATTCATGGATAATCAAAGTAAAACTGCAACAAAAACTCTGTACGGATTGAGTTCTTTGCATAGCTTTGTACGAGAGTCAAAACTGAAAACGGTATGAAGATGGGATCATCCAGGTACATACCTCCTGAGTTAGAGTTTCCACTCAATATGGTAATGGGCCTTGATAAATTTAAATCTCACTTCTTGGGCTAACTTCCGAATCTAGTATCAAGCACCAACACGCAAAAAATAAAAACAACAGATTACAAGTGGTTTTACTGAAGTTGAAGGACACAAATGTAACTTCCCTGCAGTTGTTGATGCCAAGATACAATAAATATAAACAACTGCATACCTGAGCTTGAAGAAGGGCAATGTCGTAGGGGCTCGAGCCTTCTCCTTGATTTATGCCCTTCATGAACTCCTAATAACAGAAAAACACAGCATTATCCTTCAATAAACATCTATGATTTTGAAAGCCAACATGAATTATTACAAGTGAAAGCTACACAATATATGATCAAAGCCATTGCCAACACTAAAATTCAAAGCAGAATCACGTGAACGTGAATTATCACATTAAACAGAGACCTCAGTCATACCCATCCACTTGCTTTATGTGGATATCATGGGGATATGCTCATGATCTTAGGATGATGAAACAATTGGCAATGTTGCTTTTGGTTTGAAGTTTCAAGCGTTTTTGACAAAGTTTCTGAACTGTCAGGTCATTGGCGGTCAGACCGGCCAATCCGGCGGTCAGACCGGCCTTGTCTTAAGTAAATTTCTGGTTCAGTCCCAGGGGCGGTCAGACCGGTTTCTGTGCTGATTGTTGATGTTAATTGTGAATTGATTTTGGATTAGGTCATATCCTTATTTGATAATGCATATGTGTTGCATATTGCATGTTTTGGCTAACGTGGGTCAAGTTGTGAAAAACTTGTTTCTGGATTCGTGTTTGCTTGTCTATTGCTGTGTAGGTGGCTTGGAGGTCAACGACGGTCAACGGTGAGGAGGATCGGGACTAAGCTTGGAGAGCTGTGGTCCAGAACGATCAAGCATGCCGGGTGAGGTCAAGTGACTCAAGTATGGTGTAGAATGGATGAAGATGACCGAACGGGCAGTTCGGTGTGACTGATTGGATCAAGCGGTGCGGGGGTCGGTGCAAGTGCAAGGTGGTCCGATGGGAACCGGATGGGAGAGACTTGCCGACACGATGAGAACCGCTAGATCAACCTACACGTGGCGAAGCATGGATGTGTTTCGCGCAGTTTGGACTCGGTCTTCGGAAAAGATCGAGAAGGGGTATTTTGGTAATTTTACCAAATACCGTCTTGGTGACCTAATGCCAACCCGCGGCGCAAGATGGTGCGTCAAGAAGTGGATTAGGACAAAAGAAGTGAAGACAACGCTTTGAGATGCGTGCGTGTGTGACTCGTTTGTATTGGGCCTTAACGGGAGCTCATTAGGGTTAACTCTTCTAGAAGCTAAGCCTCTAGTATAAATAGAGAGGGGCTGTTCTCAGCAGCCAACCAAGCACTTTATTGAAAACCTTAGTTTGTCTTAGGGCTTAGGGAGAAAGATGAGAGGCTTAGGGTTCTAGGAAGAGGAGTTGAGTTGTATGCTCATGGATTGAGTTTTGTCCTCCATGGATGGAGTGGTTGTAACCAGCAACCAATCGTGAATCAATCTATGAGTGATTGTTCAAAGATGAGTCTTCTTGTGTTTTCTCTTCTCTTTTGATGATTTTGGGTGCTTCCTTGATCCTGTGGTTTTTGGTTTGTTTCGTGCCCTCTTTTACCTTGCTGTGATGTGTGGGAATACATATAGGACCATCTAGATCATCAATCTCCCACGAGCAAGGTTTGGATCAAGTTTTTCGTTTTTGCCCGGTTTTGAACCCTCCTTCGGTAAAACAGAAAAATGTCAAAACTTTGATGTGGATCTACTCAATCTCTACTTGGAATAGGTTCCTAATATCCTTAGGAAGGTGTGTTCCAAATTTGGTCAAGTTTGGCCGTGTAGATCAAAAGTTAGACCGATTTTCATTTTGGTTTTGCTATCATGATTATACAGCTTCGGGTCGATCGGTCGACTGATTTTTACATGCCCGATCAGACCTTTTGATCGACCGCCCATTACACGCCGGTCTGACCGCCCTGTTAGGGTTTGGTGCAGTTGGTTCCTTGCTTTGGGGATTTTGGTTCAAGTTCAACACAAGTCTTCTACTGTTGATCCTCATAGCTCTCATAGCTATTGGGGTGAATCTAGTGTTGAATCTGAACGAGGTGAAAATTAGGCAAGCTCCTATTCACCCCCCCCCCCTCTAGTCGCCTTTCCGGTCCTACACTTTACAAGCAATGACCTCCTACTTTCCAATTTCAACTGAGTGGTAACTCAACCACAGATTAGTCCACTCAATTATATCCAAAGAAAAGTTTCGATTTCAGCAAGTTTCTTGCAAGATCTCAATTCACAATAACCAACTAAATCATCCACCTAGATCTTAAACACTCCAATTGCTAACTAATTTATCTCCTACAAAGCAACATGCATAAATCTTGAAACTTTAACGTAATAACTCATTGGGCACTCACCGTTGCTCGTGAGGACAGTGATGTGTAGCACCACGCGCCGCTTGGCCCGTGCACGAACACAATCACGCACCTCCTCCTCGTTATCGCTTCTATGTCTTTATAAGAACGCGCAAAATCCCAAGGGACCCAGCCACTGCCGCCATGTAGATCGGGACTCCCTGCGCCCCGACGCCCACGCGAGCCTCGGGTCCGCGGTGGCTGGCCGCGAGCCGTGGCCTCATGCCCCGCCGCTTCATCGTTGCAGTAAATGCTGCCTCACCGTGCCTGTTAGTGGCACGGGTGAGGGCGCACAAGGATGAGGTGGGGGAGGAGGCGGTGACGAGGGCGGCAACGACCTTGTGGGCCCCGGCTCGGGCGGTGTGGTGGAGCGGGGTGTCGAGCGCGGTATTGCGCGCGGTGAGGAGGCGTGGGCTACGGCGGAGGAGGAGCGCTACGAGAGACGCGTGGCCGCCGTCCTCGGCCAGGTGGAGGAGCGTGTTGCCTCTGGCAGTGGCGGCGGTCTCGAGGTCGGGGGCGGCCAGGTCCACGAGGAGTGCCTTCATGAGCCGCCGCTCGTCGCCACTGCACGCCGTGAGGGGAGCACATGTGCGTACCTGTGCCACCGCCGAGGAGGGCGTGGAGAGATCGGCAGTGAGTGGACGGGGAATCTTTCATATTTGGAGACGGAGTCGTGGAGCCATTGGAGGACGAAGGCGGCGCTAGGGTTAGGGCTGGCAGGTGGCACCGGGGAGGAGGAGATGGCGTCGGGGTGCATCCGGGCGCGGAGGAGGATGGTGCAGCGCGGATGGGAGGGAGGGATGGGCGCAGAGGCAAGGGGTTGTGGCGGCGGGCGAGGGGTCATGATAGGTGAGGGAGGCGGGTGAGGGTCAGGGCGGGGCGCTGGGCGGATGGGAGGCAGGCGACGGTTTGGCATCGTCGATCAACAGACGCAAGGGGTGGGGTGTGGGGTGGGACGAGTAAAAATCGTGGGGGAGCGAGGATGGAGGCGGAGGATGCGGAGGAACTAGGCGGTGGGACGATTGTCCTACATGGTGTAAACTCCGAATTATAGTAGTTAAGATATGTTGCTTGAAGCCTTGAAGTCATGTTTGGGTCATAGAAAAATGTTATTGAAATATATTGTCATGGAAATGTAGGACATGGGAACGATGGAAATATTGACAATGTTTGGAATCATGCCACCAGAATTGGGACACAAGGCTTCATATGTCATTACTGCTCATTGACGAAGAAAGGTGGAGGTGCAACCCGGCTGAGGGAGCATCTGGGTGGAGTAGAAGGTGAAGTGAGATCTTGTGAACGTGTCCCGCGAGAAGTACGGATTGCAATGAGGAAGTCTCGAATTTGTGGGAAGCAAAAGAGAAGAGAACTTAAGGAGAGCAAACTTAGATTCGAAGAAGAGCTTATGCGCGAATTAGAGGAAAATGAAGTAATTGATGTGCCTAGTGATGAAGAGGGCCGAGTGCAGTTGGCTATGTCGAGATCATTGAGAGATGTTCAACTTCGGCATGCAGTGTATAGGATTGGTAGCACATTTGTGCATGGCTCTGGGAGCGGGAGTGGGAGTGCCAGTGGTAGTTGTGTTGGTAGTGGTGCTAGTGAAACCCGACTCGTCAGAATGCTTCGCAGTGTAGGGGTTGGTCATAGTAGTAGTGCTTCTCACTCATTTGATCCACACCTGGCACATAGCAAAGGGCCCATCCAGCCTAGGATTGACACCATGGTAAAGAAGGGGTCGAAAGAAAAACTTGGCCAAGCTTGGGCAAAGTGGTTTCATGCCAATGACATCGCTGGTCGTAAAGCTAACTGCCCTTACTTTCGAGCAGCATTGGGGGTGACTCAAGAGCAAGGTATAGTGGAGCACCTCCCTAAAGGCACTGAAATTTATGGGACATACTTGCAAGCCAACTATAAGGATTTGGAGGTGTATGTCGAGAAATTTAAAAAGGACTGGGATCAATTTGGTGTGACTGTCATGTGCGACTCATGGACAGGACCAACCTCCATGAGCATCATCAATTTCATGGTGTATTGCAATGAGAATATGTTCTTCCATAAGTCTGTCAATGCAAGTGGTAAAATCCAGAATGCAGGTAATGAGAAAGATACTGGCAATTATATTTATTGTTCATTCTCATGCGCTATAATTTATGTTGTCTTCCTTTCCCATGCAGATTTTATTTACACGGAGATTAAGATGGTGGTCGATGAGATTGGCCACAAGTCAATTGTGCAAATTGTCACCGACAATGGATCGAACTACAAGAAAGCATGTGCCAAGCTCATCTGCGAGTACCCAAACATTTTTTTTGGCAGCCATGTGCCGCTCACACTATCAATCTTATGTTGAAGGACATAGGTAAATTCCCAGAGGTTGCTAGTGTGGTCAAAAGTGCCAAACGGATTTGTAGATTCTTCTATAACCACAACAGGTTGCATGATGAGATGAGGAAGAAGATTGGCGGAGAGTTGATTTGACCCAATGCCACCCGCTTTGGAACTGTGTTTATTTTCCTTCAAAGTTTCTGGGATAGGAAAGACAAGTTTCGGCAATGGATGGTGTCAGAAGAGTAGAGGGACAGTGATTGGAGAAGTGATCCTGACTATGATTACGTAGAGAACTGCTTGACAAGAAGTGGTTGGTGGTCTGAACTTAGGTGGGTCCTAGATACAGTGGAGCCACTATATGTCGTGCTACGATATGTCGATCAACAAAAGATTTGCACAATTTCTGGGTTCATGGCAAAGATGATGGCGGCTACGCATGCAATGGAAGCTCATCTTGGCGAGGGGACAGAGGAATTAGATAGATACATGAGTAAGGTGTCCCACAGGGTTAGCTATCTATACGAGGACACTATGATGGTTGCAGGTAATGAGAAAGTAAGCTTATGAAAATATGTATTAGGTAATTCTCACGCATTCTAATGCACACTGTCTTTCTTTCCCATGTAGCTGCTGTCCTTGATCCCGAAGGACACTACAAGTACCGCTTTAGCAGCAAAGCCGACTATGTCGAAGCACTAACTGATGTAATAGGCAGGATGGCGGACTCACCTCATACTGCAGTGCAAGTACTTGCTCAATTTGAGATGTTTCGTGCTTCTAAAGGGAAGTTTGACGGAGTGATGGCACGCCTTGGAGCATCTGTTGTTAGCCCAAGAGAAACAAATTCGGATATAATGATTATTGAAAAGTATTTTTCTTCAATAATTTGTGTTATTTTGATTTCGTAGCCTCCTGGTGGTTCCAGTATGGAGGAGAAGTCAAACTCTTGCAAAAATATGCCTTACGGATCGTCTCACAATGCATCTCATCCAGCGGGTGTGAGCGCAATTGGAGCACATTCGTATTAGTTCATACCAAGGTGAGAAACCAGCTAGGTTATGAGAAGTTGCACAAGCTAGTATATGTCCATTATAATTTGAAACTGCGCATCCAGCAAAACGAGATTGAACAGGATGAGAAGGACCTTAATCCATGTGCAATAATGATGGATGCAGCACTATTTGATCAATCAAACCCAATCATGGATTGGCTTAATAAGTCCCAAAGTGAATCGTGCCCGATTCTAGATGAGGGAGGATCCCCATCTCGGGTTATTCTAGATGAAATATGTCGAGAGATCTCAAAGAGGAAGCTTTCTCGTGCTGGACGGAAGGAAAAGGCAAAGAAAGGAAAGATGCCAATGGTGGATGAAGAGGAAGAATTTATGGAGAGTGATGACGATGACGAAGAGGATGAATTTGAGGATACCTCATCCAAGGATGATGATGATGATGATGGTAGTGGAGGACAAGAATATGAGGAGATCGCAGAAGATAGAGAGGCTCACGGTCATCGTCCTCAACAGTCAAAACCGGTCAAGAAGAAGAAGAAGAAGGACCTCTCAAGCCTCTATTAGCCTAGATATTTCACATGTAGTGAGCTAAGGTATTTCATAGCAATTATTCTCTTAAAGGCCTTCCTATCTGCACAATTCAACACCGAGTAGGATAAACTATCCTCTTATTCTTCATGAGCATGTTCTTAAAGCTCTACAGGTTTGTCTTTCCATTTCATTATTTACAAAACTTGAATATTTTTTGTTTGTCATCATTGATTTCGTAAATGAATAATTTGGAAATTGGAGGGCAAAATATTAGAGTTCATGTGCTCTTGTCTGAATGTTTGATTGGTTGTGACTTGTGACTAAAATCTAAAACTTAATTGCTGAATAGAATGTCTGGGGGCAGTCCGGTCTCATATAGTCATATGTATGCATCCATCTTGTAGAAAAAAACACCCGAGAACCAGCCAAAAGACCCCTGTTCTTCTAGCTTGAAGTATACCAAAGTAACAAAAATTATCCTAATGTATATGTATTGATGTCACAGGTCTCATATGTATGCATCCATCTTGTAGATTTCTGCTAGAAAAGCATTGGAACGGAGCTAATATATATGTATTAATGTGTATATATGTATGTATTGATGTGTATGGACTATGATTGTGAGTCTGTGACACTCTCCTTTTGTTTTTTCAGCTAGAAGAGCATTGGAATGGAGCAAGAGCTATTGAACGGAGCAAAGACAAATCTGAAATCTTTATGTTGATCTGATAGCCTATTGATGTGTATTTGCAAGAATGTGAAAGGAGCAGCAAATCTGAAATTCGGAGATCTGAGATCTTTATGTTGAATTGTTGATTGGATATTCTGAATTTTGATAGCCTGTTGATGACTTGATGTGGCTTTTTAACCTTGCGCATAATTTCTAAATTCTGATAGCTATTGATGTGTGTTATGGTAGATTAGAAATTATCACTTGTGCATGATTTCCTTGTTTTGTCGGACGAAATTTCGGCTGAAATTTCGGTCCAAATTCGGTCGAATTTCGGACCAAATTCGGTCTGATCTCGCCCAGCCAAATCGGTCACCACACCGAAATTTCAAACCGAAATACTGAAATTTCGGTCAATTTGGTCCTTTCGCCCAGGAGCGAAATTTTTTTGAAAATGAAAATGTTTTCCCTGGGTCAGACTGGCCAACAGGTGGCGGTCTAACCGGCCAGGGGGTAGTCAGACCGGCCAAAGTGGCGGTCTAACCAGTTTTCACTTGTTCATCGGCCAACTCGGTGGCGATGATTGTTTGGTTAGGTCATATATATGGGTTTCAGTGCATATGTGTTGCATGATGCATGTTTTCACTAACGTAGGTCAAGTTACGAAGAACTTGTTCCCAGAATCGATTTCTTTGTCTATTGTTGTGCAGGAAGCTTGGAGGTCAACGACGGTCAACGACGAGGATGATCAGGACTAGGCTTGGTGAGCTGAGGTCCAGAACGATCGAGGATGCCAGGTGAGGTCAATGGATTCAAGCATGGCGCAAATTGGACAAGGATGACCGAACGGGCAGTTCGGTGCAACGGGTTGGATCAAGCGGCGCGGGGGTCGGTGCAAGTTCCATGGTGGTTTTGGTGGAAGCCGGATGGGAGAGACTTGCCGACATGATGAGATCCGTTGATCAACCTACACGTGGCGAAGCATGCGACTGCTTCGCCAAATCTGGACTCGATCTTCGGAGAAGGATCGAGAAGGAGTATTTTGGTAACTTCACCTAAATACCACCTTGGTGACCTTTTGCTAACCCGCAGCGCAAGACGGCATAAGGAGAATCGGTTTAGGTCAAGAGGAGTTGAAGACGGTGCTTTAAAATACGTGCGTCAGTTAAACCCGTTTGTTTGTGGGCTTAACGGGTGCCCAATAGATAAACTCTTCTAGAAGGATTAGCCCCCATTATAAATAGAGGAGGGAGGTGGCTGCACCCCCTCAACCCTTATGTTTATTCTAAACCCTAGTTTTGGTTTTAGGGGTTTAGAGAGGAAAGTGGAGGTTTAGGGCTCTAGAGAGTTTTGATTGATTGTGTGCTCATGTGTTGAGCTTTGTCCTCCTGGATAGAGTGGCTATAAACCATCTACAATCACAAATCAATCTATGCATGATTCCTCAAAGATGAGTCTCTTTGTGTTCTTGCTCTCTATTTTTGTGATTTTGAGGCTTTCTTTGATCCTTTGATTTTCTATTGGTTTCTTGCCCCTATCTAGCTTGCTGTGACATGTGGGAATACATCTAAGATCATTTTGATCATCATTCACCCATGAGCAAGTGTTTGGATCATGTTTTCATTTTTGCCCAGTTTTGGAGCAACCTTCACTCAAACGGAAAAGGTCAGAACTTTGGCAAAGATCTTGACGATCATTGATTGGAATAGGTTCCTAATATCCTTATGAAGGTGTGTCTCAAGTTTGGTCAAATTTAGAATCGTAGATCAAAAGTTAGACCAAATTGTGTTTTGGGCGACAATTTGTTTTTCTGCTCGACTCAGCCGTCGACCGCCTTGATCGGCGATCAACCGATCGAGCCATCGGTCAGACCGCCAGTGTTCCACCGGTCAGACCGCTCAGCTGCTTGTGATGTGAGCTTTTGATTGTTTTGCTTTGGGGTGTTGATCGGATTCAATACAAGTCTTCCGCTGTGCTTGTACTTTGATCTTCATAGCTTCGATAGCTATTGGAGTGAAAAATGTGTTGAATCTGATAGAAGTGAAAAATCAAGCGTGCTCCTATTCACCCCCCCTCTAGACGCCTTTTCGGTCCTACAAGTGGTATCAGAGCTCGGTTAGCTCTTCTCATAGATCTTAACCGGTCGTAGGAGCCATGGCGTCTAACAAGTATTCCACCAAACCACATGTGTTTGATGGAGTCGATTTTTTATATTGGAAGGCTCGCATACATGCCTACATCGAGGCTCAAGGGCACTCAGTTTGGCTTAAGGTCAAAAATCCTTATGTAGTGCCAGCCAATGACGATGTAATCTCACCTGATGTGGAGGCAACTAACAAGGCTCGGAACTTCTTGATTAAAGGGCTTAGTTGATCTGAGTTTGAGCGTGTCGCTCACTTGAGGTCTGCTCACGAGATCTGGAAGACCCTCACTGACTACCATGACGGCTCTACCGTGATCAAGGAAGTGAGATAGAACCAACTTAAGAAAGAATATTCAAAGATCGAACAAAGTCCTAGTGAATCTTTGGATGAGTTGTTGGGAAGGTTTTCCAAGATCATTCATGACATGTGTGCTGTGGATCTTGTGTTTACTGAATCTAAGAATGCACACCAATTCTTGGGTGCACTTGACATGAGAGTTTGGGGGATGAAGATCACTTCCATCAATGACAACACTGTCATGAGTGAGCTCACCATGGATAAGCTCTACTCGAGGTTGAAGACGCATGAGATTGACTTCATCTCACGTCTTCCCAAGACAGAGTCGATGCTCTAGTGGTTGACCCTTTTAAGGGTAGCTCTTCTGATTCTTTGGATTTTGGCTCATCTAGTTTTTCATTGTCCGCCTTGCACTTCGTGGGCGATGAGCAGTTAAAGAAGCTACCTGAGGATGACTTAGCCCTCCTATCCACAAAATTCACGAGAGCCTACAACAAAGTGAGGAGCAAAAGAAGAAGTGGCCATGTTACCTGCTTTGAGTGTGGTGAGCCAAACCACATTCGGGCTAAGTGCCCCAAGCTGAAGGGCAAGGAGGAGAAGGACTTCCAGAGGCGTCCTCAAGCTCGAGATGCAAAAGCCAAGAAGCCCAACTACCGGAAGTTCGTCAACCGGGTCCTTGCCGCTCTTGAGAATGTTGATATGAGCGATGTGGACTAGGGGACGGAGGACGACGAGGATGATTCCCACGGCAAGAAGAAGGCCCAGGACTTCACCGGCATGTGCTTCATGGCCAAAGACAGCCACGACGTCAATTCTTCTAACGACGACGATCCCTTCAGTGATCCCAACGAGGTATGCCCCTCACCAAATGAGATGAAACGTGCTTTGGTTGCTGCTGAACGAAATCTAAAAAAGCAAACTAAAATATTTAAGAGATAGGATATCATGATTGACAACTTGAACCTAGAAGTGATTAGGCTCAAATCAATTAATCCTGCTGATGATTGTGTTTCTTGCTCTAGCTTGCATGATGAATTGACCAATCTGAAATCTGCTCATTCCTCCATTGTAAATCAACTTAAAGATGCTCTAGATGAACTAAAATCTCTTAAATCTAGTCCTAGTCATGTTTGCTTGGATGCTATTACTTTAGATGTGACTTCTGTAGATGCTATTCCTTCACCTTGCTCAAAGTGTGCATTGCTCGAATTGAAATTGGATAGTGCTACTAAGGAATTGCTAATATTTAATACTAGTCACACTTGCTCTTATTGTGAGGATAGTAAGATTAAAATGAAGGAAATGACTGAAATGGTTCTTCATTCTAAGACTGCCTCATGTGAAAATTTTCATAAACTCACAATTGAGAATGATGCTCTAAACAAGACTCTAGAGGAGAAATCTAAAATTGAACAATCCATATCCATGACTGTATCCAAGAAAGTAGTTGATTCTAATTCTTGTACCTTTTGTATTGAAGTTGGGCATAATGTAGATGAGATACAAGAGGCATTTAGAGTCAAGTTCAAAGAGCAGTTGGGTAGGATTACGAATGCCTCTTGTGTGTCTTGTGAGGCCTTGAAGGTTGAGGCAGCTTATCATAAGGAAAGGTATGATAGGGCAATCAAGTCAAATAAGTGTGCCTCATGTAAGGACCTAGCCAAAGAAAATGACTACCTCAAAAAGACTCTTGAGAGATTCTCTAGTGGAAAGAAGAACCTTAACATAATCCTCGATCAATCTAAGGTAAGTGTAAAAAAGAGTGGCCTGAGATTTAATTCTCTAGAGTATTCCAAGAACCACCTACTTAAGGTTGTGAGAGCTATTGAGAGTGGCAAGTTTGAGGTAGAACCCCTTGAGCCATCTAAGTTAGTCTTTAGATATGTAGGTTTTGCCTAAACCCCTTCTAGCAAGATAGATGCTTCTAATTCAGCAGGTCAGACCTCTCAAATGGTCAAGTATCATTGCATCTTCTGCAAGAAGGATGACCACATAGTTGAGTTCTGCTTCCATAGAGCTAAGAGTGAGAGGAAGGAGAGAGTGCGCTCTTTGAGGTCCATTAGAGGAGTTCCTTTACCTATGACTGTCTCTAGAGCCAGATAGCCTGTCCTTCCTGCTAGACATAGGCCTAAATTCGTAGATGACTTCTTTGACTCTTTTGGTGGCTCTAGGTAGCATTTTGGGTTAGGATATCGTGAGGAGAGACCACGGGTAGCATTTAGACAGGGGGAGTACCGATCTTTTGGTAGGTCGATTCGGAGAGGTCTAGGTGTTGCACGTGTGCATTCTTATGATTATCCCACTAACCATTTTATTGCTGCTTCTACTGTTGTTTCTAAGCATCGTGTGGCTCAGTACTGGGTTCCCAAGTCTTTTATCACTAACCCCAGTACTGAGGCACAGATGTTCCCTGCTTATGCCCTGTAAGTCCGTCGTGCGAGGAAGGAGGACATATGGCTTGTTGACTCTGGGTGTTCTCGACAAATGACTAGAGATTCTAGATGGTTCTCCTCCCTCACATGTGCATCCGACAACGAGTTGATCACGTTTGGGGATACTTCTACCAGGACCGTGACAGTCAAGGGCACAGTGCGCGTCAACAACAACTTCATACTTAAGGACGTCGCTTTGGTAAGTAAGCTAAGGTATAATCTGCTACCTATCTCTCAGCTTCTTGATGAGGGCCTAGAAGTGAGGTTCAAGAGTGGTGAGTGTAGAGTTCTAGACTCCTCGGGTGAGCATGTCTTTGGGATCTCTAAGTTTGAGAGGATTTTTAGTGCTGATTTCAGTATCTCTTCTACCTCTAGTCCTAGGTGTCTTATGGCTTCTGAATCTCATGACTTAGTGTTGTGGCATTGTAGGCTTGGACATATAGGCTTCGACCATTTGACAAGAGTCAGTAGCAAGAACTTGATTAGAGGTTTGCCTAGGCTTAAGAATGTTAGAGACCTAGTGTGCACACCCTGTAGACATGGTAAGATGGTTTCTGCTTCTCATCCACCTCTTACTCTACTGATGACTGATGGACCTGGTCAACTCTTGCACTTAGACACGGTTGGGCCTTCTAGAGTTCAGTCTGCAGGAGGGAAGTGGTATGTGCTCGTCATTGTAGATGATTTCTCCAGGTATTCATGGGTATATTTTCTGGTTTCTAAGGATGAGACATTTGGCTGTTTTAGAGAGTTGGTCCTTAGACTAGCAGTTGACCTCCCTAGAGCCTTGAGAACCATTAGGAGTGATAATGGCACAGAATTCAAGAACTCTTCTTTTGCCACATTCTGCACTGAGAGAGGACTTGAGCACCAGTTTTCCTCACCTAGAGTTCCCTAGCAGAATGGGGTAGCAGAAAGGAAGAACAGAACTCTTGTAGAGATGGCTAGGACCATGCTAGATGAGCATAGCACACCTAGGAGGTTTTGAGCTGAGGCGATATCTACTGCTTGCTATATGTCTAATAGGGTGTTCTTGAGATCTGTCATAGGCAAGACTTCCTTTGAGCTTAGATTTGGTCATAGGCCTAGAGTCTCTCATTTCAAGATTTTTGGTTGTAAGTGCTTCATTCTTAAACATGGCAACTTGGATAAATTTGAATTGAGATATTATGATGATATTTTCCTTGGATATCCTGCTCATTCTTGTGGCTATCGTGTATTTAATTTGGATACTAACAAAATTGTTAAGACTTGTGAAGTCACTTTTGATGAGGCTAGTCCTGGTACTAGACTTGATGGTGCAAGTACACAAGTCCTTGGTGATCGAGAGAGTATCTTTGTCGACGACGACTCTGACATAGAGGATGCGGACCCAATTCATCCTCTAGTCACTTCTGAGATGGTTGGAGAGCCTACTTCTACTTCTCCAGCTTCAGCAGAGTAGCCTCTTCCCACCTTCACCGGCGCTTCGAGTGGCTCCGCTCCTACCTCCACAGCCCATGAGGTAGGGGCCACATCTACACAAGGACCTCCTCTTCATATTCAGCAACAACACCCATCTGAGCAGATGAATGGAGATCTTCATGAGCGAGTTACTCGCTCCAAGTTTATCTCTCCATATTCTCATGTACATTCTGCTTTTGTTGCGTCTTTTGAACCCTGAGATGTCACCTATGCTTTATCTGATTCCTCTTGGGTAAATACCATGCATGAAGAGCTTGAAAATTTTGAAAGAAATAAAGTCTGGACCTTAGTTGAACCTCCACCTAATCACCATGTAATTGGAACAAAATGGATTTTCAAAAATAAGCAAAGTGAGGATGGGTTGGTAGTTCACAACAAGGCTAGGCTTGTAGCTCAAGGTTATTCCTAGGTAGAAGGCTTAGACTTTGAAAAGACCTTTGCTCCTGTAGCTAGATTAGAAGCCATTCACATATTGCTAGCTTTCGCGACGCCTAGGGGCTTTAAGCTTTTTCAAATGGATGTCCAGAGTGCTTCCTTAATGGTTTCATAGAAAAAGAGGTCTATGTCAAGCAACCTCCTGGTTTTAAAAATCACAAGTTCTCAAACCAAGTGTTTAAGCTCTCTAAAGCCTTGTATGGATTGAAGCAAACCCCTAGAGCTTGGTATGATAGGCTTAAGAGTTCTTGCTTGAGAATGAGCTCAAAATGAGAATGATAGATAAAACCTTGTTCACTCTCAGGCATGGCAGTGATTTTTTACTGGTTCAGATTTATGTGGATGACATCATATTCGGTGGTTCTTCTCATACTTTGGTATCTAGATTTTCAGACTCTATGAGCAGAGAATTCGAAATGAGTATGATGGACGAGCTGACTTTCTTCTTTGGTCTTCAATTCAAGCAACTAAAAGAAGGTACCTTCATTCATCAAAACAAGTACACAAAGGACCTTCTTCGACGCTTCGACATGGGTAGCAGCAAGCCAATGTCTACTCCCATTGCCACTTCTACCGTGCTGGATCCTAGTGAGGATGGAGAGCCCGTGGACCAGAAGGAGTACCGCAGCATGATCGTCTCCCTCCTCTACCTCACGGCGTCGAGGCCAGACATACAGTTTGTTGTGTGTCTGTGCGCTCGATTTCAGGCTTCCCCTCGTGCCTCACATCGTCAAGAAGTACGTCGCATCTTTAGGTACCGTCGGGACACTCTTGATTTTGAACTCTGGTATTCTTCTGATTCTGCTCTCTCCATTCGAGCTTTTTCTGATGCTAATTTTGCGGGGTGTAGAGTGGATAGGAAGAGTACTTCTGGTACTTGTCATTTCTTAGGCACCTCTCTTATCTCTTGGTCTTCTAGGAAGCAGTCCTCTGTTGTACAATCCACTGTCGAGGCAGAGTATGTAGCTACAGTCAATAGTTGCTCTCAGGTTCTCTGGATCTTGTCTACTCTGCGGGACTATGGGTTATTCTTAGATAGTGTTCCTCTTTTCTGTGACAACATTAGTGCCATAAACATTGCCAAAAACCCAGTGCAACACTCTAGGACCAAGCACATTGACATTAGATATCATTTCCTTAGATACCATGTAGAAAAGGGTGATGTTGTGCTTCACTTTGTAGAGTCTGAGTAGCAGGTTATGGATATTTTCACTAAAGCTCTTGATTCTTCTCGTTTTGCTTCTTTGCGGGGAGAGTTGGGGGTTATTAGTCCTCTTGGCCTGTTTTGAGGGGGAGTTTGATCTTTTTATTCATTGTATCATATTGCATTCATATGAAAATATAAAAAGATGCATTATAATATAAGCTTTACTGCTTGTTTTTTAAAATTTGATGAAGCTTTGCTTATTACCCTTTTGAGCTTTAGTATTTCAATTCTTGCTCAATGTCATGTCTAGTTCTTTGACTTGCTAGAATTATCATGCTTTCACATGTGTAGCTAAGTCTTTGCTAAATGAGCTAGAACTTTAAAACAATTTGAACTAAAAGAAATTTGCAATTTGTGAATCGTTTAGCTAGTTGCGCAATTAGTGCTCCTTTTGTGACATTGGCCCTATCAAAATTACTTTGTTAGCTCTTGAATCTAGAATTGATCATTACTTGAGCTTCTTGTTTTTTGAGAATCTAAAACTGCTCGTGTGAAAAATGAAAAATCAAATTTAAAGATTGTCTTGTGGTTAAAATGTGCCAAACTACTCTCACAAGACTGTATGTCAAAGACATGAACTTGGAGATAGTTTGATAATCCAGACGATCTCATGGGGACTGCTTGTCAAAGTTGACATGAACCTCAAGATCTGTCGCCCTGGTAGAAACTTAGGAAGAGTTTGTGGATGGCTCCTAGTCCAGGATCTTCTTTACTAAGATATATCTTTAATCAACTTCTAGTCGAAGCTTAGAAAGAGTTTGTGGATGGCTCCTAGTCCAGGATCTTCTTCACTAAGATAGACCATTAGTCAACTTTAATATTCATTGCAAATGAAAAATTGTTGAAAAATGGGCGTTTGAGCTATTTTGAGCAAAATGATTCAATTCAGGACCTGTTTGTCTCTTAAAGTGGTCATTATTAGCTTTTTGATTCTCACATTGACATTTTGACATGGCTATTATCATTTTAGGATCCTTGTTGATGAACTTATTAAATTTGAAGCTTTGCTTAAATTGTTACAATTCATTGCTTTACATTGAGCCTTCTAGCTTAGCTTTGATATATATATCTTAACATGATCTTGCTAGTGCTTTTAGGCTTGATATGTTTTGTGCAATTTTAGAAATGCTAGCTTGTTCTTTTGGGTAATCTCCAAAGTTTCTTGTACTCAAAAATTGAAATATATATATAAAAAAATGAAGACATTCCATTGCATTTCATGCATGCTCCTTCTTATGCTTGTTCCTCATTTATGCATTTGTCATCTCTGGATGAGAGGAAGGCGTCATTCCTTGATGACTCCATTGTCAAAGGGGGAGAAGAAGTAACAAAAATGTTAAAAGGAGAGCTATTTGGAGGAAAAAGGAGAAAATGAAATTTTCTTAAAAAAATGATGATCATAGTGAGGGGGAGAATTTCATTTGCATTCTTATGATCTTATTGTCATTTCTGAACTAGAATTGCAATTCTTGGATCCTCATAATGATCAAAGGTCAATTTGAACAATTGTTCTTTCATATGGACCTTAAGTGAGAATTTTGACTCCTTTCTGGAATTTGAAGCTTTCTTGCTTTTTTTGACTTGATCTCACTTGCCTATGCTATTCTGAAGCCAACTTGGTAATTTCCATTGCTTTTTCTTGCATTTGGACCAAGTTGTGCCTTTGCGTGGAAATGTTGAGTATTTTCATTTTCAAACCTCAAAACTTACATTTTTGGAAAATTGCCAATGTGTTTATCAAGGGGAAGATTGTAGATATCATGGGGATATCCTCACGATCTTAGGATAATGATACAATTGGCAATGGCGTTGAAGGTTTGTCGAAACATACATTTCCGGTGAAGTTCAAAATGCTGTCAGGTCTCAGGCGGTCAAACCGGCCATTGTGTGGCGGTCAGACCAACCTGTGTGGCGGTCAGACCGGCCACATTAGCGGTCAGACTGGCCAGGCCTCAACTCAGTCTCAGGCTAAGTGGCTGGCGGTCAGACCGGCCTTTGGGTGGCGGTTTGACCGGTCAAAATAGATTTTTGATTTTGGAGCTGGACCAAAAATAGAGGGTTTAAGCAAGAGAGGAGATCCTACTACACTTGGTCTCATAATTTTTGGAGCTTCCAGGCAAAAGTTCTATTGGTTTGAAAATTCCAGCAGGTTTCAGATTTTCAGGGAGGAAATTTGGCTAAGTCCCAGCTAGGCGGTTAGACCGGCCAACAGGTGACGATCAGACCGGCCAGGGGGCGGTCAGACTGGCCAAAATGGTGGTTTGACTGGTTTTCACTTGTTCATCAGCCAACTCGGTGGCAATTGTTGTTTGGTTAGGTTATATTCATGGGTTTTAGTGCATATGCGTTGCATGATGCATGTTTTGACTAACGTGGGTCAAGTTGCGAAGAACTTATTCCCGGAATCGATTTCTTTGTCTATTGTTGTGTAGGTTGCTTGGAGGTCAATGACAGTCAATGGCGAGGATGATCGGGACTAGGCTTGGAGACCTGAGGTCCAGAACGATCGAGGATGCCGGGTGAGGTCAATGGATTCGAGCATGGCACAAATTGGACAAGGATGACCGAACGAGCAGTTCGGTGCGACGGGTTAGATCAAGCGGCACGGGGGTCAGTGCAACTTCCATGGTGGTTTCGGTGGGAGCCGGATGGGAGAGACTTGCCGACATGATGAGAGCCATTGATCAATCTACACGTGGCGAAGCATGCGACTGCTTCACCCAATGTGGAGTCGGTCTTCGGAGAAGGATCGAGAAGGGGTATTTTGGTAACTTCACCTAAATACCACCTTGGTGACCTTTTGCTAACCCACGGCGCTAGACGGTGCAAGGAGAAGTGGTTTAGTTCAAGAGAAGATGAAGACATCGCTTTAAAATGTGTGCGTGAGTTAAACACGTTTGTTTGTGGGCTTAACGGGTGCCCAATAGATAAACTCTTCTAGAAGGATTAGCCCCCACTATAAATAGATGAGGGAGGTGGCTGCACCCCCTCAACCCTTTTGTTCATTCTATACCCTAGTTTTGGTTTTAGGGGCTTAGAGAGGAAAGTGGAGGTTTAGGGTTCTAGAGAGTTTTGATTGATTGTGTGCTCATGTGTTGAGCTTTGTCCTCCTGGATGGAGTGGCTGTAAACCATCTACAATCACAAATCAATCTATGCATGATTCCTCAAAGATGAGTCTCTTTGTGTTCTTGCTCTCTATTTTGTGATTTTGGGCTTTCTTTGATCCTTTGATTTTCTGTTGGTTTCTTGCCCCTATCTAGCTTACTGTGACGTGTGGGAATACATCTAGGATTATCTTGATCATCATTCACCCACGAGCAAGTGTTTGGATCACGTTTTCGTTTGTGTCTGGTTTTGGAACAACCTTCAGTCAAATGGAAAAATGTTAGAACTTTGGCAAAGATCTTGACGATCATTGCTTGGAATAGGTTCCTGATATCCTTAGGAAGGTGTGTCTCAAGTTTGGTCAAATTGAGAATTGTAGATCAAAAGTTAGACCAAATTGTGTTTTGGGTGACAGACTGTTTTTACTGTTCTGGACTCTAGCGGTCGATCAAGTCGAGCCACGGTCGACCGCCAAGATGTTCCACCTACGACCGCCCAGCTTGCTTGTCTTTGTGAGCTTTTGATTGTTTTGCTTTGGGGTGTTGATCAGATTCAATACAAGTCTTCTGCTGTGTTTGTACTTTGATCTTCATAGCTTCAATAGCTATTGGAGTGAAAAACATGTTGAATCTGATAGAAGTGAAAAATTAGGCGTGCTCCTATTCAACCCCCCCCCTAGTCGCCTTTTCGGTCCTACACTTTCGCTCTAGCCCAACGCTGCCGCATTCCACGTAGCCCGCCTCGCTCCCCCTCTCACTGACGCGCTGGGCCTGCGTGTCAAACCCCCTTCTTCCACCTCGCCCCTATGCCTGCCAGCAACAAGTCCTGCCCTTGTAACGCTCCAACGCCATCTACAAAAGCTGAGCCGCCGTCACCCTCAAGCGCCCACGGGAGACGACTGGAGTCGCTTGGTCTCACCTGCTCTACCCACCATTTTGCTCCGCCAGAGCGTCATCGCCACGCAAGATACCCACGAGAAACAAAGAGCAGCCGTGAGTTCCCATTGAACCGTTCATCCCTGTCAAGCCGTCCGTCCCTGTCTCGCCATTTAAACATCGCCCGACCGTGCCAAGGACCTTAGCCACCATCGCCATTTCCATTTTGGCATCGCGAGTGAGTTCCCTCTACTACTTCAGCCGAAACACACCGTCGTCCTGAGCTCCAGCGCACACGCTTCACCGAGGCCCAAGCCTATTCAAGTGAGCCAACCCCATGACATGCGCGTCATCTTGTGCCACCTTGCCCACTCTCTCAAACCCCTCACTTGTTTTACCTTCTAGTGCAATCTAGCTCCCTATCCATGTCGTCTTCCCCAACTCCAGTGCCACCAACACCGTTGGAGATCTCTATGCCAGGTGAGTCCCTAGCCACTTCATGGCCGGTTTAAGCTTTGTCTCGCCTCCCTGACCACGCTCGCATGACACATTGCAGCTATTGCCGTCTGTGCTTGGTCGTCACTGTGGACCTCTCCATCGTCACCACTCTATTGACGTCCTGCCTTCTCTGGTGAGTCCCCAATCTCATAAAGGTTGTTTTCTCCATCCCTGTGCCCTTCTGAACCTATTCCCATGCTCCATTGTAGCTCATTCCCATAGAGGAACTCGGTCACCGTGAAGCCCATCGTCGTTGCCTCTGTTCACTGCCATCTGGCCACCCCAAACCTTCCCTGTCCTCATAACACCACCATGGTGATCATGGTAAGCTACTAATGCATAATCAAACCTCAATTTAGCTCAAGCAAGGTGTTTACACCATTGTCACCAATGTCATCCATGGCGCCACCACTGGACTTCACCGCTGGCTCGCCTCTGACGACCATAGGTCCCTGAGTCACCTCACTTAGCTACGTGAAGACCCCCTAGTCCTATGCTAAGCCCTAGATCTCATTGCCTTTAAACCATGCACCAAAACCATCTTGAACCCGAGCCGCCAGGCCGATTCTCGCCATCGTAGCGCCGCCTCTGTCCACCTCTCCAACCATCATCACCACCCATAGCATCGCCGTGACCTCCACGTCCATTCACAAGTTCCCCCATGCCTGCCTCGTCATCAGTGAACAAGCCTTTCCACTCGGCCACGCCTGCTCTGTTCCCTTCTCTCTTTCTCTCCTTGGCTAGTGGGCCCCACTCGTAGATTAGAATTAATTTAGCACTAATGACACTAGTTAAATGTAATAAGTCAATGACATGTGGGACCGGGCAAATAATTAATCAAAAATATAATTTAACTATGTTTTAGAAACTATGTCACTAATATGCAGGACCCACTCACTGTCTTCGTAAGTCAAATGTGCTTAAACTATAAGAGAATGACATGCGGACCACACTGCCTTAAAAACATGTCGATAAACCTAGTTCACTGTAGACCCAATCCCACCTGTCAAAGCTTAACCCAGGTTAATAATTAAGTTAAGGTTAATTACTTAGTTTGTGACTAATGAGTCATTGACATGTGGGACCACACACTGTTTTAATAATTAAAACGTGAATTAAAACCCGAGAGACTGACATCTAGGATCCACAAGTTAGAAAATGATTTTCCAATAAATGGGAAAAATGTAAAAGCCACTTTTAGTTCTAGAGAAACGAGTCTCCTCTTTTAGAAAGCATAAAATCGGAAAATACGCCTTCGATGTCATCACTTTTATTATTTTCTTGAATTTTCAAACCAAACCAAATTCAAATGCTTATAACTGTTGCATATGACCTCCAAATGAAGTGAAATTTATTTCTAAAATTTTCTAAAATCATCCTCTGTCATATTGTTCCAAAATATCTGGATTTTTCCTCTATTTTCTTTTTGGTTCTTATTGGTGTTATTTGCCAATATGCAGGTAGATAGCAACACCCCGAAAAATTTCATCGACGCTCCAGAGCAGGAACCATCATTCAACAAGCAAGGAAATCACCCTCCTTTGATCATGCTGATCCCTTATTTAAATGTTATGTATTTTGTTTGCAAGTATTTGTGCATGTGTGTATTTTGATAAAAACTGCTATGTCAAGTAAGGTACAAAGTTAAATCCCATTTGATGCATTACTATGCCTTGATAAATTGATATCCCTCGATGTTATCACCCTAGTAATATTATCCCCAATAGGTACTAACTGTTGTGGGAAAAGAGATTATCCGAGTGGATGGAGCTTAGCCCTGCTAAGATCACTATTAGACTCGAGACTAGAAAACAATCGTTACTCAAGAATTGGGAGAGACAAAGTATTATGGTCTAGAAGAGATTAACTCTGTTATTTTAAGAATAAATAAAATCTGAAAGTTGTTTTAGACTTGGGCGGATGTGAGTTGGGACCAGTGCAGAGGCACGAGAGTTTGGTCAATAGTATATCGCCAGGGTCACCAATGATCTATCTTTTGTGCCATAGACCCAAGTATATCCATGCAAACCACATGTGCCAGCATGGGCATGCCCTAGCATAATAAGTCACTATGATCTAGCAATCAAACCATGGTAGGGCCAAAGAAAGTAGGGATCTTGACCAGTGTAGGTAAGATTTACCAACACAACATTGAGCCTTGGGATGATAGAGAGACACTCCCCATCCTGAGGAGGCTGACCAATGGGTGGGTTTATTTCTAGAATAGGTGATGTAAAAGCATTGTCATATCAATCGGATACCGATGGTATCACGTGACATGCATGACATGGTCATGTGGGTAAAGTTGTGCGACCTCTTCAAAATGTAAAACTATTCGAATAGCCGTGTCCCCGGTTATGGACATTGCTTGGTGAAATCACACATTAGTAGTCTCATGTTTTCTAAAGAAAAGATTGGGAAAGACATGGATGAGGGAATCAATGTGAATGATGATCGACAAAAGGGAGTTTTGTCGAGGATTGAGTTTTAGGGCAGTAGACCCTTGGTTCAGATATTGTTAATTATATTACGATAATTATTTCTGTGTCAACATCAAATGGTCTTACAAATGCCAGTTGCAATCTACTATTATTATTATTGCAAATAAAAGGATCGTGTTATGCGAAATCAAAACTAGATTAACAAGCATCCTTTGTCATAGCCTCCATACTATTATGCTTTGCTTAAAAGTCTTGCGGGGTATATTTTTGTACTCAACGTTGCTTGTTGAACATATTCAGAGATTGTAGGAGAAGACCCATCATATGGTTACTTTTACACAACGAGTTTCGACGACGATGATACCGCCCGCATCCTAAGGTTCTACATTGGTAGTTGCTTGTGCGAAGGATGAGACATACTTACTGTGTTTTGTTGCCTCTTTTTTCTACATTTCCGCTGAGCTTATTTTTATCATGTGTATCATTTGGCCGGTCGGCCCTTGTGTTGTAAAACTTCGCCGTGTAGCTGTATGCTCAGTTGTAACTTATGCACTACTTGTTTAATATATCATGTATGGATGTGATATCCTAATATTGTGAATGTGTATACTAGCCACTGATCAAAGGACTAATAGAGTAAACACATAGGATTTCGGGATTAATTTCCCGAGGTCCGACAAAATTTCGGCCAAATTTCTTGAATTCAAAAATATCGAAAAATATTTGGTGGGTTCAAAAACATACCAGGTACTACCGAGATTTCCGGTTACCGGCCGGTAACCAAAACCCTGGTGAGCATACATGTGAGGATATATAGGTAGCTAGATGTGGTCCCGCCTTGCCTAATTTATGTTTCCTCATGTGAATTTGTTTGCATTTATCCAACATTTCTCACAATATATCAGAACTTCATGGCAAAATAACTTTTTGGTCAAAGCACAAATTTTGAAACATTATGGGTGGTAAATATAGTGCAAGTGCCCAAACATAGATGGATGGATGTATTTCCGATTAAGAGCTGCGTCATTTATCGACTTTCCATTGAATAACTTCAGTGCCCAAAACATGTACACCATTAATTCATTAGTTTCCAACAGACATGGGTCGGTATGATATTTGGAACCAGGGGCGGATTCAAGGGCCCTCCAGCTTGGGCAGTTGCCCGGGCTTCAGGCCGCCTCCTCGATGTACATGGGCCATTAGGGATTGGGCCTCGCTCGGAGTCAGACGCTCGGTGCTTCATCGCTCAACACAGCCGGCCCGCAGCGGTGCAGTGTCTCCAACTCCAGCAGCCTCCCCAATCCCCATCCCCAAATCCCGCAGTGGCACAGCCTCTCCAACTCAGCGAGTCGGTGATTCTGGCGGCGGCGGCGGGCAACAGCGGGGCGATGGTCAATGGCTCCAACGAGACGGTGATTCCGACGGTGGCGGCGGCGTGGCAGGAGCCGGAGCACACGCTGGGCGCGGCGACTCTGGCGCCGGCGGCTGGAATCCCGGCCTTCCGGCTCCGGCCCGGACCCAGTGCAGCTAGGTGAGCTCTTCCTTTTGTTGATTTGTGGATTTTTCTTGCTCCAATCCCAGCAATCCACCATGGCGCTCCTCCTTCCTTGCTCGGGCTCGGGCCTCAGGGAGAGCCGTGGCAGCGCGGAGAGAGTAGGAGGTGCCGGCGACCGAAGCCCAAGCCGGCAGGGGCACAGGAGCTGAGCCAGCCGGCCGGGGGAAGGAGTCGGGCACGCCAGCGTGACGCAGGATGGCAGGAGTGAGCTGAGACCTGAGAGAGAGCGGGCCGGGCGCTGGTGGCGGCACGGGGACTCGGGGAGCCGTCGATTGGTGGCTTCTTCATGCCACAGTGCAGAAGGCCATGTCACTGCACTGCGGTCGCATGAGAGAGAGAGAGAATGGGGAAACTGAGAAGAAGAAGAAGAAGAAGAAGAAGAAGAAGAAGAAGAAGAAGAAGAAGAAGAAGAAGAAGAAGAAGAAGTGGGCAAATGGCCACCTGGGACTGGGTCCTGGGTGGGGGTGGGTGCTTTGGGCTTTGGGGTTTCGGCCAGGACCAGCTGACCAGAGGATTGGAATAAATAAATGCATGAATGTTCTAGTAGGTCACTAGGCTGAGTATTAGTATATAATTAGGGCTTAATTTATTGCTAAGTTTGTTGCTTATTGGTTGGCACATAACATAATTGTTAAAATTTCAGAAATGAGGAGGTTTTTGGTTGACTCGAGAAGCTTACCACAGTCGCAACCACAAGATCCACAACTAAATGATGAAGATGAACCAAATATGGCTAATGATGATGAGGAGGATGTGTTTAATCCATATAAAATTGTGTGTGATCCTACTATTAGGAAATAAATAGATGATTACCATTTGGATGTTCAAGACCAAGTGAGAAGAGCATACATTTTGAAGGGTCCAACCCAACCAGTTGTGAATTTTCCTCGCAAACAATTTGGATGTTTGTTGAGGGCATTTTCAAAAGATTGGTATAAAAAGTATGATTGGATAGAATATAGCGAGTCTCAAGATGCGGCATATTGTTTCTATTACTTTCTTTTTAAGAAGCTGGAAAATAATCAACGCTTTGGTTCCAAAGTCTTCACCAAAACCGGGTTTAGTGATTGGAAGCATGCCTACAGAGCCTTGCCCCACCATATTGGTGGTGTAAGAAGTGACCACAACAATGCAAGATTGCATTGTGATGATTTTCGTAACCAAAGACAAAGTGTGTCAAGTAAGCTCTCTTGTGCAACCAAGGAATCCGAAGAACTATATAAAATCCATTTGACCTCTTCTATAGAGTGTACAAGGTTTCTCATTAGTCAAGGCATGGCTTTTCGTGGCCACGATGAATCTTCTACTTCATTGAACAAGGGTAACTTTTCTGAAATGATAGATTGGTACAAAGATAAGAATGAAAAAGTGAGGCATGCTTTTGACCGTGGTCCAAAAAATTGCAAGATGCTTGCTCCCGAAATTCAAAAGGATCTTGCAAAATGTTGCGCACAAGAAGTCACCGATGTGATTATGAGAGAGATTGGTGATAGACAATTCTCCGTGCTTATCGATGAGTCGCGCGATATATCCGTGAAAGAGCAAATGGTGGTAATGTTGAGGTTAGTAGTGGTTCATTATTCCATTTACCTATTATTCAATTGTTGTTTCATACTTCCATTTAATTTTGTTGCAATTGTTTTGTTATAGGTATGTGAACAATGAAGGGAAGGTTGTGGAACGATTTCTTGCTCTACATCATGTCCATGAGACTACATCGAAGGCACTAAAGGTAGCTCTTGTTGGTATTCTAGATCATTACAAGTTATCCATTCATAGGCTACGGGGGCAAGGATACGATGGGGCTTCAAATATGAGAGGTGAATTTAATGGCTTGCAAAGAAAGATTCTAGATGAAAACCCTTATGCTTTATATGTCCATTGCTTTGCCCACCGTTTGTAATTGGTTGTTGTCTTCGTTGCTAGTTGTTGCTCATCCATTCATGATTTCTTTGAGTATGTCACCTTGATTGTGACTACAAAAAGTGCATCTTGCAAGAGAAGAGATACATTAACAGAAGAACATTATCAAAATATTTTGGATATGCTTGAGAAGGGTGAGATATTTAGTGGAAGAGGCTTGAATCAACAAACAAGTCTCGCTAGACCCGGGGATACTAGATGGGATTCACATCATACAACTTTGCTTCGTTTGGATCAAATGTGGATGTCGGTGTTACATGTGCTTAGTGCGGTAGATGAGGATGGGCGTGGACTGTCTCAAGCGGCGGGTTTGATAGAAAAAATGGAGAGTTTCAAATTTGCTTTCATTTTGAAGCTAATGTTAAAATTGTTTGCCATCACAAATGAGCTCTCACAAGTCTTGCAAAAGAAGGATCTAAATATTGTTCATGCTATGGAATTAGTTCATGATGTCAAAGCTCGGTTGACCTCCATGAGAGAAAGTGGTTGGGAGGACTTGTTTGATGAGGTCCAATAATTTTGTGTTGTTAAAGGTATTCCGGTGCCAAATATGGATGAACAAATACCAGTTAGGGGTCGTTCGAGGCGTGATGGGAAGACTTACACTAATCTTCATTATTACCGAGTTGAGATTTTCTATGTTGCCCTTGACAAGATATGTACTGAGATGAATCATCGCTTTAGTGAAGCATCTACAGAGATATTAGTGTGCTTCTCATGCCTTGATCCAAAGAATTCTTTCTCTAAGTTTGATGTTCACAAGCTTGCTCGCCTAACTACAATTTATCATGTGGATTTCTCTAATGGTGGTCGTGCAATCATAAGTTACCAACTTGAGACTTACATTCATCATGTGAGAAGGCATGTTTCCTTTTCTACTTGTCAAGATCTTGAAAGTTTGGCTACAAAGATGGTTGAAACCGAGAAATATTTGGTTTTTCCATTGGTCTACAAACTCATTGAGTTGGCTTTGTTATTGCCGGTGTCAACGGCATCGGTTGAAAGGACTTTTTCGGCAATGAAGATTATCAAGTCTAAATTACGCAACAAGATCAACAATGATTGGTTCAATGACTTGATGATATGCTACACCGAGTGGGACATATTTAAACAACTTGATGATGGTGTTATTGCCCGACAGTTTCAAGCCATGAAGAAAAGGAAAGTACATTTGCCTCATAGGCCTAGGTTTAATTAGCACATTATCGGTATGTTTCATTCTTTCCGATGTGAATATATTTTCAAGTCAAAGTTTAATGATTTACTAATTCATATTTTTATCTTGTAGAGTCTCTTACTCTCTTTTGGTTGTGTGATTGGACATTTGGGCTTTTGTTGTTGACTCGTCGCAACTTTGGTAGTGTCTAGTAAGTTGTTTGTTATCGTATCTCGTTCTTATTTTCATATATGAACCTTTACATGTGTGATGCATTGTATCCGTTCTTTTACTTTAAAACTATTGTGGATTTGCTTGATATGTAATTGTGTATCCGATTATCTGATGCTTATGGTTCTCAATAGACCATAATTACATACGTAACTTACGGCTTGCCCACCCTTTGAAAAATTCCTAGCTCCGCCACTGTTTGGAACATATATACCACCTATACTTAATTTGGCCTTGATCAGTTGCCAACTACCCACGGTCAATCTGCATCAGTAGACGAAGGACATAGCCAAAAGTTCCGTTGTGTGGCTAGTACTATATATCCTAATACATTTATTTTTTATACTGTGAATGATGTTATTTATAGAGAGATATGTAGAGAGTAAATCCAATATGATTTTAAGATAAATAAGCATGCAAAATTTTCAACCCACATAAGGAAAACATTGTAAGGAGAAGTTCAAGCATGTTTGATGGGCAATGATCCAATTGGCGTTGAGGAGGGTGAGCGCCTCGGTGGGCGCCAGCGTGGGGTTGCGCACCTCGAGTTGTGTGATGATCTCCACCACTGTGCCTCAATGCCGGCTGTCGCCCGCACTTCGTGGCCTAGCTCCCGCGACAGCTGTAACATCCCAAATGTATAATCGGGGTTTGTTCAAATATAATTAAATGTGTAGAAATTAAAACGTTTTCTCACATCTTGAAAACCCCTAAACTCTCAGGTAATTCTTGTCCAAGAGTTGTGTAATCCAAAAACATAAAGCTCTTGTGACCAAAAGTCAAACTCATTTCCCTTTTGTCACAAATCTTGTGCCAAACCCTTGGAAATATTTTTCCTTGGTCCTAGAATGTTGTGGAGCCTCGCTAAAAAATATCATGAGTTATAAAACTTGTTTGAAAATTTTTGGAGGTAAAACAAATCCTTGCACAGCCTTCATGAATTTCCTGAGAAAAATGCATTGCATAATAACCTCTGGAAATTTTATGTAAGGTTAATCTTAATGTCAGCAAGCTCCAGTTAAAATTTCATAAATTTTAGAGTTGAATTGCTATCCCAAATAGTTCTACAAAATCTCAGCTGTTAAAAACTAAATTTAAAAGGGTGCACTGTTCCTCGGGCTAGCCGCTTTGCAAGCTGGTCCAACCCAACCACCTCCCTCAGCGCACCAGACCTCCTTTCCACTCTGTTGAGGTCGTAGCCATTGGATCCAATCCAACAGCCACGACCTCCTCCTCAAACATTCACAGTGAGGTCCTCCCACCTACGTGAGGTCACTGCCCTTGGATCAAAGATCCATGGTCATGACCTCCCCTCGCCATCAAACCACCTAGACCTCCTTTTGCACTCCTTGAGGTCGTGAGCCGTTGGATTCAATCCAAAGGCCACGACCTCCTCTCGCAAACCATCACAAATGAGGTCCTCCCACCTTGTTGAGGTCGTAGCCGCTGGATCGATCCAAGACCCACGACCTCCCAAAGCGATATCAAGCGCACAAAACCTCCCCCATCTCATGTTGTGCACCGTTGATTAAAATCAACGGTCACGACCTCCTCCTTGCCTCGCGCATCAGACCTCCTCAAGACGTGAGGTCGAGCCCTTAGATCTAAATCTAAAGGCCATGACCTCCCTTGTGCGTTGCGCAAGCTCAGGACCTCCCAATCTGTTATGTGCCCTTGGATTTAAATCCAAAGGCCATGACCTCCACATCTTGGGCTGTAGCGTGCGCAAACGTTAAGTCCCCCAGGAGGTCCGCACCGTTGGATTTAGATCCAACGCCTTGGACCTCCTAATCCCATTTTCCTCGTGCGCATCCGCGTTAAGGAAATCGTGGTGCCACGACCTCCTCGTCCAAGATCGTGTGGCTGGGACCTCCTCCCAGTCACTTAAAACTAAACGGTTCAAAAACATATCCGAGGGCTAGGACCTCCCCATCCTTTTCATCCAGCGGTGGAGAGATTCGCCCTGTTCTTCTCCTAGCTCGCGCGCGCGTGCGAGTGCCATGGCAGTAGGCAAAGTCAGAGCAAGGTCTTGTCCAACGGCTCTGAGCCTGCAAGCATTAAATGCGCGTCAGCTCTTTCCGCCCCTAGGCCAGGCCCTGTCCTAACCTACTCTGTCCTCTCCATCATGTCAACTCCATGGACTTCCCGTGGACCTCCCATGGGCTAAGCTCACCGTGAGCTTAACCCGTGGTCCACGACCTCTTTTGCCCTAGCTATATAACCTCCCCACTGTTGCCCTTGGCTTCTTTTACACACCTTTGAGCTTGGCCTTGCCTGTGCTTGGCTGAGCTTGTCCTCCACCAACCTCCCTTTTGGCTGCCATTGTTGTAGACCTTGGAGCTCCTCGGTGGCACCATTGTTCCAGTGGCTCCCTCATCAACCTTGTTCTCGTTTGTGCTCCCCTTGCCTTCTGGTGTTAACCCTAACCTTGTTTAGGTTGACATTTTCAGATGAGGCCTCACTGGGAGCTGGAGCTGGAGCTTTGGCCGTGGAGCAACCCCATCTTCTCCAACTCCGGTCCTCCCCTTCCTCGACCTCCTCAGCACCTCTGGATCTCCAGGTAACCCTCCTGGTAGTCCCGTAGATGCTGGCACCCGCGTGTATGTTGTTGCGGAGCTTTTCTTGGGCACCCGCTTGAATGGCAACTGCGGAGCTCCTTTTGCTTCTTGCCTTTTGACTGTGTGGTCACCTTGCTCCTCTCCGGCTCGTCGGCGCTCTAGGCCACTGCCGCCGTTGAGAGTAGGTCCTTTAGGTGCGCCTGGCTATTGCGGTCCCGACGGTGCCCTCAGTGTGCGCTGCCGTGCCCTAAATCGCCGGCGATAAGCCGTGGGACGTCCTCAAATTTTTGTTGGACGTCCCGACCGTGCCATTGTCGGTTTAGGACATAGATTGGCTCAGTAAATGCTCAATCATTGGAGCAATTACTGCTGTTTTTAGTGCGCTCGGACCTCCTCGTTGTCCCGCGCATTAACCGCCCGCGCGCGCGTGCGTGAGGTGCGTGGTCGTGGGCCGTCCATCTCGCAGATCAACGGCCACGACCTCCTCTCGATCAGCAAGATGAGGTCCAAGGCATGAAGGCTGCTGAGATCTTGAGGTCATAGCCGTTGGATCCAAGATCAACGGCCACGACCTCTATCTCGCGCGGACGCGTGCGCGTTTCCGCTGGGAGGTCTTGGGCCGTCTGATCCAGGATCAACGGCTCATGTCCTCCCAATTCGTTCTAGTCCTTAGGACCTCCCGTGAGGTCTTAATTGTAAACTGAAAAAGGTATGAACTTTAAAATTGCATAACTAATTCAATTTAAATCCAAATAGGGTGATTCAAATTGTGTTAGCTCTGGCTTGACCTGGGCTCCAATCTAAACATGGTTAAGAGCCTAGTTCAGCTCCAGAACATGGTTTTGCAAATAGATTTTAAAACTAACTTTAAAGGTACACTCAAAATAGTGTTTAACTTGTAAAATGCATAAGTAATGCTCTGTAGATTATTTTTGAGTGAATCCAACTTTGTTGGTTTCCTCTATTAATGAACTTACTGTGAAAATTAGTTTTGAACATGTTGCTATTGTCAAAAAGAGTACTTGTGCATTATAATTTTGTTCAAGTTCTTGTTTTTGAAAAATTATAGAAAATGCATAATAGCTCCAAATGAGATGAACTCAATTGTGTTATTCATCTCATGAGGTGCTGGTTTTACAGTAAAAATCTCAGTATCACCACCCTTCTAGAAAATGTTGCCTAATAATTAAATTAGTGAATAGTGGCAGTTTGGTATTTTTAGGGCTGAGTAGATTTGTTTTGCTCATAACTTTTGCATTGAGAATCCAAATCAATTGGTTCTTGTTGCTACATTCCCTAAAAATCATCTTCTTGCTGCTGTAGAAAATTCAGAGTATTTGGAGTTTGTTTGCTGTGCTGTCTTTGTCGTTTTCGTCGTTCTTATCGATTCTTTTCGTCTTTTCGATTAGGTGTTGACGAGTGTGTTGATCCTGTGAGCGATCCTCAGCAACAATTTGACCAGCAACAGCAAGGCAAGCAGTTTGATCATATCCCCTCTATCGTCCCATTACTTTAAGGTTAATATATTGTTTTACTTGTATATATGCATGCTATCTTGTGTTAAAATATCGCTAGCAATCCCATAGTTGCATAATCTGTAGTAATTGTCTATCCTCTACTACCATGAGCCTAGGTTATTTGCTGTGGTTTGGGCTCGTTGGATGAGCTCTTATCACTTAGTAGTTTTCGATTCCAACTGCTTAGACATGCTTAGTATCGGTAGTAATGGGCGATCATCGACTTAGTCGATGGTCTTGATCACACAAATCTAATTATTACTCCTTTATGTCCAGCACTTGTGCTTTGTTAATTTGTAAATTCAAAATCTGAAAATAAAAGATTGAATTGGACTTGGGCATATTGGATGGATGGTGTGGTTTTTGGAATGTGGTAGTATGCCTAAGTCAACAAGGACCGAGTTACTTGTGCCACCGTACTGAGCATTATTGCGTACTAACCACACGAGGGGGATATGGGACCTCTCTTGGCTAAGTACTTTGGGAGGTGTTAATTATGAACTGGACGGTGGGTATGTTTAAATAAAATGTGTGTGTGTGGTGTTGGGAGGGAGCATTAGCAGACCGGCTAGGCTGTCTAATGTGTCCTTATCCCCGTGGGTTGCGGCTCTTAATTAGCATCGTCCATTAGAAATGTCTCGTAGGACTTAGCCGTGCCGGCATACCAAAGGAAGTGTGCTAAATCATGTGGCGAAAAGGCGGTCTGACGTGTGGGTACATTGGTACACCCTGCAGGTTAAAACTATTCAATAGCCTCGTCCTAGGTTATGGACACGCTCGGATACGCCCCGTGAGAACTAGACTACAACCTTTAATTAAAACTTGACATGGGTGGTATGAATGGGTAATTCATGCTATTGTTGTGGTGGCTATTGGGTTAGTCACTTCCAGGTTGTTCGTGTTGTTATTATTATGTTATTATCTCGATGTTACTTCAACAATTAAAAATGCTTTGTCAAATTGCTTTCAATCTATTACATTATTGCAAATGAAAACTTGCTTTATGCTAAAAATGAGTCCAAAGCCTCATCCACTTAAATAAAGCTTGCATGTAGTTAAACTATAGTTCTGTTATACTACACGTCGCCTTTGCAGTACATTTTGTACTCATTTGCGTTGCTTAATAACTTTGTTGCAGAGGAGGTAGAGCCCAAAGGGCTTTACTTTTGTGAGATGTGCGGTGGCTGGGAAAGCGACTAGCTTGGCGGTCCGGTCAGTTGCCTTGTGGGTTAAGGCACACTGGTTGGCTCTTGTTATGGCCATCTCTATGGCACTTTTGCTTCCGCTGTTATCTTAGTAGACTTGTTGTTATTTGGCCGGTTGGCCTCTCCTTTGTAATAACTATCCTTTATTTATATTAACTTCTGGTTTGTTGCTTGTTTTGTTCTATGTGTTTGAATGGAATTGATGCAATCTTTTGTAATGAGTTGTGTGTACTGCATTTTTAGGAAGTGCATATATCTCGAGGCACGGTTTATTTAGTTGATAATACTAGGGTCAATTGGATGACTAAGTATTATGAGCCTAATAAACCGGGGTCTCACAACAGCCTCTCCATGGACTCTGTTACATCCCCATTTTTATTAAATGGAATTAAGATGCATCACATGAGCATGCATATCATTTCTGGAGCATTTGCATAAAATATTACATTTGAAAATTTTGAATCAAAAGTAAAAACATATAACTCACATTGAAGCTCCAAAAGAAAACAGAAATAAATGCTTATAAAGTTCTCTGGGAAATAATTTATTTAAATCTTCTAATATTTATCATGAATAAATATAAATTTTCCCAAATTTTTAGAACCAAATTCAACACTGAGAAAATTTGAACACAACCCAAAGACATCTGCTGTAAAGGGAATTAAAAACAAGTCAATAAAACTTGAACAGTGAGGTTAGAAAATTTATATGAGTACTAGGTCATCCCTGAAACCCCTCTGAAAAGTTTTAGAATTTTATAAATTTATTTGCTATTTTTAAACTATCAGTCAAAGTGAGGAGGTTTGAATTTAAAACCAGTCAACTATTGGTGCGATCGAACCCAAACTGTTTGGACTTGACTTGACCCAACCACCTAAACAAACCCGACTGTACCAGGCTCCGACTCGCGCCTTGCTGAGCCAGTACAACCCCGGCCCCACTCGTCAGGTCCTCCTTCTAACTCTTGCTGACGAGCGCGCAGGCGCCGAGCGCCACGCAGCTGAGCGAGCCATTTGACCGCAGTCGACACCATGGATCCACCGCCTCGTTGACCTATCCTGGACCTTTGCCCATTCACGTTTCCACCTTTTTGTCCATTGCTCGCCCTTAACCTGCCTCTACGCTCTCGCATTCCCTCACTTCTCCTTTCGGCTGTTGAGGAGAAGGACGCTTGTGTGTGCAATACTCTCAGGTAGGCTTTGCACCGGCGCATCCCTTCTCTTCTACATTCCTTACTGTGTTCATTTTTGCTAATGCGAGCCTTTGATTTCGCTTGTAGCACCCAGAACGTAATTGTCGTCCTCGGCACCGGTGGACGCGCACCGAAAGCCACCGCCATGTCAACTTCCACCTCGGTGAGTCTTATCCTCTCTTAAGTGTGTGACCATGTGCCATATAGCAGTATTTCCCCTCAAATCTTTTTCCTAATGCTTCGTAGGAGCCTCTGGATTTTGAAGTTTCTCCTTGTTCGTCCAAAAACCCTATTTTATTCCTCATCTCCGACGTGGTGAGTGTTACTTCGATTCCATGCAATGGCACCATCTCTGTAGCCCCCTTAAGTGATCCCAACATCTAATTGCCTCACTCTTTCTTCATATTGTCTTCTCCACAACAACCGCACAGCCGTCGTCACCATTACCGACGCCAAGCTTCCTCCGACAACCTCCAAACCTCTCCATCACTCGGGTATGTCCCTAGTGCCCCCAAGATACTCGGGTATGCATGCGCTTATTAGCTTGAAGCGTAGCCAGAGTGCGACATGCACTTTTGCCCATAGCTCATCGCCACCCCTCACCATCACACCGCCGCTATGGGCTGTCCCAGCCCTTGCCGCCGGTACTAGAAGAAGCGCATGAGCTGTAGGAACCCAACCCTAGTCTTGGTTTGAATCGACGAGGTCCAAGAACGCGGCGTACCTTGAGCAAGTTCACAACAAGATGCACCCTACTCTCTGAATTTCGAGCCATCAGAAGATGATTAGTGAAATCTGTGTCAGATTAGGGATTAAATGATCTTTAGCTAAGATAATGATTGGTCGTTTATTTGCCTCTAGTCTATTACATGTGGGTCCATGATCGAAAATTGAGGAAGTTCAAGAAACCTGTTTAAACCTTGAGACTATGACATGCAGGCCCAGCCATTAAGGGCACAGTGATCCTGGCCCATGGACCACATACAGTGCATGTGGACCTTCGGTCCATGCACTGTGCTATGAACCAAGTCAATGACGAACATGCCCCACCTGTTAGTAGGCATTTAATTTGGGAATTAAATGAAAAAGAGCACTGTGCAGTAGACCCCACATGTCAGTGGTAGAGGCTAGATTAGCTCAGGTATAAAAAGTATTAAATGCATTTAGAATTTCCAAAGTGAGTTATTTTTGCACTGTAAATTCAAATAACTTCAAAAATTCATAACTAATTCAAATTAACTCCAAATTTAGTGAAACCAATTTTGTTGGTTTCCATTTTTATTGTAATTAAACTTAGAGTAAGTTTGAAACTTGTTACTGCCACATAAAGTTTCAGAATTGGAATTAAATCCAATAAATAATTATTTTTATACTAGAAATTGAATTAACTTCAAAAATTCATAAAAAAAATTCATTTGAACTCCAATGGGGTGATTCAATTTTTATTGAGCATAACTTTTTATTATAGTTATTTCCATGTAAAGCTTATCTCCGCCACTATTCTGTAATTTTTTGTGAAATGTTTGAATTCAGATGAATAGTAAGAGAACCTTGATTTTCAGCATTTTCTCAATTGCTGATTTTCAAAAGGCTATAACTCACACATATAAACTCCGAATGAATTAATTCTTTCACATAAATTCATATAAATTCATGATCTCACTACTTTATAGATTTCATGTATTTTTGAGTAATTTGAATTTTTCGAATTTTCTCAATGTTTATTCGATGTCGTCTTTCTATAGAATCCGAAGTGCTGGATGTGAACGATTACGTGGCTGAGAGCGAAAAAGTGGACTTTCAACAAGGCAAGCATCATTTGAACTTTGTTTTTGCATCATATTGATCCCAGATTTTGATAAGTTAGTATTTTGAATTGCAATGACACTTGCTTGCATGCTATTTGTATCGATATGTTTGTTAGTTAATTTAGCTATGTCCTTCTCTTACAGGGTATCCTTGATATTTTTATTACAAATATGCTTAATATTATATGGTTGTGATGTTATATATATTATGTTGTTGAATGCTTAGCCATGCGGATCTAGTAGTTGCGTTAGATCGATTGACAGGGTTAACCCGTCAATTGTGGGAAACATAGGACATTTCTTATCTATGTTTTTGTTCAGATCTTCGTATCTGGTTGTTGAGTTAAACTTTGTTTATTTCAAATGATTTTTGGTCTGGATAAGTGATTGATAGTGTGAGTGCCTTCGTGCTCGAGACTCGGGTACTGCAGTTGTCTTGTCCGGACCGTTAAGGACAGAACTTTGTGCCATCATTAATTCAAGCAACACTCATACTTCCACAAGCAGTGAAATGGGCACTACTCGGTTAAGTAAGAGGAGGGCTTTATTGGGTTAGGTTCCAGGTGGTGTGATGACATTTGTGTTCGATCATCTGTTCGTAGGATCCAATGCAATTTTTCATAATGTGCATGGGAGCACTCTTTTTCTTTCTTTACATTGTATCGGTATCTCCAACACAACTTGCGAGCCCGCTTAGCAAGCTCTATCAATAGCTTGTACTAAGTCTGGGGTTCATCTCGCAAGGAGGACTCATCTCAATAGGGTTTTCTTGCTAAACAATACCGAATCTCAATTTCCCTAGCCAACATACCTTAGGAAGTGTGTTAATACCCGGAGGCTTATAGGCTGGTCGAGTCATGTGTGTAAAGTAGTACTCCCCTGCAGGGATTAATATATTCGAATGGCCGTGTCCACAGTTACGGATGACCACTTGAATTCGGGAGACATCATTTTTAGATTCTTAATTAAAATTTGACATGGTTACAACTTGGTTTTGGCATGAATGGGTATTCATGCATTTTAGTTTATCAAAGTGGGCTGCCACTTTGGTATTGTTGGATCTATATGTATATTAATGTATATCTATGTCACTTGTTCTCTTTTTGCTTATAAATCTGGTTTCTAAATGGCAATTGAAAACTAGTATGTGTAGAATCAAAATTGGTGTGTTTTCTGCAAAACTAAGCCACTAATGCCTCTCTTTTGAATATCCTCTATCATGTATAATTTTTATTTTGTGTAAGACTTGCGAGTATAATTTTGTACTTAACCCAGATATCTGCTTGTTCAGGTGAGGAAGACTTTACGCTCGATTAGTTTGTTAGAGCCGATTTTGGCGACGCTAACGAATAGTTTTGTTTCTAACTCCCTATCGGTTGCCTTGGGTTTGGGCACACCTTGCTGGACCTTTTGGTTTATTTACATTACTTCCGCTACTAGTTCTTGTTAATATTTGAATTTGGTCAGTCGACCGCTTTTGTAATAGTTATAGACATAAGTTCTATTTGTATGTCATAAGTCCTATTTGTATGTCACTTGTTATATTATGTTGAATGCCTTGTGTATGACTTTGAATGACGTTGATGAGGATATGTGCGTATTGGTCGCTGATCTTGGGAGCCAACACGGGACACATATCCGTGGTTTTGAAATGCTCTTTAATTCCTTTAAGTGTGTATTCGGCTGTTGGGGAATTGGTCACAATGTAGCACCCCGCAGAGGAGCAGTATGCATGGTCACCGTCACTCTAGCTCAGCCGGGTCCTCCCACTTAAATGAAGTTAAATTGGATTTCAATCCTCTGAGGCCCAGAGTTATTTTCCTAAGACCGGGAAGGTCTCGGTCTTACGAAAATAACCTGGGGGTCCTCACAAACTCACAGCCACGCCGCGCCCCTCTTACTTCTCGCCAGCTCTGCTGTACCACCATGTCGTGCGCTGCCTCAGCCTCGCCTCTAGAGTCCAGGACGACGCCAGACGAGCCAAAGTCAGAATTATGTGTTCATGTGTGGGAGTCTAATTGTTGTGCCTTGGTGGCTTGGTAGGCTGGTCTAGTGGGCCTCCTGATGCTGCAGCGGCCGAAGAAGCGAGCCATCTCGCCAGGCCTAGCGCATTGCTCGCGTGTTCACACTACTTCTTCTTCCTTCCTCATCGAGACATGTAGGATTTTTTTTAAAATAATATTTTTTTAAAAGATAATTACAAAAATAAATAGTCACCTCAAAAAATTACAAAAATGTGTTCCTGTCGCTAGTTCAACTAGCGACAAGAACCTATCACCAGTTGAATAGGCGACAGGGACCCTCTTCCCCCCTGTCGCCGGTCCAACCACCTATCGCCAGTTCAACTGACGATAGTTTCCTATCGCTAGTTCAACTGGCGATAGATTCCTCAAACCCTAATCTAGTTTCTGTTCTTGTGATTTTCATAAATTTTGAACGGTACAAAATTTATTAGCCGCGCAATAGCATTTTGTGATCATCGTATGTTGTTCTAGTGCGGTGAATTTCTGTAGAATTTTGCGAGGACGATTGAGGTATCAATGATTCATAAGTAGGAAGGTAAGTGATATTACGATGCTGAGAATAACACGGAAGAATCGAATGCGAAAAGGCGAGGAGATTTGATGTTGCGAATTAAAATAGACTTTATAATGAAGCTGGGAATAACACGGCGCATAGGGTTTGGTTACATGCATAAGACATAGCATCATACACGATGCAGCAAACCGAAGTACTCCTACGATACAATGCACCTTTTTGGAATGGAAATAGATTCGACCTTCGACGGGGGACTAGTATAGAATGGTCCGACCTACTGCGTGAACCAGGGTCATTTTTCCTTCCTTGCTAGCTCAGCGTTGAACTCCTCGCAGGCCTCTTTGGCCTTGTCCGCCATTTCCCTCTTTCTCTCGTGCTCCCTCTCACGAGCCTCGCGCTCCCTGCATCTGCACACTTCGAGATGAGCTTGTGTCTCCTGACATATGCGCTCGTTTTGCTTGTCGTTGCTGCGTTGCTCCTCCCGGATCTCGTGGTCTCTTTTGTCATGCCACTCGTCGAAGTCGAGAGACCACTGGTCATGTGGGTGGATCTCTTGGTTGATCCACTTGCGATAGCCACATAGCGGATCCGGGGACTACAGATAGACGAGAGAGGTTGTTAGTGCGTACTTTGAAAGAGAAATAGTATGGGAACACACTATAACTGGTCATTACCGGCTGCCGATAGCTGCTCGTGTCCCAACGTCGGTCGGGATAGTCACTGGAGTAGTTCGCGCAACACCAGTAATGTATGCCCAGGCTAATCCGGTCAGGAAGGTCATGTGCTGGAGTGTTGGCGCCATCTGCCCACACGCAAGGTGGAACGTGTGCGTCTTTGGCCTCCAGCGGTCAACCAGCGCCGTCAGCAGGGCCCGGTCGTATGGAAAACGCCTAGACATACGAACAGAACCACGGTCCTGGTTGTCCTCCCACGTCGCCTCGACCATCCTCGCTAGTGGAAGGAGGCCTGCCGCTCTCAACCTGTGTCGAAACGATTAAGAACAAACATGACTACACGCAAAGTAGTCAGACCGCGATTGAGTGTATTAAGGTCATAACTATACGTACCTCGGAACCCAGGCTGGGTGCAGCCTCCATGCCCTGTTAGGCGTGCGCAGCCGCAACGCGCCAAGCTCAATCGGCGCCTCGCCCTCCGGGGGGAGCACGGTACTGAGGCGGCTACGGTGACGTGCGTCAATCACCGGGTCAAGCAACTCATACTGGCCTCCGTCCACCATATCTACAAATTAAGTGCATACATTGTAAAGAGTACGAAACATGTACAAAAACAAAAATTCCTACTTTAAAAATAATTTTTGCCATTAACTGAATAATTATCACACAAAAATGTAAATCTAATTAAAGCTACTCAGCAGTTTAAACATATTTGTAATAGGGTCTTCCTATTTAAAGGATATTTTTAAATATTTTTCAAGTGCAAATATAAACAATAAACGAAGTTCTTCCTATTTTACTAACTAGTTTCGTACTTTAAAATTAATTTTCGATATTACCAACATAATTACCACGTACAAATGGGAAGCTAAATAAAGCTGACATTATTTTTTTCACATATTTCTAATAGACGTCTTCCTATTCCTGCTGATTTATCCTAAATCATTCGACTGCTGTAACATTCATAACATGTGTACGACGAACTAAACTATACATATCTCAAATAATGTAGTACATAGTTTGACTATAATTATCTAACATACTTAATTTTATGTCACTATTCTACTTGATTCTAATCGCTATTCTACTTAATTCTATGTCACTATTCTACTTAATTCTACTGGCTATTCTACTTAATTCTATGTCGTTATTCTACATAATTTGACATAATGTATAAGATTGCAAAAAAAATGTACCTGCAAGATGGCCGGCCTATTGGATCCACTGCTCTGTCAATCTCTCTCCTCCGCGACGAACCAGCAGAGTTTCGCTACCTTTCTTCTCTCCCTCTCCTCCTTTCTTCCGTTTTTTTTTTCTGGAATTAAAATGAGGTTTGGGGGGAATCATTTTGGGTTTTTATAGATGGCATACCATCGCCAGTTGAACTGGCGACAGGAAGATATTGCCAGTTCACTGTTTAGTTCCTATCGCCAGTTGAACTGGCGATAGTTGGTTGGACCGGCGACAGGAGGGGAAGAGGGTCCCTATCACCAGTTCAACTGGCGACAAGAACAACTGGCGATAGGTTCAGGAACATATTTTTGTAATTTTTTAAGGCGACTATTTATTTTTGTAATTATCTTTTTAAAAAGTATTATTTTTTTAAAAAAAATCAGACATGTAGATAGCAGAGCTCCTTGGCCAACGTGGACAGAGGAGTCCGACGGGAGAGCCTATGCTCAAGCACATATAAGCACAGACAGTGACATCACCACTGTTTATATTTATATGTTTCTTTCCCTTTTGATCTGCACTTAGGGCTTGTTTGGATAGGGAGCGATTACAACCAATCTCTTCAGATTGGAAAGGATTTTAGTTCAAATTCTGAGTCAATCCGAAGAGATTGAGTCAGATCATAATGTATCTAAACAAGCCCTTAAAGGGAACTTGGTAGTTTGGCGCCGACCATATTTTGAGAAATGTACAATAGAGATTAAGAGCTACGTCATTTACCGAATTTCCATTGATTAACTTCAGCGCCCAAAACATTTTTTTTAAGATAATGGAAGTACAACTCCCGGTTTCTGCACCAACTAAAGATGCACACAGCCATTACACTACCATCAGCTAAAAACTTAAAATAAAAAATGGCCAAAAGCCAACAATGACAAACAAATTGTCATGCAAAGGCTAGGCTAAAAAAAGACCACCTAGTCCCGCCTCCGGGACCAACCAGGAGATCGTTTACATGCGAACAGAAGCTGCACAGCAAAGAGGTGATGATGGGCTAGTCTCCGTAGTGACGCCTCTAAGAAGGGATACGACTCACATCATCGTCGCTGGATCCAACCAGCGAAGGTCAGATCAGGAGTTTTCACTCCGAAACTTAGGTACCAGTTCTCCAAAGCAACGCCTTCAAGAAGGTAACCCGCTCATGTCGACATCGTTGTCGGATCCAACCAACGAAGGCCAGATCAAGAGTTTTCACCTCGGATCGAAGGTACCAGCGCTCCAAGATCACGCCACAACACGACCTCGTCACTGGATCCAACCAATGAAGGCCAGATCGCCAAAATGACGTCCGCAACATCCCCAACGGCTAACCGCCGCCTACACCAAAGGAAGGCGACGTTTACCGCAGCCCACGCGTCGGCCGGTTAAAAGCCGTCCACTAGGGAGGAGTCGAGCGCCGCACAAGCCACCGCCACCGAGCTATCACGATCTCTACCAACTGCACCAAATCTGGATCTGCACCGCGCCACCTCCATCGTCATACCATCGACGAAGCCACGTCGCCGAAAGAAGCCAGCGGAGAAAGGCCCCAGATTGCCACGCCCGAAGACGAGCCAACGGAGAAGGATCCCAGATCCAACCCCGACGAAAGTCCACACCATTGGAAATTGGCGGACAGACGTCGGGCGTTGGGAGCACGATGCAGATCAGGCGCCACCACCGAGAAGAAGAAACCCCGCCGCCGTCGCAGGCCAGCCGGCAACGAGGAGGAAGGGAGGAGAAGAGGAGGGTTTATTTGGTGGTGGCTAGGGTTGATTAGGGCCGGCGGCTGTCCTGCGGTTTGATCACGTCTCCCGTCGGGCGAGACACAGCGGTAGTTTCCAACAGACAAGCTTCGTTATGATATCTGCCCGTGACATTGGAAGATGATCATTTCTTGACGATTATCTTATGGCCAGAAATGTTTTGCAGCACAATCAAGCAACATAAACAAGACAACTATAGAGGCATGGTGGAAATTCCTGTTTCTAGTGGTAGAGTTTTGAGGCCAGGTGTTTTCCAGAACTTCTTTTGTCAGAAGATGGATGTGCAGGATGAAAACGATGACCGTTAATTAAGGAGTAAGAGGCAAGGAGCTGAGTTCTATGTAAACTACCAAACTACCAAAAGATTGTTAGATCTTCCCAATTGACGTTTATGCAGGGGAGATTTATTCTTGATGGAGTGGTTATCCTTCACGAAACCATTTATGAATTACATAAAAAAAATTTGGATGGAATAGTTTTCAAAGTAAATTTTGAGAAAGCTTATGACAAAGTAAAATGGTCATTTTTAATTCAAACTTTGAGGATGAAAGGTTTTTCTGATAAGTGGTGCTTTTAGGTGGAAAGTATTGTTAAGGGAGGGAGTGTTAGAATAAAAGTTAATGATGATCTTGGGTCCTTTTTCCAAACTCAGAAGGGTCTTAGACACGGTGATCCTATGTCCCCTATTCTTTTTACCATTGTAGGGGACATGCTTGCCATTTTTATCTCTCGGGCTAAAGAAGCAGGCCTTTTATCAGGAATAGTTCCGCACTTGATTGAGCATGAGTTATCAATTTTACAGTATGCTGATGACACAATCCTCTTTTTGAATAATGATTTGGAACAAGCCAAAAATCTTAAGCTTATTCTCTGTGTCTTTGAACAATTATCGGGTTTAAAAATTAATTTCCATAAGAGCGAGATTTCTTGTTTTGGTTCTGCCAAAGCTGTTGAACCACAGTTTACGTAATTATTTGGTTGTGAAGTGGATACTTTTTCTTTCAGGTACTTAGGCATCCCAATTCACTTCAAAAAATTAAGGAATAGTGATTAGAAAGGGGTAGAGGATAGATTTGAGAAAAAGCTTAGTAGTTGGAAAGAAAAAAATATGTATGTGCGAGGACGGTTAGTACTTATTAACTCGGTACTCAGCAGTCTGCTAATGTTTATGTTTTCTTTTTTTGAAGTTCCTAGAGAAGTTCTTAAAAGACTTCTATTATCGATCTAGATTCTTCTAGCAGAGTGACAATCATAAACGTAAATATCGACTTGCTAAATGAAGTATAGTTTGCTCACCCAAGGAGCATGGTGGTCTAGGTGTTCAGAACTTAGACACAAAAAATAAAAGCTTGCTCAAAAAATTGTTATTTAAATTGCTTAATGAAGAAGGTGTTTGGCAATCGCTGCTAATAAGGAAATATTTGGGTGAAAAAAGTCTTTCGCAGGTGGTTAATAAGCCTGGTACTTCCTATTTTTTATCGGGTCTTATGAAAATTAAAGATCAATTTCTTCGCTTTGGGTCATTCCAGGTTCAAAATGGAATGCAAATTAGGTTTTGGGAAGATATTTGGTTAAGAGATTCCACATTGAAAAGACAATATCCTCTTCTGTATAATGTGGTAAGGAGAAAAGAGGATACTGTGGCAAATATTATGAGATCGACTCCTTTAAATATTTCTTTTTGAAGACTTATTATTGGGCTCAAGTTACATGCTTGGAATGAGTTAATTTTGAGAATTGCTAATGTTCAGTTAAGCTCTCAGTCTGATGTCTTCAGGTGGAATTTACATAAATCTGGCCTGTTTACAGTCAAGTCTTTTTATGGGGCTCTAATTAGTAACTTTCATGTCCCTATTAGGAATTTATTTTAGCTAATTAAAATTCCATTAAAAGTGAAAATTTTCCTTTGGTATCTCAAAAGAGGGGGTCGTTTTAACTAAAGATAATATGCTTAAAAGAAATTGGAGGGGAAGCAGACAGTGTTGTTTCTGTATTAAAGAGGAAACAATTCAACATCTTTTTATTGACTGCCCATTTGCACGTCTTGCTTGGTGGGTTGTTCGATGTGCGTTTAATTTATCCCCCCTGTGAGCATGGCACACATGTTCGGGAATTGGTTAGCTGGTAGTCCAACAAATTTAAAGTCACAACTCTTTGTGGGAGCTAGTATCTTATGTTGGTCTATTTGGTTTTATCGGAATGATGTTATTTTTAATAAAAAGAATATCACTAATCTCATGCATGTTATCTTATTGTGTGGATCCTGGCTACGTGTGTGGGCAAATTTACAAACATTGATTCAGAAGGAGTACATGTTGGATGGAAGCCAAAGGTTGGAGTTTGTGGTGAAGCAAATCCTCAATTCGCATGGGTGACGGTTTAGTCACAGGATTTGCAATGATTAAGTTTAATTTTTATTTGCCTAATAATGGTTGTAAAGCTTCTTGCCGCTTTTAACAGTTTTGGTTATTTTGTTACTTTTATCACTTTAATAAATAAGCTGTGTGCATCCTTGATACAGAGGCTAGGAAAGATTTTTTTCTCTTCCATTATCTAAAAATCTCAACGCGGGATTTAAATTCAAGAACAGAACAATAACACTAGTTGCGTGCTCTTTACTATTGTTCAATGCATCACACATGCACCATATGCATACATGCATGTGATCCATCGATCGAGGCAATGTCTATTCATGAACTACATCAAACATATGTAGAGGCTTGGTTGGGCTTCAGATCAGTACTTTGGCAGGCACATCGCCGGCAATCAGACACATTGCCGGCTTCAGATGCAATGTCTATTCATGAACTACATCAAACATGTGCAGTGCGGGCCGCGGATGGTCTGCAGGTTGCACTCCTCCAGCGTGGTGACTGGTGAGGGTGGTGGCGAAGCCCCTCGGCGTATCCCTGGGGCAGCCGGGCATGTCCTTGAAGAGGTGGCCCTCGAACTGGAGCTTTCTTGAAACAGAATTTGGAGTGGTGCACGTGCTTTTCGCTTATTGTAGTCTTGTGAAACTGAAATTTGGATGACAAGTGTGATGAATTGGAGCTTTAGTTTGTCCGAACAGAATTTGGAATGAGAATGCAAGTTAGGTTTGGCGTGGAAGCAGGAACAGAGCTGTAGCCGGTGGAGGTTAACTTTCAGATCATGCTTTGTCTGATGGTCTGTGGCCCTTAGTTGTATCCGTGGTTGATGTGGCACTCTTTTCTTCTACGTTTCTAACTATGTATCCTTCTCTTGTGATCTGCACTTAAAGTGAACTTTTGGTTTGGTTTATGTATGGGAGGATTGTTAAACCAACAGCAAAATTTGTTTTGCAGTAAGCATACATGTGAGCATATATATGTAGCTATCTATGGTCTCGCCTGTGAGCACGAAAGAAATTTTTTTTTTGTCGAAACACTAATCTTGAAACATCAATTGTCGAAACACTAATCATGCGACTTTGTTGAATATTTTCGCAAAGGTAGGCTAGCTATACACCAAAATGTCAACACAGGACAAAAAATTAACAGTAGAGCAAGAACGCCAGTCGCGTTTATATGCTCCATGTTATTATTATTCAACGCATTATTAATGAAGTATAATAGTATATACTGTATAGTCACATTTGGTTGGTCTTCAATTCATACTTGGGGGCTTCACCGTCGATCAGCCAGTAGCACCGCGTGTCACCGGAGACGGTCCGCAGGTCGCACTCCGCCGCCGTCATGAGTGTGGTGGCGAAGCCCCTCTGCTTCTCTCCCGTGCAGCCGCGAAGATCCCCGAGGCCGCCCTCGACCACGCCCCCCTCCGCCGTGCGCACGCCGTCCATGAGGATGCGCAGCGCCTCGCACCGGCAGCGCTCCGTGACGGCCGCCAGCTCCCGGCAGCACCGCTCCTTCACCATCGCGGGGAGGCGGGGCCCGCGGTGGCAGGTCCGGCTGACCACGTAGGTGCGACAGGTGGTGAGCGGGTTGTGCGGGATGGCCAGCCCTGGCTGGCATTGATCCCCAACACTGCCGGCTGCCGCGGCGAGGACGGAGAGCAGGACGGCAACCGAGAGGAGACGGTTGGATGCCATTCTTGCTCGTTGGAGGAGTATATGGTTGGAAGCTAGGCAACATGTATAGGAGCATACACGGGGGAGAGGAAAGATCGGTGGAGACTGCCAGACTGGAGAGTAAAGCGGGCAAGTGATGTGTTTTCTGTTGGCTTTGTGAAATGCTATGCCTGCATGTTAATGGAATCTTATGGAACTGAATTTTAAGGAAAGACAGATCATGCATTTGGAGGCTTTTCTAACAGAATTTGGAGTGCTCATGCAAGCTGGGTTACTTTGTCGGTTGGAGTTGTTTCCTAGCTAGGGAAAAACTAGTGACCCGCTACGTTTATTTTCTTTCTACACTTTTGCGAAACCCGAAATTTGGATTTCGGAGGACACGGAGCTTTGTTGGATTAGGTTTTACTTGCACGCAAATAGCTTGGTTGGATGAGAAATCCAGAATCATTGTGGTTTAAATTTTTATCATGGCACTTCCACTACTACAAAAGGTGCTATTCTGGACGTCTCATCACAGTCGGTTCCTCGGAACCGTCCGTATTAAATACAATCACAGATGGTTTTGGTTTAGCGCACGTTTGTGCTACTGGCTACGGTAAAAACCGTCTGTAAAAATGTGATATCACAGACAGTTCATGTTTCAAACCATCTATGAAATTATCACAGACGGTTTGTATTAAAAACCATCTGTAATAGTTATTAATATCACAAACGGTGCATGCTTAAAACCGTTTGTGAAATATCACAAACGGTTATTAACCAGAACCGACTGTGATATTAATAACTATCACAGACGATTTTGAATCCGAACCGTCTGTGATAATTCACAGACGGTTCTTAAACTGTGATAATTTTGTATCTTAGACGGTTTGTGGTTGGAAGTGTCTATCATATGTTCATTGTTGCTTCGCCTCCCGCGCGATGCGTCTCTTCGTCTCCCGCACCGACGTTACTCCTTGCATGTTTTATAAGAATGATCATCTGCCATCGTACTCCTCACACATCGCTATACCCTCAAGCACAAATGAGATCATCCGCCACCGTACTCCTCACACATCGTTCTAGCTACTCTCAAGCAAAAATAGATTGGCTCCCCACTTGTAACGTCCCAAACTTGGGTTTGTATTTCAAATATATAGAAATAAGGATAATTTAAAACTATTGATGCATCATGGGGTTATTTGAAATTTCTGGAAAAATTTCCAAAGATCTTGTTGATTCTAAAAACCTAATGCTTTAATTGATTAGAAACCAAACCCTTTGAAAACTTTCAAATCAAATCTTGTGATTATCCTCTGGAAATATTTTTCCTAGCTTCTAGATCATCTTAGTGACCCTCTGAAAAATTTCAAAATTTTTAGATTTTAATTGCTATGCCTAAGGGGCTAGTCAAACCTATTAGTTCCCTGGTCAAACCCCTAGACCAGCAGACTGTGATTTTTCTAGAAAGAAATGAATTATATGAAAAATTCTAGAAAAATTATACAATGTTGTTCTTAGATCCAGTAACCTTCCATAAAAATTTCAGAATTTTTAGAGCTTCGGAGCTACCTCTACAAATTCCCTAATCATCTCAGCCTTATTTTCCAAAAATCAGCTCAGCCGAACCCAACCGCCTAACCCGCACCGCACCATACCCCTTCGCTTTTCAGCCGTCCGATGGGAACTCAACGGTCTAGATTGTGTAACCCTTCAGCAACCGTCCGATCTTGATCTAACGATCGAAATCATTCCGCTCGTTTTCACACTAACTCAGCCCGTTTCGCTCGCTGACTGGTGGGCCCTCTTTGCTGTTCGTCGTCAAGCTCATGCTGGCGCTCGCGTAGAGCTTGCTCGCCATGCGCCCGCGAGCTCCTAAGCTATGCCAGTGACGTCGTGGGCCACCGCCTCTCTCGACCAGTCCTGGAGCTTCGCCACCTAACGCCGCCTCTCCTCCGTCCTTTACCCGAGCTTAAGTCGTCTCGCACCCCTCTCTTTTCGCCATTCTCCCTCTCGGTGGCTGAGGGAGAAGGTGCTCTCCTGTGCTTGGCTCTCGGGTAAGCTTCGTGTTTTTGCCTTCCCTTTCATCTCTGATCATCGCCGTCTTCATTGGTGCTAATGCCAGCCTCTCTAACGGCATGTAGCATCTAGGACGCGAAGCTCGTCTTCTTCGGCTCCGATGCGCGTTCCGAAGGCCTCCACCGCGCCTTTAGTGCTTCCGGTGAGCCTTTCTCTCGTTTTTTCGCGTCACCTTGAGCCCATGATCTCCTTCATCATTTCCCCTAACTCAATTTCGGTTGTTATGCTCAGGAATTATCAGAATTTTATTTTCTTCAAACTCGGCCGAAAGCTTCGTCATCGTCTCTAGCTCCGGCACGGTAGGTTAATACCCAAATCCCTTCCTTTGGCACCATCTCAGTGTGTCACTCATGCATCCTCTACCTTTCTTTTCCCTTGTTTTCGCTCAGGGTACTCCCTCCTCGGTGACACCATCGTCGCCGCCTCGGATCTTCGCTGACCACCCATCTCCGGCGAGCTCATCCTCTCCGGGTCATCTCGGTGAGCTCCTTTTACCTTGTGGGCGCTCGTGCGCGCTCAAACTAGCTGTGGGCACCATCGCTTCGCATTGTTGTTTATAGCCCGTAGCTCTCCTCCGCCCTGCTCCGTCGCGCCGCCGCTGTGGGCCATCTTAGGCCTCACCGCCGGTGCCTTTAGCTTCGCATAGCTTCCAGGATCCCATTTTGAGCATTCACTTGGGCCGCCATGGCGCGTAGCGCCGACGAGCCAGTGAGCAAGCTCATGGTTGCGCAAGCTCTATGTGGCGCGTTCCGACCGCACTGTAGCAACGTGTTTAATGAACCTAATCGCTGTCGTTAGGGTTAACTGATGATTAGCTGTAGTTAATGACCATTTTGTTTCTGTTGTGTCTCAATGATGCGTGGGCCCAAGAGCTTAAGTGCACAGTAACCTTCACGGTGACCCATAGACCGGTGCACTGTTCCGTGGACCGTCGGTCCATACACGCTATTCCATAGATTCTAGACTATGACTTGTGGGACACAATTGTCAGTAGCAATTTTAATTCCAGTTTTAAAAGAAAAATGCACTGTTGATTAGGGCCCACTGGTCAGCGTCTATAGCTAGGTTAGGCTGGGTATAGAAAGTATTTATCGCTTTTATATTTTCCAAAATGAATTATTTATGTACTGAAAATCGTCTTAAACTTCAAATTTTCATAAGTAATTCATTTTAACTCCAAATTTGATGATTCAAATTTTGTTAGTTCCTTTTTGCATGTACTTTAATATAAAAATGGGTTGAACCATGTTACTGTTCCATAAATCACTTTTGGCAAAATTACTTTAGGTTTAGAATTATTGTTGCACTAAAAATTGTTTTAACTTCTAAAATGCATAAGTATTTCTCTGTAACTCCACAATAAGTGAAACAAATTTTTTTGGATTCCTATGTTAGTGTACTTTATTGTAGAATAGGTTTTGAGCATGTTACTATCTCTTAAAATCTTATTTTACAAATGTTTTGTACACTACTTTCATGACTTTGAAAAATCATAGAAAATTCATTTTAGCTCCAAATGAGGTGAATCAAATTTCATTGTTCATATCATGTGGTGTTTTGTCTATCATAAAATTTTCATGTTCACCACCTCTCTTGAAAATTGTGCCAAAAATTTAATTTTGGATGAACAGTAACAGATAGCAATTTTATTGGATTTTCTTGAAACCTGATTTTCAAACTACCATAACTTTTGCATAGAACATCCAAATCAATTGATTTTTATTGCTAAATTAATTTAAAATCATTCTATACCTTCTATGAAAATTTCATGATTTTTGGATGAATTTGAATTTTTTTAGTATTTTAGTGTTATCCTTTCTTGTTGGTTCTTTTCGATTCTTTCGCTAGGTTTCGATGATTCTATTGTATACGGGAGTGACCCTCTGCAGCAAGAAAGTTATCTCCAGTAAGGCAAGCAGCCCCCCCCCCTTTGATCATATTGATCCTATTACTTTCGTTACAAAATATCTTGTTTTCAACTTGTATGTATGCATGTTCTACTTGAATGATTATTTTTCGTTAGAGGTAGTTATTCCTAGTAGATGCATGAGCTGTAGCAAATGTTTATCCCTTACCACTAACCCTAAGTTATTATTCCCACTGATGTTAGTGCTCGGTGGATGTTATAGAGTCTATACAGGTGTATGCGAATTGATTCTTAGTCATGCTTAGTTTCCGATAGACTTGGGCGGTTATCGACTGAGTCGATAACCTTGATCACACAAATCATTTTATTACTCTATGTCCAGCACGTTGTGCTATATTACTTTGGAAACTAAAAGTGTAAATAAAATGTTTTAGACTTTGGCAAGTGGTGGATGGTGTGATATCAGGTGTGTGAATGTCTTGCCTAAGTCAACAAGGACCGAACATCTTGTTTCACCAAAACCAAGCATAATTACGTGCTAACCACATGAGAGGGATATGGGACCTCTCTTGACTTAGTACTTTGGCGTGTGTTGGCTTCGAGTCGCAGGTGGTGATTATGTGTTGTGCTAAAAAGAATTGTGCTGTTATTGTTGGGTGTGGCGGGATGGGTTCTGGGTTTTAAGTCCCGGCCCTACCCCGAGGAGCATCGGTAAGTTCTCTCTCTGTCGATGACTCCGACACAACATATGGTTTCTATCATACGGGCGATTCATAGTTAATACACAATATTGGAAAACGTCTCATAGGACTTAGCCTTGCCAGCATACCTTTAGAAGTGTGCTTTATCTAGTGGCAAAAGAGGCGGTCTGGCGTGTGGGTACATTGGTACACCCCTGCATGGTATAAACTATTCAAATAGCCTCGTCCTAGGTTATGGACACGCTTGGGATTGGATTTGCAGGAGTTAGACTTAACGTTTTGGTATTTTAATGTAAAAACTTGTTCGGGTGGTATTGAGAATGGTCTCATGCTATATTTGTGAGCTACGGGGCAGCCACCTTATGTTGTTTAGATGTTGTCTAATAATGTTTATCCACTATTATTTAAAGTTATTAAAAATATTTGTTTACTTGCCATTTCAATCTATTACTTGTACTTCAAATCAAATGTTGCTTTATGCTGAAAATTGCCTAGTGTAGCAGCCTTCCTTTGATACATGAATGCATCTAAATATTCTTTTGCTTGTAAGTCTTGCGAATACAATTGTACTCAACCTGCTTGATGCAATTTCAGAGGAGGTTGATCCCTAAGGGATCAACTATTGTGAGACCGGCTGCATTCAGGACGACGACTAGCTTGGAGTTTCTAGTCAGGTTGCCTTGTGGGTAAGGGCACACCGGTCGGTTTTCCTTTTGGTGCCATCTTATGGCTATGTTTCCGCTGCACTCTTAGTACTTTTATTTATGCTATTTGGCCGGTCGGCCGTATGTATGAAATTGGAGATGTTATGACTTTAATGTAACTTTTTGTGACCTTGGTAATGATCTATTGTTGTATGGAATTGATATCAATATTATTTTGTGAACGGTGTGTGTATACCGCTCCTGGGAGGTATACAATACATCGAGGGTGGGATATTTGGTTTGTAATGCTAGGACCAATGGATGGTTAAGTATTACAAGTTAAATACCCCGGGCTCTCACACCACTCTTCTCCCCTGACATCGGCATTGATGGCCTACCTGGCCATCCTATATGTAACATCCCGAAATTAGGGTTTGAATTTCAAATGTATAAAAATGTGATCTTTTTAAAACTTTTGCTATATCTATTGGTTATTCAATTTATTTGGATTTCAAATCAGGGTTTTGTTGTTTGTAAAACCTAAAACATTATTTTATGAAAATACAAGTAAAAAGAAGCTTCAAAGATTTTTAAAGAAAAATATATTATATGAAAAACCATAGAAAAATTATATAAGGATCTACCCTGTAACCTAAGCCTTCCCTAAAATTTTTAGAATTTTTGGAATTAGTTTGCTATGTCAAATTAATTCCTAAAGCCTCAGCCTTTCTATTAAAACAAAAATCAGAAACCCTAAACCATCTCCTATTCCACTGGCCGAGCCAGGTTTCCTATGGCCGAGCCAGGGTGCAGCCGGACCAGCTCGGCGCAGCCTTCCTTCTCCCTTCCGCTGTCAACTAGGGCTCGCCTGCAGCTGCCTTCTTCCACGCGGCCGATGCAGCAGCGCCAGCGCAGCCCCGCTCCCATGCCGCTCCAGCGCACCTCCAAGCTCCACGCTGGTTTAGCCAAGCGCCCTCGGTTTTCCCCAACTCTCGTGCGCATTGCCTATCCAGTGCCCATCCCAGTGTCGCATCCCCTACCTACACTGTCGGGTCCGTCTTTAAGGGCGTCACCAACCCCGCTGGAGCTCCTCACCATTCTCCGCTGATCAAGCTATAAATAGGCACCCGAGAGCCTCACTGAGTCTTCCTTAGATGCCCCAAGCAACCCTAGTCTTTCCCTAGCTCCTTCTCTCTTCCTGTAAGCTCTAGCTCAAAGAACCGAGCAAGCTCTATCTCGGCCGAGGCGCCGCCCACCTCGCCGCCGGCACTCTAGTGATCCACTTCCCCTGCCTCTCGCGTCATATCATGTCACAAAGCTTAGACAACATTTCCCCTATACTAAGTTTAGCTTCCCTCCATAGGAACTCGCCGGCTTTTCGTTCTTCCCCAACACCGGTCAAAAGACCTAATTCCATTGTCGTGCCATCATCGGTAAGTATTATCTCAATTCCCCTCACCTAGAGCTCCCTCTTAAGTCACATATACCTCCCCGATCACTCACGGTCCCTCTCTTCCCCTAGGTTACCTCCTCCGCATGAACACCATCGCCACCGCCACCGGTCCTCGCCGCCAAGACACCTCCAGCTAGCCCACCTCCTCCACGTGCTTCAGGTGAGTTCCTAGGAGTCCATAGAAGCTAATGCACGCGCTAATTTGGCTAATGCATCACTGGGTTGCAAGATGCCATGTTTGGCCGAACGTGCCGCCGCTTACCTGCGTAACGCCGCCATGTGGGACCACCGGAGACCTCACCGCCGATACCAATATGTCTGCCCCGGCGAGGCGGTTCCATTTTGGCCATTAGCCCGTGCCGCCGTGCTCCGGTTTGCTGGCGATTAGCCATGGAAGCCAGCAGCCGGGACTTCTCCTAGCGCTGTCCAAAAACGGAAAAGTCCTATAGCGTATTAATTAAACCAAATCTTCATCTTAGCTTTTAATTACTGTGTGCGTGTTGGTTTAATTGTCACCTGGACTCACCGCCATGTGGACCCTCACACGGAAAACCACACTCCTTAACGCTCGGATTTCCGCACGGAGCCGCTAGCATGTAGGGTCCCGCACAGTAAGCAAGGAGCATTAGTACCCTGATTCTCGTGTTGAGTCACTGCCACGTGGGCCCAGCGCCTCAACTGCAGCGATCCACCACCCAAACCAGCGCACGGTACACATGAACCAAAGGTCCATACACTGTGTTGTAGACCGTGAGACTGACACGTAGGTCCCACCTATAGGGTTTGGCAAATTACACCTAAGGCTATGAGGAGAATACGCTTTACGTATTCGGAAAACGTAAACTTCACCAAGACAGAGTAAATGTGCTTTCCCTTCTAGAAAAACGTAAAGCTCATAAGAACAGCAATGGAATACGCTTTCATAGTTAGGAAAACGTATTTCTTAATTTATTTGGAATTTCCAAACCGAGCCAACTTAGAACCTTAATAACTTTTGCTAGGAAACTCCAAATGAGTTGATTCTTGTCTCTAAATTCGTTTAAAATCAAAATCTACCAGAATATGCAAAAACAATTTTAATTTGGTTATTGTTTGAATTCCTTTTGCATTATTTAATTGATTTCATGCTCTTTTTGAAATAGACGTTAATTGCGCAAACGAAGTCTTCGACGACCTACCAAGCTTATATTCAGAACAACCTGATCCCCTCTTCCTTCAAGTCTGCAATAGCTCGAATGAAGGGGATGATCTAACCGAGATCCTTGGGAGTCGCATCCCAGGAAGAAACCTATTCGGCTGGCTTCCCGGCGAAGGAGAGGCTATCCTCATTGGTTATTTCCCAATAGAACTACCTCTTCTTCCATCTCGGCAATATACTCCTTCGACTTCCCGTCGTGGAGCTTCAGACTACAGCTACCAGCAATTCCGACTAGTCGAGTCATTTCGTAGTAGTACTGGAACAACTCCAAATCAGTCGGAATCCCCAGGTAGGCCTCACACAAGTACACGAACACCCCAACATTGTGATAGAATTAGGAACAAGATTCACCAACTCCACCTGGAAGTATTCGAGTACCAATGTGAGGAAAGGATGAGCGCGCAATCGAAGACCACACTCACAAAATGCTTGAAAAACGGGGATTTTCCCAATCTCCCCCGACGGCCAATGTTGCCCAACGGCCTCAATGCACTTCACAAACGCCTTCTTCGGGATCTTCGCGGAGTCAACCAAAGCTCCAGTTTTGGCCGCATCCATCTCCGATTCGGCCCAATGGGAAGCGGTTTTGACCATTTCTCCCAAAAGTCGAAGGTTTGGATTTGGAAAGATTGGGGAAAAAGGCTCGATTTGGTCGGCGGCGAAGAACTCGAAAGCTTGAACAACAAGAGTGATTTGGGGGAAGGTAAAAGACCTTATTCTCACCCACGGTGAAAATTTATAACCGCACGCCTGAAGTTGAAAAGACATGGCTACCCAACGGTTGCCAACGCTTCGGAAACTGCTCCAACAGACAGACTTGACGGAGTTGATTGGGATTCTTAAATTTGTCTGCTCGAGGAAATGAGGTCAGTCTTTACACCTCAAGCGAAATTACCTTCTTGACCAAGTCTTTTCTGGTCAAGTATAACAGCGATTGGAAAGATTTTACTTCCAACCACGGTGCTGCGACCACTTGGTGTTCGGAGAATTTCTTTACGACCACCTTGTAAGTCGCAAGATTATCCCATATTTTTCTTGACCAAATAAATTTCTGGTCAAATAAAACACTAGTTGAAGAGTCTTTCCTTTGACCATCTTTCTACGACCATCTATTGATCGTAAGACCATCTACTGCTCCTTCTCCAAGTAAGTTATTTTCGCTTAAGCTGGGGGGCTAGATGACGAGGATATAACAATCCTCATTTTATTATATATCTATAATTCATATTATGGATAATAATGACGTCATGTAACTCTTGAGTGTACCCCTTAATAGCCATAAGAGAGAAGCTGGAGGTCGTAAGTTCTCCTATGACCACTTAGTAGTCGTAGAATAATGGCACGATTTTAACTCCTTTGTTATGGTGATAACTGCCTAGCTGCATGAGAACGTTACTACTTCCATAATAACCTCCAGTAACGGCTCAATAATCTGGGACATTAAGGCAGTCTTCACACTAGAGGCGCAACGGTACACCTTGAGAACTGTATAAAAGGCAGAATCATCAGGACAATCGAGGCGATCCAGAGATGATCAGAAGCACAATACTCTAGTCTTTGGCTCCATCTTGTAATTCAGCACACTCAATACATACACACATGAGTAGGGTTATTATTCTCCTAGGAGAAGGCCCGAACCTGTATGAAATTCCCCGTGTCTCCATCTCTGTGTGATTTTGAGCCTAGAGGAACCCCCGAATCAAACAATCTTTACATAAGTTCGGTCCTAAAACACCGATAGAGATGTAAAGGGTCAATTTGATAAATGTAAATTTGGGAGATTTATGAAATGGTCCAGAGGGGTGTGCCTCTGTTATTTTGAATAAAAACTGTGGATATCATGGGGATATGCCTGAGATCTTAGGATGATGTTACAATTGGCAATGTCGTTGACGGTTTGTCGAATCACGTGTTTTCGGAAAAGTTCCAAGTCTGTCAGGCCTTTGGCGGTCTGACCGGCCATTTTGGCGGTCAGACCGGCCATACCTGTTTGGTTTTCGAATGGTCCTCGGCGGATCGACCGGCTAGGTCAAGGCGGTCGACCGCCATGGAGCGGATCGACCGGCTTTGCTCGAGCGGTCAGACCGCCACTTTATGAACTGTGGATTTTGGAGCTGTGCCAAAAATAGAAGGTGTAGGCAAGTGAGAAGGTGCTTCTGCACTTGGTCTCATAATTTTTGGAGCTTCCAGGCAAAAGTTCTATTGGTTTGAAAATTCCAGTAGGTTTCAGATTTCCAGGATGGGATTTTTGGTTAAGTCATGATGGCGGTCGACCGCCTTTGGTCAAGGATCGACCGGAGGAGCAATCAAACCGCCAAGGTGGCGGTCTAACCGGTTGTGAACTGTTTCATCGTCCTTCGTAGCGGCGATGTTTGGAAGTTAGGTCAAGTTCATGGGTTTCATGGCATATGTGTTGCATGATGCATGTTTTGACTAACGTGGGTCAAGTTGTGAAAGAACTTGTTCCCGGAATCGATTTCTTTGTCCATTGTTGTGCAGGTTGCTTGGAGATCAATGACGGTCAACGGCGAGGATGGTCGGGACTAAGCTTGGAGAGCTGAGGTCCAGAACGATCGGGGATGCCGGGTGAGGTCAATGAAGTCAAGCATGGCGCAAGAGGGACAAAGGTGACCGAACAGGCGATTCGGTCGACCGGGTTTGATCAAGCGGCGGGGGGGTGCAAGTGCCATGGTGGTTTCGGTGGGAGCGGATGGGAGAGACTTGCCGACATGAAGAGAGCATTGGATCAACCTACACGCATGGCATGGAGGTGCTTCACGAAGATAGGACTCGGTCTTTGCAAAAGATCGAGAAGGGGTATTTTGGTAATTTTACCAAATATCGCCTTGGTGACCTTTTGCCAACTCACGGCGCAAAGATGGTGCAAGGTGAAGCGGATTAGGTCAAGAGATGAAGACGGCGCTTTAAAATGCGTGCGTGTGTGACCCGTTTGTTTTGGGCCTTAACGGGAGCCCATTAGGGTTACTCTTCTAAAAGGTCTAAGCCTCCACTATAAATAGAGGAGGGAGGTGGCTGCACCCCCTCAACCCTTTCATTGCATTGTAAACCCTAGTTTTGCTTTTGTGCTTAGGGAAAGGATTAGTGGAGGTTAGGGTTCTAGAGAGTTGGATTTGATTTCGTGCTCATGTATTGAGTCTTTGTCCTCCATTGATGGAGTGGCTGTAAACCAATGCCATATCAAATCAATCCAAAGAAAGTTCTCTCAAAGATGAGTTCGTTTGCTTTCTTTCTCTCTATTTGATGTTTTTGAGTCTTTCTTTGATCCGTGAGTTTTTGGTTGGTTTCTTGCTGTGATCTAACTTGCTGCGACATGTGGGAACCCATCTAGGATCATCTTGATCATCAATCACCCATGAGCAAGTCTCTAGATCATATTTTGCATTTGGCTCGGTTTTTGAACCTCCTTCGCTCAAACTGAAAAATATAAGAACTTTGGCATGGATCTCTGAAATCTTTGATTGGAATAGGTTCCTAATATCTTTAGGAAGGTATGGTTCGAATTTCGTGAAGTTTGGCCTTACGGATCAAAAGTTAGGTCGTTTTTCGTTTCGGATTGTCGGGCTGATTTTGCTGATTTTCCTGTTCCTTTGTCGGGAGCGGTCGACCGCCCATTCAGAGGTCGACCGCTAGGCAAACCGGTCAAACCGCCCTGTGAGAGGTCAGACCGCCCAACACTTTGAGATTTGAGTTTTTGGTTATTTTTGGGTGTTTTGCTTTGGGGTTTGGATTGGATTCAATACTAGTCTTCTGCTGTACTGGTATATTGATCTTCATAGCTTCCATAGCTATTGGAGTAAAATTTGTGTTGAATCTATCTTTTGTAAAAAAGTGAGCGTGCTCCTATTCACCCCCCCTCTAGTCGCCTTTTCGGTCCAACAAAAACAAAATTAAAAAAAATCTAGTTTTGGACGCGAGCGAGTTATATTATATTCTGAAAAGGGTGGGAAAGGAGTCTCACTCGTAGATAGGGGGAGATTCTCGCTCGGGTCAATTAATGACCGAACACCAGCAACTCCAATCTAAGCCAAAGCATACAACCACATATGCTTTACTGGAACGGCCTTAGCTAATTAAGTTATCGAGAACTAGCCTTGCATGAGGCGTAGGCAGTAGACGTGTCGCATACCGAAGGAAAGGTATGCCGACACAACAACGAATGCCTCACTGGGACAGGGATATCTGGGCGAAGTGTGAAAAACGTAGCACCTAGACGGGTATGCCTGGGTTCAGTAAGGAACAACATTCGACGGGCTAAGTGCAAGGTTAGGGCTAGATAATGTAAAGGCTTTGACATGTGCTCTAGACTGCTTACCTAAGGTAGTGAGCGGTGGCATCGATAGGTGCCAGACAAACTAGAGAAGTCGTGTTATGTGGGTAAAGTGTACACCTCTGCATAGTGTAAATCTATTATAATAGCCGTGCTCGTGGTCATGAGCGTGCTTAAATTGTCGACTTAATGGGTATAGATTTGATTTTCATAAAAACTGTCTTATCGGGAAAACATGAGAAATGGTTGGTGATTTGTTGAGTTAACTACCGAGTTATGGATGAACATGAAATGATGCTCGTAACCAAGGAGGGTTGCGTGTTGTAGACATTATTATTGGTGATCCATCCAATTACTTACTTATTGTCTTGTTATTTATTTAAATGCTCTTTCAAATGCCGTTGCAAAGTACTACTTATGAATATTGCAAATAAAATCTGCTTAATGCAAAATAACTTGTAGTATAGAGCCTTCTCTTTGAAAGCCTTGCATCTAATATAACTTTTGCGATACACTACAAGTCTTACTGAGTACACAAGTACTCAAACTTGCTTATGTTGTTGTTTAGAGTATGAAGAGGAGCCAATACCAGACGATGCGTTCTTCGCACCCGGAACCGGAGGGTTCAGTGATGGGTTTATCTAGGATCTTGTACCTTGTCAGGTTGCCTGAGGGTTGGATGGGCATACCACTTGGATTTTGCTAATTTTGTCTTTATTTCCGCTACTACTCTACTCTGTTTAATACTTGTTTATATTTGGCCAGTCGGCCTTTGTAATGTAATAATTGTACCACTTAAGTTAAGTACCCTTTTGCTTTACTTTACATGTGTATGGTTGTGAATGCCAAATGTTGTGAATGTTTGTACTAGTCGTTAATCCTAAGACTAGCAGGGTATACACATAAGATCTTCAGGTATTCCACTTGGGGGTCTAACAGTAACAGTATCGAGCCATCTTGTTGTAGGACAAGCCCTAGATAGAATGGCCAATAGATTAGGACATAGATTAAAAATGCAACCTAATATAATCATAGGATTGATTCTGAAAACTTAAGAAGTTTTTGCTAAAAACTTATCCCTCTTAGCATTCTCCTCTCATCTAAAGTCTCTCTTTTGGTCATCTGTTCTCACCTTATTCGAATTAACCCTAGTTTCGAGAGACGAGATTCTCTCTGAAAATAAAAGTTCTTAATTAACTTTTAGGACCCTAAAACTGAGCCAAAAATGTTTTGCAAAAATCCCTAAAAGCATCCTACCCAAATATCTCTTAGAAGGAACTGGTGTTGATGCTACCAGATGCTTCTTCGGATGAACCTCTCCCCAAATTTCAGAATCTACTACCTTCTGAAATTTATGTGGTGTAATATTCCTTTAAACCACCCTACCTTCCTTTGGAGTTAAGTTGATTGCTATTACAAAGGTCTAATAGTATGTAAAGACCAAGGGGTAGTATGACCTGAGTTTGAGCCACAAGTATTGGTTAAATAAGATAGAGGATGAATAAGAATTTTTTGCTGAATTTTCCTTCCCTGTCTAAATATCATTTCTTATACATGTCTCTTATTACATGTTCACTAACTTCTCTTGCTCTTAAATTGTAGATGACTACCCAATGGGAACCTCAATACCGCACCAGTGCCTTCGAGGAAGGTATCCTACAGCATACCCTTTGGGTAATGCTTCAGCACATAGAGTGGTCGCATATACCTCTGTATACGGTCTTCAGCACGCCCTCCGGTGCGGCGTTGTAAGATCGAGGAGGCCGACTAGAGGGGGGCGAATAGGCGGTTTTTAAAATTCTTTTGGCTAAAATCTTTTCTAATGCGGAAGCTAACAACAAATCGGTTTTGCACAATTAAAACCTAAATCAACTAGTCTTGGCTAAGTGCACCAAAAATATAAGACTATTGATAATGATAGCAATCATACAAAGGCATGTAAGCAATTTAATTCTAGAAATGTAAATTGCACAAAGTAAATCACAAGAGAGCAAATCACAATGACACAAGGATGTTTTACTATGGTGTTCGAAGACTTGCTGGTCTTCCTTAATCCACGTTGAGGTAAGCCCAAACTAATTGGAACGGCTCCATGAATTAAGCCAAACACCTCAAATCCACTAGTGGTAGCTCTTTCCCACTCCGGGTAGGTGAACTCCAACCTTCACAACATGTCGGGCCTTCTCACAAGCTTCTTGAGAAGATTGCCGGTCCACGACGCCTCCACGCCGTCTAGGTGTCGGCAAACACCGAGAGTAACAAGCCAAACTCCTTTCTTGACTCTCACCACGTGCAACGAATGCACAAGCTCAAGTGGATACGAAATCCACCTCTAGATGCAACACATGCACAATTGAGAGGAGAACCTCACACTAGCTCAAGTGAGTGAAATGGGATGCCAAGAGTTGTCTCTCAACCGGCCAAGGTGGGTATTTATAGCCCACACACAAAAACTAGCCGTTGGGAGCAGAAATCAGCAAATTCAGCCGAAATGTGGTTTTACCGCCGTTCAAAGACCGGTAGTACCGTTTTTGGCTCAACGGTCGAAAAGGGTACATTAAAGGCTAAAAAACTAGCCGTTAAAATTTCGGTGCGGTACTACCGCAGTACAATGGGTGGTACTACCGTTCTGCGGTAGTACCTCTCTTCTCAAGGCGGAAGTTCTGCAGCCCAATTTCAGCACAGACGACACTCGGTAAAAAGGTCATAACTTTTGACTCCGATGTCAAAATTGAGTGATCTTGGACTCTATAGAAAGCTTATTCAAAGGGCTACACAACCCACCTATTTTATTGATCTTAAACACATTTGATCAAATCAAAAGCACAACTCCAAAGAGTCACTACCATGGTATAAGTCCAAAGAAAATAGCAACAAGCAATCTTAGACTATGCCAAGGGAAAATGCATGATCCAACAATTTGCAAAACACATTTGCAAACCTAGATCATGCCACAAGGAGTAGGTACATGGACTTCAACCATTTGCAAAACACATTTGCAAAGTATAGTCACATGCTACAAGGATTAAATGCATGAGTCTTAACTATTTGTAAAACACATTCGCAAATAATAGCATCATGCCACAGAGAGCTAGAGCAAGAGAGATTGAGCTATCAACACATGATGAGACTCAAGCTACTAGACAAGACCCCTCTTAATAGTACAACAACCTATAATAGCAACCCGATCTTCCAACCAAACACCAAGACCGGTAAAAGACTAGGAACACATCCTTAGCACTAGCTAGTCATACCTTTGCCTTGAGCATCTTCTTGAAGCTTGATCACGCACATCTTCACTTCAAGTCTGGGTCATCGTCTTGACATGCATCAACCCATGATGCTTCCTTTACTTGACCTCCATCAACACATGATGGGTCTTCTCTTGACTTGATGATCAACTCCTCTTCGAGATCTTGATATGCATCAACACATGATGCATTATCTTCTTGAATCTTGACTTGATGACGATCAACTCATGATACCATCCGAAGTCTCCATTTCCCTGGAACATAACCTATTCATCCAACTCATGAAAAATATTAGTCCCACAATGATTAACATTAATTACTAAGATATTCCTGCAATAAATGCTTCTAAATAAGCCATTGCAGAAAGGTGCGGTACTACCGCCGTTGATCATGCGGTAGTTCTGCTCTCCGACCATTCCAATACAAAGTGCGGTACGACCGCTTCCACTTGAGGCCCAAAGCTGGTGCATACTAGAAATAACGTACCGCCACACAAAATGAGGTATGATCGGGTTGCGGTAGTTCTGCGAGTAATACTTGGGTACTACCGCACTACCAGAGAGCAAACAAACTCCAAAAAGCATCGTTCTGGAAAATTCGTACCGCTATATTTCGTACTTACCGAGCTGCAGTAGTTCCGCTCAAGAACTGCGGTACTACTGCTTCACAGGAACGACCAGATTAGCCTTGCACGATCGGACTAATTATGTGGACGGCTCAGATTCGACTGAACGTTCAGACCACAGGTCTTACCCGCACGATTGGATCATACGTTCAGACGGTCTGAACGTTCAACGGTAGTACCACCAAAGGATTTGTGGTCATAACGCTATGTAGTAGTTCCACCAAATAAACTCCGATACTACCGCACATCGTAGTACCGCTTACCAAATGCGGTCATACCGATTTCCACTGAAATTCTTCTCGAAGCTTTTCGAAATGCAATGCATGACTCCTTCATCATCTTTGCATTTCCTTTTTATGTCATCATTCAAACTCCGGGACTAAGCCTTGAAAACATGTTAGCACAAACATTAGTCCCACAACACAATTGCAAATATTTGAATATAAAGCAATATGAGTATATATGAACTACACAAGTTTTATATACTCAAAGGATATGTTTCAAAGTAAAGATCCTCAATATATGTGATAAAGAAATATGGATCAATACTAATAAAACCACAAAACATAGAGTGAACTCCCTCCTAAATCTGTGCATACACGAATGTGTAATAAAAACATATGCACATATTCTAGTTAAACTTTTGGTGGAGTTCAACCTATATTTTGGATCCGAGGAATGCAACAATATATAAGAATATGATGTCGAATGCATACCTCTTTGATTTTCACCTTTTTCATCCAAATAAGACTACACAATAGGTATATCAATAGAAGTGTTAGTCTCACATATAGATTTGTCATTAATCACCAAAATACTCCATTAACTCATAATGGCGGGTCTAGATTCTTCAATCTCCCCCCTTTTGGTGATTGATGACAAATCCTTTATCAATAACAACAATTGGATATAAATCATCACAAGATAAGAATTTAAGCTATTGAACTATATCTATGCATGTCACTAAGCAATTTAAAGCTTCAAGCATTATGCATATGAGAATGGTAAGCTTATGCACATGATGCATATAGGAGGCTATGTGTATAAATGGGATGCTCCTCCTCAAGACATGCATGAAATAAGCTAAAATCACAAGAGAGAATCCAAATGGAAATATATTGATCATATAAATATTCTCCCCCTTTTGGCATTAAACACCAAAATCAACCAAAAACTAAGCTAAGAAGAGTTTTTGTAAAACAATGAGCATGGCAATTGAATTCATTTTATTTTGATCATTGAAACTGTAACACCCCAACCAAACAAAGGTCTGGAATGCTACCAAATAATAAATTAAACATAACTAAACTAAACACCTTACAAAAATTCAGCAGAACCTCCTTTGTATAATTACTATACCAGAGGTTCCAACAAACAGATGTGATATATAATGATATTCCAACTTGCAATAAGATCAGGACATAATCAAAACTGGCTATTCATTACCATGACATCCATAGCAACTAAACATCTAATTAAAAGATCATGAGCATCCAAAACTTCTACTCATTTATTACAGTCTACTCCAAACAAGCAATAATCTTAAGGAGTACTTTAAGTAGTTCATCCATCTACTAATTAAATTTTCTTTCGTTCCATTGTGAGTAGATCGTGCAAATGTGCAACTAGTCTAGTCCTTCCTTTCCCCCATGCATGCTGATCTCATAAAGGTACCTAAAACACAACAAACAACAAGGGGTGAGTCCAAAGACTCAGCAAGTATAATAAATGGCATCAACAGCATATAAGCATGTAATTCATCAACTATACTTATCAAAATCACATATCGAATGCTTTACACACACATGCAATGCAATATGCTAAAAATGATCTTTATCCTTCTCTTTCCTTTTGCATTTTACGGTAATGCAAAGTGCGATCCGTCGATGCACACCCATGCCTATGCCATCCGCACAGGGACCATTGCCCATACTCCACAAGTATGGGGATTATAGCCCATGCTTTACAAGCATGGGGATTTTAGCCCGTCATTAACATGACGGGGACCTCAGAGATGCTTGGTCACCACGTGACCAAGACTTCAATAAGCCAACATGATGCATATGTATGAATTCTCAAATTAATACAAACATGCATCCACAACTACATTGCATATGAATATTCTATTCATACTACAAAAGCTCATAATCGTGCCTTCGCAACTTTCAAACATTCATACTTAATACATAACTCAACATACTAGAATCATGACCCGTACCAATCATATCACCATATCAATCATGAACAATACAAATAATTATAAAAACTATCAATCAATGCCATTTGATAATGACTATTAGATCCATAATTACACTTGCCTTAACCGCGAGAGAACGAGGGACGTACAGAAGGTGCTGCCCCCGGGACCTGTCCACCACCTGAATAAATAATTATATTGCAAGCTAAGACGACAGTAGCGGACCAAAACAAACTATATAACAACACTCTCTAACTCGCAAAAGCGTCTACTCGATCCCAACCCCAAATTCCTAAACGTCGATCTGTCCCCTTAGTGGACAGTCAACTTATAAAATTCATAACTTTCACTACAGGGGTCCAAATAAGGAGTTCTTGGATTTTCTGAAAAGGTAATTAAATTACCCAACTAAATCTAGTTGAGGGTCCCTTCTGAATCAGACATCTAATTCCCCTACCAAGCCAATTTAACAGACATCAAAATTCACGTCGGGTTCTCTGGACAGTGCACTAAAACCACCATAACTTTTGCTACGAATATCCAAATCTTGCGTTATTTAGCTTTATGGAAAGGTATGGAAATTATCTACATTTTTTGTTATATCAAGATCCTATAATTTCATATTTAACTAATGGCTTAACCCAGTTTTCTACAACCTGTCAGAAAACTGACAGACTAGCAGGACAGCGACACTAAAGAATTCATAACTTGCTGACCGTTAATCGGATTTGGGCATTCTTGGCGGCCATGGAAAGATAATGACATAACCCAACTATCTCTAAGAGGTTGGATCCCTAGATTCTACATCTAAAGACATGAAAACCGTCGTTCAATCTACTGGACAGAACATGATCTATTAACTGTTGATTACTCGATCTACCAAACGAAATCAATTGCAACTAATACACATCAACCAGTGAAGAACACGCGATGTTACCCTTGTAGAATCGCAGGAAGACGATGAACTCTCCCCGCGAAGGTGTTCTCCTCTCCTTTCTTCACTTGATCGGCAGTAGGGAGCACCGACGGCGAGGAAGGGAGGCACCACCATGGAGGAGAGGGGCGTGCTACAGCAGTCATGCTACAGTGGTGGCGGCATTACTGTAGCTACAGTGTGACTAGGGTTTCCCCTTTCCTTTTATTGGTGGCCGGCCCCTCATGGGCCTCCTGGGCCAAGGCCCGAGGCCCAAGTTGTCGAAGAACTACAGAAACCCCCCCTTTTTTATGTCTAATTTCTCTTTTGAACGCTTTCTTTCGTAGAATAAATCGGAGTACTACATTAAAACCCTCTCTTTCTCCTGTTCAATCGCTTTGCTAAAAGAAACATTCTCCCGATTTAATTATTCTCTCCCGATTTATTTATTCTCTCTCGATTTAATTTTTGGGGTATTACAGAAACATTCTTTCTTTTTTGAAGTAAGGTTGTGTTTTCAAGATATTTCAGGAAAACCAAAATATGTCATAAATCTATTGATCATATATCATTCTCCCCCTTAAACCAAAACAGGTCACAAACTCCTCTTTTATGGCCGAAAAGAGCAAAATAACTCGAAATGAGGACATATTGGAGTTCAACTAAAAAAGATGATATTTGGAACACATTAAAATAAACTCATCCTTGAAATTTCCCCAATAAACATTGTTCATAAAGATAGCATGCTCATTTTCTCAACAACCAAAGAGACGTGCATTTAAAATCATGTTGAGCTCACAACTTTCTTAGAACATTTCAAAAAGGTATGGAAACAAGCTCCAAAAAATCTGAAATAAATCATGGAGCTAGTCCTCATAAATACACACACTTTTCATTTTAGGAGGCTCAACCAAATATCAACCATTTTGAAGATATGAAAATCACAAAGTTTCAGAAAACTGGAAAATTCAGGTTTATCAGATTTTGACATTCCATTTGAGCTTCGAAACATAGCTGAAAAACTAGTTAAAACACTTCCGATAAATCTGATAAAATTTGGCATAGAAGATCAAATATATAAGATAAAATTTCATAATTATATCTTTCTCAAATCATGAACCCATTTGGAGATACAAAAATCACAAATCAGCATAAAGTTATGCAAAAGTCTGAATTTTCAACATTTGATCAAAGAGAGAAAAGTCAAAACTTTTTCAAATAAAGTCAAAATTCTTTCCAATTTGGTACAAAAAAAAAACCTTTGTACTCCTAAGAAACTTATCCAAGAAGGATTTTCGATAAAGAAGTCTCTGTTCAAAAGATATGCCAAAATGAGCATTGTAGGCAATATTTTTGCTGAAAGTGAAGAAAAAGGCAAAACCTTTTCAAATGAAGTCCAAATACTTTGAAATTTTCCATAATTTACCTTTGAACTATTTAAAATGTTTACCAAAAAGAATTTTTGGAAAAGGAAATTTCTTTCAAAAGATAAGACAAAATGCGCTTTCTAGGCACATAGAGAGAATGATTTTGCATGAAGGGTTCAAAATGCAAACCAATTTGAATTTCATGGAGTTTTTAACTTTCTTGGCTTTGTATGAGTTAGAAATACTATTTCAAGCCAAGATACACAGAGAAATCCAGCTCAAATAGCGAAACTCACTATATGCAAGAATATGTCATTTTGGGTAAAAGCTTGTTTTTCGGTGAACTTCAAATGAATATAACTTTTCAACGGTTGGTATTTTGTAAAAACTTTGAACTAGAGAAATGTTTAAAATGACCAACCCTTCGAGTTTGGTATTGACAACTTTTTCAAAAACTCAATAGATTTTGATTTAAGGAAATATGTCAATTAAGTCAAAAACAAGATCATACAAGATCATTTTGAGGCCAAATTTGATATTTTGTTTCTAAAATAGGAATTTTTACTTCAAAAGCATTGGAAAACATTTGAAATATATATTTGAATACTTTTGACTAGATTTTCACAAATTTGATCCTTTTAAGAAAGATTTTTGACTTTTGACCAAAGAAGCTCTTTGAAAGCCTAAACTTGCATATCATTGACAATTTCACTCGAAAAATACCAAATGAAGCTAATGAAAATGAAATAATGCATTCACAAGATCCATAAATCATTTTGGGCAAATAGGTAAATTAGTTTTCCCAATATTAATACTTTACCCCTTTTTAAGTAAGCCCAAAATACTTAATAAGTTTTTCACAAAGAACTAACTCCCCCCTTACACAAAGGTTCCTCTTGAAAATTCTTTCTTCTCCTTTGACACACAAAGGATTCTCTTCCATCTTTTCATATTCTCCTTTGTCATCTCTTTGAGATATATCCATCCAAAACTCATAATGACTTCAATCTCTTTCCTTTGACCATTATTTACAACCAAATTCACCCTCTTTGATATTAAGCACCAAAAATGTCTACATGTGGATCATACTTGTAAGATGGTCGTTGAACATGACTTGTAGAAACCACATGTTGACAAGAGTTGAAATTGCAGAGTGCTTGAACTTCTCTCGCAAAGATCTTCAAAGAAAGCATCCAAAGAGAAGAGGGAAAGTGAGAATCCACTCGTACACGAAGAGTACTTGAGCTTGGTCAAAAGAAGTATGATCGGCAAGGAATGAAATTAGATACCACTTTGAAGGAATAAGATGATATCATGTGAAAAGATGAATCTCATGCCGAGTTCAAGGTGATTAAGAGAAGCTACCACTTTTAGAAAAAATACCATTTTTATGATAAAAACATCACAATGTGATCAAAATGGCATATGGAATCAAGAAAGTACTTAAGGGTAGCTAGCAAAGATAACAAGGATCAACTTGACTAAAGGAAGTAGCCAAAGTAGGTTTAAAATTGAATGGAATGAAATGGCTGTCTTGTTAGAGATATCGGTAGTACCGATGTGTAAATGGCGGTAGTACTGAGATGCGGAAGTACCACCTTTCAATGGCCGGTAGTACCGCAAAGCGGTAGTACCTCTGGAATAACGCCGGTAGTTCCGATTTTTCTAGAACTTTAGGGATAGATATTGGAATGGAGAAATATGCAAATGATCCCTAGTTTTGCACTCAAATAAATATCATTCAGGATCATTGTGCATTGAAGAGACTAAAGAGTATCTAAGAACATAGTTTTTATGAATTAAGCTTTTGTTTTTGCAAATGAAACATATTTTGATGAAACTTCTTCAAATGAGAAAAACTAAGCATATGAAGGAATTTAAAACATCCAATTTCATGTATGAGTCATGAATACCATTGTGGACCTATTTACGTGAATAAATTTGGCTCAAATGGAAAACTCACTTAAGTGCTAGAGAGTGACCACTTAGGTCAAGCTAGTATTTTGGACGAGTTTCAAAATCAAATAACTTTTTCTAGGGTGGTCTTTTGGAAATCTTTTGAATATCAAAAAGGTTTAGAATAGCCAACTCTAGGTTTTTTATTTTGGGATGATTTTCAAATTCTTTTTAGAATAGATTTTATACAAAAATCTAGTTTATGTCAAAAACAAGATATTGTATGTTGTAGGTGTAAAAACCAAACACGGGTGAGGGGGTGGACGTCGGCCGTTTAACGGGCCCTCGTCCACGAGAGTAAGAAATGACACGAGGATTTATACAAGTTCGGGGGTCCGAGAGGACCGCCCTACTCCTGTCGGTGAGCCAACAGGGGGTTACCTCCGGAGAGGGAGCCCCCGAAGGCTCACCAGTTTGAATACACTTCTTTATTGCTCAAGAGAGCCCCCGAAAGGAGGGATACACGGGGTATTTATAGGCTCCCAAGCCTGTACAAATGACCAAAATACCCCTTAGGGTATAGCCACACTATGAGTACAAGTGAGGGGTATTACAGTCTTTTATGAGCGCAATAGCATTTCTCGGGTCTGTATGTGTGTCTTCTGAGAGGCAGGTCCCGTCAGTGTGATAGATGAATTATTCTTACAACACTAGCCCCCCTGCCCCTTGGCGTTTCGGGAGTAACGTCAAAAGGGGCAGTCTTGGATTGCTCCACTTTGCTATGGGCTGGCTTGGCTTTTGATCGAATTGAGGGAGTCGATGTTGGCCGAAGAAAGCGGCACAAGTTCGGGCAAAGAAGATCGGTGCTTTCTCCTCCGAGGAAAATTGCTGCGGCTTTTAGTCTTGCTTCTCCTCCCTGTTCTCAATTCTTTGTGAGCATGTAGATTTGATGTGGCTGTAGGCTGAGCGGCTCCGAGCACAATGCGTAAGGATGTGTTTCGGTGAGCAGGGCGCACACGAGGGGGCCGACGAGGGGCCGCGCGGGACCACGCAAGGCAATGGAGACGCCGAGGGCCGCATGAGGAGGCGGGCGGACGCCCGGCGCGAGGGTACCATGGGCGTGAGGCCGCCGTGAGGGGCGAGGGCACCGCGGTTGTCCTTCGACTTGATGCAACCGCCACTTGCTTTTTCATGTGGGGCACTTTGGAAAATGTGTGCTATGAATTGTTGGCTTCAATCACAACATTGATCGGGCATTGGATTCTTTTTCTTTCTTTTTACGGAGCTACCAAGAGCTTTGCTTTTTCCATGTGAGTCTCAGAGTCGTGTCTTGATGTGAGGCTACAACCGGTTGCGATCATAAAGGCCACCACGAATCGTGGGAATTCGTGGGAATCCAAGGCAGCAGCAGCAAATGCCTTTTTATTCTGTGCTTTGCCTCTTTCTTTCTTTACCTTCTCACGCATGAACACAGGGCTATCTTCTTCCCAAGTCTCCCTTCTCTCCACCCGTTTCTCCGTCTTCTGGCCGCCGCGCATGGAGCTCTGGCCCGGCCGCCGCCCGGTCCCGTCTCTCCCGACGTCATCCACGAACTCGCCGAGCTTGTAGTACTTATTTGGGAGATGTACGCGGCGCCACAGTGCGGATGGCGCCCATGAGATGAGCAGCGGACCTCTTGAGCGGCGGTAGGTCGCCTCCATCTGCGGGGCGGTCGGCCGAGGCCGCGTAGTGTTGCACAAAGGCGCACGGTGGCGGAGTTGACGCGAGGCCAAGCCGAGCCATTTCTTGGATGGCGCCCTCCATGAGATGAGCTTCGCCGGCGGCGACGATGCAGAGACCGCGAGCGGTATAGCCCGTCGGCGCTGCTGCGGGTCGCGGCGGAGAGCTCCCCGCGGCGAGGAGGATCTCGTCCGGCGCCAAGGCACACGACGCCGGGAAGAGGCGGGCGCTGGCCACGAGGCACTGTGTGGTGGAGCTGCTGCAGAGCTGCGCCAGATGGATGCGCCATGGAAGTCGCCGACCTCATGGCGACCATGAGGGCCGATCGGCATCTGGTGGGGCGGTTCTTGGACAGGACACAGCGCGCCGCGGCGCCTGACGAAATGAGGAAGACGGGAAGCCGAGCCGCGCGTGGAGCTCCGAGAGGAGGAGACGAGTGGAGGAGATAAGAGGAGAAGCAGGGGAAGGCAGCGGTCGTGGAGGGTGGAGGGAGCCCATCTCATCATCTCATGGAGCCATGGCTTCTCTGGTTCCCCTTCGGCGGACGAGCTTGTGCGGCTCGAACCACCCGTAGCTGGTCTTGACCTTGCCCCAGACCATGTCGCCGAAGCGGAGGCCGTGCATCGATGCGTCGCCGCCTCCGGCGGGCACGATGGTGCCGGCGTCCGCGGCGGCGGGGTCGGATATCCTGCACAACCGGTCTGGTCTTCCCCTCTTCGTGGCACGGCCTCGGGTGTGCGCGGCGCACGGTCGGCGCGTCTGTGGATGCGCAGTGACGGTGGTCGGCATTGCACATCACTTGTTTGATGAAATGACTTTGTGTATATGAGCAGTTTGCAGCTGGAGCCTTGGAGGCCTATTGTTTGATGTTTGTATGTAGCTTGTGTTTGCTTGTTGTTGGTGATCAATAAGGCTTGGGCGTGAGGGTATGCGCGAGGGCGCGCGAGGGTGCGAGGGCATGAGGCTCCTGAAGCCCCGAGGGCACGAGGCACCGAGGGCGCGAGGCTTCGAGGGTCCTGAGGCCCCGAGGGTGCGAGGCTTCGAGGGTCTCGAGGTCCCGAGGGCACGAGGGCGCGAGGCCTCGAGGGTTCTGAGGCCCTGAGGGCACAAGGCCTCGAGGGTCCCGAGGCCCCGAGGGCACGAGGCCTCGAGGGTACGAGGGTGCGAGGCTTCGAGGGTCTCGAGGCCCCGAGGGCACGAGGGTGCAAGACTTCGAGGGTCCCGAGGCCCCGAGGCCCTAAGGGCACGAAGGCATGAGGCTTCCAGGGTCCCGAGACCCCGAGGGCACGAGGGCACGAAGGCACGAGGCTTTGAGGGTCTCGAGGCCCCGAGGGCACGAGGCCTCGAGGGTCCCGAGGCCCCGAGGGCACGAGGCCTCGAGGGTCCCGAGGCCCCGAGGGCACGAGGCCTCGAGGGTACGAGGGCACGAAGGCACGAGGCCTCAAGGGTCCCGAGGCCCCGAGGGCACGAGGCCTCGAGGGCACGAGGGTGCGAGGCCGAGGTCTCGAGGCCCCGAGAGCACGAGGCCTCGAGGGTCCCGAGGCCCCGAGGGCACGAGGCCTCGAGTCACGAGGGTGCGAGGCCGAGGGTCTCGAGGCCCCGAGGGCACGAGGGTGCGAGACTCGAGGGTCCCGAGGCCCCGAGGCCCCGAGGCACGAAGGCATGAGGCTTGTGGTCCCGAGACCCCGAGGGCACTGAGGCACGAGGCTTCGAGGGTCTCGAGGCCCCAAGGGCATGAGGGTGCGAGGCTTCGAGGGTCCCGAGGCCCTGAGGGCACGAAGGCATGAGGCTTCCAAGGTCCCGAGACCCCGAGGGCACGAGGGCACGAAGGCGCGAGGCTTCGAGGGTCCCGAGGCCCCGAGGGCCTGAGGGCACGAAGGCATGAGGCTTCCAGGGTCCCGAGACCCCGAGGGCACGAAGGCGCTGAGTCTTGGCGCTGACAGGCGCGGGCACCATGAGGGCCCGGGTGTATGTGATCGTTTGTCTTCGGTTGAGCTTGTAATCTGCAAAATGCAAAGATCAAAACTGAAAACTCCAACTTTCTATGTTCTCTTTTCTCGAGGACTCGGCTTCGGAGAAAAGCGATGCAGTCGACGACTTGGCTTCGGAGAACCACTGTGCACATCGCCAGGGCACTCGGACATCTGGCTATAGGGCGCTGGGCGCCGCGAGGGTGCGGGGCCCCGCGCACGGGGTATAGTCAAGGATGTCTGTGTAACACACGCGTGTAGCGTGCGAGTAGGCCTCAAACCACTTCCAGTGGGTTGGTGGCCAAGCGCCCGGGGCAAGGGGCTCATGCACGCCCCTTGTGCAGACTTGTCGATGTATAGATCATTTTCATCGGGAGGTGGTCGGATTCCTCGATAGTGTAGTTTTCCGTCCCTTGGGCGCCAGGGCGCCCAAGGGGCAAATAAGAATGCTCGGGTGTGAGGGTACGCGTGAGGGAACGCGAGGGCTCCGTGTACCCTCGCGTGCGCCTTTGCGTGTCCTCGCATACCCTCGCGTGTGCCTTCGCGTGCCTTCGAGGCCGCCGGTCCGAGGCATAGCCTTCGAGACCTGCGGTGCGTCGAAGCGAATCCTAAGCAGGCAAAGTCTTAGACGCGAGGCCGCCAAGCCGAGGCATAGCCTTCGAGGCCGGCGGTGCGTCGAAGCGAAGCCTATGTAGACGAAGTCGTGGACGAGAGCCGTCGAGCGAGGCATAGCCTTTGAGGTGGGCGATCGTCAAAGTGAAGATTATGTAGGCAAAGTTGCGAACGCGAGGTCAGCCGAGCCAAGGCATAGCCTTCGAGGCGACGGCGTTGGAGAGAAGCCTGTGTAGGCGAAGTTGTCCTCCTCTTGCTCCGCGGCTTGACGAGAGTTATCGAAGTAGAACTCCTCAGAATCGTCGCAGCTCGAGCTAGAAACGTTGCAGTGACAGGTAGATAACACGAGCGTCTCTGCGGGAAAGAGAGAATGATCAGCACTTATTTCTTGTAGCAAGATAACATTCATTTGACATGAGCATTGATCGAAGTCATTGCCGAGGGACTAGTAGAGTCCCATCACTTTAGATACTAAGATCTCCGAGGTGATAGCCTTATATGAGCATGATAGTCCTTGATCGATATTCGAGCCAGGTCGATTGTAGATGATTTGAGCTGCCTACGAAACTGAATCATGGACATATTGGAGGGGTGCCCACGAGGCTAAGTCATGGGGCACCGAATAGCCCATAGGGGTGGTAGCCCCCCAGTGGACTTGGAGGCACCCACGAGGCTAACTCATGTGTATCTTGAAGGCGTGCCCACAACACTAAATCATAGGCACATCGGAGGGGCGTCCACGAGACTAAGTCATAGGGCACCGAATGGCCACTAAGGATGGTAGCCCCCCAGTGGACTTGGAGGTGTCCATGAGGCTAACTCATGGGCACCTTAGGCGTATGCCCTTGACAGTAAGTCATGGGCATCTGCATGTGGCCCACGAGGCTAAGTCGTGGGGCACCGAACTATGAGGGCAATGAAGCCCTTTTACCCCGTATGTGGGTTTTTTTGTTATGATCGGGAATGCATGAGAGTGGTTAACCCTTGCGAAGCAATGAAGCTAGGGGTGCGGGGACCCAGAGGTCGTTTGGCGCGTGGCCTGGAGTCTAAGGGGGACAAGTCCTCAACACATCCATCAACTTGGTACTGGGCCAAAGTTGTCGATCATGCCTTAGGTCTAGTAGGATACGAGCCGCCATGGTGGAGGCGACAGACGCCCAAGCTACCATGGACTTTTGTTAGGGGAGACCGCGGAGGTCGTACGCCCTACGCACCACGAGGGTGGTCGCTCATGCCCTAGGGCCAGTAGGACACAAACCGCCATGGTGGAGGCGACAGACGCCCAAGCCACTATGGACTTTTGTTAGGGAGACCGCGGAGGTCGTCGACGCCTATGCACCACGAGGGTGGTCGCCATGCCCTAGGGCGATGAGGACCACGAGCCGCCATGGTGGAGGCGATGGACGCCTGTGCCACCATGGACTTTGCTAGGGAGACCGCGGAGGTCGTGACGCCCTATGCACCACGGGGTGGTCGCTCATGCCCTAGGTCGATGGGACATGAGCCGCCATAGTGGAGGCGATGGACGCCTGTGTCACCATGGACTTTGCTAGGGAGACCGCGGAGGTCGTCGCCCTATGCACCACGGGGTGAAATCCTTGGAGGAAAGTGTCTTGAGAGCCCATACGAGATTTATATGTCGGACTGCCCCTAACAAGAGCGCGTTAGGGGCGAGCCTCGAGCGAGCCTTCATCGCCGTGCCGCATGGACGCTCATGTGTCCGGGGTGATGGTTGGCCCTGAATCCTTAGCCATCTGGTCGCGAGGGTGCCTTGAATCGCCGCCCTTGGCCGGGCCTCGATCGACCCGCACAAGGGAGGAGGACGCATGGGAACCCTGTGGCATGTAGGATGTTGCCATCCCGAGGTGGATGGCCCTGATCTCTGACAAGAGTGCTCGGCTGGGGCTCCTTCAAAGAGCGGATGGGTCATCCACGAGATCTTGCCTTCAGGAGCCGGAGGAGGTTTCGTGGACTTAGAGTATTTTTTGGTAGGAGACATAGCCTTTCATCGATTAGCTACATCCCCACGGTCGGCGCCAATGTTGTAGGTGTAAAAACCAAACACGAGTGAGGGGGTGGACGTCGGCCGTTTAACGGGCCCTCGTCCACGAGAGTAAGAAATGACACGAGGATTTATACAGGTTCGGGGGTCCGAGAGGACCACCCTACTCCTGTCGGTGAGCCAACGGGGGGTTACCTCCGGAGAGGGAGCCCCCGAAGGCTCACCAGTTTGAATACACTTCTTTATTGCTCAAGAGAGCCCCCCCCCGAAAGGAGGGATACACGGGGTATTTATAGGCTCCCAAGCCTGTACAAATGACCAAAATACCCCTTAGGGTATAGCCACACTATGAGTACAAGTGAGAGGTATTACAGTCTTTTATGAGCGCAATAGCATTTCTCGGGTCTGTATGCGTGTCTTCTGAGAGGCAGGTCCTGTCAGTGTGATAGATGAATTATTCTTACAACACAATTTTGGATTTTGGCTAGAAACTCTTTTTCACTCAAAATAGGTTTTTCTTGAGCCAAAACCTTTGGTAAAACTTTGAAAAGCATTTGTATACATTTTACAACTCATTTTTCAAAAGATTAATAATATTTATGAATGTTTTTTTACTTTTGGCTAAACGGCTCAATTTTTAAAAACATTACTAGCACTTAATTTATTTAGGCACACTTAGGGATGTGATATACATGTTAATGACTTAGCACTCCCCCTTAATGTGCCACTAACCATCTTACTCAAGATTTTAATAATGAAGATTAAGAGCAAGAGTAAGAATACCCTTTTGAAAAGATTTTCATGAAATGTAACTTACACAAGGCATAAGGGCTAGATACATTAATGTAAGTACTTGTTACCAAAATGGCATTGGCTTATGATATGAAGTGATCATCCTCAAGCTTGGCTCCAATTTTGCATATGGTTGAATCCACCTCTTCATGAGTGAGCCAAACCTTCAATGCCTCTGCAAGTACCTATTTAATATTTAAGCACTTTGTGGTACCCAAACTCGGTTGGGTCCATGAGTGTTAGTCACAATACTTTTGGGCACCCAAATGGCCCTAACAATAAGCTTTGGTGAACTAACAATTCTAGCAAACACATTGCCATTTATATCCTTCCTAAGCAAATAATGATCATTATAGATAATAGGCTTAGGAGTGATACCTTTGGGACAATCCTTACTAAAATGTCCCTTCTCCTGGCAATTATAGCAAGTTTGATATTTTCTTCCATCCTTTGTCTTATTGTCTTGCTTATTGCTGGCTTGCCTCTTCTTTGATGGCAATTGGCAATTGCTTGTCATTTAACTTGTTTGAGCACACCAAGGCAAAGTGACCCTTCTTGTTGCAACCAAGGCACTTGACATTCTTCCTGTGTCTTGCATTGTGCCTTATCTTGCTATTCTCCTTCTTCTTGGAGATGAAGTCAATACCACTCTTGTCTTGCAAGCTTCTTTTCTTGCTCAATATATCATCGAGAGTGGCCTTCCCTTTGTATCACTTCTCCAAGTCATTGCTCAACTTGGTGACTTGGTCCTTGAGCTCTTTGTTTTCCTCAACAAGGTTAGTCTCAACAAGCATAGAGGAAGTAGAAGCATTTTCACTAGAACTACAAGGCATATCTAGTAAATCATCACAAGAGGTGGATATGCTAACCTTAGTTGAAATGCAAGAGCTAGGAGCTATACATAGCATATCATCTAATAAACTACATGTAATGCCTATATCCACCTTAGGCTTATTGAGCTCATTTAGGAGGAGAGTCTCATGTTCATCTTTTAGAACATCATAATTATTTTGAAGTGAGACATACTCTTTCTTCAAAACTTTGAATTTTGACATCTCCTTTCCTAAATACTCATTAAGCTCCTCAAGCATATCCATCAACTCATCATATGAGGGTTCATCATTATTTACCTCTTTATTACCTTTTGCCATGAAGCAATGAGGTGATGTGGATGGAGTTGAGGAATTCTCATTGTCAGAGCTAGAAGTTGAGCATTCTTCTCCCGACATCCATTCTTGTATGCAATCATCATTGATTGAGGTGAACCTTTCATAATTATCTTGAAGATGGGTCCACATCTCATGAACGTTCGTGAGATTGCATATGGTATCGAACACCTGTAAACTCAAAACACTAAATAAAGCGTTAGTTGCTTGAGTGTCGAGATGTGAGCATTTCTCTTCCTCAATAGTTGGAGCATGAGGATCCAATGGAAGAGAAAAGCCCACATCTACAATCTACCAAATTTTAGGGCTCATGGCCTTAAAATAACAAGACATGTAAATTTTCAAATATTATAATTTGTGCCATAAAATAGAGGTGCTTCACCTAGGTGTACAATATCACTAGTGGCCATCCTTTACTCTCTAGACGGTTAAGTCTAATAAATGAGAGACCAAGCTCTGATACCACTTGTAAGATTGAGGAGGCCGACTAGAAGGGGGTGAATAGGCAGTTTTTAAAATTCTTTTGGCTAAAATCTTTTCTAATGCGGAAGCTAACAACAAATCGATTTTGCACAATTAAAACCTAAATCAACTAGTCTTGACTAAGTGCTCCAATAATATAAGACTATTGATAATGATAGCAATCATACAAAGGCATGTAAGCAATTTAATTCTAGGAATGCAAATTGCACAAAGTAAATCACAAGAGAGCGAACCACAATGACATAAGGACGTTTTACCGTGGTGTTCGGAGACTTGTCAGTTTCCCCTAATCCACATTGAGGTAAGCCCAAACTAATTGGACTGGCTCCACGAATTAAGCCAAACACCTCAAATCCACTAGTGGTAGCTCTTTTTCGCTCCGGGTAGGTGAACTCCAACCTTCACAACACGTCGGACTTTCTCATAAGCTTCTTGAGAAGATCACCGGTCCACAACGCCTCCACGCTGTCTAGGTGTCGGCAAACATCAAGAGTAACAAGCCAAGCCCCTTACTTGACTCTCACCACGCGCAAGAATGCACAAGCTCAAGTGGATACGAAATCCACCTCTAGATGCAACATATGCAACTAGAGACATCTCTCCTTGCTCACAAGGTGCAACACATGCACAATTGAGAGGAGAACCCCACACTAGCTCAAGTGAGTGAAATGGGATGCAAAGAGTTGTCTCTCAACCGGCCAAGGTGGGTATTTATAGCCCACAGACAAAAACTAGCCGTTGGGAGCAAGCAATCTTAGACCATGCCAAGGGAAAATGCATGAATCCTAACAATTTGCAAAACACATTTGCAAACCTAGATCATGCCACAAGGCGTAGGTACATGGACTTCAACCATTTGCAAAACACATTTACAAAGTATAGTCACATGCTACAAGGATTAAATGCATTAGCCTCAACTATTTGCAAAACACATTCGCAAATAATAGCATCATGCCACGGAGAGCTAGAGCAAGCGATATTGAGCTATCAACATATGATGAGACTCAAGCTACTAGACAAGACCCCTCCTAATAGTACGGCAACCTATACTAGCAATCTGATCTTCCAACCAAACACCAAGACCGGTAAAAGACTAGGAACACATCCTTAGCCCTAGCTAGTCATACCTTTGCCTTGAGCATCTTCTTGAAGCTTGATGACGCACATCTTCACTTCAAGTCCGGGTCATCATCTTGACATGCATCAACCCATGATGCATCCTTTATTTGACTTCCATCAACTCATGATCATCTCCTATTCGAGATCTTGATTTGCATCAACACATGAAGCATCATCTTCTTGAATCTTGACTTGATGACGATCAACTCATGATGCCATTCGAAGCCTCTATTACCCTGGAACATAACCTATTCATCCAACTCATGGAAAATATTAGTCCCACAATGATTAACATTAATTACTAAGAAATTCCTGCAATAAATGCTTCGAAATAAGCCAATGCAGAAAGGTGCGGTACTACCGCTGTTGATCATGCGGTAGTTCCGCTCTCCAATCATTCCGATCCAAAGTGCAGTACAACCGCTTCCACTTGAGGCCCAAAACTGGTGCCTACTGGAAATAACGTACCGCCACACAAAATGAGGTATGATCAGATTGCGGTAGTTCCGCGAGTAATACTCTAGTACTACCGCACTACCAGAGAGCAAACAAACTCCAAAAAGTGTCATTCTAGAAAATTCGTACCACTATATTTTAGACTTACCGAGCTACGGTAGTTCCGCTCAAGAACTGTGGTACTACCGCTTCATAGGAGCGACCAGATCAGTCTTGCACGATCGGACTGATTATGTGGACGGCTCAGATTCGATTGAACGTTCAGACCACAGGTCTTACCCGCACAATTGGATCATACGTTCGGACGGTCCGAACGTTCAACGGTAGTACCGCCAAAGGATTTGCGGTCATAACGCTATGCAGTAGTTCCGCCAAATAAACTCCGGTACTACCGCACATCGTAGTACCGCTTACCAAATGCGGTCATACCGATTTCCACTGAAATTCTTCTCGAAGCTTTTCGAAATGCAATGCATGACTCCTTCATCATCTTTGCATTTCCTTTTCATGTCATCATTCAAACTCCAGGACTAAGCCTTGAAAACATGTTAGCACAAACATTAGTCCCACAACACAATTGCAAATATTTGAATATAAAGCAATATGAGTATATATGAACTACACAAGTTTTATATACTCAAAGGATATGTTTCAAAGTAAAGATCCTCAATATATGTGATAAAGAAATATGGATCAATACTAATGAAACCACAAAACATAGAGTGAACTCCCCCCTAAATGTGTGCATACACGAATGTATAATAAAAACATATGCACATATTCAAGTTAAACTTTTGGTAGAGTTCAACCTATATTTTGGATCCGAGGAATGCAACAATATATAAGAATATGATGTCGAATGCATACCTCTTTGATTTTTCACCTTTTTCATCCAAATAAGACTACACAATAGGTATATCAATAGAAGTGTTAGTCTCACATATAGATTTGTCATTAATCACCAAAATACTCCATTAACTCATAATGGCGGGTCAAGATTCTTCAGGCGTCCACCGAGTATCTCGCCCGGGTGCTCATCCTGGGATGTCGCCCTAGAGATCCGGCTTTCTGTTACTACGGGAGAGGCTCTACCATCCTGATGTCACTCTACGACGCGGCCTACGTTGCCCTCGTACGTCTGCGACATGAGTTGCCAAAAACAAAGGCCCGCTTCTTCCACTTCCCTTCCCAGTCGGCAGGTCAAGAGGAGAATACCTACTGTGTGGCGGGTAGACCACTCCTCACTCCCCACAGGCACCTTGTCGGTCTGGTGATGTCTCTTGACATGTACCTCTACTGATTATCCCGTGAGCTGATGGAGGCCCGCTAGAGGATCTGCCTGCTCGAGGACAGTATTGCACCACTGGTGGCTCAGGGGCACTTCTCACCCGAGCTGATGTACGGAGAGGATGCCATGCTAGCCCCTGTAGAGGAGCTACCAGTACCCTGCCTCCCCATCCCCATCATGGGCTCTATATAAGAGGATGCATGAGGCTGTTAGGATAACTGAGAGACAGACACGTGAGTCGCTCCCCCAAAACCCTAGCCGCCATCTTCTTGAGAGACCTACTGTCGTTTGTGATGGCTGATATATCACAGACGGTTTGTAGATAGAACTATTTGTGATAGTTGATCTCTATAAAGTATCCAAGCAGTGGCTACTTGTGCCTTTAAAACCGACTTCATACATATATTATACATATATTGTTCGTAGTCCTTAGCCACTTTCGGGGGATCGTGAGGAGGATGAGACAACAGCCATGGGAAACCTCATCGAGCCTGCAAGTTCAAAAAGCACGGTTGCTAGGAGAGCATGTGGACATCCAATTACCTGGATGTCGTCGATAGGTAATTGGACTTAACATCAAGGAATGGTTGGTTGCTGATACATAAAGCCACTTCCCAGTCGGAGTACCTGCGCATCCATGCTATCCACGACACTTTCTGAACCTAGTGTGGACGCACAGATACTCTGACTGGGAAATGGCTTCATGTATCAGCAACCAACCATTCCTTGATGTCAAGTCCAATTACCTACCGACGATATCCAGGTAATTGGATGTCCACGCGCTCTCCAGGCAACCATGCTTCTTGAACTTGCAGGCTCGATGAGGTTGCCCGTGGCTGTTGTCTCATCCTCCTCACACCCACCAAAGTGGCTGGGGACTATGAACAATATATATATAGGGAAGAGATCAGGAATGAAATGGTAGGACGTACCTGGGACACAAGGGAGGAGAACTTGACCGGCATGAATACGGTTACACAGACAAAGGTGAAATGAATGGACAGGTGAAGAGGTGTTGTAGTAGTTTTTGACTCATTTGGTCTTGTTTTGGAATAGAATAAACACCAATTAATAAATAATTTGTATGTTAATTACAGCTTTACAAATTAGCCTAACCTTTACAAATTGAAAAGTTAATTACAGCCAAGCCCCATCCGAACCACATTCCATGTAAGCCAACCAAGCACAAAGAACTGGCATCAATAACCCTCAGTATCCATCAGAGAGCATTAACCAAACCCACCATTTTGCCCAATTCATTTTTGTCAATCTGAACCCACGGCATGAACTAAGCAAGATGGACAGAATGCACATACACCAATAGCCCTCAGTTTACATCACAGAGCAAGGCGACTATTAAAATGAACTAATTATCAATTCAATTTCAGCATAAGACTATTAACATCATTGAGTAGTTCAACAGCAAGACCAAGGGTGTCCAAACCCACCTGATGAACCACGAAGGTCCTGTTCTGGCCCGATCTTTCAATGAGAAGGTAAGTTCGGTAGTAGTCGCTCAACTCTCACGATCCTGGCTACGAACTCGCAAGGCTCGAAACCACACAATCGCTGAACTGCTCGACAAGTCGTTATCAACCGTGCACGAATACCCGGATAACCGGATCACAAAGATCAATTCCTGCATACACCGAAGAAGCACGCAAGAACAAGATAGATAAGTAATATGAAATTGCGAATAGGAATTGAAATTATATTGATAAGTGCGGTTCCGAAGAACAATGTCGTTGTTGACCTCGGCGAACAAGAGGACAAAGTATAAAGTAGCAAAGCTAAACTTCAATCAACAAAACCCAAGGAACTAGAGGGGGTGACGGCCACTATGTATAGGAGAAGAGGAAGGGGCGGCAGTACTGTTCACGCATGAACAATACCACGTGAACTGTAAATCCTAACTCTATCTCCTGATCCACCATCTTATTTTGATGATTCTGATGCGCTCGTAATGAATTTGAAGGTGAGGCCAAATCCATTAGAAAGTTCCCGGAATAAAATTTCCAACAAGCTTAAGAACACCCAAATCGGACTCCGTTTGTGAAAGTTATGGCCTTTTCACTACGGGCATGTTGGGCTGTCCTAGTGCAGGATTGTTTTGGCGATTCTGACATGCACAGAAGGAATTTGGAGGTGGAGCTAGATCCGTTTGAAATCTAACAAGATAAGTTTTCCATCAAGTGCTCGTGGACCTCCAACGGACTCCGTATGTGAAAGTTATGCATGTTTGAAGTCGGTGCTGTCTCTGGAGGCCGAATTGAATTCCAAAATAGGTCCAGCTTGAACTCTTACAAATCAACCACACTCTGTCTTTTATTCCTGAAAATAACAACACATTTATTAGGCAATATTATATAGTTCATGTAATATAAAGGCACTCCTAAAAACGAGCTCACCTGACAATTTAAGTTAAGTGTATGAGCTCTTATAATTGGAACAGCAAGCATAGCAAATATGGTTGTATCCATAGTGGTCATGTCCTCATCACCACCACACCAGTAGTAGCCCTCAGCATCCATCACAGAGCACTAGCCATTTTCATCACAGAGCAGGGGTAGAGACAAAGAGGGAGTAAGGGAGGGTGATACCTCAGTACAGCGCAACCACGGTGGCGACCCCACCACCAACACAACCCTCATCCATCTCCTTCACCTTGCATAAATCACACAAACATCAGGACACAACTTAAAAATCAAACTCAACAAAAGACATTAAGCTAACAGAGAGGTGAATAGAGAGAGGATGGGGAAAGCAAAGCCAAGGGGGCTAGGGCCCGAGAGCAGGAGGTCGAGCGGGCGCGGGCCACACTGGAAAACCAAGCCAGCGACGCGGGCAGGCAGTAGGTGCAGGTGGCAGCGTAGGTGACACGCGGGGCCAAGCCCAATGGCTTGGGTGGCAGCGTCACCGTAGTTGTGGCACGACCCTAACACTGCACAAGACACTCCTGTCGTATGAGTGTGTTGTGCAGTGCAACGTGGTGTCGCAACCGGCAGCGACGGGAAGAAGGGCGGCGTTGGCAACGGGGTTGGGTGGCGGCGTCGAGGTCGGGGGCACTCGGGTGGGGAGGGGGACAGACGAGAGTAAGGGTGCTGGGGAGCGATGAGTTAGGGCGCAAACCCTAACGGGCTCCTACTAATAAAGAGACTTATCACAGACGGTTCTATTATAGAACCATTAGTGATACTTATCGTAGACGATTCTATCGTGGAACCGTCTGTGATATGACCATAGCACTGACGGTTCCATAATAGAACCATCTATGATATGGTTGTTTTGAGCATATTAATTATATATCATGTATACATTTACATGACATGAAGAAATTACATTTTTTTCATTTTGGAATTTACATATGGCCAAACAGTTTGGCCAGTCGCTTTTTACAAAGATTCCAAAAAAAAGTAGAAACCTAAATAAACAAAGTTTTTAGAAACCTAAATAAACAAAAAATTTCTAGTGGCAGAGGTAGGTTGCTATCTCCGTCTTCAAAATTTCGTAGGCAGCGGCGGCATCGGACGGTTCGTGATCATCAGCGAATGAAGCCTGAAATACGTCAACCCACTGATGCGCTCATTTGAGTGTCTCTCGAAGACCCTCAAACTGTTGAATCAAGAAGAATTAAGCCCATAGGCTCTCTTCCCTTGCTTGAGGGGTCTCGGCATGGTTGATTCGGTCGTCCGCCGCCTCGATTAAGCAGTCCAAGTGACGGCAAGCCTCCTATAGACGTGCAACGTCGTTGTGGTGGACCACGTCGATGACACGGTACACTCGTCGGAAGTGGGAGATCACCCGAAAGACACGACGAAGGAGGATGTTAAGACGGCAGAAGGTGGTCATCACCTGCTCCGGCAAATCCTCGGGTGGAGGAGTGAGGACACTATTGAAACAGTGTCTTTCAGCGGCATCTGTCAATGTATGGCCGGAGAGGTACTGTACAGCATGGCCAGGAAGGCCATCAATGCCGCCGACAAGGAAACAGAAGAGACAGTCATTTCTGCTTTAGAAGTGTGTATGTGTGTGTGTGTGTATTGTAGAGTTATATGTGGGGATGATCTTCGACGGCGCGCAGATGATCCTTTTTTATAAAACAAGAAATAAATTCGACGCGTGAGACGAAGAGACGCATCGGAGAGCCGAAGCATCATTGAAACGACATTGATGCGACGAAGAGACGCATCGGTGATGACAGCGACGAAGACACTCAACAGGCGATGACGAAACTCTCACCGGGAACTGTAGCGATATTATGACAGACGGTTCGTGTTAAGAACCGTTTGTGAAGTATCACAGATAGTTGTTTGTTGAAAACCGTCTGTGATATTTTAAAATATCACAGACAGTTTTTGTTAAGAATTGTCTGTGATACTTCACAGACGGTTTTCAACATGAATCGTCTATGATATTAACTCTTCACAGACGGTTTTTAGCGTAGCCAGTAACACAGACGGCCTCTAAACCAAAATTTTCTGTGATTGTATGTAATACAGACAGTTTTAGTCAACCATCTGTGATGAGGCGTCCAGTATTAGCCTTTTTGTAGTAGTGACGATCCACGACTTCGTAAGGAATGTAATTGGTTGCTGGAGGAGACGATTGGCGCTGAGGACACTTGAAGATCGACTACGATGAACGATTGACTGCGGTGGATGATTGACTATGACCACTACATCGACGCACTCTACGTTGGATCAGGCTGCTCCAACTCTTCTTCCGCTGCACTGCGCATCTAGTGGTAACGATCTATGATCTTTTGCTTGTATGGCATCCTAGTTTACGTGGTAGAATTTTTGAATTGCCAGGTAGTGTAGCCAACCCGTATCCCTTCAGTGGTGTTAGAGCCATCTTGCATAGTTTTTGATCTAGATCGGTCGCATATACTTGATATGTGGCAATAGTAGATTGGATCTATTACTAGTCGGGTCTGGTAACCTAGATCGGTTCATATGGATGGAATGGTCTAGGTACTGGTCGATAAGATCGATCGGTTTTTGATGATAGTAGATGAGTTTGCGGGAGGTATGAGTTGAAAGCACCATATGATTACTTGACTTGTTTACGATCTCACTGCATGATACTCCTACTGGTTGAAATTCTGCCATCGGAATATGTCGCAATGTGTTGTCGTATGGAAGTAGTGATCAGATTGGTCTAGAATAGGGTTAATATGAATAATCTGATGAATTTCCAAGGCTCGATTATGTGAATAAGATTAATGTTCCAGAAAAATTTTCCAAGGGTGCTGCCCCTTCGAACCCCGCCCGCTAACCGGCTAGCGGGACCGCCGTGCTAGGTAATCGTACCGCGCGTTATAGGTATTATGTGTTTGTGTCACCCAATATAATTGGATTCTATGCATAACACTTTTTGTAGGGATTGATGTGAATAGTATAGCCCATTGTGTATGCGATGCATGTATGGATTTTACATAGCCTGCGTGTCATGCTGTGTGATAGCTATCGAGTTATATATTATTGTATAACGGTCTACGTGCCAACATGTGATGCTTGATATTATCATATGTAATTCATTACTAGCTTTTAGGAGTAATTGCTTAGTAGATGAACGTGGTGATTTCAAGCATGATGGCTCAAAAGACAGGAAGCATGGTGATGGAGATCATCATGATAAGGGCCATACTATTTCATAGTTTAATATGATTATCTGTGAATGTTTATTTTGTTCCTTTTATGCTATTGATCATATTTTATCATTAGATGTTTTAACTTTATAGAGTAGTATACCTCAAGAAAAATTAAGTAAATTTGATGCCTTTCCAATTGCTGCGCTTATCACAATTTTGATCGTTAATTGGTAGGTCTACCAAAGTAGGGTGCCATTAACTATCTTAATAAGATGGGGTGGGTGTCAGACACCCACATGCATAGTATTGGTTTAACTTGACAAGGCTATCAAAATAGTTTTGGGCCTTGGGGCATAATGTTGGTCACCGGGGCATAGAGATGTCGCCCAACAAACAAGAGTCATATGAGATTTGATTGGCAAGGAGATGCTTACCTAAATCACTAGGTTTCTAGCAATGCCGAAGCTCACTAGGACTTAATGATATATGGATCTTGAACTCACTATATGATGTTAGAGGGAAACATGGTTTAGAACATATAGTGGGAGTATCTTATATTAAAGTGTTTAATAGAAGATATTACATAAATATAGTGCTGAATTTTTTCATATATTTCTGTTGTAGATCATGGAACCTAATACTTCCTCCACACCTACCTTTAACTTGCGGTCTATTCTTGAGAAAGAAAAGTTGAATGGAACAAATTTCTTTGACTGCTTTTGTAATCTGAGAATTGTTCTCAAACAAGAAAAGAAGGAATATGTTCTAGAGGGTCCCTATCCTGAGGAACCGAATGCCGATACTACTCATTCTGGAAAGAATGCTTATAAGAAGCATTGCAATGACGCAGTTGATGTACGTTGTCTTATGCTTGCCATCATGAACCCTGAGCTTCAGAAGCAATATGAGACCATAGACGCTTACAAGATGATTGTGGGTCTGAAAGGTATGTTTCAGAATCAAGCAAGGGAAGAGAGGTACAATACCTCCAAAGCATTGTTTTCTTGTAGGCTATCAGAAGGTAAACTGGTCAATCCTCATGTGATCAAGATTATTGGTCACATTGAGAGCTTGGAAAAGCTTGGTTTTCCTCTTAGCCAAGAGTTGGCTACTGATATGATTCTCCAATCGCTCTTAGCGAGCTTTGAGTCAGACATATTGAATTTTCCTATGAATGGCATGGAGAAGTCAATGACCGAGTTGCATGGCATACTTAAAGGTGTTGAGGAGAGCATCAAGAAAAGTTCTAATCATGTGATGATGGTTCAAAAGACTAGTAGCTTCAAGAAGAAGGGTAAGTCAAGAAAGGGAAAGGGTCAAGGAAAGACTCAAGATGAGATCGTGTAACATCCCAAATTTCCTGAGTTTTTGAAAATTTTGAAAACTTTAAAAATTAACCATTTGGTTTTATTAATTCGCTAAAGCTTAATTTGTAATTTAGAATTTTAAAAACAGTTTAATTTGAATTAATTAAAACTTCAACTAATTCAAGTTGGTTTAGTTGAGTTTTGTTGGATTTTAAAGTTGGTTTTCCTTTAGCCTTATGTTAAAACTAATTAATTGCATAAATTAAAAGCAATAGTTAAGCTAAAAATATTTTTACTAAGTTCTAAATAATTCAAGGGATTTCTGTGAATTTTCCTAGAATTTTTGGATGGTTTAAGCTATTTTCTAAAAATGCTTTTGCTTTTCTGGTATTTTCTAAAATCAAAAATCCTTAAAATCCTTTCCTATTCATCTTGGGCCGAATTTCTTCAGCCCATTTCGCTTCCACAGAGCCCATCTCGTCGGTCGGCTCACAAGACAATACTCTCCTCGATCGGACTCCGTCCGATCTGGATCGGACAGCTGCCATCCATCGCGCCCTTCCCCGTTCTCCCTCCGCTCTCTCGCTGACTGGTGGGCCCGCCTTGTCAGCGCCCCTCCTGGGTTATCTTCAACCTCCCGCCTCCGCCGCGCCCGTGCTCCCTGCCGCGGATCTCGCCGAGCCGCGCCGCTTCCTCACCATGCCCTAGCGGCTTACCCGTCCGTCCGGTTGTCTTGCCCGTCCAAGCCGCCTGCCCGCCTGCGCCGCACCTCCCCTCTTCTCCGCGGTCAAGCGGACCCCCTCGCTCGCCATTAATGGCCGGTGACACCTCTCCTCCTCCTCCTCCTCCTCCTCCGGGTCTCCCCAAGGTCTATTCAAGAGAGCATCGGACGCGCCTCTCACTCCTCTCTCTTTCCCCTCTCCTCCCCTTCCCTCTCCCGCTCTCTTTCGACCACGATTGAAGCTCCTCGCCGCCGGCCACCTTCGAACTCCGCCGCACCCGCCGCCACCATCAAGCCTCCTCCGGCGCCATAGACCCCACCACCGGCACCGTCTCGTCGCGGCGCACCTAGTGCGCGCTCTCACTCCGCCCAAGGATCACCGGAACCCCGCCGTCACCTTCGAGCCGCCGCCGCCGCCACCTTCCTCGCTCGCTGCCGGTCTCCCGTGCCGCCGCGTCATCAAGACCTCACGCACCCAACTCCCCATGAGCTCCTCTTCGCGTTGGTGTCCTCACCGCCGGCCGCCGCGCCTCCAATTGCCGGCGACCATCGCCGAAGCCGCCGCTTCAGTCCGAGGTTGCGCCGCCACCGTGGCGCCAGTCACACCGATCGTGACCCGCCACCCCCCCTCCCTTTGTCGACGTGGCTGCCTCGTCGATGAGCCGAGTGGATTTCCCGATTTTCCTTTTGAAAAATAATTCGGAAAATCAGGAAAATCCCCATTTCATTTCATCATTTCATGTGTTTTTCCCACTTCCTTTGGCCATAACTTCTTCATTCGAACTCCGATTCAAGTGATTCAAATTTCTAAATTCCTCTAAATTCATTATCTTCCTATTAGTATTTATTTGGATTTTATTTGTAGTTGTTTTATTTATTTAGCTTTGTTCAAGACGTATAGATTAGGTGTTTGAGCGATTTTGCGTAACTTCGACAATCAAGCACCTCAACTCTTCAACGAAGGCAAGTCGTAGACCTTTGATCATATTGAACCCATCTTTATAAAAGTATATTGTTTGATATAAACATGCATTGCTAATTTTATAATAAATGGTTTCGGGAATTAGTTAATTACCTAATTGCCATTATGCCTCCTTGATAATTTGTGAACGACATGTATCCCTGAATGACATAAATCCTTGGACACCCTAGGATGGATTATTTTAGTTGGACATTATTGTACTACCAACATGGGTATCGTGTTTGCTTAGCCATGCTTTGGTAGACGTCGGTCTCGCCATGAATCATTCAATATTAATTTACCCCAGCACACCGGTTTGTGGCTTGTGTAGTAGCGGCCAGTGTTGCTGATTAAAATGAAGTGTGGTCCTGTGTGAGACCATGACATTTGTTGTCGCCTTAACTAAAATTTGTGGTGCCAGGACTAGGGTGGTCCTCTGGTTGGGTGGAACCCAACAAGGATGAATTTGACTAAAGGAATTATGGAACTGTGGCAAAGCCACTATTGATAAAAGATGTTGTACCATGACTGGGGTGGTCATTTGGCCGGGTTGAACGAAAATGATTTATGCTCGGACGAATGGGCGGTGGTAAAGGTGGGTGTGTAAGCACATTTGGAATGCGGAAACGTCTCGTCTGAGCAACCAACTAAGGACTTAACCTTGAACCATTGATCTGGGTCATTATCGTACAACCACATGTCTAGACTGGGATAGACCTGGCCAACTAATTAGTAATGCTTTGATTTGGTTCTGTTTTGGTTGATTATGGCACGAGAGGGGGCCCATAACGGTAACCCCTTAGTGGTAGAACCGAGTCAAAACAGAACTTTGTAAAGGCCTTGGCACGTGCTCTAGACCGCTTACCTAAGGAAGTGGGCAGGGGCATCGACGGATGCCCAACCAACTAGAGAATTTGTGTCTTGTGGGTAAAGTTGTACAACCTCTGCAGAGTGTAAAATTATTCGAATAGTTGTGTCCCCAGTTATGGACATGCCTGGTGATTTCACGCAAGAGGTAGATTTTCATGAAAAGTTGGAATGGGTTGGATGGATCTGAGTGATGGTATTGGTTGTTGGTTGGGAAGTGAACAGGGTGTTCACTAGTTGTTTCAAAGAAAATTGAATATTTATGTATTAATCTTTTCTTAAATTATGCTTTTCAATCTAATTATTGTATTTACTGTCAATATTGCTTTCTGCAAAATAGCCATAAAGCTATCCTTGTCAAACCTTGCATGAATATTACTTGCATACATTTCTCTGCGACTTGCTGAGGACATTCAAAGTACTCACGGCTTTATGCCCTCTGGTTGATCAGTCGCTGAAGAAGAACCTAGAAGCACCGAGTTCTACGAGGAAGACTTCTTTGAAGACTATGCGAATTAGGTCGTGTCCTTCACTCGATTGCCTGTGGGCATATTGGGTGACCTCCACCGGATGTTTGGTTTCCGCTGCAAGCTCTCTTTTGTTGCTAAGCCCTGTGTGGCAAACTTTGTAAGACTTGACCATAAGGTCCTTTTGCTATTAAATATTAATTTGTCTGCTTCATCTTTAGTTTGGTGTTCGGTTTTGATTACAGCAATGTTGCAACTGTGTGCACTAACTACTGATCCAGGGAATAGTACAGTTATACACAGAAGGTCCTAGATCCGGAGATCCGGGGTCCCTACAGATCGAGAGTCTCAAGGCTAAGCTTAAGAAGTTCAAGCTGGGTCCTAAGCCTGACACAAAATGTTAATATTGTAATGAGACTAGACACTAGAAGACAAATTGTAAGAAGTACTTGGCAGATATGGAAAAGAACAAAGGAAGTAAAACTTCCAGTTCATGTATAAATGTTCTAGAGATTAATCTTGCCACTTCTCCTGCATGTTCTTGGGTATTTCATACCGGATCGGTTGCTCATATTTGCAATTCGATGTAGGGACTGATAGGGAGTAGAAGTTTGGCAAGAGACAAGGTTGATCTTCGTGTGGGTAGTGGAGCAAGAGTTGCTGCATTAGCTATTGGCACTTTACCATTAGCTTTACCCTCAGGATTAGTTATGGAATTAAATAATTGTTATTATGTTCCAGCCTTAAGCAAAAACATTATCTCTACTTCATATTTAGGAGCAGAAGGTTATGAGATCAGAATAAAGAACAATTATTGTTTAATTTATTTTGAAGATATGCTTTATGGCCATGCTCCATTGATGAATGGATTATATGTTTTGAATCTTAAGGATATACATGTCTGTAACATTAATGCTAAGAGACTTCGACTGTAACACACCAGCTTAACAAAGCCCGAAATGCACCTACAACTACTATCACTACTAATTTTAACCATTAAACAAGGATCATTATCAACTAGACTCAAATAATAATCATTCTACCAAATGACAAGATATAAATTTCAGCAACCTAAATTCCATAAGCTGAATGGAATTAATAACACATAACTACTTATCACTATCAACACTGGCAAAATTATCTAGTCAACAGATAAGCTTAACATCTAAGCATGTAACCAGGAGTTAAATATGTTGTCCAACCTCCATAAACAGAATCATGCGAAAATAGAAATTCCACAAGTTAACCATTTATTACATTTAAATTTGCTAATTGAACTTTAGCCAAGAGAAATAAATGTCTAGTGATGTGAAGTGTCCAATATTGCTATCTTTCCATGATCTATTTCCACCCGATGCATGTCGTCTTCAACGATCACCTAAAACGACAAATAACAAGAGTAAGTCCAAGACTCAGCAAGTAGAAGTAAGAATAGCCATACACAAGCATCATTTCATCAACAATATGTTCTCATTATAAAATATACAATTCATTTCTCATGAGAGCAATGCAATGTAAATCATGCTCATGCCACATCTTCTCTTCTACATATACTGGTATAGCGGAGTGTTACACCCGTCGGTGTTCACTCATGCCCACATTACCAAATGTGGGAACCCACTGCCCATCCTTTTCAGATGGGGACCCATTGCCCATATCTTAAATATGGGGACCCATTGCATATATCTTTAAAATGGGGATCTCAATGCCCACCCCCGTGGGTATATCATGCCAACATGCATGCTTAATATGAAATGAAATGAACAATCCACAATATGTTCTCGTAAGAATTATCAAATATCGATCATCATATACACAATGTGAAATAAACATTTTCATCATGCTTAATCATATTAAGCACGCATCATGTAACACCCCGATTTTCAGAATCGGCGTGTTAATAATTAATTTGGTGATCTAATAAATTTTTGACTGTGTTTTAAGATTTTTACGTGATTAAGTAAAAAGATCGCTTAAAAAATCAAATTGAATTAATTAAAAGGTTGTATTGTAGTTAAAACAAATTGTTTGGAAGACTGCATTTAAATTTAATTAGTCTGGTTTCTTGTTTTCACATGCATTTCAAAAATCATGTCATCATTCATGCATTAGTATCATCGCTCTTTTCTGGATCGACCGGCCACAGGCGAAACGCCTGCATGTCCATTTCTTTTCTCCAACTTCTCTCCTCACAATCATCACCAAAAACCAAGAAACCGTCAATGCATGTCATACCACCGCGATCGTCATCGCACGACCAACCCATTTATGTGATTCGTTTTCGCATGCATGGCAGTTTGAGCGATTTCGTCAGAAGAGAGAAGAAGTGGCAGACGAAATGCCTGTGTGACCCGTCCTTTTTCACTGCCACATTTCCTCATTTCTTTATCTAGCACCCCTCTCTCTCACTGCCAATTTTCCTTGGCCATTTCTTTTCCCAGCCAGATCACAGCCGAGCCATCCTCTCACTGCCAACTCTCTCCGACCAACCAAAGTCCAACTCCACTACCATTTGCTTTGTCCCAGCCGAAGCACACCATCCCTCCATTGCCCATTCTCATTTTGCTCACTACACAGCCAAACTTATTCACCCACTGTTCTTCTTTCTTTCTCCCCCACGCCACCTCCCATTGCCATTTCTCCCAGCACACAACTGAAGCACCCCAACCCCTCCCAGCCGAAAGCATTTTCTCCCAGCCAAAAGTATTTTTTTCTCCTCACGCCATCAGCTAGCACTTCTAGTCATCCAACTTTTGTACATGTTCATCGCATCCCCCTTCTCTCCTTCCATTCTCCACCAAAAACTCAAACTCAAGCTTTGCATGTTATACCATTGCATTCTTCATCACCTAAGATTCCCATCCATCCAAGTAAGTTTCGCATGCGAGTTGGTTTGAGGGTTTTGCAAGAAGGGGGAAGGAAGCGACGCACCGTGCTATTTGGCACTGTCGGCTAGAGCAATGGCCAATGGCATGCAACGGCAAAAACAGTCGGCAGTGTGGGGCGCCCCATCTTGACAGCCCGGCAAGCAAGCATGCACAGAGGCAGAGTCGGTGGCGCAAGATGGGGCTGCAGCACATATGCGCAGAGAGCGCAGCCAGAAAAACGGTGGCTCGGCGTAGGCTCGGGTGGCGTTGTCCAGCGGCCTGGCCAGCGGAGAAGTGGAGGCGCGGCGAGGCCGAGCCTGCGCATGCATGCGACACATGCATACGGGCAGCACTGTCCAACAGCTTGGTGGCGCGGTACCCCGGTGGTGGTACAACTCACGCTGACTAGCGGCATCAACCCGATGGTGGCCGAGCCCGGGGCGACCGAGGCGAGGAGGCATGGTGTGTCACGCTTGAGCGCGGCGTCGGCAAAGACGGCGATGCATGCATGCCATGCATGGTAGCGGCTCGGGACGTAGACATGGATGAGTTCAGCGACGACTACGGTGGAGGCGGACGCAGACGCGGACGAGCCCGACGACGACTACGGCGAACGTGGATGAGAGGCCGAGCGGACGCGTAAACAGCGACGACTACGGTGGACGTGAACGCGGAGCCGAGAAGACATCATCCGGTGGTGATTCGCACGCCGAGTGTTGCGGTAAAAATCTTTAGGCTTAAATTGAGTTATCGCGTTATATTGTTAGCTATGCATGTTGCATAATCATCATAAGCATCGCATCTTTTCATGCATGTTTTGTGTAAAAAAAAATTTGGTAGCTTAAGACTAGTATAACTCTCGAGTTAAGTCTTAATTATGTGTAGGCATGATCATGTATTGATATATTGGTGAATGCAAATAATTAGATTATTGTGGCGAAATGTGTGTATTGTTAATCAATGGATGCTAGATTAAATATATATTGGATTGTTTGACCGGATGATATTATTTTGGAGTCATATGGAAATTTGTGGTGATTTTCGGATGAGAAATTGATTGGAGGTTTTTCCTCACGTTGGATTAGTAATTTTAGGAGATAGGACGCATAAGGATTTTATGATTTATTACTTGATGAATAGCTTATGAGATGATATTTAACGAGATATGGAGGTTGGCTTGGATAATTTATTTAATCATGAGTAGATTAATCGAATGTCTTAGGTAATAGTTATGTGAGTCATTTGTGCTAGAATTTGGAGAAGGTAGGAAGTGATTATTTGATTATGGATAAATAATTGGATTGCCATGTAATTAGTAGGTAAGTCCTATGTGCCGAGTTGATGGAATTGTACTCTCTTTTTTATTAGGAGCTAAATGATTATTAGTCGATCATAGAGGCGCATATGTGATTGGATTAGTAGTTGTCGTACACGACTAGTCCGGTGAAATAGATGTAAGTTGATTTATTAGTGAACTATTAGATGTTGGATGTGTTATTAAAATTGTTAACCTCATTAGGTGTCGGTTGGTCAAATAAACCTCGATCGGTGGAAATTTTAGTGTATACGAATGTGATTTGCCGAGGCAAGACTAGTAGAGCTAGATAGTTAGTATTAGCTAAAATAGTATATCGGAGAATGATTGATGGATTTAGTCATGGTCATATGCCCATAAGTCGGTGGATTTCGTATAATTATTGGATAGGTTGTATAGTTGGAAGATCGTGAGTTCGGGCATCACTCGATGGATTGACTACCTTGATAATGCCTTAGTGGAGATTAGTACAGGATTTAGATAAAGATATGGGAATATGATCAGAGGGTGTTATGCATGTGAGTGGATTCAATGCCGAAGAATCGGTTAAGTCAATGATTATGAGAAGATTAGATTTGTCGGTAGATGTTTTCCTTTAGGAATTAAATGGAAAAGAAAAGAAAATATGTAGGCCCCATTTGTCATGATAGAGGCTAGGTTAGCATGTGTGCAAAAAGTATTAAATGATTTGGAAAAATTTGGAATACAATTATTTGTGCACTGCAAATTCATTTAACTTCAAAAATTCATAACTAGTGCAAACCAACTTCAAATGAAGTGAAACCAAGTTTGATAATTTTATTTTTAAATGTATTTTAATTTGAAATAGCATTGAAATATGGTTCTATCATAGAAAATGTTATTTCTGGAACTTGGTCCAAAAATAGAATTATTTTTCCACTAAAAATGCTTTTAAATTTGAAAATTCATAGAAAATGTTTCTGAACTCCCAATGAGTTGAACCAAGTTATTTTGGTCTTATAATTTTATTCTATATTTATCTATGTAATCCTTTTATCTACCACTACTCTACAAATTTTCACCAAATAATTAATTTCGGATGAATAAGTAACCAAAAACACTGTTTTTAGCATTTTATGAAAAACTGATTTTCAAATTGCTATAACTTTCACATACTAACTCCAAATGAAATAATTATTTCACCTAAATTCATCTAAAATCATCATATAGCTACTGTAGAAAATTCATGCATTTTTTTAGCAATTTGAATTTTTCGGCTTTTCTCGATGTTTATTCGATATCGTCTTTCAATATATTCCGAGTTGCCGGAAGTAAACGAGTACGTAACTGAGAGTGAGCAAGTAAACTCCCAACAAGTCAAGCATCATTTGAACTTTCTTTTGCATCATAATGATCCCAGATTTTGATTAGTTAAGTGCAATGATAATTGCTTGCATGCTAATTTTGTTATGTCACTATTTTTGTGATGTGTAGTTAGTTATATCCTATTCATGAGGTTATCCTTAAATTATTCCAGTACCTACATGCTTAAGTTAGGTTGTGTGAAATATATTGTATGGGATTGCTTAGCTATGTAAGTCTAGACACGGTAGATTGATTGTCGGGAATAACTCGACAATTATGGAAGACACAAACTTTTTTATCTTCGTTTTATTTCAGATCTTCGTATCTATTTCTTGAGTTAAAATTTGTTATTTTAAAAGAGTTTTGGGTCTGGATAAGTGGTTGCTAGTGAGGGTGCCTTCGTGCACGAGATCTAGTATGTGGTTGACTTGTTTGGACCAACAAGGATCGAACTTTGGTGACGTCGTTGATTCAAGTAAAACTCATGCTATCACACGCGGGATATGGGTACCGTATGGTTAAGTAAGGGTAAGGTTTTATTGTGTTAAGTCCCAGGTGTTGTGAGGACATTTGTGTTTGATCATTTATCTGTAGGAGCCGATGTAATTTTCTAAAGTGTGCATGGGAGCACCATTTTTCGTTTATTTACATTGTATCGGTATATCCAATACAACTTGTGAGCCGCTTAGCAAGTGCTATCTGTCGCTTGTACTAAGTAAGGGAGCATCTTTCAAGGGGGACTTATCTCAATAAGATTTTCTTGCTAAAAATGATTGTATCTCGACTCTCCCCGGCCGGCAGACCTAAGGAAGTGTGTCATTGTTCGGAGGCATCCGGAGGCTTACGAGCTAGTCAAGTCGTGTAGGTAAATTAGTACACCTCCGTAGAGATGAATCTATTCGAATAGCCGTGTCAACGGTTATGGACGATCGCTTGAATTCGGGAGTCACTATTGTTAGACTTCGAATTAAAAATTGGTGGGTACAACTTGGTATTCGGCCTGAACGGGTGTTCATGCATGTTAGTGTATCAAAGTGGGCTGCCACTTTGGTTTTTGTTTGATTCATTTGTTTATCAATGGATTATTTTATCACATGTTTTACTTCTACTTCAAATTTGTTTTTGAAATGGCAAATTGAAAAACTAGTATGTGTAGGTTGAAAGTTGTTGCATTTTCTGCAAAACTAAGCCACTATTGACATCCTTTGGAATAACCTCTAGCATAAATATTGTTACTTTGTGTAAGACTTGCAAGTACATTTGTACTTAACCTGGCTGCTATGATTCAGGTGAGGAAGACTTCGAGCCCAATGAGCTCGTTAGTGTCAATTTAGGCGACGCTGACAAGTAGTGCTATTATTTAACTCCCAGTCAGTTGCCAAGGGTTATGGGGCACACCATGCTGGACTTTTGGTTTAGTTATATCGTTTCCGCTGCTACTTATTGTTCTTATTTGAATTTGGCCAGTCGGCCACTTGTAATAGTTGTAGACTTGACTATTATTGATGTATGTCTTTTGATTATCAATATATAAATGTTGTATGGATGTGCTTGACGTTGAATGAGAGTATGAGCATGTTGGTCACTGATCTTAGGAACCAACATGGTCTCATACTCGCTATTGATGAATTCCCTATTAACTCATTAAGTGTGGCCTTGGACTGTTTGGAGAACCAGCTATCATGTAGTGCTTGCATAGGAGCAGTACGTATGATCATCGGAGCTCTAGTTCGGGCATGATCTCTCACTTAGATGGAGTTAATGTGGAATCCATTTACTTGAGGTCCAGAGTTATTTCCATAAGACCGGGAAGGCCTCGGTCTTGCGGAAATAATCCAAGGGTCCTCACACATCAAATCAACAATATTGCCCAACACACAATATTGTACTAAAATTGTACTTGCCTCAACCGGAGAATGGATGACGAGATGAGGGTTCTACCCCTAGTTTCACACCACCACCTGGCATTCGTAAAACATGCTTAAGATTACCATCCAAAAGCACACAGCCTTTCAATAAAGTTAGATAGGCATATCCGTTCCTACTCGCAATCGAAACAATACCAACCCTTCCCCAACATTATTCTATCCAAAACAGAACAGTCACCATAGAAACAAAATTCATAACTTTCGATCTACAGCTCCAAAAATTATGAACTCATACTTTCTGGAAACTAAACACATAAACCCACAATTCCTCAGGTGATTGAAAGTTCAGATTATTTCATCTAAACCCATGTTTTTAATTTCGAAGGCTGATCTGTCATCTTCGGTATTATCAACTTAGGAATTTCATAACTCTTATTTGGTTCATCCAAAAACAGTGATCTAGTACATTTTGGAATCCACAAAGAATTAGATGCCATAATAAATTTATAATAATTTTTCCACTCTACAGAAATTTTTGCTAACTTAACATCTTTCCCCGACTGTCCCCAACAGAAAGTCAAAACTGAATTGCACAACTCAAAATTCCATAACTACGGTTATACTTGCCCAAAATGAGTGATCTTGGACTTTCTGGAATCTTTATAAAGTCATCTACCTATCTCCTGGACATCAAAAGTCCAAATTCGTCCATTTACCAAATCTAACCTATTTAACCATGTATGTTGCCCAAAACCAAGGAACTGAACACGCTGACAGATTGTCAAAATCATAACTTTCTAACGGTTAATCCACAAATTACCCACTTGATCCCTCTAGAAACCTTGGGAAAATATCTACAATTATCTAGGAGACATAAAGCCCTAATTGCGCACTGAAAATACCCAAAACTACAGAACAATACAATCAGCAAAAAACAGATCTGCTACCTTAAACTACAGCTCTGGCCCCTTCGGTTATTAAATCATATCTCACAAACCACAGCTAAGTATTGCATGAAAATTGGTAGGAATGTATTTACATGAGTTCTCTACAAGCTTAAAACATTTCAGCCCAATCCGTGACAGTTTATCCACTCAAACAGATCACCTATCAACACTGCTTTGTGCTAAAATTGTAGTAGTCCAGGCTGACAAAACCCCTCTCAAAACAAGTGCTCCTCTCAACTAATCCTCAATCCAACCGTACAAATCGAAGAGCAACAAGTGAATAATATACAGACCAATTTGGAGCCTGATCAGATGATGTTTGATGCTCCGATCGATGACTTGATTAAGACTGCACAGGAGGGGTGGCGGCTAGGGTTGGGAAAAGAGGGGAGGGACGCAAGGGAGGGGAGAGGGAGCTAGGGTTGGCTGTCCTTCTCCCTAAAACCAGCCCCCTAATGGGCCAAATGCCATGGATAGAAGGACCATGGCCCAGGTTCTCTTACTTTAGCAAACAAACCCTTCCAAAACATCAAATTCTAAATTCTTTTCCTCTTTTCTTTCCCTTAATTCCATCTCTAATCTTATTGCACTCACTAATGACAATCGCGATATTTCATCAACCTAATGATTTGAATCCCACTTTTATTTGGCATTATCGTCTAGGTCATATAAATGAGAAGCGTATGATGAAGCTCCATAAAGATGGTCTTTTAAACATGTTTGATTTTGAATTATTTGAAACATGTGAATATTGTTTACTTGGCAAGATAACAAGGGTGTCTTTCATGACCAGAGGTGAGAGGTCAAGTGACCTGTTAGCCCTTGTACATACAGATGTATGTGGTCTAATGAGCACTCCGACCAGAGGTGGTTTTCAGTACTTCATAACCTTTACTGATGACTTTAGTAGATATGGTTACATCTACTTAATGAGGCATAAGTCGGAATCCTTTGAAAAGTTCAAAGAATTTCACTATGAAGTACAGAATCAACTTGGCAAGACAATTAAATGTCTACGATCTGATCGTGGAGGTGAATATTTGAGCCATTAGTTTGGTGATCATCTAAAGAAATATGGAATTGTTCCACAACTTACTCCGCCGAGAACACCTCAATGGAATGAGGTGTCTAAACGACGGAATCGAACATTGTTAGACATGGTTCGATCAATGATGAGCCAATCTGATCTTTCATTGTATTTCTGGGGATATGTTCTACAAACAGCGGCTTTCACTTTAAATAGGGTTCCATCAAAAACTCTAGAAATGACACCATATGAGATATGGACCGGGAAGTGTTCTAGATTGTCTTTTCTCAGGATATGGGGTTGTGAAGCATATGTAAAACATTTGATGTCTGACAAACTCACACCCAAGTCGGATAAGTGCATCTTTGTGGGGTATCCTAAGGAAACTAAAGGATATTATTTTTATAATCGAGATGATAACAAAATGTTTGTTGCCCGAAATGGTGTCTTCTTAGATAAAGAGTTTCTTTCCAAAGGATTCAGTGGGAGCAAGGTGCAACTCAAAGAAATTCAGGAAACATCCAAAAATGTTTCAACTCCTACTAATCCTCTACACAATGAACAAAATGTTGTAGAACCTATAGATGAGACATCAGCCCTACGTAGATCTAAAAGGCCACGTCAATTCCCTATAAGGTATGGGCATGATGTTTTATTATTGAATAATGATAAGCCTAAGACTTATCAGGAAGCGATGATGAACCCAGACTCTGAATCATGGCTAGAAGCCGTGAGATCCAAGAAAAAATCCATGTATGACAATCAAGTTTGGAACTTGGTTGATGCACCTGATAGTGTTAAAACCATTTAGTGCAAATAGATTTTTAAGAAAAAGATATATATGGATGGAAATATTCACATTCATAAGGCGCGACTGGTTGCGAAGGGTTTCAAACAAATTTAAGATATTCATTATGATGAAACCTTCTCGCCTGTCGCTATGCTTAAGTCTATCCGGATTATTCTAGCTATTGTTGCATATTTCGATTATGAGATATGGCAAATGGATATCAAAATGGCTTTCCTAAATGAAAACCTAAGTGAGGATGTGTACATGACACAACCTGAAGGATTTGTCAATCCAAAGGAAGCTAGAAAGGTATGCAAGCTTCAAAATCCATCTATGGACTAAAGCAAGCATCACAGAGTTAAAATATTCGTTTTGATGAAGTGGTCAAAGGGTTTGACTTCATCAAGAATGAAGAAGAACCTTGTGTTTACAAGAAGGTTAGTGGGAGGAAACTTGTGTTTCTGATATTGTATGTGGATGACATACTACTGGTCGGAAATGATATTCATATTGCTTAAATCTGTTAAAACTTCATTAAGAAATAGTTTCTCAATGAAAGATTTAGGAGATGCAGCATATATTTTAGGAATAAGGATCTATAGGGATAGATCTAAAACACTAATTGGATTAAGCCAAGATATGTGCATTGACAAAGTGTTGAAGTGGTTCAACATGTAAGAGTCCAAGAAAGGTTTCTTGCCCTGGTCATATGAAATTAATCTTAGCAAGAGTCAGTATCATACGACCACTAATGAGCGAGACAGAATAACTAGAATTTCATATGCTTCAGCTATTAGATCTATCATGTATGTCATGCTTTGTACATGACCAGATGTATCGTATGCTCTAAGTGTTATGAGCAGATATCAGTTGGATCCAGGTGAGGGTCACTGGATAGCAGTCAAGAATATCTTTAAGTACTTGAGAAGGACAAAGGATGCATTCCTTGTTTATGGTGGTGAGGAAGAGATGGTCGTAAATGGTTACACCGACGCTAGCTTCCAAACTGACAAGGGCGATTTCATATCGCAGTCTGGGTTTGTGTTTTGTCTTAATGGAGGAGCAGTGAGCTGAAAAAGTTCCAAGCAAGGAACGGTTGCTGATTCTACAACAGAGGCTGGGTACATTGCGAATTTCGAAGCTACAAAAGAAGCCGTATGGATTAGAAAGTTCATTAATGAACTAGGTGTGGTTTCTAGTGCTTCCAGTCCAATGGATATCTATTGTAATAATAGTGGAGCCATTGCACATGCTAAGGAGCCTAAATCACATCAAAAGTCCAAGCACATACTTCGACGATATCACGTTATTCGTGAGATTGTTGAAAGAGGTGATGTGAAGATATGCAAAGTGCACACGAATTTAAACATTATTGATCCATTGACAAAATCTCTCCCGGAACCTAAGCATGAGATGCACACAAGAGCTATGGGTATTAGATACATGTATGATTGACTCTAGTGCAAGTGGGAGACTGTTGGTGATATACCCTAGAGGCAATCGTAGAGATGATTGTATCACATCTATGTTTATGAGTTATTGAATAAATGTTATTCTGTTCCTTAAATGAATCATCAGTTATAAAGATTAACAAGTATGTGACTAGTTGGTGAAGCTATTTAACTTATATGATGTCATTCTAAATATATCCCTAGTCGAATGTCACTGGTCAGAACACTAGTGACTTATCGACCAGCACATGTATTGATTGATGATCATGTTTTGTCGGTCAAGGATATAGGGATATCGAATCAATAATGTAAACACATGTTAGAGAACATGGTGTTGGATTGACCCACCTTGAGACACTATTGAGATTGTTATGATTTTATGTGTCATCAGTTGATCTCAAGCAATGATGATGTATAATCCTTAGACCTGAGATCAGCATGGTTTCCTACATGTGTAATAGTACACTTAGGGGTTGCCAAACGCTATTCTGTAACTGGGTAGTTATAAAGGTACCTTTCAGGAATGCTATGAAACATGCGGAGAAATGTGACTAGTCGAATATGGGATTTGCCCCTCCTAACATAACAAGAAAGATATCTCTAGGCCCCTCAATGTGGTTGGATAGAGAAAGTGCATGGCCATGCCACTAGTGGTCAAAGAGTCAACCACATGAACTTATCCGACACTTGATCGAGAAAGTATGGAACAGTCCATGGATGACAAATTATTTGTATTGAGCAGTCCATGGATGACAAATTATCTCACATGGAATTTAACCAGATATCGTGAGGCAAAGGGGGATACACGAGCGGGTCGTTTAGTTCGATCAGATATAGACTAGTCGTATGGACATACGAGCTAGTCGTAGACTGGTTGAACATAATCACTAACCGGTCATAAACTGAACATAAGGAATTACGAACTAGTCATAACTAAATATAAACTGGTCGTATAGAAATATGAGCTAGTCATAAGTGATAAGGACCTGGCTGTAGATCATATTGCATTAAGGTTCATCCGATATAATTTATGTGTATTCAGGAATCGTTATATCCTGTTAGGAAGCGCTAACGACTAGTGGTCGAAAAAGGGTTTTCGAGTCACAACCGACTACGCATGAACTTAACGGGTCACACACTTAACGGGTTGGAACAAATGAGTTTGGATAGGATCCGTCATAGGCTCTATATAAGAGGATGCATGAGGCTGTTGGGATAACCGAGAGATAGACACGTGAGTCGCTCCACCAAAACCCTAGCCACCATCTTCTTGAGAGCCCTACCGTGCGAGTTGGTGCTAGCACATCGACGTATAGTGTTTCATCCCTGGACATGTGGATACTGTAGAGACTCTACTGCGGTTGCTGTTGCGCTCGAGGACGATCCACGACTTCATAAGGAATGCAATTGGTTGCCGGAGGAGATGATTGGCACTGAAGACAGTGGAAGATCGACTACGGTGAATGATCAACTACGGTGGATGATCGACTATGACCACTACATCGACGCGCTCTACGTTGAATCAGGCTTCTCTAACTCTTCTTCCGCTGCATTGCGCGTCTGGTGGTAACGATCTATGATCTCTTGCTTGCATGGCATCCTGGTTTACGTGGTCGAATTTTTGAATTGCCAGCTAGTGTAGCCTACCTGTATCCCTTCAGCAACCACAAGTCTACCATGTGTAGGATGTGGGTCACTAATTTGCTTCGTCCCGGCGTTGCTTCATCATCCCGCGAACGTGGCATGGATAAGTCCACTACGGCACAAGGAGGGAGCCTCCGGGGGGTGTGGCCCACGTTGGTGAAACCTTGCGGGTGGGGTTGTGTTGGGCGGGGCATCGTAAAGGCTTTATGATGATCTTCTTAGTCGCATGCCTATGGCAGCGTGTTGACATTAAAAGATGATTGTCTGTGTGGGTAAAGTTGTGCGACCTCTGAGAGTGTAAAACTATCCGGACAGTCGTGCCCAAGGCCATGGACGATGCCAGGAACTTGCTTGATTAGATTTTAAGTTTCACAAAACGATTTGTGGATGAGATGAAAAGTCAAGTTGGAACCCGAGGATTTGAGTTGTCCTGGTTGCATGCAGCCACGGGATTTGCAAGGTGGATGCAGTTTGGGATTCGTGGATGGGTACAGCCTAGAAATTGGCGGGGAGATGCGCCTTGGGACTCGAGGGTGGTGCAGCCGTGGGATTTGAGGGTTTGGCCGCTTGGGATTCGAGGGTGGTCCACCCTACGGGAGTCAGGGGGATTGCGACCTAAGTTTCACCAGGGGTGCAACCTAAGTTTCGCCAGGTGGTGCAGCTGGAGAGTCGCCAGAGGCATTTAGCCTGGAATTTCAGGGGTAGTCCAGCCAGAATTGTCGGGTGGTTGCAGCCTTGGGATTGCCGGGTGGATGTAGCTCTGGAAAATGATGTAGCATGAGGTGAATTGAACTAATATCTATGTGTGAATGGATGGAACCTTCGGGTACTATTCTCAACTAGAGGTGGATGTATCATTCGCTACTATTATACAAAAACACTGGATTTCATCAAAACCTGTGATAGTTAAAATGCTAGGTCTCATGATTTGCTACTACATAATCTATTTCAATAAGTGGTTTTATGCAAACAAAATAACCACAAGCCATTCCTTTGATCAACCTTGCATATTATATAACTGCATTCGGTGTGTTGGCTCGCGAGTACAGTTGTGTACTCATGCTCGCTCAATATTATTATTCAGTAAGTATAAAAGGAGAAGGCTATATGGACACTTATGAGCATTCGTCAATACTGGAGATAAAGAAGGTCAAGAACTAGGCCGCGGGCCCCAGTCAATTGCCTGTGGGTGTATCACAAGGGTTCCACATGGTGTACTTCTATTCTGCTTCCGCTGCTGTTCTTTGAAAGGTATTTGGCCTGTCCAGCCATTCCGCAAGCCAAAAGCCATAAGGTATATTTATGCTTTGTTTATTATTATGCAATAGCCTTACATATTCGTGATATGTGATTGATATTCAATGATGTAACTGTGAGCAATAGCAACTGATTCAGGGACTAGTGCTGTGAACATAGAAGATTCTAAATTTCAAATTTGGGGGCTGCCATGTGCCCATGAAAGGGGAATTTTGTAGTATACTATTAATAAAGATCGAATCTCGGCATTAGGAGGAAAGAAATGCCCAAAAGTTCGAATGCCATGATATTTTCTAGAAGAAAAAGATCTTTAGTACTAATATACACGCACTAGCCAAGCTAAACTTAAGAGTTAGTTTATGCTCTTGTACGCTAGAAGTAGGGAGTCTGTCAAATAATTTCCAATTATGGAGGAGTTATCATAATATTTACTTGTAGGAAATATGTCGCAAAGAGCATCTCTCAGAAGAAAGAGCGTATTCCTGAAGGGAAATTATCTTACCAGTCGACCTCTTAATCACACCAATGATCATATGATCTCTAGAAGTGGGCAAGGACCCATCAAGACCCGAAAGAATGTAATGAGGAACCTAAAGACCAGAAGTGCACCACATAAGCACTTATAAAGTGCATCTTCCACTAAAAGTTAGTGAAATGGTGGTATCCTCTAGTACCATGAAGGTATGACATGCATTGGTGATAGTGGCATTTAATCCCCTAAACGCCAAAACTAAGATTGATTATATTTTACTCTATAGTGGTACAACCATACTTTATAGATCTGCATAACAGACCATTGGCTGTAACTTTAATCACCCGGAGATAGTTGCGAAATATTAAGACCTTGAAAGGTTTCGATAAGTTGCATCCGAAAGGCATATGATTTTGCAACTAATATTACCCCTGTATCCTCCGCAAGGACTATCTACTTGTGTTGCACAATCAAATAGTGGTATTTGATAAGTTAAGCATGCTACTTCCCAATAGTAATTTGTTCTAAAATCTCTAGATGAGTAATTGGATATTTGTCTGTAAGACTCTGTATTGTGACAATCTGGTTGATTTGATCACAATATCCTTGCCTATATTCATTTTTGAAAAATGCATGGAAGTCATTAGAGCAACAAGACTTCAATGGAAGTTATCATAAGGGGAGCATATGCTAAACACTAATCATCCTAATTGAGATTTTGAAAATATTAATTTTAGTCAAGCCTAGAAAGTGTTGATACGATGATTACTACTTAAATTTACCTTGAAGATTTTTACCATTTAATAATTTAGATCTAGTTGGTCGATAATGCAAAGATCATGAAGATCATGCATAGATCCTGATGATCATTACTAAATCCCCAAGATATGCTGATTATTTGTCATATCACCATAGTGCAAAATCCCAGACTAGATTTCTATTTATTTGTGGAGGTGCAACCATCTCTTAGCAGTCATCTAAGTAGACCTTGGTGGCTACTTCTACCAACCACTCAGATATTATAGCACTATATGAAGTCTTACTTGAATGTATTTGGCTTAGACGAGTTATTAGCCATACTCAGAAGCCTTGTGGCATTAACACTGTTGATACCCCCAACAATTATCTATAAAGATAATATTGCTTGTGTTACACAAATGCAAATGGGTTATGTCAAGAGTAATATCACGAAGCATATTGCTCCCAAATTCTTCTATCATCATGAACTGCGGAAGAACAGTGAGGTGGAGATCCCGCAAACTAAGTCTAATGAAAATCTAGTTGATCTATTCAGTAAATCTCTGCCTACATCCAGTTCCAAATCATGTATTCGTGACATTGGAATAAAGCGGCTTAGAGAGTTGCAAGGATCAGATGGAGAAATCCCCGAATCATAGCCTACTTAAGGTCCTGAAGTTTTGCCCTAATCCTGAATATTAAATCTAGAAAGTGGAGAAGTTGCACTCTTTTTCCTTTAGTGAGTTTTTACTTAAGGCTTCTCACATGAATGTTTTTTATGAGGCAACGATGCAATACAATTTGTGGATGCAATGTATTGTTTTCTTCGTCCCTTTTTCACATTAGGTTTTTTAGAGTAGTTTTTAATGAGACATATACATGACACCTTATTCGCCCGTGGGAGTGTTATGAAACCCTTATCCTAAAGTGTTACATGATTGATGATGAATAGAAGAGGTGTACCTTATACTCTCTCTTTGGTGTTATTGGATTGATCGTCTTATATCGTAATTCTTTGATGTGATTGGATTGATTAAGTCCCAACTGTAGCATCGATTATTTAACAAAAGTTACCCAAGTGCAAAAGTTCGGTCTTTGACCCTATTTCAAAGAAAGGCTTTTCGTACATAATGCAGACATCGATGTTTTGTCCTACCCGATTACCGTGCCTGATCTCATGTGGATGCCATCACCGGTGAGCAGGTTCAGAATACCGGCGATTTTGGTTTTAACGGTGGGAGCCGGTAAGAATACATTCTAAAAAATCAGTTTGGATGAATTTTATCCTAAAAAACGAATTTGATTGAATTTTGTTTAAATTTGATTTGTAAAATTTAAAATCCGAAAAATTAAAAAAAATGTGATGATTTTGGCTGAAATTTCCAATTTTCGGCCATACAGGACTTACCAGCCACCCCGGTTAAAAAAATAACGCTGTCAGTAAGAAACGGATGACAAACCGGTCTTAAACTACAATATAGCATTCAAGATCTAAAAACCGGTATCATACCAAATTTCGCTGAGCGACCCGGGAAAAAACTAGCCGGTAACCGTATTTCTCAGAAAAAACTGGTTAAATTTTGCCTAAATTCGTTTGAAAACCGGCCAAATTTCAAAAACTAAAATTTAAATTTACAAAACCTAAAAAAACCGGCCAGGATTTTCCTTTCCGACCCCGACCGGTTACCGGCCGGATTTTTTTCCCCTAATAGCCTCCACGTCGGCACTTTGCAAGAAGCGCGAGAAATAGTGAAATACCATAACAATCAGTTCCGTGATTGTAGTACTAAATAGGAAAGGATTAACTTCAACCATAAAATTCAGGGTACAAAATACTGAAAACGTCAGCATAGGTTGTAGCAAACTGCAAACCACCTCCTGGGTAATTTAAGTACTAACGGAGTCAAACAACAAAGCTCCAAAAGTTTACAAGGCTCTCTCTACTAAAAAGTAATTTTTTTAACCTCAAAACTGCAGATTCTCTGTTAATCTCACCGAGCTGCCTGCTGTGCTGCTGCTTGAGCCGGCTCCACAATGTTCTTTGCTAGCATGTAGGTCCGCATGTTAAGATTCTTCAAGCTTTCGATAATCTGCTCATGGCTGCAAAAGATTGTTTTCCCCCGTAAATGCACCATACAGAGGAACATATTACTATTCTAGCTATAAACAAGTGATATGACTAGATCGCATTTTTAAACTAGAAAGCATGTACGTGAAATCTTCAAATCAACCAAAACTTGGATGTATAAATAAAACAGAATATAAATTGGCATAGGATTGAGTATTTATGGCTGTAGCAACTTACACATTAACATGATTTGTCATCATGATAAGAGTTCCCGACACTGAATCAATCTTGGCATCTAGTTTTGAACTCCTAACCAAGTTCATTATCCACAACTCCGCCTCATCGTAGCTCATGTTCAGCTTCCCCGCAAGCATGCTGCTCATTGAAAAACATCATAAAAGCATCTTAGATTTGTGAACAATTGAGTTCCTACACGGTCCATGATGCAGATATAGACATAAAACATATGCTCCTAAACTGAGGTTATTGCAGGTTTTGAACCCTGAGAATGTTACATTAAGTTAAAATTGTTCTTAACAGGTTTAGTTAACAAGCTAATTCATGGCCCCTGAACGGAAGGGATGACAGCAGATACAGAACGATGCAATAATAGTTACTATCCAGTAAGACATTACAGTTTTTCTGACGTTAACAATGGAGTGTTTAATACAACATGGAGCATCTAGCTACATACTAAACGAAGAATAATTCAAGCAAATGGCAGGCACAGAACCAGCAAAGTGACAAGTAGTACATAAGTAGAGAAGTTTGGACTGTTTTAGCCCCTGTAGCGCAACTTAATTCCCCATTTGGCCCCCTTCGCGTCAAAATTCCAAAAGTGACCCCCTCAGAACACGTCTTTGCCGTCGGGACGGCGACAACAGATGCTTTGCCATTCCGTCGGCAGCAGCAAGATGCTGCTGTCCCAGACAGCAGCAACTCCCCCTCTCCCCCGGCGCACGCAAATCCAAGACGAGAGAGAAAATAATTTTAAGAATATTTCTTGAAGGAATTTTTAAATATAGAAAATTAGCTCCAAAAATTATGAAATTTTTTGTGGAGGCTCCCAGCACAGTCTAATTGCTTGTGTAAATTTTTCAGAATTTTATGAGTTACTATGTTTTCTGTAAAATTCATTTAAGTATACTATTTGTAGGAATTTTACAGAAAACATCGTAATTTATAAAATTCTGAAAAATTTACACAAGCAATTAGGCTGTGATGGGAGCCTCAAAAATTTCATAAAGCTAATTTTCTATATTTAAAAATTCTCCAAGAAATTAATTTGAAAAAGATCGCTGAATGGCGCACTGGGGCCACTTTTGGAATTTCGACGCGAAGGGGGCCAAATGGGGAATTAAGTTGCGCTACAGGGGCTAAAACAGTCCACGACTCCATAAGTAGACAGTGTATTGAAAGTCTGATCTAGTGAATTGATACTTTACAATTGCACTTCCCTCCCATTGATCATTGTAACTGAAATTTTGTTGTTCATTAAAAGTGAGCAGAAAGCCAGAAACACCCACCTGATATCGATGCAACGATGAATACGGCAGTAAGTCTCGAAAATAAACAGACGAGCATTCTCAAGGAATTCATCTCTCAAAGGAACAGTGACGAAACTTCCTTCTTCAATGCGCTTTCCCAGAAAAGGATCATTCAATATAACCTAGAAAGGCAGCCAGTCAAACATAAGAAACGTAAGACAGCAAGTTCTGTAACATGATAGTACGATCATTATTGACAAAATGATACTATCATATATCATGCCACATTGTCCATAATTTCATAAAGCAGAACAACTAAGTACACATAAGCACTCTACCGTCTTGGAGGAAAAATAGGATACGCAGTAACATCCATAAGACTTGTCAACTGAAGAAATGAGTGCATACATGTGATACATCTAAGGACGTAATAGATAAAGTTTGACTTGTTGAACATAAAACATTTTAGTCGACCATCATATGAAAGCATTAGCGGGTGAGAACTCATATTGCAAAAGGGGGTCTTGCCAACAAAAGAAAAGGCCATCCATTCTTTCGAGCTTTTCACTATTTCAACAAGTATACTTGAAGCTCAATAAAAATAGGATGAACAGGAAGTCCATGGACATTGTTAAAACAACATCAAACTTACCTGCTCACACTCCATGAGTTTCTGTTGTGCACCATCAAAATCATAGTTGACATACAAGCATTCCAGGAATTCAGTTATGGGATCCTTGTAGCAGTGCTGCTCCTGCTGAATGACTTTAATCAACTCTTTAAGCATATTTCTTCTCCTTTTGTTCACAACAACTGCAGTAGCAAGGTATCTCAGAAGATGTTGTGCGTTTGTCTGAATAGCATTCAAGTACCTGAAAAGAAAAAGAATGAATGAGTTGGAAAATCGGTTGACATAACCTGGACATCAAAGAAAAATTAGTTTTATTGTTGAACTGGATAACACGACAGGAAAGAACAGATTTTCAACCAAAATCGATCTTCCCAAAAACTTATTTCAAAACCATTTTTTTCACAACTACTGTTTATATGCATACCACACAATCACATTTCAGAGCAACAACTCGTTCATATGAAAAAAAATAAAGAAATACTAATTGTTTAGTTAGTAGTTTTGTTTGCACAACAGAAATTATTGATATCTTGATCAATAGAAATAACACATCATTTTTATGGTGATTTTTCGAATGGCATTGCTTATTCAACTATTACACTAGGTTATTACAAAAGGAGAGAGAACTAAATCATTCTGAGCTTTTGAAAGACAAACCTGTCCTGGAAGAACAGATCAATGATCCCATTTCTGCCATTTTCATGGTTAAAGAAGATAAAGAGACTCCAATGCATTAGCCATATCCTATTCTGGAGCTGATTTAGAGGTGATGAGAAGTTCTGCCAAAAAATCAGAGAAGAAATATAATTAGTTATTTAAACTACGCTAACAAGAAGGGACACACCGTGAAGCATTGAGAGGTAAACCTTTGAATCAATAATCTCCTTCAACCGATTGAGCTCCTCCAGTGCAACATCCCAGTTCTGCATCAAAATCTCTGCTGCCAGCTTTCCCCACAGGGCACTCAAGCTCCTCTCACTGTTTGTGCACAAAGCACGATACTGATACAGGTAATCAGCAGCCCCTGAGTAGTTCCCGCACTCAAACTGAAATTTAGCATACTGATACAGAGCCTCAATCTGATCAGGACCAATCTGCATTGTTAACAAGAATTCAATTAGTTGATTAGCACATAACATGCCATAGGCCCATAACAAATCAATGTGCCCACCTCAACATTTCTTCTAATCTTACTTATCATGCACAGATATTCAAAATTCTTCTAAATCCCCATCTTAGTTATTATGCACAGAGCTTCAACAATTCATCTTTAACAAGTAAACAATGAAAGCAAATAGGAAAGCTGTAAGTTGTTCCTCACTTATGGGATGCATGGATGCAAAACCTACATCACAAACCTCCCCAATCTAGCACATTCACCAAACTTAACAACAATTTGCATCATTTTAGACACACAGTCCACAGAAATATTATTTTCAGAAATATCTAAACAAACCTCGCATGAAGCTACTAAGTATTACATATGTCCACAATTTCAGGGCACCTACATCCCAATACCTCACATTCTCAACTATGGATCCCACCTAGCTAAATCAATCTCACAATCCTAGTGTCGCCGGCTGCAAACCAAAACCAACAATCAACGTCTCTACACAGCTAACAAAATAAACATACTTGTTCTACATAAACCACCATCTAAGATCATCAACACAAGCCTAACAATAATGTAACCACATTTCACCCATCATTGCCCATACACAAATCTAGCAACCCCCAACACAGCGCTAACTTGAAAAACCACAGCTTGCAACCCCGAAAACTCAAAACAAAAAAAGCCAACTGAATCAATAATCCCTCACAACATAGCAAAGGAAAGAACAAACACTCAAAACTAAAAACCAAATCCCGTGCTAATTATATGTATCCACATCTAACATCACCTAGTCCCAAAGATCTCTTCGTCGTCAAAGTTAAATCAATTTCACAATCTTATTCATGGCAAACACAAACTAAAACCATCTGCTAAATAGCTCAGGCTCATCTACATTTACTAGAACTAGAACATAAGAAGCACACCACAAGCCTAACGTCACAATTGACAAACATGACCAACCATTGCCCAAATAAACAGACCAGGAGCAAATCAAACAATTCGCAACACGCTCCTAACTTCGAAACCACAGCTTGCATCACCAAGAACCTCGAATTCTACCCAAAGCCACTAAATCAATAACCGTAATCTGCATACTCCAAGGTCGAAATCGTCAGTATAGGATCAAAACTGAAGGAAGGTGGAAGGAATATTGTATATCACGGACCTGGAAGCGCTCTTGGAGCATGTGGATGTTGTACTGCTTGTCCGGCCTGAGCTCCTGCACGAGCTGTGGGTTGCTGAGGAAGGCGACGAGCGGGGCGGCGGCCTCCTCGAGAGACCTGAGCCTGGCGACGACCTCGGTGCGGCGGGCGGCCATGTCGGCGGGGACGTCCTCGGTGGCGTGGAGCGACTTGTGGATGTCCATGGCGTAGTCGACCATGTTGGTGCCGCTGAGGAGGCGGATCTTGGCTTCGAGGATCTCCTCGTCCGCGTAGAGCTGCCGCTCCTGGAGGAACTCCAGCAGCGGGAACACCAGGTGGCGATCCAGCTGCGCCGCCATGAGCGCCGTTAGGTCGTGCTCCGCCATGGCTGCTCTCCCCCGGTGGCCTGGGATGGGGCTAGGGTTTTCAGGGCTCGAGGGTGGCGGCGCGAGGAGGGGGAAGGGAAATAAATTCTATAGGAGGACGGCTGGGGTGGGCCTCCCTCGTAGAATTTATTTCCGAGAGGAAGAGGGATTGGTTTGGGTTTGTGATTGGGAAGCGTGCAAGATAAAGTTACTGTGGTGTGTTTACCGGAAGGTTTTCTGGGGATTGGGCGATCTGCTGCCGTCCATTGTCGTCCAATACTCCAATGTTAGAATCGGACGGTCGAGATAAAGAGAAACCATAAGATTTTTTGTTTTTTACACCTCAACCGGTTGTTTCTACTGTTAAGAAACTATATGCTTGGTCCAGAAGCTGGCCCATGTATAGGCTCCCTATCCCAAACTCTAGCAGGATCTCTACCTATGAATAGATGGTGCTATTCATTGTAAACGATTGATGAATGAATAAAGAGAAGCAAGAAGCTCCCTATATCTCTGTGTTCAATCTATTATTTTGTTCTTGTGTTCTTGCATTGTTCTTACGATTCTATACTTATCTACGAGGTAATCGTTTGGACTAGACTCGTCGGCGATGGTTCCTCAATATGTTATCAGCGTGATCGACTCTCCTCGAATCGAAAGGTAACTGTCGAAGAACGACACTCATAGATTGAATCGTTTTTCTTTCTAGATCGCTTTCAATTCTACAAATTCGCTTTCTAGATTGATTTTCTTCGGTGCAAATCCACTCTAATCTACCGCGAGCCGACTTGAAATCATCAACACAATGTCGATCGGTAGATTGTACGAAAGATTGGATGTCGATTGTACCGTAGATTGGAAGTTGCAAATCTGTTCTAACCTAGAACGAGCCGATTTGAAGTCGCCAGCCAAGCCGATCGGTGGTTGCATAAAAGAACCGATGTTGATTGCACTGCATTGCATCTCATGAACAGTAAACTAGAAAGCAAAAACGCCACCAGAGCCACGCGACGGCCAAGACCGAAGTCTGCGCCACGACCTAGAGCCGGATGCACCAACAGCCCGCTTGAGCCATGGCGCCTCCTCTACGCCACCATGGCTCTGTATGCCGCAAGCAGCGGTGCGGAAACTCAACGAGGGTTCGCATGGCCGTTAGGCAAGACTACTACCAACAAGAAGACCACCTGCGGCCTTGACATAGCCCAAACAAAAAAAAGGGAGGCTTGCCCCGCCATGGCCGGCAACAATGGCTCACCTCTGCGTTCGTGCAGAAATCCACCGCCGATGTAATATCGCGCCGCGCCACCGCCGATGGCTATCGCATCTGCGTTCGAAGACGCGCCCGCCATCGGTAACTATCGCGCCGCTTCAGCGCCACCTCGCAAAACCGCGACGGCCACCCGCACCGTAGCACGCCGCCGCATCCTCGCGGCTACCCGTCGCCGGCCACAGCGCCGCATCGCGTCTTGGCTCCATCTTGGCTCATTGGAGCCGCCATATTTTTGACGAGGTGCCGCTTCACGCAGCCTGCACCGCCGCTCCCTGCCCATGGCCGCCTCGCCGCACGAGGCCGACACTACTGCACGCGGCCGACGCCACTGCTCCCTGCCATGGCCAAGGTGCCACCGCCACTAGGAACTAGGGTAGGGGAAACCCTACCTTGTGCGCATCCTTTGAAGCAACCAAGTGGGCTGGGGGAAGCACCGCATGGGCCGAGAATAACAGGCCGTGGAAACAGGCGGTGAAAAAAAATCGGGAAAAGGGAAAAAGAAATCCCAAATTTTGCGAAAAGGCCCTCAACATTCTGAAAATTATGCGAAAATTTTTCTCTGATGTAACGCCCGACCTGGGATCTTCCGGGGAGGTCCCTCAAGACCACCCAGAGGTCCTCCAAGACCTCTCGGAAGGTCCTTCAAGACCACCCGGATATCCCCAAGGTAAGCTCGAGACAGCCACGAGATGACCCCTGGGTGCCATGGCCTGACCCAGGGGTAGTCGAGAGATCAAGCCCGGGGAGGTCGTGGAACCAGAGGTGACCCAAAGACCTCACACGACCAGGCCCGAGGGTGGTCGTGGAGAGCTGGGATCACCCCAAAGACCTCCCACGACCAGACCCGAGGGTGGTCATGGGGAGCGGGGATCGCCTCATGGTTCTTTTTGTGAACCAAGCTAGTCCCAAGGATCAACAGCTAGCTCTTCACAGCAGACAACAGTGGTAACATACATCAAACGCAAGCTTTATTAATAACAAAGTTAATTACAAAGGGGAGGCTTACAAGCACAAAGCAGAATCTGACGGAAGATAAATAAGTAGACCACGATACACCACAGCAATAAATTTGAAGGCGCATACTAGTCGACCTGGACCTCTAGGTCCACAGCGAAGACCTCCTCAAACTTTCTCTTCCTGCTCAATAAGAATACCAAGCAAGAGTAAGCACAACAACCGTGCTCGCAAGTTACACCCGTCAAATAACAGAATGACATGCATAAGTGGATATCTCAAAGGAATGCTTAATATGATTGATTTGCACAAAGCCAAGTTTCATTTAAATACAACTACTATGTTCCAAGGCAGTTAACCATAATTAAAATTCATTTTCTAAATTTTAATTTTCAGTTGGATAATATTCATCAACAAGTGGTGAAGGATACCCTCCTGTCACAAGGCTCCCTGCCCAAACCCATTGGATCGAAATCCAAAATCAATTTATCAAGTCTTTTTTTAAAACAAAACCAACATCTAACTGTGAGAGGCCTTGCCAGCACATCCATGATCGCGGACACAACTATTCGAATAGTTTTATACTCTGCAGAGGTTGTACACTTTACCCACATGACATGATTTATCTAGTTTGTCTGGCAACCGTCGATGCCACCACTCACTTCCGATGGTAAGTGTTCTAGAGCTCATGACAAGGCCTTTACAATGCATCATTCCACCGCAATCCATCCTTGCTAAGGTTTCGTCCACCCTACGGATAGAAACCCGTAGAGGTCAAGGCCCCCTCTTGCGCCAGGTGGAAAAACCAAGTCATAAAAGACAGGCCATGAAAGACCTCCCACCACATCCACGTGATCGACCACGACAGAACTTTGCAAATTAGTCAGCCAGGTCCCCTACCCATACTCAGGACATGTGGTTGCACGGTGAGGCATAGCCCATTATAGGCATAGCAAAGGGATCGGTCGTAGACCGGTCCTTAACTGACTTGGGTGACAACCTCAACCCTGGGGCATCGGATCACACGACCCCCGTGCATAGACATGCACTAACCAAACAACCAGATTCGCCCAAGTCCAAATCCATTTTCCTTTTCTTTGCTTTTCAAACACATTTTCAAATCTTCATGACAACCCAATGTCATGGCTAAGCATTTAAAACAGCAGTTGGACTTAGATGATAAAATCCCTCCAAATCAAATGTTTTTGGGTCTAAGCATGACTGAGCATAATGTTTTCAAATGATCCTGGTTCACACTATGGCATCAACCAGGTTTATCTATGGTGACAACAGAGTGGAGTCAATGTCAACATGGGCCATACAAAGGATTCGGCACAGCTATGAATTTAAAACAGGTATTGAAATACTTAGCGTAAATAAGCATGCAGTAATTACTGAAACAGAACTTAAATAGTTTGAGATACTGGGTGTAATATGATCAAGAGTGTAACTTGCCTGGTCTGAAAAGCATGAGGAACTAATTGGGAGAACTCGGGCTCCCCGAAGAGTCACAATCTACACGAGAACAAATCAAGGCAAAATCAAATAACAGCCAAATAAGATCCAAATGAACTTCAAACAGACCCAAATAGCAAAGAATAGAACAAGATGAACTAAGAAATGGCTCTCAGGAGGAGGTCCAAGAGGTCGAAGGGAGGTCCAACGAATTAGGGAAGTCCTCTGGAGAGGGTGGTCTTGGCAAAAGACCAAAAGGGGTAATGACCAAGAGGGTAGTCTTTACAAAAAGGGAGGTCTTGAGAAGGTCCCGAGAGAGCAAAAGGAGGTCTCGGTGGAGGAGGTCCAGAGGGGGACCCAAGAGGGTCGTCTCTGCAAAAAGACCGAGAGGGTCATCTTTGCGAAGAGACCAGCAAAGACCAGAAGGGTGGTCTTTGCGAAAAGACCAACAAAGACCGAGAGGGTGGTCTTTGCCAAGGGAGGTCTTGAGGAGCTCAAGGGGTGTCCTGAGGAAGAGATCCTGAGGCGGTCCATAGAGGGTCGTCTTCGCAAAAAGACCAAGACGGTCATCTTTGCAAAGAGGAGATCATCTGGAGATCCAAAGGAGGAGGTCCAGCAGGGCTACAACTACACGAGGTAGTCGTACAAGGAATGCAAAAAGGATACGGAGGTACTCACCAAGGTCGAGAGGGAGATAGAAGAGGAGAGGGAGGAGGTCGAGGGCTCGGCGACGACAGTTGAAGGTGACGCTGGTGCTCCGGTGAACTCCTTCGGCGGCGAAGTGGTAGCACCAACTCTGGTGATCTCCTTGTTGATGAGGAGGCGACGGCACCGCCTCCACGGACTTCTTGGCGAAGCTTCAAGCACAGAGCAAGAAGGAAAAGAGCTGAAGAGCTAAGTGGCCTAAGGTGAGGAAAGGAGGGTTGCTCAGGCTATTTATAGCCAAGGAAGAAGGAAAGGGAGTCACTGAGAGACTTAGTGACCCACAAGTCAAAGGCAGGTGAAGGACAAGACAAGGTATGGCCTGAAAAGAAGGAAAAGATGAGGTAGGTAAAGGAAAAGATAGAAAGGGGAACACACGGTACCATAGCAGTGACCGCATTAAATACACACAAACTTCTGTGGTGGGGAGGAGGAAACGAGTTGAGCTGACATGTGGGGCCAGTCAACTACACGGGTGAGGTGGTCAAACCAAAAGGGTGGTCATGACCAAGGGGGAGGTTGTGACCAGCAAAGGTGGTCTCGACCGCAAGGGTGGTCTTCACAAAAAGACCACAAGGGGTGGTCTTTACAAAAAGACCAAAGGTCAGGAGGACAAAGAGGTCCTGACCGCAAGGGTGGTCTTCACAAAAAGACCACAAGGGGTGGTCTTTACAAAAAGACCAAAGGTCAGGAGGACAAAGAGGTCCTGAGGAAATCCCGCAAAGGTGGTCAAAAGGGCAAAGGGAAAGGCACAATGAAACAGAGCCGTCTGATTCAGATCGGGTGGCTAAAAAGGATGGAACGTTTGGACTAGCCGAATGTGCCACAAGATCAGGCCTTCCAAACGAAGGCGCGGAGCTGAGCCGCGCGGGGAGGTCTTAGCCCTCAAATCCATACGAAGGGAGGTCTAGACGGAGGGGTTTCAAAGGAAGAGGGATCCAACGGAGGAGATCCACAGAAGATGGTCCAAAGGAGGTCTTAACGATCAGGATGAACTCAAAGGAGATCCCGTTGGTCAAGAGGAGATCAAGGAGGTCTCAACGGTCAAGATGAACTCAAAAGAGATCTTGACAGTTAAGAGGAGATCAAGGAGGTCTTGGCAGTCAGGATGATCCCAAGGGAGGTCCTGGCGGTCAAGATGGAACCAAAGGAGATATCAACAGTCAAGACCAACACAGGGGAGGTCTCAACGGTCAAGATGGAACCAAAGGGGATCTCGACGGTCAAGACCAACATAGGGGAGGTCTGAACAGTCAAGATGGAACCAAAGGGGATCTCAACGGTCAAGACCAACACAGAAGCCGAGGGAGATCTCGATGGTCAAGACTAACATGGGGAGGTCTCAACGATCAAGATGAAGCCAAAGGAGATCTCGATGGTTAAGACCAACACGGGGGAGATCTCAACGGTCAAGATGAAGGGCCAAGGAGATCTCGACGGTCAAGACCAACATAGGGGAGGTCTCAACGGTCAAGAAGAAGGGCCAAGGAGGTCCTAACAGACCCATGTAGGTCCAAAAGGACACAGGGAGGTCCAAAGGGACACAGGGAGGTCCAAATGAATACAAGGAAGGTCCAATTGAACACAGAGAGGTTCAGATGAACACAAGGGAGGTTCAAAGGAACACAAGGAGGTTGAAGTGAAGAAGGAGGTTTGGACTAGAAGGAGGTCTAAACCACCGAGAGATCCAAGCCAACAAAGAGGAGGTCTGAACCACAGAGAGATTCAAACCAACAAAGAGGAGGTCTGAACCATGAAGATATTCAAACCAACAAAGAGGTCTAAATACAAGGGTAGTCTAGACACAAAAGAGGTCTAGACACACAGGAGAGTTCCAGACACAAGGAGACCTGGATTCCAAGAGATGGCCAAACAAGAGGGAGGTCCAGGCATAAGGGAATGCCCAAGAAAGGGAGAGGTCTGGACAGAAAGAGCAGGGCAAGGGGAGAGTAGAGCCTACAGAGAAAGGGAGAGATAGCTCCAGAGCTCGAACAATCACCAAATAAACCAAGCTTTGGATTAGTTGAAGTTTGATTTAGTCATTTTAAACACTCGAATTCCGAAAATCTCAAGTTAAGCTTTGAACTCTCATCAAAACCAAATGGTTCTTTTTATTTTAAAAATTTTCAAAAAGCTCAGAAAACCAGGGTGTTACAAACCTACCCCCCTTAAGGGAATCTCAACCCCGAGATTCGGAGAGGCTAGAGAGAAGAGGTGGGTGGCAAGGAGTCTTCAACTGGATTTGTCGCTTGATGGTTAGCTTCACTGTCTGCTGCTTCTTCGGACATTTATTGATGTAATGTCCTAACCCTTGGCAGTAGAAGCACATGACACTTGCGGCATGAGATGGCTTCTTCCAAGGCTGGCCTTGAATAGGTAACTTGGTGGTGCTGGAGCTGACTGGGTGACTCACTGCCACTTCTTGGGGGTATTGACACGCCCAAACTTCTATACTTTTGCAATTGTGACATAATCCTTCTATTGTTCTTGTTTCCTGCCGCTGGTGTTATTGTCGCGATTAGAGTAGCTTCTAGAAGGTTGTCTCCTGATGTCTTGTTCTGGGGAGACCGTCCAATAATCACACGAGCTTTGGAGTTTCTCTCATTAACTTGCACTTGGTCTATTATTTTCCTCTTGTGACCACGGTCATGTTGACGGTCGGTAGCTTCTAAATTGCGTGCTTCAGAATTACTTCTGTTGGATTTCAGTTCCTTTGATTCTTGGGATAACTTGGTAGATGAATCCTTGGTACTTTCTTTCTCGGCTTGATGGGGGGTGGCTTGATCAGCTACACACTGCTACTGGACTACAGATGTCAATGATGTCTTCAAACAATCCTTGCCTTCGTGGTTTGAGCAATTGATTTCCTGCTGGTGGGATGCCTTAGGTTCTTCTGTTCTATCTTCCATTGCTAAGATTGCTTGTGGCGCCAAAGATGCTTGCAAGGGGGCATTGCTTGACAAAGTGCCCTTCCTTGCCAAATCAGTAGCAGACTTGATATGGAGTTTCCCCCTTTTTTTTCCTGGAACACTTGCGGAAACGGTGTCCAATGCGGTTGCAGTTGGCACAATAAATTTCTTGCGCTGGCTTCCCTTTTTGGGGACAGCCAGAGGCGAGGTGTCTTGCTTCCCCACATCTGTAACAGAAGGCATACTTCCATGGGTGGTGTCTGACAGGGCGAAAGTGGCTTGTATCTTCATTATGAGAGACTTCTGGTGGCTTATCTTTGGATAACTCATCACAGGGACGCTCTTCAGGTGTTGCAGGGGTAGTGGCTGAGGGAACACTGTTGGCACCCAATTGTTGTATCATCCGCTGCATCAACTGAGTCTGGGTAACCAAGAACTGATTCAAGTTCCGAAGTGTCTCCACTGTCCACTGATGGCTTTCTTCAGCACTGCTTCCATCTTTAGGGCAATGAGAATTCATCATCTGTCAGGTGCTCCAGAGGGTTGGGGAAAGAGACCAAGGGTAGGTAAGAGTCAAAGAAGACAAAGAGGAGATAGAGCAAACAACACCCCAGCAAGAACCAACACAAGAGCTACAAGAAGAGCTAAACAACTTAACAGTGTTCTATCGATTAGCACTTACCAAAAGGCGAGGCGACTCAATACAAAGAAAGAGTCTGGGTAGTTTAAGCTATATGGCTGGGCTGGCGAAACGATCTTCAATCCAGGGCTTCCGGAGATCCAACAAGATGTCCTTGAAGGGCAGAGACGATGAGGTTTCACTTCTTCTATCTGGCTCTCTTTATGAACCACTTGTCTCAACCATGCGCTGGGTGCTAGCTAGGAGCTAAGAATCAAACTTCCCAGCCTAGCCAGATCCACAACTTAGTATTATTGAGATCCACCAATTCACATCTCTTGGAATCACACAATTAGAAGAATTCAATCATTCAATCAGGATCCCAATCAACTGAAAAGGCCTTAAAATCCACAAACCTTCATTACAGAGTCTCCCAAAATACTTCTTAGCAATTCATCAGTTCAAATTTGATTCACCAGATCATTTCATCACCATATATCCAGCAATTATTTGATCAAAAATCAATATCAGCAAGGTATCCTTCAAACATATTCCAACATTCAACAATCCAATAATTCCAGAATCTGATCACGACATATTTTTATAGTCCAGTCAAGATTCCTTTCAGATCCACATTCTCTATTCAATCATATCCAACTAAATCCAGTGTAACCCACATATTTAATTCAAGGCTTCCAATCAACATTGTAATCTGCTCCTGATTTAAGAGTATTTAATTTATCCTAATAATCGAATCAAAACTTCAAATCCTTATCTTCTTCATGATCCATCAAAACTTTCTTGCAAGATCAACTTCTTGCTTGCACAATCTAAACAATCCACTATTCACAAACAAGGCATATCCACCAACATGCCCCCGAATTCACAAGACTTCCTATCATCATCAGAAATCCTCAAAAATCTTTTCTTTACAAAATCCACCTCAAGATCTTTGATTCACAAAATCAGCTTCAACAATAATCCTTCAAAGCTATCTAACTTGGCATTCCAATGCACTGGTTATCTCACAAGGGTAGCTTCCAAGAGCTTTGCGGGGCTGAACCAACTGATCCAATCTTCCCAGGGCATCCAGAGCTTGAGCACGAAGGGTTCGATCCTATAGAGGTTACAAGGGAAAGATGATCCATTTGACCTTGTAAAATGGTGATAAGAAGGAAAACAAGGAAAGATAGAATTAAGGTAAGAAAGAATACTAGAAGAGAGGTAAGAATAGATAGATAACTAAGATGAGAAGAGCACAAATTACTTTTCTTGTTATACAAAATAGGTTTTGAAATTCTACGGTCATTCTACTAGGTTACGACCTGCAGTCAAGATACTCTGATACCACTTTTGTAACGTCCGACCCGGGGTCTCCCGGGGAGGTCCCTCAAGACCACCCAGAGGTCCTCCAAGACGTCTCAGAAGGTCCTTCAAGACCACCCGGATGTCCCCAAGGTGAGCTCGAGACAGCCACGAGATGACCCCTAGGTGCCACGAAATGACCTAGGGGTGGTCGAGAGACCAAACCCGAGGAGGTCGTGGAACCAGAGGTGACCCAAAAACCTCCCACGACCAGACCTGATGGTGGTCATGGAGGGCTAGGATCACCCCCAAAAACCATCCACGACCAGACCCGAGGGTGGTCGTTTGGAGCGGGGATCGCCTCATGGTTCTTTTTGTGAACCAAGCTAGTCCCAAGGATCAACAGCTAGCTCTTCACAGCAGACAACATGGTAACATACATCAAACGCAAGCTTTATTAACAATAAAGTTGGTTACAAAGGGGAGGCTTACAAGCCTGCAAACAGAATACAGCGGAAGATAAATAAGTAGACCTCCCGATACACCACAGGCAATCGGCTGGAGGGCGCATACTAGTCGGCCTGGACCTCTAGGTCCATAGCGAAGACCTCCTCAAACTTTCCCTTCCTGCTCAATAAGAATATCAAGCAAGAGTGAGCACAACAACCGTGCTCGCAAGTTACACCCGTCAAATAACAGAATGACATGCATAAGTGGATATCTCAAAGGAAGGCTTAATATGGTTGATTTGCATAAAGCCAAGTTTTATTTAAATACAACTACTAAGTTCCAAGGCAGTTAACCATAATTAAAATTCATTTTCTAAATTTCAGTTTTCAGTTGGATAATATTCATCAACAAGTGGTGAATGATACCCTCCTATCACAAGGCTCCCTACCCAAACCCATTGGATCAAAATCCAAAATCAATTTATCAAGTCCTTTTGAGAAAAAAACCAACATCTAACTGTAATAGGCCTTGCCAGCACGTCCATGACCACGGACACGGCTATTCGAATAGTTTTACACTCTGCAGAGGTTGTACACTTTACCCACATGACATGATTTCTCTAGTTTGTCTGGCAACCGTCGATGCCACCACTCACTTCCGAGGGTACGTGGTCTAGAGCTCATGACAAGGCCTTTACAATGCATCATTCCACCGCAATCCATCCTCGCTAAGGTTTCGCCCACCCTACGGATAGAAACCCATATAGGTCCGAAAGCATTAGGAACTAATTGGGAGAACTCGGGCTCCCCGAAGAGTCGCAATCTACATGAGAACAAAGCAAGGCAGAATCAAATAACAGCCAAATAAGATCCAAATGAACTTCAAACAAACCCAAATAGCAAAGAACAGAACAAGATGAACTAAGAAAGGGCTCTCAGGAGGAGGTCCAAGATGTCGAAGGGAGGTCCAACGAATTGGGGAAGTCCTCTGGAGAGGGTGGTCTTGGCAAAAGACCAAAAGGGGTAAAGACCAAGAGGGTGGTCTTTTCAAAAAGGGAGGTCCTGAGAAGGTCTCGAGAGAGCAAAAGGAGGTCTCGGCGGAGGAGGTCCAGAGGGGGACCCAAGAGGGTCGTCTCTGCAAAAAGACCGAGAGGGTCATCTTTACGAAGAGACCTGCAAAGACCAGGAGGGTGGTCTTTACGAAAAGACCAACAAAGACTGAGAGGGTGGTTTTTGCTAAGGGAGGTCTTAAGGAGCTCAATGGACGTCCTGAGGAAGAGATCCTAAGGAGGTCCTCAGAGGGTCGTCTTCACAAAAAGACCAAGACGGTCATCTTTGCAAAGAGGAGATCCTCTGGAGATCCAAAGGAGGAGGTCTAGCAGGGCTACGACTACGCGAGGTAGTCGTACAAGGAATGCAAAAAGGATACGGAGGTACTCACCAAGGCCGAGAGGGAGATAGAAGAGGAGAGGGAGGAGGTCGAGGGCTCAGTGATGACAGTTGAAGGTGACGCTGGCGCTCCGGCGAACTCCTTTGGCTGCGAAGTGGCGGCGCTAACTCTAGTGATCTCCTTGTTGACGAGGAGACGACGGCACTACCTCCACAGATTTCTTGGTGAAGCTTCAAGCACAGAGCAAGAAGGAAAAAAGCTGGAGAGCTAAGTGGCCTAAGGTGAGGAAAGGAGGGTTGCTCAGGCTATTTATAGCCAAGGAAGAAGGAAAGGGAGTCATTGAGAGACTTAGTGACCCACAAGTCAAAGGCAGGTGAAGGACAAGACAAGATATGACCTGAAAAGAAGGAAAAGATGGGGCAGGTAAAGGAAAAGACAGAAAGGGGAACACACGGTACCACAGCAGTGACCGCATTAAATGCGCCTGAGACTGTCAGAGGGGAGGAGGAAATGAAATGGTGGTGACATGTGGGACCAGTGAACTACACGGGTGAGGTGGTCAAACCAAAAGGGTGGTCATGACCAAGGGGGAGGTTGTGACCAGCAAAGGTGGTCTTGATTGCAAGGGTGGTCTGCACAAAAAGACCACATGGGGTGGTCTTTACAAAAGACCAGAGGTTGGAAGGACAAAGAGGTTTTGAGGAAATCCCGCAAAGGTGGTCTTTACAAATAGACCACGAGGTCCTGAAGAGAAGGAGGTCAAAAGGGCAAAGGGAAAGACACAGTGAAACAGAGACATCTGATTCAGATCGGGTGGCTCAAAAAGGATGGGATGTTTGGACTAGCCGAACGTGCCACAAGATCAGGCCATCCAATATAGATTGGACGCTTCCAAACGAAGGCGCGGAGCTGAGCCGCGCGGGGAGGTCTTGGCCCTCAAATCCGAACGAAGGGAGGTCTGGCCGGAGGGGTTTCAAAGGAAGAGGGATCCAATGGAGGAGATCCACAAAAGATGGTCCAAAGGAGGTCTTGACGATCAGGATGAACTCAAAGGAGAACCCGCCGGTCAAGAGGAGATCAAGGAGGTCTCAACGATCAAGATGAACTCAAAAGAGATCTTGACGGTTAAGAGGAGATCAAGGAGGTCTTGGCGGTCAGGATGATCCCGAGGGAGGTCCTGGCGGTCAAGATGGAACCAAAGGAGATCTCGACGGTCAAGACTAACATAGGGGAGGTCTCAACAGTCACGATGGAACCAAAGGGGATCTCGACGGTCAAGACCAATACAGGGGAGGTCTCAACGGTCAAGATGGAACCAAAGGGGATCTCGACAGTTAAGACCAACACAGGGGAGGTCTCAACGGTCACGATGAAGCTGAGGGAGATCTCGACGGTCAAGACCAACACGGGGGGAGGTCTCAACAGTCAAGATGAAGCCAAAGGAGATCTCGACGGTCAAGACCAACACAGGGAGGTCTCAACGGTCAAGATGAAGGGCCAAGGAGATCTCGACGGTCAAGACCAACACGAGGGAGGTCTCAACGGTCAAGATGAAGGGCCAAGAAGGTCGTAATAGACCCAAGGAGGTCCAAACGGACATAGGGAGGTCCAAATGAACACAAGGAAAGTCCAATTGAACACAGAGAGATAAGGATGTATTTGACTATTGTCTTAGTAGATAATAATCTGGAAGTTTTTTTTATAGGGCTGCTTGATGATCCTACATTTGCTAGTGGGAATGCAAAGAGAGAGAGGACCATAAATTCTTCCATAACTGAATAACTGTTAAATGTCTATGGTGACTGCTAGATTGGATTGGTGTGCACTAAATTAATGTTGAGCATGGTTAATAGGTTAATGATTGGAATTTAATAGCAACCTATTTATGTGTGTTTTACGAGGATAGCCTGGGTAGCAAGCCCTTGCTAAAAGATGGTTTATGTCGATAGCGTGGATTGTGCTTTAGATACTCTCTTGACTAAGTTGAGTATTGCAACCTATTAGAAAAGTATATACATATACATGAAATAGGTTATTGTGTTTCTTTTGGAAAGGTTGATGATGGGATAGTAAGGTGTGTTGGTTCATGCCAAGAGTGCATTATGATGTTAGAAATATTAACAGTATATGGTTGTGAGAGTGAGGTTAACTCCTTTAAGAGGATAATAATTTGATTGCCTTTTGTGATATCCCGTAAATGAAAATGTTTTGAGTTTTGCGGTTGTGATCATTTGGATCTCATGATTTATGTGGTAGTTGAAACTATTCTGAGCAAAATGACATGTTGAACGATTTTATTGGTTCTTAAGTGGTTCTTGTTGTTTGTTCTTAAGAACCTATCTTGTTCGAAATGGAAAAATATTGTTATATTCAAAGGATTATTTCCAATGTTAAGGAAAGAGTGTAGTAATAGTATTTGAGGATTGGAGTCATGTTTTGTAACTTGCGGTTTAATTGAAACGTGCTTAAACTTTCAGTTTTTCTGCTCAAGAGTTGTTGAGTTTCAACATAAATGTCTTATTCATTGGTTGATATTTGCTATTATCTTTTTGAGTCTGTTCTTTGGAATATTTCTTTTGGTCTCGTGCTCCTTTGTGAGAATGCGCTTTCTGTGTGCCAAAACTTGTCCTTGTTCGTCTCTTCCTTTTGAGCAAGGATCAATAGATTTGTGTTACAAAGAATTAAAGCATAATCTGACAACTGTTCGGTGGTGGTCAAGTAATTATAGTGGTAAGATTTTGGTACCAAGTTATTGGATGAGTAGTAGAAGGTGAATCGATTTTGATCTATAACTCTTGGAGAGAATTTGATTCAAATGGAATGTTTGTCGCTGAAGTAAATCTGATTGGTACTACGACCAAGTCGAACCTATGGTAAAGTGTAATCCCAGAACTTTGGTTCATGTTGAAATATTGGGATTATCGAAGGTATGAAAATCTTGATTAAGTTATAGAGTGTCGCGGTTGGGTTGTATTGCCAGGTTGTGTATGTGATTCATGATGATGTGATTTAATGAGACTGGGATTATAAAGTAATTTAATCATTGTTGCAATTAATGGGATAGTGTGAAATGTTGAGTTAATGTCAAGAATGACTCGGTCTAATTGAGTAACCCTCTGAGAGTTAAAATCCTTGTAAAGGTAATTTGGTCAGGAAAATATTTCCATGTTAATGAGCGAGTATGTTGGAATTGTGGGAACCTTCGGGAATCAATCCGAGGATTTCCCTATCTTTTATATTAGAAGTTCGTTGTAAGAGCTTGGAAGTTAAATTTGGACTTTGCATTTTTCTATGCTAGGTCTTCGATCGCCTAATGATTTTGTAGAGGAAATAGAAAAAGGGGTGGATTCCGAACAATGGGATGATCATTGATAGGACGCTTTTGATGTAGTACATGAGTGGCGTACTGAGAATTCTAAGTTGTTTATTCTTAAAAGTTTGAGGTGAAGTGATTGCGTGAGATCTATTGTGAGGCGCATTGGGTGCCCTCTGTCAAAAATTAATTTCATTACTAGAAGGAGTTGTCTAGAGTGTTTCAGTGGGTTCAATAGAGCCTCTCTACAAAGGTATGGATGATATATTTCGCTTTGAGCATAGTTTTGAGTATACCAATTTAAGAGATTTGAGCTCGTGTGGTATGTGATGAATTTGAATTCCAAAGTTTGGGAGGAATTTTACTCCTAAAAGAGAAACTGAAAAAAAGAATGTTTCCTCGGGTAGTGAAACACTTTCTTGATTCTCGTTTGAGCTATATGTTTTTGACGGATGTTCTTCGCAATTTGGGCTTGGCTTTATGATGGCATGCGTGGTCCTTATCAGTTCAGAAAGAATAAAGGACGTATTTGGTTTGGGCATTTGAGCAGTTGCTCCTTCGGTTTGTGTGGTGTTTATTTGTAAACTGTCTCCTTGGAAAGCGGAAGGGATTTCATGATGAATCTTGGCTTCCGAATTTGACCCCTTTTGTGTGAAGTTGCCATTTTGTGGTTGCAATGAGAATCTGTTATTCTCAGTTGGGTTCTGGTTATAAAAGAGTCGATTAAAGAGAATTTTTGTTGTGTATTCCTGGTTAAAGGAGATGCTCCTTGTTAGATGAAGAAACCGATTGAGAAGTGGGACAGGAGTTCCATGTCGGTTGTGCATATTATGTGCTTTAGTAACAAAAGGGAAGTTGGGCCAGGGTACATTGATTTGTTTTCGACTGTTGCGGGGATTAGGAAGTGAGTGTATCGCTTTGACCGTCTCAGGTCCATACGCGATGTACGCATCGTTTGGCATGTTCTGGTGCTGAGTGAGTACCTGAGTAGTCCGAAGCTTGGGATTTCGATTAAAGCCGTTGGCCAACAAGTGGGACTCTTTTTTTTGAGTCTTGTGTGTTGAGAGAACCTGTGAAGGTCGAGACGAGTGTTGAGGTGTAAGATGTTGATATCCTTCAAGGTGAGGTGGTTGCATATGTCCTAGAGGGAAGCGATTTGGGAGTTAAAATCTCGCACGCGCGACCAAAATCCAGGGTTGTTCACATTGCGTACGTGTTGAATGTGATTAATTTCAGTTGTCGTGTTCTTGCGAATAGAACGATAAGTAGAATTCGGGGTCGAATTCTGTTTAAGGGGGGTAGAATGTAATATCCCGTTCAAATATAAAACATATAAGTGACTAGTACTAAAATTAAAAATAATTAGAAAAGGAAAATTCAGAATTTTGGAGAAGTTTTAGAACTCGGACCTTTGGCCCATAGCTCTTTGGGCCCATGTGGGGAGGGGGGGACTAAACCCTAGCATCCTAAGTACTGTAGCACCACTGTCACTATAGCACGGCGCTACTATAGCACTCCCCTCTCCTCCGGTGCTTCCCCTGCAGTTTGGCCGGCCAAAAGGAAGAGGAAGGAGAGGGAAGAAGAGAGGAGGGAGAGGAAGAAGAAGAAGGTGGGGGTGATCTTCGCGAGGACTATAGCATGGTCCAGCGGGGGATTTCATGGGTAAGATCATGATTCTCAATAGCTAGTTCGGTTCTATAGATGTGTTTTGCTACCGATTAATCATTGTAGTATCCTGCTGTCGTAAATCGGTAGTACTGCAGTTCTGTTAATTCGTGAAATTGGGTTAGTTCCATGCAGATTCAATGTTTAGGTTCTCCTAAAGATAGATGGGGAATTTTGTTAGCTTTCCAAAAAGTATTAAATCATAATTTTTGGATAAAGGATGAATTAGTTACGAATTTTGCAAGACTGGGTGCTAATTCAGTCTCAGGATTTGTGCAGCGGTCGTAGTTCTGTATATTAGAATTTGAAGATGGCCGAATTTGTCAGATGGTATTCATAAGATATTTAGATAACTTTATGATGATTCCAGGAAGGTAAAGTTCATAAATTTTGGACGGATAGATCAAAAGTTATGAATTTTTAAAGTTATTACTGTAATCTGTCCTTCTGTTGTGGACAGAGGTGAAAGGCTTGGCTATTTGCAACCATTGTTTCATAGTACGAATATTTGTAATAATTTTATTGAGATAGCTGATTTTCTGTAGTTTCCAGAGAGTCTTAGAATAATGAGTTTGGTTGTGCCAAACAAAAGTTATGATTTTCCTAAGTCGAGTTACGAAGATGACGAGCGGTCTTCGGATTAAAATCAAAGGACTGCATGTAGTAATTTAATCTTTTGATCACCGAGAAGTTGTAGCTACGCTTGGGTAGGTTCTAGGAAATTTGGATTCATGGTCTTTGGAGTCTTGACTCAAAAGTTATGAATTTTTCATAACAAATGATCTGTTTGGACAGATTTGGGAATTTGAGAGCATAATGATTAATTGTTAGGGTTTCGATTAGGGATGCTTGTTCTTGTTTTGTTCTATTGCAATGCTGTACATTTTTATTGGTGTACTTAGTATATTATTTTACGGTTGCGGTGGTGGTGAACACGGGGCTAGAACTTTTGTCGTTGTCTTAGTCTCACGGTTGAGGCAAATACTTTGATTGATAGATTAAATGTGAATGCTTGATCATGATTGCGAGTATTTGATATATATTAGCTATGCATGGTTATTGGAATGATATGTGTGTTAATATTGGTGAATGCTCAAAGTATGATTAAGTTATATTCATGTATGAGGTTATTGCTATTTCATGTTAATGATGAATAGAGTAACTGTGCATGTGCATATTGAGATCATGTTTGAGGCTTGGTCACGTGGTGACCAAGCATATATATTTTTTGAGGTCCTCGTCATGTATATGACGAGCTTGAGGTCCCCACACTTGTGGAGTGTGGGCTTGTGGTCCCCATTACTTGCAGAGTATTGGGCTCTTGGTCCCTGTGCTTGCGAGCACATGCATGGGTATGCATCGACGGTTGCATACCTTGCATTACCGGTAAAATACAAAAAGAGTTAAAGAGAAAGGTTGCATTGAGCATTGCATAAGCATATGACATGATGTGTGGTAAAGATTTGAGAATGGATGCTGATGTTATAATGGTGTGTTATAATGTCTTATTGTTAGTACTTTCTTTGAGTCTATGGACTCACTCTTGCTTTGTTTGTGGTTTTAGGTACCCTTACAAGAACGACATGCATGGGAGGGAGTAGTCATATGTTAGGACACACACTGCTGCTCTGAATCTGTTATAGTTGATTAAATTTTAGATCACACCTTAATAAATGAGTAAACCGCTTAAAGGATTTGTTATGGTTATGCTTTATCGTTGGATTATTTGTAATAGTGATGAGTAGCATATTTTGGATACCTTTGGTTATGCTCTAGTTGATTAGCATATCTTGAATGCCTATCGATTATCTTTGGATGTTGGATTGTTTAATTATGATATTTGTTTTAAGCTATTTGGAACCTCCAGGTATAGTTAGCTATACAAAGAAGGTTACATCGAAATTTAGAAAAAAGTCTTAGTTTTAATTTGTTATATTGTTAGTTTAGTAACATTCCAAGCTCATGTTGGGCTGGGGTGTTACAAAAAGACACAATGATTTTATATAGGTTCAGGCCTTCTCTTAAGAGAATAATAATCATACTCCTATGTTGCTTGATGTATTGACTGTGTTATAACAAGAACGAAGCCACCAAAACTAGGGTTTGATGACTTTTGTCTTTTGTTATAGCTGTCGAATGTCTTGATCACTCGATCCTCCTCCCTTTTTTTTATCCTCCTCCTTATATAGCGTATGAAGAGGTGACAGTTGTTCATATCAAGAGGCACCTTGTCGTTTAATGCAATGCGCACGTTTTTAAGGGCGGTTATTGTCAGAGACATATCCTCCCATGTCGCCTTGCGATTATGTTAGAGACAGAGGTTTAATATATACAATTGGTTTAGGAATAATAACACATATTAACTACTCTGTGCGTTAAACACAACGCACAAATGTCCCTAGTCGATTGGGCCCACATATCTGTAGACTTTATCAATCATAAGGTGGTCGTAACTGACCTGATCATAGTAAGACTTATGACTATGAGGTAATCGTCGTAGGACTTATGATCAATAGGTGGTCGTAGAAAAACTTATAATCAATAGGTGGTCACAGAAAAACTTACGGCCATATATGGTGGTCGTAGAATAGCTTACAACCACTAGGTGTGTATGATATCCCTCATTATTAATATTGAGTGGTATCTTTGAAGGATTACCTATAATAATAAATATTACAGATAAATAACTTAATTAATTGAGGATTATTAGATCCTCGTCAACAATGTTGCGAACTACTTTGTTTTCAAGCCGATAGACATAAAAAGAGATGTATTAGATGTTTGTTCTAATGCTATATATGAACATACATATATAAATCAAAAAATAAGAACAGAAACCAGTTGCAAGGCCGAGTACAAGGTCGACTCCCGCATACTCGCTACGTCGCCTTGCGGTTATGTTAGAGACAGAGGTTTAATATATGCAATTATTTTAGAAATAACAACATATATTAACTACTTCGTGTATTAAACACAACGCACAAATGTTCCTAGTCAATTGAGCCCACATGTCTGTAGACTTTATCGATCATAGGGTGGTCATAGCTGACCTGATCATAGTAAGACTTACGACTATGAGGTAATCGTAGTAGGACTTACGATCAATAGGTGGTCGTAGAAAAACTTACGATCATAAGGTGATCATAGTAGAACTTACGATCAATAGGTGGTCGCGGAAAAACTTAAGGCCGTATAGGGTGGTCGTAGAATAGCTTACAACCACTAGGTGTGTGATATCCCTCATTATTAATATTGAGTGGTATCTTTGAAGGATTACCTATAATAATAAATATTACAGATAAATAACTTAATTAATTGAGGATTATTAGATCTTTGTCATCAATGTTGACAACTACTTTGTTTTCAAGCCGATAGACATGAAAAGAGATGCATTAGATGTTTGTTCTAATGCTATATATGAACATACATATATAAATCAAAAAAATAAGAAAAGAAACCGGTTGCAAGGCTGAGTACAAGGTCGACTCCCTCATCTATTCTATTTATTAAAGCTGGTGGGATTGCCGCTCACCTGGCCATGCTACGGTGGCAACAAAACGACGTCCGTTGGATCACGTCTGCGTCGCCTCCGCTCCGCAAGATCCATTCGTCAGGCAGACACTTTCTCCGGACGTTTTTGCCACGTTTGAGTTGTGACGCGTCCAGGCATTCTCGCGCAGTGTAGAAGACTCCCGAATCCTCCCAGCTACGTCATCACTCCTGCCGTCACTTCCTCGCCCTCCGCTCCATCCCCATCGCCGCTCCTCATCCCCTCCTCTTCCCCTGCCCAAACGCTCTCTCTTCCATTGCCCCGCCGCCATCTACTCCCCTCTCCGCACCGCCGCCTCCCCCTTCCCCATGGTACCGGATCCTCTCTCACCTCGCCTCCTTCAACATGATTCGTTGTTTCCCATCCTCTCTCTCGCTGCCCCCTCACCCTTGCCCTCTCCGTCTCCATCTTCGCCCCCAACCCACGCTCCGCCCTTGCCTCCCCTCCTCCCCATCTCCTCCTACGCCGCGCCTTTGATCCCCGCAATAAAAATGATTCGGTTGAAGGATTGGGGTGAGGTGCATCCGTTCTGTCCCCATCACTGCTGCTCTTCCGCTGCCCCGCCGTCCTCTCTTCCACTGCCCCGCCGCCCTCTCTTTTGCTACCCCAAAGCCATCTACTCCCCTCTCCGCAACGCCGCCTCCCCCTTCCCCGCGATACCGGCTCCTATGGCAGCTGGTAGAAATCACGACCTCCTTGCGAATCACGGCCCCAAAACCACGCACCGTCCTCACCTCGCCTTGCCCCCATCTCCTCCCACGCGCCTCCAACCCCCACTGGGATCATGATTTGGTTGAAGGTTGGCGCTGAGGTCTTTGTGCATAATTTTTTTTCCTGAGAGTTGGGTTTCCTACGTCGTCTGATTTGGTTTGCAAAGCTAGGAAGAGATCGAATTGCATGCTTATGTGCTATGATTTGCAACGTGCATAGTTCAGGGAAGTCATTAGTGCTTAGAAACGACATCGTGGGCGCGACTTCCTCCTCGCTCGGTATGATCGTGAATTTTGCGTCGACTATGAATTGTCTAGGTTTTTTTTGCGACTTTAGCGGCATCGGACTTTGTGTTTTGATTAGAAGGGATCGTGGCAGCGATGCAAGCGATGCAATTGCGTGGGACAAAGAACGTGCCTTAGGAGGACAAAGATTCTGCATATTTAGCGTCGATTCACTAATTTCTGTAGGCGCTTTCTCCCTCTCTCTCTCTCTCTCTCTCTCTCTCTCTCTCTCCTCCTCCCTCCCTCTCTCTCTCTCTGTCTCTACCTACATGCGACGCTCGGTAAAATTCAGTCATATGTAGCTGTTGTGGGTTATTCTGTGGTTATGCTATGAAATTGTTATACTCGGTAATAGTACATACATTGCTATGATAGAATGCCTGATTTCCCATGTTTACTGTGGTTAGCCGTGTTGTTGCCAAACACAGTTAAGTGATTCTATTCCTCATTGATAAAGTTCAGTTGTAATATTTTGCTCCACAAGGATAAAACTTGCTAGATAAAGTTCCATGGTTATTACCGACTTCATGGTCATTGATAAATCAGCCTACTATCTGAAGAAAAAAAGAATAGTAACTAAATATATATACCAATGTCTATTTATTTTCAGTTGTTGTTTGCACATGTCAATTGATTTCGATAGGGATAGCGAGAGTATAGCTCATTCAGTAGCAAGGTTTCTGCAATGTGTTTATATTATTTGTGTCAGTGTGTAGTGGCCCACTAGTTTCTGTAGCCAGTCCCCATGATGCCCTCCACTTTAACTAACATTATGCTAAGCTTATGGCTATCAATGGCTATCCATATAGCCCGTTCATTCATCTTTAAATCACTAGCCTAAATCTTGTTTCTTTCCTTTTGTTGCGTTGCTTAGGTTCCTATTGGAGGGTGTTATAGGCTTATTGATATCCCCATGAGCAATTTCTTCAGTTTCTCCCGTGGTTACTTTTCAATTGCGCTTGGTTTTTTTTTTGTGGTATCAGACGGTGATTTACATAGAGCATGAGTTACCATTTCGAATATCTCGTTGTATGCCTGGCTAAATTTGATTGTGTAGTTATAAAGGTGATGCAGACTGCTGATTTTTCTCCATTAAAAAAAAGATTGTTTAGATGGTTCTTTAAAGAATTATAATATATACTAATGTTGCTTTTTGTAATCAATCCATATTAGTAGGTACATGAAACAGGCCATACAGGGGCGTATCTAAGCAATGTCTATGTTGCCAGGGAGCTCCAAAGAAATGGGCTGGCCTATGCATTGTTTGACGGGTCTAAAAAAACTAGCTCATGAATAGGGTAAATTCATTTTTTTTGCTGTCTAATTTATTTCCTGTATGCATTTACATGATGTTGTGCTTCTTATTATCTGGTATTTGTTGGTTGGGCTGTAACCCAACATGACTTCTTTTTTTGTGTTTGGTTTGCATCTTTGACTATATGAAAAAACTATTAGCTTCTGTTTAGAATTTAACATTGATTACCAGACTTGTTCTTTCTCTATTGTTTCAGAAATGTTATACATAGAGGTTGCTATTCAAAATGTCCAGATGCTTTAAACTGGCACCACTCAATATTTTTCGTTATAGAACAATGACACCTACCGATTTAAATATATTTGGCCGATACATGCATCTTCCTATGTTTCATCACAGTACAATAGCATCTATGATTACCGGACTTACTTATATCACTGTATATTACTAAATAGTCCGCCTAATATGAAAAAAACAATATATTGGTCCTGCTACTAATATTTCATCTATTACATATCGAACTACGTTATACAACATCACCCACCCTACGAAGCACCGCCAAATGTCCCATATTCAACGACCGGTGCAGCGTAGCACGCCTGACTGTGATGGTCTATTTATCTAGCTCTACGGTCAAATGGTATTGCTCTCTACCAATTGCTTAGTTCTTGAAAAAAAGTATTCCTCTAAATTGTAAGGATATGTGTTTTTCCCATTAGGATGCAGATTTTGTACAAACAGGGCTCTGTACTTTATGGTTCCCTAAATTTAATATTCTAATTTCTAGCTGAGATACAGACAACAATCTCCCATTAAATTTATGTCTCCAGCTCAAGTACCGTGGTATTATATTTGCTGCGTATTAATCCTTAATATATTTCTCGAAATAACACAAATCATCAAAGCTTTAGTCTAATGCAGATTAATGTTTTGAAAGTGATTCCACAAGAGTGCAAGTTCTTTCACCTATGAACCATCGATTCGCTCATTTACCCTTTCCGTTTGATAGTCAAGGTAATCTTTTAAAAATTGCTTGTCAGTAGAAAAGAGTTCATGGACAAAGATGTCGCCTTCAAAGAGTATTTGTAGCTACATTTAGCATTTGTTAGTAACATACTATTAAAAATAAGCTAGACAGTAACATCTGCTGCATTCTCATTTTCCATACAAGACACAATTGAAGTTAGTTTTTTACTAAAGCTCGAATGTGCAGAGCACGCAAACAACTAATTCGGGTTTGTTCTCCCAATTATCATGGATAACATATCTTCGGTTACGACAACATAGAAATAATTTATTTCTAACCACTAATTTATCTTCTTTTACCTTCTGTTCATAGGTTGTCGCTCTCTATATTCCAGATTCTAACACCTCAAGCAGTTGGTATGTCTCCAGAAAATCTTTGTCCCAAAATAACAAAAATATTTAGCAACCTCTCCTCATGTATCATCCAGTTTTATGAATATCTCTTTAAAGAATGCACCATATTCTTTATTTATCATAGAATTGCAATAGAGAATGTTTTGAGGGGATTACCTAACAGTTAAGTTGCCTTCTCTGCACATGTTGTAGCTCTATGCATCCTTCAAGCTCAATGGGGTTGATTCATGTACTCCAAATGCGAAAAGTTCTTTCTAGCAACTTTAATTGAAAAGGCTATTATTCAGGTTTATAGCCAGGTTTGCTACTTTCAAACTTCTTGCTACAATTCATCCTGTGTGGCATTTAGTTTTGAATTGCAGTCTTTGAATGTTTTATATCATCTTTGTTAATTCATCTATTTGGTTAGACGTAACCGTGTTTACAAGTTACCTATGTAGACTACACTGGTAATTACTCTTTGCAGTAACTAGCCTCTTGAATTGGTTAGACTTCTTTTCTCTATTTTTTTTTCTATTCGTTGCTGACATATTATTGTATCATGGATGGTTATGTTGTACATGAGAAATGCAGCTGGTTATCTGTCCCAAGTATCGTTTACCAACAGACAAATGTAGTTTTTTTACCAAATCCTATCTATGGTTAGGAAAATTGCTTAATCTTGGTTGAGCTGGATGGAATCTAATGGAGCCATTGGATACATATTTATTATTGACAATAATTGCAAGAAAGCATCACAGCAATAGAATTCGAAAAAATATTTTACGATAAGGTTAACCCTTTCTCGCTCTGCAGTATTTGCCTAACCTGTAAAGCATCTATTTCCTCATTGTTAAATGTTTGAATTAACCCTTTCTGGAATAACCAGCCTAATCTTGCTTGAAAGTGCCTGTCCAATCATACCCACGGCCACAGTGTATACCATACTCCTTTCTAGATAGCCATTCCTTTTCATAACGTGACATTTTATTCAATGAAGTCTGACTTGTGGTACTACCGATAGTATTATTGAAAACCAATATGGATTATTTGGTTATGTTACCTGCTTACTTCTCCTGAGGTGCATCCAGAACCAAGCCAACTTGAACAAGTTGTCCTCCAGATGGGAGGGTCCATATACTGTAGTCTCTGTCACTAGGCCAAGATCAGTTAGATTAGCTATGGAGGATGGTCGTGTTTTATCTAACATATGGAACATTGAACATCTTCGTAAATTTTATGTATAAGTATCTTTTTTTCTATATTATATAAATCCAGTTGTTATTCTTAATATATTGAATTTTTTCAGCATAAATTTTTCGTATCATTTCGCATACTTGATCACTATTTTTTAAGTGCCTACAGTTGATCAATTTCGCTCATGGATCACAGTGTTTTTACAAATCAAATGACTATCGGTATACATTTATGAAATGACAAGTGTCTGAGACCTCTTCTATAAGCCAATTCTCATTGCATGAGAGCTCAACAGTCTGACTTCATCTTCCTAAATACACACTAGTTCGGATCATTGGTTTTGTAATAGATATACTGATCTTAGCACAATTGTTCGCTTGAAACACTTCTCTCAATGCCGGACAAAGTGTTCCAGGCGGAGGGCTACATATAGTAAAATATACGACTTTTAATTTGCGAAAAAGAGGTTGCAAGACAAAGTCAGTTAATCTTTGATAAATAATCACAATTATCATACACAAAATCTTTTAATCGTCTCATATCATATAAAACAAAACGTCTGTATCATTATAGTGTCACTTTTGTACACTCGAGCTAGGAGTACGTGAGGGAAGGGTAGGAGCACTAGCGTCTATGTTCCTTATGATCTCTACAACCACTAGTGTGATCTTGGCTTGAGCAGCAATACCTGCTTCTTTTGCCTTAAACTTGGGCGTAGGGACAAGCTTTTGGAGATCAACAGAATCCCCATAAAGGAGATCAATCTTCAATAAAACTCGATTTAAAGCTTGACTCATTGCCTTCGTCAAATATTGATATATAGTATTCTTCATGACAGGTATGTGTTTCTGAATATATTTAATTGGAGTATAGATATCATTTCTAAGTTCATCCAAGGTCATCTTGGTCGTAAGAGGAGTTACCGGAGCCTTCAGATGTTCTGTGATCTCTCGTAGAGAAGCTGAAATCTAAGAAAAGCTATTTCCAGTAACTGTGGTAATTTCCTTGCCAGCCTTCATTAAGGTTTCCACCATATTTTCAAGATCTTGTACAGCAATACGACCTCGTCTTTCCACTTCTTTCAAGTCTTAAATCTGGAGGTCTTTATTAGAAGAGGTCTTCTGAAGATCCTCTTTTGCCTTTTCTAGTTCTAAAAAAGAGAAGAAAAAGAGAATAAAACTCGTGCATGGCATATTATAAATTAAATGTTCTATAAGGACAAAGGGAGGTCCATTACCTTCTTTCTCCTTAAGGAGTATCTTGTTCTGTTCAAAGAGATCATGGCTTTCTTTAGATTGTCTATTCAAGATCTCTTGGAACTTCTCATTCTTTCGAGTCAAGAGGCGGATCTCTTTGGTCTTCTATGCCATGACCACTGCACTCTCCTCAGATCTTTTTTCTACCTCAGATAGTTTTGATCTGAGAACTTGAAATGCAAATTCAACATTTTCTTGTTCGGCTTTCACCCTCTGTGAAGTAAATAAGGGTATAAGTTATTTATTTGAGTTAGAATCTTACGACTAAATAATAATTTAATGCACTTACTTCTCTTTTTCCTCTGCAAATGCTTTAATCTCCTCCACCATGTCAATATTGACTCTTCAGCATCTTTTGACAGATGTCATGAGGTCCTGGAGATCTTTCTTGTTGGTTCTGGGAGATGAATGTTCCAAAGGAATCTCATCCTCAAAGTTGATCCAAATTGCAGCATTTAAAAGCTCCTCCGGTTTGGATCAATGTTGGTATTCTGCGGCTCCTAAGACATTCTATGAGTCAGGATCTATACTGATAAATTTAAAGAAAAATTATCAGGGTAGAAATATTACCAAGGTACGATCATCTTCATCTTGAGTTTCAATGGTCTCGTGGACCACCTCCTCAGAATGGCTGGTCTCACGAACCACCTCCTCAGAACGGTTGCTCTCGTGGACCACCTCTTCTGTTTGATCCTCTTGAGGAGACCTCTCCGTCTGGACCTCCATGTCCAGCGGTGCCTCTTGGGACGTCTCTGCAGTTGTCACCAAGACGTCTAGGACCACTTCCTCAGTGGTCCTAAGAGGTCCTTCCATTAGCAGAATTTCTTCTGCCACCAATGCAATTGGTGGCGAATTTTGCTCTTGAGCAGTCAGTTGACCTCTTTCCGGGTCTGACGGCAAATCAAAGCTAAAAGAAAAGAAGAGGTTAATCATTTCAAAACCAAAATTATAAAAGTATAATCGAAGAACTTACTCAATTTCAAAGCTGCTTTCACTAAAGAGCGACATAAATTTCTCATTTACAGTGAAAGTGGGTCCTCTCCTTTGCTCTATCGAAGAAGGAACTAAGGCCAGGGAGGTCTTTGTCCTTGGAACCCTATGAAGAGGGAACTCCTCTTCTGATTCTTCTGATAATCCTTCACCCTGGACCACCCTAGCCAAGAAAGTTGATATAGAAGACACTGGCTGGGGGTTAGAGACATATATGGAAATGAGAGTCTTGGCTTTTGTTTTTGGTACCTTTCAGGTGGAAGATCTTGGAAGAGCAGGAACCGAGGCAAGAGGTATTGGAAAAGCTAATGTTGAGACGGATGTGGGTTTTGTCTTCTTTGGTTCAACAGGAGGTCTGGAAGTAATCCTTGCACTCTTTGCCAAAGAAGGGGAAGAGCTCACACTGACATTTGAGATGGGAAATTTCTTTGATGTCGTCTGTCTAGAAATATAAAAATTAGATATAAGTGATAAATTTACTTATGTTTGATTAATTTCAATGAATACTTACCACTGTGCGATCTTTCCTCAGTGATAAAGTCGCCACAATCAAGCTTGGGGGCTGCTCCTCTAAATCTATTGGTTCCTTTTCTAGAACCCGATCATTTAACAGGACCGAGGTCCTAGCTAGGACCTCATCATCTGAGAGAATTACAATACAATAAAAGTTACTTACTTTTACTATGAAATTCAGTTCAAGTAAAAGAGATGAGTAAAATATTACCATTCTTAGGAACATCACAGTTACAACATAATTTCTCTTTCTTCTGAAGAGGAAAGATCTTGTTCTTGAGGAAGTTGTGAACGATCTTTCGTCCAGATAGACCTCCTTCTACCAGGTTACTGATCACCAGGACCACTTTCTTCTCATCTTCTGAAAGCTTAATGTCCTTATCAGTAGTTCGGTTCTTGGAGGACCACTCCGGTGGTGCACTACGATTGTAAGTAATTCTACTTTCTTTCGGAATTTCGGAATAAAACTATTCCTTGTTCCATGACTGGTTGGAGTCTTTGGTAGCCAAGAAAGGGAACACTCTCTTATCGGCATATTGAAATTTAAAATAAAAAGGAGCCCAAAGCACCAGTACATTTCTTGTTGCGGATAATCTGGTAATAAAACCTAAACAAACGCAAACTAGAGGCTATCCCTAAAAACGCCTCAAACATACGGGCAAAAACACTAAGTACTAGAACTGAATTCGGTACAAGGTGAACCAATTCAATTCCATAATGGTTAAGAATTTCGATAAAAAAATCACTCTCAGGCAAGCGGAGGCCTGCCCGGAGGTAAGGCACAAAGAGTACCATGAAAGCAACCGAAGGGTTTGGTTCAACCTCTCTCCCCATTGCACACCACTCGATGAGAGCCTTTTCTGGAAGATGTCCATCTTGCTCCAGTCCCTGGAGCTTCTCTGCTGTCAACATCGATGATCTCCATCCCGCCATTGTCTTGATTCAATGACAGATTGTAGGTTCCTTCTTTTCGAAGGTTCGTGGAGGACGAAAGGTATACGTTGAAAAGGAAAGTAAAAAAGCAACTAGGGTGAAAGCGTGCTTGAGGAGAGGTAAAAATCCGTATATATACCCTTGGCGCATTTAAAACCCACTACCTCAAGGACATAACAACTGTGCCTCGATCCGTGGTGACACGACACGACACGTCACGTCCGGTCAAGGAGGTTGTTTCGTGCGTCAGAGATGTGTAAGAAAAGTAGTTGGAAAGTCTCTTCTTTTTTCAAAAGTTATCCTCATCTTATGTTCTTTGACATAGAAGTTACCTTGATATACGTTTCAAGAGAAGATCACCTGATCATTGGGATTTCCTTCTATCAATATGTTAAAGACTTTAATCCATGAAGCAAACTGACTGTCCGACCACCTTAAACAAAGGTGGTCGAAAAGTCAATTTGGTCCATGGATGGTTGTCTATTGTATGCTCCAACCATAGGAAGAGAAATGCCAAAGTAACATGAGTTCGTACTCATGAGAAGCTTTGAGGATGGAAGTCTCCGAAGGAATGTTTCTCCTTCTTTCCCTTCTGGAGGTTATTTATAAGCCAGTAACTTACGGTGGAATTAAATAAACTAGATGAAAGTTTAACAGATGAGATTTTATTAGAGTTTATTCCTAATAAATTGCTAAAGATTAAAATGTATTTGCCCCTTCGGGAATTGCTTTCATAAATATAATTAATGATCCTGATTCTTGAAAGAAATAGTTATTTACAACTCAAGTAAAACTATCTTCTTTACCAAGTTCAATTCTGGTAAAAAACCTCTTCAAGTAAGTTATTTTCACTTGAAGTTGAGGGGCTAGCTAACGAGGATTTTTGACCAGTCAATTATCCAAGTATATTTTTATTCACTTATTAACAAGTAGGTACAGTTTTGCTGGGCCTAAGTTAGCTTTCTGGGCCCAAGATCAATCAAACAATCGGATCCACAACAGGTGCAACTGCAGCAGGAGGAGCTGCCTGCACCTGCCGACAAAGCTCTCGAACCTCTCTCTGAAGGTCCTGTAGTAAAGCAACCGACGCGGCCTAAGCCGGAGCATCGGCAACTGATTGAGCAGCTGAGGCAACCTCCTCACCCGCATCACCAGCAACCTCAACAGTCGGGACTGAAGATGCAGCCGAATCACGTCCACGACCACGGCCACGGCCCGCTCCACGACCACGACCTCTACCTCTCGCCATAACTGAACAACAAAGAAAGAAAACTAACCACTTAGCTCGAGCGTAACACAAGCAGTAAAACATGACCGAATGAAAAGCAGTTCAACATAATGTATCATACTACAAAAAAAAACGCAGATGCAATGGATTACCCGAACCCCACCTACTGTGCACAGTGTGTCAATTTAATATTCAATTACCACGGACCTAAAGCCCGCTTTGGTACCAACTGTAACACCCTAGCCTAATATAGAGCCTAGGATGCTACCAACTACTATACATACTCAACTAATTTCAACATCCTAATAGAAATTTGACCAAACATTCAGTTATGAATGACAAGAAACTGATAATCAACCTTATCACAGTCTATAATATCCCAATGAAAGCAAACCACTTATCGATTGAGTATAAAACCATTTAAGAAGTCCTCACTACAACAACTAAGTTTAAGCAGTCCAACATTACTAAGCTCAAGCAGATAACGATCAAATAACTACATCTAAAGCATCATTAACCTATCAAGCAGCGAGGGTGATAAAGTAATAAAAAACAAATCGTCTAATCCATCGAATGAACCTAAATGACAAAGGATTTAGAATTTAAGTGGATCATCCATGATCACAGACAAAATTATCCACCACGAAGGATGGTCACAAAATTGCCAAACAAAATCATCCACCACGAAGGATGGTCACAAAAATGCATCCCAAGCAAACAACAAGGGTTTGAGTTGTAGTTGGAAGGACTAGTTTGTTCGATGAGGTTTGTGTATATGTGAAGTGCACCATGTCTACCCTTTCCCATGCATGACGCTGCCTCGAGACTTGCCTTAGAATCTCATCTTGGTCTCATCAGGATGTACGATATACGGAGTAGGATGAGCTTCCCTTAGAATCTCATCTTTGACCTGAGCCTCCAGTGGCACACAGAGGTAGCCTTTAAATCGCAATGCACCAGAGTCATCTATGCTAAAATGGCCTTGCGTGCTTTCATCTAGATGCTTCCACACTCGCTGGAGCATCTGATCATGCTGTTGTGCTTCCCGCACTCGATCTGGAATGGCTGACTCAAGAAGTAAACGAGTCTCAGTCTGGGCGATACCCGCAAAACATAAAGAGATATCCATACGCTCAAAATCAGCAATAAGACCACTGAGAGTAGGAGGTGTCACCTTGTGACTCAGAGCATCCACTACTACATTTGTCTTTCCAGTGTGATACTGAATGGTGAGATCATAGTCTTTTATCAATTCTAACCACCTTCTCTGCCTCAGATTCAAATCTTTCTGGGTTAAGATATACTTCAAACTATTGTGATCAGTGAAAATATCACAAGATTCACCATACAAGTAATGGCGCTAGATCTTTAGAGCAAGAACCACTGCGACAAGCTCTAAATCATGGGTAGGATAATTCTGTTCATGCTTCTTCAACTGTCGTGATGCATAGGCAATCACCTTGCCATCCTGCATGAGCACACAACCAAGTCCAACTCTAGATGCATCTGAATAAATAGTGAAACACTTTCCAGGTTCAGGAAGAGTGAGAATAGGAGAGGTCACCAACTTATCCTTCAAGGTACAAAAGCTATTAAATTCAAATTCAAATGCATGCATGATCCTAAATTGATCCAAATTGCACAAGACCATGCTATCAAGCTACTAGTCACGATCTCTCTTAATAGTACGATATTTAACCTATAATCCGGTCTTCTAACCATTTCTCCTAAGACCGGTAAAATATAAAAAGGATCCTAGACTACTTGTACCTTGTCTTTGAGCTATGTAGATCTTCATTGAATCTTTTAGCATGCATATTTATGTCATCAAACTCACCAATGGGACTTAACATTGTAAATACTCAATAAACGCATTAATCTCATATTCACATATTATCATTAATTACTAAAACAATTTTTAGGGGCCTAGATGCTTTCAGGACCTCATGCCCACACTCCACGAGTGTGGGGACCCAAGCCCGTCTAATGCATGATGGGGACCTCAAGGAAACAACCCTTGGCTACCATGTAGTCCAAGGTTCAGAAATGAATGTAATGATGCAGATTGAAGCTCACATACTCAATCCATCATGAAAGCATAATGCTCAACGATATTGCCAAAAACATAAAGCTTCATAATTAAATCATGGCAATTAACAAGTATGAAATACATCAATTCAATACTACTCATTGCACTTGCCTCCACCGTGAGACAGAAGACAAAAAGGCGTAATGATCTAGCACCGGGGTTCACCACCACTTGGTAAAGAAGAATGACACTAGGCATCAATCAACCATGCATAACAAGTCCTTAATCGCAGCACTCTACAAAGTTTTCCCATAACCCAGGTTTAAACACTCGATCTACTCAACTAGACTACATGCTAAGCAGAAATCTAGTTTGGACAGCAATTCTAACAACATTCATATCTTTCACTCTGAGACTCGAAAAGGAGTGAGCTCAGATCCTATGGAAAGGTAACGAAACCCTCCGCGATAGTCTATTTGACTGAAACCTCCAATTCGGCCAAGAACTTAGGCTAGCATTCATCTGAAAGTCTAATCTATAATCTGTTTAACTGAATTGGACAGCAGTAAAGAAACAATCATATCTTTTGATTGGCTTATCCAAAAACTAAGATTTTTATCATTCTAGAAATTTAAGAACATAACCTTCAAAAGTCTAGTTGGCATGATATTTATATTTTGCATTTAACAAAATGTGGCACACGGGTCAAGTTTACTGTCAGAACCAGACACATAATCTGGACAGTCAAATTGAAACGTACATAACTTTTGTTCTACAAATCCAAAAAGGGTATTATTTAACAATCTGAAAAGCTAAGATAAAATACTACAATACTCGTTTTGGTGGACAACCCTAATTCGACACTTAACAAGTCGAAACCTAACAGTTAATATTTCTACTATGTTTTGACAGGTTCCTAGACAACAACAACGAAAAAGACCATAACTTTTAAACCGTAAATCATAATTGAGTGAACCTTGAACCTATAAAAAGGTAAGAACGAATCCCACATAACTCTAAGAGATAGGGTCCTCAGATTCGGAATCTAAAAATAAGAAAACAGTCGCCCAATCCACAGAATAGAATCTGTTCAAACGCAGGAGGAACTCGATCTACTTAATCAAAGCAAAATCTGAACCTAAAATGATCAAAACAGTGAGGAAATCACTTGGTACACTTGAAGACCTCCAGCAACCTGACCAAACCCACAAGGAACCTTCTTCTTCTCCTCCTTCCTCCCCTCTTCTCCCTTCCCCTTTCCTCCTCTTGTGGCCGGCTAGCTGCTGGAGCTCCCCAAGTTGACAGCAATGGAGGAGCTTGGCTTGAGGGAGGGGGATGGAGGCGCCAAAGGGAGGGAGAGAGCTGGGGGTGGCGGCCAAGGAAGAAGAGGCCCAGGGAGACTTCGGCCAAGGGAGAAGCTGTTGGCGGCTAGGGCAAGGGAAAGGGGGAAAAGGAGGTGGCTTGGTTAGGGTTTTGAGGGGAGGAGATGGGGCTGCATGGGCTAGCCCAACTTGGGCGCCTCCCCCCCCTTCTGGCCCAACAGGCCCAGGTTCCAAAGATTTTCCCCAAAACTGAAATTTCGATTAAACTCCCTCTCCCGAATATTATTCCCTCTAATTGGAATTTGGGTTATTACAGCGTCCTCCACTCGATTGCCTGTGGGCATGTCGGATGGCTTCCACCAGACGTTTTGTTCTCCGCTACAAGTTTACTCTGCTATCTTTAGCCCTGCGTGGTAACTTTTGTAAGACTTGACCATAAGGTCCTTGTGCTAAATAATATTAATTTGTCTGCTTCATCTATAGTTTGTTGTATGGATATGATTACATCAATGTTGCAACTATGTGAGCTAGCTACTGATCTGGGACTAGTTCAGGATACACAGAGGGTCTCCGGAGTTGCATATCTGGGGCCCCGACAGAGATGGTATCAGAGCCATATCGACTGTAGGATGTAACCTTAGTTAGCATGGTCGTTTTAGTCAAAGGTTTCAAAATTTATTTTGTAAATCAAATCAACAGATTAACATGAGTAGTTATTCTTCTCTCATCTTACTCTATTCTCCTCTCATCTTATTCTAATGTTTTCCCATATCATCCATAAGTTCTTTTATCGTATCTCTTCTGAAACTTTGTTTCTGAATTTAAATTGATCCTTCTCGTCTCAGTTAGAATTAGAAGTGCCTCAGTACAGAGACCATTCTACGTTTTAGTATCATTTAGCCCGATTAATAGGACCTTCGGCTTGTGTTTTGTTGCTTCTTAATAGCTTTTCAGCTATTTGTTCATTGGGTTAAACTGACTTTCCCCAGTTAGGTTGTTCTATCTTTCTCCCTTGTTCTCACTCATCTTTGTGCTTTTTCCTCTCACCTATTGTGCTTTTCCCCTCTCGTCTATTAAACCTGGGAAGATTTGTGCAGATGGTTCAGACCCGCAACACCGCAAGTCAAGGTGAATCCATGGAGCCCAATGCACCACCTCCTCCAGCCGCAATAGCAGATCAGGGTTTGGGTCCATTCATGGTGGCTCAGACGCAATTGATGAACACTATGATGCAGAATATGAATCAAATGATGAATCAACAGAACCAGACTGTTGCTTCTTTAGTCGCGGTGCTGAACCAGAACAATCAGGCCGCTGCCATGCCACCACCCCCACCACCAGCTTTTCAGCAATCAAAGTTTGCAGAGTTCATGAGGACACATCTGCCAACCTTTTCCAACTCATCTGAACCTTTGGACACATATAACTGGCTACGCTCCATGGCGAAGAAGCTATCCATTGCTCGATGTGACGATCGCGATAAGGTTATGTACACCGTGCATCAGCTTGAAGGCACTGCTGCAGAATGGTGGGAAAATTACTGTGCAGCTCATGAGAATCCACAAGATATTACATGGGCCGAGTTTTCAACAGCTTTTCGCCACTCTCATGTCCCAGATGGTATAGTAGAAATGAAGAAGAACGAGTTCCGCGAGTTACAGCAAGGAACCCTGTTAGTGAATGAGTACCTCAGCAAGTTCACCCAACTCTCTCGTTATGCTCAAGAGGACGTTGCTTCGGATGATGCACGCCAGAAGCATTTTAAGCGTGGACTCAATCCCAGTTTGGAGGTGCAAGTTGTTGGCATTGACTATGTAGATTTCCAGCATATGGTGGACAAGACTGTGCTCATAGAAGATTCTCGTTGTGAACTAGAAGGACTCCGTAAAAGGAAGATGATGCAGCATGGGTCTCATCAAAACCATCCACAGAAATTCAGGATGAATGTGCAGCATCCCGTCCATTTTGCTCCTCCTGTCACATCTAGAACCACTGCACCGGCACCTCACCCAGCTGTTTCAGGAGTCAGCAGCCACAACCAACCATAGGGAAGCAACAATCTAGCCTCAGGAGTCACCTGTTACAGATGCCAAGAGATAGGTCATTATGCTCACAGTTGCCCAAGAAAGCGAGCCCCAACGCCAAATCCATTCAACTTGGGAGCTACACCAGCCCGAAACACCGCACCAGGAGCAAGCCAAGGAACAACTCAGATCTCAAGTCAAGCCACCAGGACTTCACTCCCTTCGGTAAGAGGTCGAGTGAATCAAGTCATCAAGATGGTTACTCAACCCATTTCGAACTTCATTCTTGGTAAGTTCTAAGTTAGTCTTGACTTCGATTCTGATTTTGTTTTGCTCAAAAGAGAAAGTCGCTTGGAAGAGGGAGCCAAGTCCGAGTCTCCGAACCTATTCTCTAGTCAGCTCGAATCTCGGGGTCGATATTCTCTTTAAGGGGTGTAGGTTTGTAACATCCCAAATTTCCTGAGTTTTTGAAAATTTTCAAAAATTTAAAAATAACCATTTGGTTTTATTAATTTGCTAAAGCTTAATTTGAAATGTAGAATTTAAAAGCAATTTAACTTGAATTAATCCAACTTAAATTAATTCAAAAGTTGGTTTAATTGAGCTTTCTGGATTTTATTGGATTTAAAAGTCAAAATTATTATTTTAAGTATTTTCTTGGATTTTCTGGAATGTAGAAACGGTTTTTCCTTTGTCCCGAAATTAAAATCTATTTTATTTGCAAAATTAAAAGCTAAAATATAGTTTAAACTATTTTTATTAAGTTCTAAATAATTCAAGGGACTTCTATGTATTTTCCTAGAATTTTTGGACTATTTTAACTATTTTCTAAAATCCTTTTTCGTTTTTTGGCATTTATTTTAATCAAAAATGCTTAAAAAAACCCTTCCTTGGCTTTGGGCCGAATTCCTTCGGCCCATCCCACCGCTTTCTCACATGACCAGCGTGGCCTGGCCATTGCCTAATTGCCTCGTCTTGGCGTGTCCGACTACCGCGCCTCCCGCTCTCATTGCTGCGTGGGCCTCGCGTCACCAGACGCCCGCCTTCTAGTCATCTTCAACCTCCGCCCATGCCGCCCATGCGCCTTGCCTTGAATCCCGCCGCCCCTATCACTTCTCGCCATGCCTTGGCCTTTGCCCGCAGCCCGTGTGGCCCCACATGCGCCATCCCGCCTGTCTTAGCCCCATCCCTCTTCTCCGCGCGGTTTAGCCGGAACATGCAAGCTCCCCCATTAATGGCCGACTTGACCTCCACGCCGTCCTCCTCCTCCGGTCATCCCTACGTCTATCTAAGGAGAGCACCGGCAAGCCCTCCCTCTCCTCTCCATTTCCCCTCTATCTCCCTTCTCTCCCTCGCCCTGGCTCGTCGTGATTTCATGATTTTCCACCACTGGCCGCCATTTGTGCCGCTGCCTCTAGCGCCGCCGCTAGGCCTCCTCCGCCGCCCTCCTCCGCACCACCGGCATCGTAGGACCGTGAGCTTCCCCGTGCGCGTCACCCCATCCCTAGAGCCCTACCGGAGCGCCGCCGCCACGTTCAACCACCGCTGCGTCCTCAAATCCATGCGCATCGTGATCCCCTTGCTCCCCTCTTGCCACCGGTGTCCTCGCCGCTGGCCAAGACCCTACCGTTCGCCGGCGAGCCCTCGGCTCCCGTGCGCTGCTGCTCGAGTCCGACGTGGCCGAGCCACGTGGCACCATGTCGCGCCCAGTTAGTGGCCACATCACCCCTTTGCTGATATGGCTGTCCAGTGGCACCCGTGTGGCAATTCACTAATTTTCCTTTACAAAATTAATTCCAAAAAATTAGGGAAAACCCTAATTTCATCATTTCTTTGTTTTTCAAACTTCCTTTAGCCACAACTTCTTCATTCGAACTCCGATTCGAGTGATTCAAATTTCTAAATTCATTATCTTTCTGTTAGTATTTATTTGGTAATTATTTGGATTTTATTTGGTATTTTTTTTATTTATTTAGCTTTGTTCGCACGTATAGATTCCGGTGTTTCGGAAGACTTCGCGGACCCGACGACCGAAGCATCTCAACTCTTCAACAAAGACAAGTCGTAGACCTTTGATCATGTTGAATCCAATTTATAAAAGTATATTGTTTGATATAAATGTGCATGACTAATTGTATAAAAATGGTTTCGGGAATAGTTAATTACCTAATTGCCATTATGCCTCCTTGATAAATTGTGAATGACATGTACCCTTGAATGACATAAACCCTTGGACACCATAGGGTGGTTAATTATTAATTGGACATTATTGTACTACCAACATGGGTATCGTTTATAATTAGTCATGCTTAGTAACGATGAGATTCATGATCACATACTCGAAGAATGAATGAACATGACTTAATGAATTATGGAATCGTGGCAGAGCCACTGTTGATAAAATTTGTTGTGCCATGGCAAGGGTTGTTATTTGGCCGGGTTGAATGAAAATAATTTATGCTCGGGCGAGTAGTTGGATAGTAAAGGAGGAATGCGCGAGGCACTGCGAGAGGCACATTATAGGGTGCGGGGGGTACTTAGGTGCGCGAGGCACATGGAATGCAGAAAATCTTGCCTGAGCAACTACTAAGGACTTAACCTTGTAAGTCATTGATCTAGGCCAGACCGTGCAATCACAAGTTCATTTATGGGGTGGACCTGGCCAATTAATTAGCAATGTTTTGATTTGGTTCTGTGTTGGTTGTTGAGCGACACAAGAGGGGGCCCAGATTGGCGAATCCTTAGCGAGCAAAATCGGGTCAAAACAAAACTTGGCAAAGGCCTTGTCACGTGTTCTAGACCGCTTACCTAAGGTAGTGAGCGGTAGCATAGATATATGCCGAACTAACTAGAGAATTCGTGTCTTGTGGGTCAAGCTGTACAACCTCTGCAGAGTGTAAAACTATTCGAATAGCCGTGTCCCCGGTTATGGACAATGCCTAGTGATTTCACACGAGGGGTAGACTTTATAAAAATGCTGGAATGGGTTGGTTGGATCCGAGTAGTTGGCTTTGGTTGATGGTTGGGAAGTGAACGGGATATTCACCAGCTGCTTTAAAGAAACTCAATTACTTATGTATTAATCTTTTAAATTGTGCTTTCAATCTACTTACTGTATTTACTGTCAAGACTGCTTTCTGCAAAATAGCCATAAAGCTATTCTTGTTAAGCCGTGCATGAATACTAGTTGTATACATTTCCATACGACTTGCTGAGTATATTCAAAGTACTCACGGCTTTATGCCCTCTGGTTGATCAGTCGCTGAAGAGGACCCAGGGAGCTCCGAGCTCTATGAAGGGGAGTTCTACGAAGACTTTACGAATTAGGTCGCATCCTCTACTCGATTGCCTGTGGGCATGTCGAATGGCTTTCACCAGACGTTTTGTTCTCCGTTGCAAGTTTACTCTGCTATCTTTAGCTCTGTGTGGCAACCTTTGTAAGACTAGACCATAAGGTCATTTTGCTAAATAATATTAATTTGTCTGCTTCATCTATAGTTTGTTGTATGGATATGATTATATCAATGTTGCAACTGTGTGAGCTAGCTACTGATCTGGGACTAGTTCAGGATACACAGAGGGTCTCCGGAGTTGTATATCCGGGTCCCGACACTTTCTCTATAATCAGAGCATACTCTTTGCAATACACATTCTTCATTTTGAATCTCTTGGCAAATAGATAGTACTCTCCATATTCGTTTATTATATTCTTATTTGTTCGTTCTGTAACGAGAGTTCCAGACGACGACAGACTCACTTGATGGTGGAAGCAACTTTGTGTGGTGGCGCATGATAATGATCGCGGCGGTGTAACACTAGTAAGTGTGACACTAATGGTTATGATTATTTTTGCTTAATTATTAGCTTATTGGTTCGATGTCTGTTTTTAGACACCTAGATCGGATGACTAACAATGTTTGGGAGGATTCAAGCCAGCACGGGGAATCTTCATGTCTCCAACTAAAGAACCATAAAAAGCAGGATGCTACAGAGCAAACTACTCTTGTCAAGGTACGCAACCAAATTCCAATTCAAAGGTGGAATTAGCACGCAAACCCAAACTCTAATGTTAAAATTGTAAAAATGATATGATGAGTTTTTTCCCATCCATATACATCTGTGTACGCGAAAACAACCCAGAAGCAAAAACAGTAATAGAGGTGAGCATGTTCCTATTATTTTTGTCTGCAGGCATATTTATGGGTGCAAATCTCTGCCTGATTGATAAAAACCGTAATAGAGGTGAGCATGTTCCTATTATTTTTGCATGCAGGCATATTTATGGGTACAAATCTCTGCCTGATTGGTAAACGGGTATAGACAGAGTGAAACACACTCAGTCACTCACGCCCGTTTTGCCCTATTGCCCGTTAAACTTATACTGACAGGTGGACCCTAAATAAATATCATGTGCATACCCTGGCCCTGCTCATCCACTGCCCATTACCATCCGTAACCCTCAAACTCTCCTTCGTTCAATCCCCCGCATCGACGCCTTCCGACTTCCGACCTCTGACCACTCGCCGACCGCCTCCACTCTCCAGCAAGGAAGCATCTCACCATCGCTAGCAGCCCCTTCTCAGTTCGCCAGGAATCCTACGCTGCCACTGCTCTCCCGCACCGTGGTCCGCCGCCACCGCAAGGTTAGCAAGTTCTGCAAGGCAGTCGGTGGAGGAATTGGGGCGACGACAGAGCCCATGTAGCGGACGCACCACATCACTTCTTGCATTAGTGTGTTTTTATGATTTTCTCGGTTGGTGTCTTGGATCTGGACTATAGTTCTTTCTTTCTTTCTTGCTGCCACCCTAGGTGCTGTTCAGTAGAGAAGTATTCTTGCCATTTGTTATTATCCTTTAATTGATGGCTATGTTTCTATTGTTTGGATTCTTGAACACCGAATAGTATTGCCCTCAAGATCCAAGGTTGCCACTGCTTCTTTTGGATCTTCTTTTCAGGAACTTACGAATTAATTGTTGTCCATCGGAGATGTATTGGTTTTCAATCTGTATGCCTTAGAAACTATTATGTTCATCAATTTTTCGTCGCTTTGTGTTAGCTCTTACGAGTAAATGGGCTGTTCGACGGGCATCATGCACCTGCGGGGCGACGGGCATGGGAGAAATTCTCTGCGTGCGCGGAATTATCTGGCGGGAATGTATACGGGCGACCGTCGCGCCCGATTAACATCTGCTCGCTGTTTTTTTTAAATAATACATTAAAAAAAGAATTATAGAAATAAATAGTCAAAAAAATTACAAAATTAGACATCTATTACCAATTCAATTGACAGTAGAGACCTTATCGCCTATGGAACAAAGCCTTGTCGCCAATTCCGACGTAAGGAATTAAATCTCTGAATTGTTTTTGTTTGAAGGGGACATATATCACTGGAGAAGGTTCTGTCGTCAATTCAATTGACGACATGACAGAGGTCTAGCCTCTATTTCTGTATTCCTATTGTCAATTGAAATGACGATATATGTCTAATTCTGTAAAAAAAATTGACTGTTTATTATGTATTTCTTTTTAAAAATGTATTATTTTAAAAAAATCGCTACTCGTCTATGGATGACAATCTTATTCGAGCACTTACGGACAAAAACCTTAATAGAGGTGAATATGTTCCTTTTTTATTGCCTGTGAGTATATTCCTCCTTTATTGCCCGCGGGTATGTTCGTGTGGCCAAACTCGGCTCGATGGGCAAATGGGCGTGGGTATGAGAAAACTCCACGTGTGCCCGTTCTACCGGATTACCCACCACCTTCTTATAACAAAGGGCCCCACATTTTTTAAAAGAGGGATTGACATATTTGCCATATCAGTTTATGTGCAATTGTCAAAATGCTACTTCATGTCTCATTGACATGTGGCTCTGAGACCTACCTACATATCAGTAAGACATAGAGTGATGTTTTAGTAATTACACATAAATTTAATAGCAAATTCTCACTAGAATAATTGATCATTTGTCACTGAAAAAGGTAAATTTTAGAATTTGCTCTATATGAATACTCACAAATCATCCATTAAGCATATTTAGACAGTAGCAAATAATTAAACCTAAAACCCTAGATCCAGGCATCGACTCCACCCTCCAGAGTTCCACACCCCCCACCACCCCGCATCTCTCCCAGTCCCAGGCTCCCGATCCCTTCCTCTAATTCTCTCCTCCCACCACAAGTCGCCACCAGCGCAGGCCACATCCTCCTCCTCCAGCGCCTAGCCGTCGCCTTCCTCAGCGCCCAGGGGCTAGAAGAGGACCGAGCAACCAGCCGCCGCCTACCGTCGAGACCGATCCAATCTCGCGCGTCCGCAAGACCGCACCACCACCACCTTCTCCTCCGACTCCGGCCGCTGCTACGCCACCAGCACACCGCTCTCCAGTCGATCCACGCTGCCGTCGGGATCCAAGGCCACCGCTGCCCCCCAGCCGACGTCGTCAGTCTCAAGTGGATGCCGCCGCCGGTATCTAGCTCCACAAGCAGGTACTCCCTCCAGTCACACTTTTTAATATTTAGATTGAACACATTAAAAAAATATTTTATAGTATGAACAGATTTGTCTCGAAAAAACCTTTCATAAAATTATAATTTTATTAGGTTTTGTAAATCTACTATAATAGAAATTATTGTTTAAAGTTGCGTTTTGGGACCATGTTCTGCTTGTGTTGTGGTTTCATTATTTTCTTTAGATTGTTGGACTTTGTTGTCGACGGCCTGAATTTTTGTGATGCCAAACTTGAACATTGTCTAGTTTATTTGCAGTTTCCATTCTTGAACTCGAATTTGTGTGAAACAGACGTGAACACTGTTGCTGCATTTTTTGCTTCATGTGATGGTGTTTCATACAAGTTGGGCGGGCAGACGGGAATGCCCGCGGGCGACTGGCATGGTCGAGGATGTCTGCTCGTCTTGGGTAGGTCTAGGGTAGGTGCGGTTGCGGGCAGAGATTTTCTGACGGTCATGGGTACGGCGGAGCTCCACCCGTGCCCTCTGCTCCCGATTGCCATCCCTGTACTCGTCCCTGCATCTCTTCATTTTCCTCTTCATCTCGTGAGCCAACACCATCGAACCCTCCCTCCGCCGAACACGCCCGCCGCCAGGCCTCTGTCCACTGAGAGAGAGGCACTCCTGCCACCTCCAAGCGAAGGAATTCTTCTCTCCTACAAGGTGTCGTCCTCCTCCTCTGCGCTACTGGCGTGGAGTGGAGATCTATCCCATCCGGTCTTTGCTTGGATTGATTTCTTCATTCGTTGGTGAGGAAGCCCTAGCTTGCTTGGATTGTTGTTCTATCGTTTTGTTCTGCGGATCATTTCTTTGCTACGAGCAATCAGTGTTCCCCTAGGCGGCCGCCTCGGCCGCCTAGGCGCTGGGCGCAGGGCAACCGCCGCGACTTGGCCTCAATCGGGCCCCTAGGCGCTTGGCCCGCCTAGGAGGTCAACGCCGTCCAAAGCGTGCCAGTGCCGAGGCGGGGCAAGGCGGCCGGCAAGGCGATCTGGTCTTGTGCAAGCTTGCGAGGAGGCGCTAGGTAGGGTCGAGGTGAGCTGGCGCGACGTGGGAGACAAAGAAGAGAACTCACCTGTGGCGCCGCCGCCTTCCAGATCCCTATCGCGTCGTCTCCCGGATCCCCGTCGCGCTGTTTTCTCCTCGGGTCTCCTTCAGCCGCCTCTCCCCCGTCAAGCCGCCTCAGGCCAAGCTCCAAGTGCTGCGCCTCGTCCGTCGTCTCCTAGATCGAGGGACTGGAGAGGCAGAGAAGGTGATGAGGAGGTGGCGGCGGAATGGGAGAGCGAGAGAAGGAAGAGAGAGAGAGTGGAAGCAGAGGAGGCGGCGGCGAGATTGAGAGCGACGAGAAACCTAGCCTCTGGAGCACCGAAAAGCAATGCACAAGTGATGGGTGGTGGGCTCGGTTGGGCAGTAGGGCAGTTTACTCTTTTCTTTTTCTCTGGTCATTTTTCTTCTGCTTTCCTTCTCATTTTCTTCTCCCCCCGACTGCTCCTCCTTCTTGTTTGACTGCTGCAGCTGCTCTCTGTTCCGACGCCTAGGCGGCGCCTAGGAGGCGCCTAGGCGGGCTAGGCGCTAGGCGGCTACTCTCCGCCTGCCTTCCGCCTAGCGCCTAGGTGAACACTGCGAGCAATCCATCTAATCCAAGTATTTCTTTTCCTCCAGTCCAATCCATGCTGTTTGTTGTGGATTTGTTGGCTGCGCGGTGGAGTACTGGATACTACTGATAAGTGATAACAATTTATTTTCCAAAAAAATTCCCCATTCCCCAGGTTGGAAATGCATCCTTTTAGCATTGTCAAGGTACTACAGTACCGTTACAGTACCGTGGCATTGCGTAGTAGCCGTCGGATCCAAAAGGGAAGGATGAGATCCTGTTTCGCACCGTAGAAAAAAAACTGTAGCAGAGGCACTATTCACGAACGCTGCAGCAGCAGTGCAGCGGTTGATTCCGTTCTTTCCCGATCTGACGGCTCAGATCTTCCGAATAGCAGAGGATGCCAATCCGCCCCACGTGAGGTCCGCTCCTGAATAGTACCTTCTGATCACGTGTGAACCAGACAATTTATAAATTCCGTGTCTACATATACCACTAAATTTTATGATAACTGTATATAAATGGCAGAGGCAAACTTTGGGTTGCAACTTTGCTTTAGGCGCTGAGTCTTGAATTTTCAAAATTTTGCTTTCCTTTTTTCAGGTTGAATAATGTTTCTCGTGCGTTTCCTATATGTTCTGGATTCACGGATAGTAACTTGACTGGTGGTTCTCTCAGTGGCTTGCGAGATAGTGGCTGCCAGGTGGTCCCATGTACTTCCATCTGGGTATTCAGAAACTGTTATCACCTTGATTCGGAGTTTTTCCTCAGAGCCCACAGAAAGGCTTGCCAACAGCAAAGTTGATGGTGAGCTCTTGGGTCAAGATGCAGCTGGTCTACAAGATGACAACCCCAATAGTGACGACAGCAAAGTTGACTGGTGGTTCTTTGAGTGGCTTGCGAGATAGTGGCTGCCAGGTGTTGTCCCAAGTACTTCCATATTCAGAAACTGTTATCACCTTGATTCGGAGATTTTCCTCAGAGCCCGCAGAAAGGCTCGTCAACAGCAAAGTTGGTGGTGAGTTCTTGGGTCAACATGCAGCTGGTCTACCAGATGACTCTGATAGTGACGATGGGTCGAGTCAAGGGAATGGTATCATTGATGCATTCAAGAAACTAAATGAAACTAAGGGGAGGATTCCAGGGTCTTCGATTCCTAAAATGGATCGCAATGGTGATACAAAATTGCAAGACAAAACCTACAGACCTTATCTTTTCCAAATCGTATTGGATGCTCCATCAAATTCTCTTAGAACTGTGCTTGATAAGTGGATTGAAGATGGCAACCATCTTGAAAGAAACGAAGTCATGCTGGTTTTGTTCCACCTCAGGAAGCAGCGACTGTATTGGAAGGCTTTGCAGGTACCTGTTTTGACAACTATGAAATTACTATGACTGTTGGATTTCATCTCATCAAGTGTACTTTTTTTGTTGTAAAATACACTACAAGTTTACAAATTACAACTATTAGTAAATTCAGCAGTCTTCCTTTGGCATTTAGCCTAACTTACCTAGTTCCCTATGTAGTCTATTAATGTTCATGCCACAATTCCCAGTCCAAGTTGTTGTACGCAGTGGTTCATATGTGCATTGTCTGGTATGCAGTATTGCAGTGTGGAACTGTATTATATTTGTTTTATGTAAGTTCCTAGTAGTCATATCAAGCTCAAATTTCTCAAGCTAATTGGGTGTGGATGTGGCATTTGTTGCCTCTATCAGAAGTTTCAAATAAGCATGCACTTTCTCTGCTTGATGGGGAAATGGGCTCAGTGGACGAGGCTCCACAAGGAGCTGAACTAGCTCATGTCCTTCTCAATCTGAACATGCCATGTATTCAAACATTGGTGCTAAGTACTAACCCATTATAATTGTGAAGTTTGTCACAGGAAACCAACGCAGGCATGGAATTTGCTTTTTATCAACTGGTCTGGAGTGGTTGAAATTTATCTTCAGTTTTGTTGTTGCCATTGCTGGTTCTAGAGTAGAATGTAATTACTAATTAGTAACACTTGAATTAATTCTGAATTCTTCAAGAACACTTGGATTATTTGTTGATTCAAGGATTCAGTTTTATTAAATGTGTCATGTTTGGCTCTCCTGTTTAATCCGTTGACACAGCTCTAGAAACCCGGTGTGACATGACCTATTTACAGCTCTAGATGGAATTGGAATGATCCCTTTCAGGCAAGCACTCTTTGATATTCACAGCTCTAGAAGCCCAATGTGACATGACCCATTGACAGCTCTGGATGGAATTGGAATGATCCCTTTCGTGCTTGCACTCTTTGATATTCTGGAAAACAGGGGCACTGTTTTCATTATAGCATTACTAGCATGGTGTTTAGTGCTGCAATCAGGGATCAAAATCGATGCCGATAATCATGGATTACACGCCAAGGAGAAAAAACCGGCGAAATCGGTTTGAATTTGAATTTTGTTTTTTTGCCTTGATTTAGCACCCCTTTGTGCGACATCGATTCCTCCCCTTGCCCTCTTTCGCATTGGATGCATTGGATGCTTTGATGACATGTGACCCTCCTCTTGTCCGATTCCCAAATTCCTTCCATTTCGGTTTTGGGTTTTAACCAGTTTTCGATTCTGCTCGAAGAACCTATCGATTCTGACTAGGAAAATTTCAATTCAAATCTAAGGCCGCAAATTTTGGCGGTTTTTAGCGGGTTTTAGGTTCGCGATTCTATCATTCTAAGACTCGAAAGGATTTGGCGATAGCAGTTCTTTGATCCTTGGCTGCAATCCTTTCAAACCGATCACTTATCCGGAAAACAGAAAAGGATGTTAAATATTTCATAAAGCAGATTTGAAGAAAGGATGGAACATCGAGTTGCCAAACAACCACTAGTATAGTATTTTGTAGAGAATATACAGCATGGCCTTTTATGTCTTACTCTTATGCGGCCGTCTTCTTTAAAGATAGCAGTTGATCAAATTGATCAGAATTCAAATATATTTAATTTATATTTAAATTTTGAAGTCATCTTTGCCTTTTTCTTGCCTATTTCTTTCTGCTTTCGTAAACACATCTGTCTTATTGATCATGCCATGTTAAATGGAGGGCAAGACTCTAGAAGCCTCTGACAAAATGTGATGTGTCATCTCTGTCATTTATTTCACTTTGTTGTTATCTTTTTATATCTTGTGTTAGTTGTTCATGTACCTTTTGACGATAGGGGTTGTTAGAAAAAATAGGAGAGTGGTTTTTGCTATTCATAACTATACATCTTATTGATTAATGGGAGTGTATATAGAGAAGAGTAACATGGGCCTCATGGGCTACATAGGCCACATGGGCTAAGAGATAGGGAGAGAATATACAACCAACACTTTTAACACCCTCCTTCAAACTCAAGGTGGATCAAGAGGATCTGATGCATTGAGTTTGAGCAGATGAAGTCGATGATATTCTCGAGTTTGAGCTTTAGTGAAGAAATCTACAACTTAAAGCTCTGAGGGAACATACTTGAGGGCGATGATTGACTGCTGACATGAGATCATGTGAAGGATGCATCAACACCAATGTGCTTTGTCAGCTCATGCTTGACTGGATCACTAGCAATCTGAATGACATTTGTATTGTCACAAAAGAGAGGTGCAGGATTGTCACAATGGTTACCTAGATAAATCAAGAGCCATCGAAGCCAAATGATTTCTAAGGTGGTAGCGGCAAGAGCTCGAAGCTCAGTCTCTGCACTAAAGCGTGACATCGCAGTCTGCTTCTTAGACTTCCAGGCAATGAGCGAAGTACCATAAGAGATACAATAGCCAATGATAGATCGGCAATCAGCAGGATCACTCACCTAAGTGGAGTCAGAATAAGCGTGGAGCTGGAGCTGACTCGAACTGACATAGAACAAACATTTGGATGCAGTCCCCCTCAAGTATCTCAGCACACGAAGAACATAACCATAGTGGACCGATGTGGGAGCACTGACAAACTGGTTGAGCACATGAACAACATGAGCAATGTTTGGCTTGATGACAGTGAGATAGGCAAGGCTCCCAACGAGCTGACAATAGCGGGAAGGATCTGTCAGGGGTACACCGTCCATGGTTATTAAGGCGTCGCCTAAGCGGTAAGATGCCGTCGGCGAGCAAGGCATCTCCCCTGCCTTGTCACGCATGCCTATGGCGTCTTTTGCTCGAAGCCTTCAGTGGAAAGGGAGGTAGAAGGAGAAGAGAGGAGCTGGGAGCTTACCTGGATCTTGGAGTTCGTCGACAAGGTGCGGGGGCCACCCGTCGCCTATCTTAAGCCCGTCGCCGAGGACCTCTGGAACGATGACGACGACCCCCTCCACCGTGCAAAGCCGCTGCCTCCGGATCTCCCGCTGCTGCTCCAAATCCGTGCCGCCGCGCTGCGCCTCCACGACGACCTCGCCGTGCTTCCGCGACTGTTGTGCCATGCCGCCGGCCTGAAGCCTGCGCATCCCCACGCCGTTGGCTTCGTGCGCCACGAATGGTGGAGATGAGGGGAGGGAATCCCTAATGGATGCGTATCCTCTGCCTTTAGCCCTTTATGAAGGCAAGGCACCAAATGGCACGCATTGAGGGCGTACGATCAAGATCCAATGGTGGAGATCAAAGCCACGGAAAAATTGATGCCCTTGACCCTGGAATACCTCACTGGCCTTTATCCTAACCATCCATTGCTTGATCTGATGGCTGCACGTTCAAGATCCAATGGTGGAGATCAAAGCCAAGGAAAAATTGACGCCCTTGACCCTTGAATACCTCACTGGTCTCGATCCTAAAATGCTCATTTTATTTGCTAACTTAGCGCCTTAGGATGTTATTAAGGCGGCGTCTCGTCTCGCGCCTTACCGCTTAAAAGGTGTGAGGGGGTGGGTCGCTTCGTCTCGTCTCGTCTTACCGCCTTAATAACCATGACACCGTCTGTAGGTCGAAGTTGCAAGTGAAGCTCTATGGGTGTGGCAGCAATACGAGTATATCCCAGAGCGAGCAAGTAGATCCTAAACGTAGCGATGCTGAAAGAGTATCCATCACCATCAGAATAAAGCTCAATCCCTAGAAAATAGCTCAATGGTCCCAAATCGGACATCACAAATTGTTCACTCAATTTTTTCTTGACAAAAGCCACGTAGTACATGTCATCTCCTATGATCAGCATATCATCTACATACAGCAGAAACAAAGTACGACCCGCTGAGAAGTGTGAATAAACAAGGCAGGGTCATGCTTACTCGGAGTGAAACCAACAGCTCGAATTACAGAACTAAAACGCTCGAACCAAGCACGAGGAGACTGCTTGAGACCATATAGAGCACGCCTAAGGTGACAAACATAGCCTGTAGCAGCCTCAACACCAGGGGGTGGCTACATATAGACCTTATGTAGATCACTATGAAGAAAATTATTCTTGACATCCATCTGAGACATAGTCCATGTGCATACTGCTGTAACTGCAATAAGAGTATGGACTGTGGTCATATGAGCAACTGGAGCAAAAGTCTCATCATAATCTCGATCATAAGTCTGCCGAAAACCTCTTGCAACAAGACGAGCTTTGTATCGCTCTACTGACCTATTTGACTTGTTCTTTACTTTATACACCCACTTGCAAGTGATAGGAACAACTTCAGATGGTAGCGAAACAAGATCCCAAGTGCCTGTACACTCTAATGCTGTGAGCTCCTCTGTCATAGCCAACTGCCACTCAGGTACATTGATAACCTCCTGATAGGTATTAAACCATCGCGACTGCACGAGAAAAACCCTATCTCTCTGGTGCCTGAATAGAAGAACGATCACGTAGGGCATATCGTGATGTAGTAGAACGATCGTCAGAGTCGGTGGTACTGGTCGGGGGGTCAAACGGAGGAGAGGAGGACTAAGGATCAGAAGGAACTCTCTGTCGGTGACTATAGTGAAAGGGAAAAGTAGAAATGTTAGAAATTGGTGGAGCTAGTAGATAAACTGGTGGAGCTGGTGAAGAAATTGATGGAGCTAGTGGAGGAGGCACACTAGAAGGTGAAACTGGTGAAGAATGTGTATCTGGAGAAGACAAGTCTGGTGAAGGAATGGGAGGTAGACACAAAAAGGAGGTGGAATTTGTGGAAGGAGTGTGATGTGTAGAAGGATGATAGAAGAAAGATCGATCCTCATCAAAGGTCACATCACGAGATATGCGAATGCGACGTGCTGAGGGATCATAGCAACAATAGCCCTTATGTTTAGGACTATAACCCAAGAAGACATACTCAACCGACTGAGCACTTAGCTTGTGCGCTCACGGGGTGCTAGAAGGACATAGCAGACACAATCAAAGACACGAAGATGAGCATAGTGAGGAGGTGCTCCATGCAGGATCTCACCAGGACACTTGCCCTGAAGCTTGGAAGAGGGTTGACGGTTGATGTGATAGACTGCGGGTGAGACTACTTCCCCCAGAAGTGAGGGAAGAAAGGAGGAGATGAGAAGAGTACGAGTAGTCTCAATGATGTGACGGTGTTTACGCTCAGCAACACCATTCTGAGCATGAGCACCAGGACACGAGAGCTGAGGAAGAGTATTCTCAGAAGAAAGGAATTGGCGAAAAATGGATGAAAGATACTCTCCCTCAGAGTCAGAACGGAAAACACGAATGGAAGAAGAAAACTGTGTCTGAACCATCTTAGCAAAAGACTGATAAATGGAAATCAACTGAGAGCGATGTTTTATAAAATAGATCCAAGTATATCAAGAGATCAACAAATATGACATAATAACTATGGCCACCCTTCGAAGCAAAAGGAGATGGACCATATACATCTGAATGCACCAAATCAAAAGGACCAGAAGAATGAGAGGTACTATTGGAATATAGAAGTTGTAGCTATTTCCCTAGCTTACAACCACTACAATGAAAACTAGACTCAACAGTGATATGATCTAAGGAACCCTGGTGAACTAGAGTGGTGAGACGAGCTCCACAAAGATGACCAAGTCTATAATGCCACTTGTTGAAGGAAGAACCAACAAGAAATTGAGATGATGACATAGCAGAAGACACTAGGGCCTTCGATGTACTGGTGGAAAAAAGATGTAAGGTGTCCCAAGACATATAGACTAGGAGAGCCTCTATGGCGATGGCAAGAATCAATCACTCTTTTGCTCTGGCGATCCTGAATGAAACAAGAATAATCATCAAATCCAATGAAATAATTCATATCAATGAGTTGACCAACAGAAAGAAGGTTCATAGATAGCTGAGGAACAAAAGACACACCAGGAACAGAGAAGCGAGATGTAGAGATAATGCCCTGATGGGTAATAGAGCAAGGTGTACCATCAGTAGTGTGAACATATGCAGCATCGGTCATGGGCCTACGAGCAACAAGCTTAGAGCTGTCAGATGTGACATGAAAAGAGAGACTCGAGTCCAGAACCCAAGGATGAGCAGCGATAGGAGCAGAAGGTGCAATTGAGGTTATAGCAAACACTGATCCAGAAGTCACTCCACCGTCGGATCCGACGGATCCACACTTGATCCACTCACTCCACCGTCGGATCCAAGTGTGGTTGTTGAGTAACTGAGTGCGAATATGCTCAAACCACGATTGAAGCCCCATGACAAACTGATACATGAGCGTCTGCTGAGTATACTCATCTTTTGCAACACAAGACTGGCAAGCAGCAGCAGCCTTTGGTGTCATAGACTCTAGAGGTCCAGTGATATGAGTGAAAGCACTGTAATACTCCTTCAATGACTGATCCTACTGCTGCTGAATACTATGAAGATTCTTGAACAATGTGAAACGAAGAGCACCACTGGACTGAACATATCTCTTCTCAAAGTATGTTCATATTTGCTTGGCTGAAGTATGATACTTTAGACTCATCCTCAAAGAAACATCAACACTCAAAATAAGGCCAGTCATGACACGATCCTCCTATTTCTGCCAAGCCTTTAATACCTCAACATCAACCTTCTTTGGATTAGGAGGATCATCAGTCAAATGAGAGGCCAAACCATAACCCCTAAGAGTAGTCTTGACTGAGAAGACCCATGCTCGGTAATTCAACCCATCTAGCTTGATATCCGTGAACACGAGAAATGAACTACCCCTAAACATCGAGTTAGATTTTGCCATTACGAGTGACCACAATCACAACAGGATAGCTACAAGAATATTCAAAGACAACACAAAGCAACGAGAGTTGACGCACTGCATCGCTCCAAGCACCAAAGAAGAGGCCGACAGTGAAGAGGATAGGTTGCAGAGGAAGATACCTCAGAGGCGCCGAAAGATCCAGTAGAGGAAGATACTTAGTGGATCCGGCGGGCGGTTGGTGAAGCCGAGGCTCAGCCTCCGGATCGTGGATCCGGCCGTGGAGTGAGTGGATCAAGTGTGGATCCGTCGGATCCGGCGGTGGAGTGAGTGGATCCGGCGGTGAACGACCTCGCGTTGCTGGAGAGCTGTAGAGAAGGAGGTGTCGGGCGGTGAGGACGAGGTGGCTCGACGGATCTCACGCTTGTGCTCGCCGATCCGGGTGAGGAGTACATAGGCCTTATGGGCCACATGGGCCACATGGGCTATGAGATAGGGAGAGTTAATATACAGCCAACACTCTTAACAGGGGTAAGCCTCCTAGTACATTGTTATCTTTATGGCCTGTTCTTGATTATGTTCATAACTTCTGCATTTTTTGGGCAATTCGTCTTAGGTTTATACACGCAAGAGTTGGCATTTTTCTTATGGAAATAATCAATATGTATAGTGTCCAATGCTCAGAGTACGATGGATTTACATTTTTTTTATTGACTGTATGTTTACCCTGTAGTGTTTCCTATTTTGCGGAAATTTCACTTGCTTTGCATGAGTTCCTCAATGAAATGTTTTTCTATGTGTATGATTCATTGACTATCACATGCATATATGCTGTCTTTCTACAATCTGACCTGGATACACAGCTGACACATGCCACCTTTGCATGTCATTTTTACATTTATAGAATCGTGGAAACATAAGCACACTTTTTTAAATATATATCTGATTTTTTTCAGTTCGTGGAGTGGATGGAAAGAGGAAAACTACTCAATTTTGAAGAACGTGACTATTCTTGTCATCTTGATTTGATTGCACGGAACCATGGTATTGAAAATGCTCGGAAGTACATTGAAAGGGTTCCGGAATCCTTCAGGAACGAGGTGCTCTACGAAACTCTACTCGTGAACTGTGTGTGTGTGAGCGATATCGAGAAGGCAGAAGAAGTCTTCAAGAAAATAAGAGACCTCTCTTTACCTTTAACCGTCTCCGCTTGCAACCAAATGATATTGTTATACAAGAGGGTTGCTCGCAGTAAGGTAGCTGATATACTCATGCTGATGGAAAAGGAAAATATCAAGCCTTCTCCCTTCACATACAAGCTCCTGATTGACTTGAAAGGGCGATCAAATGACATGCCAGGCATTGAGGTGGTCTTAAATGAGATGAAGGTTAGTGGTTTTGAGCCAGGTTTTGCAACCCAGACAATGGTTGCAAAATTCTACATATACGGGGGCCTCACAGAGAAAGCGGAAGCAGTTATGAAGGAGATGGAAGTGGAGTATAATAAGGATAAACGGCATGCCATCAGATCTCTTCTTCACCTCTATGCTGCCCTCAGCAAGCCAGATGATGTGGCGAGAATATGGAAGTTGTGCACAGAACCTAAGTTGGAAGACTTCTTGGCTGCAATTAAGGCATGGGGTAAACTTGGGCGTATTGAACAAGCGGAGGAGACCTTTGAGGTGATGCTAAAGACAACACCAAAGCTATCTTCCAAGTATTACAATGCGATGCTGAATGTGTATGCAGAAAATAAACTTGTGGCCAAGGGCAAAGAGTTTGTAGAAAGGATGTCTTTTGATGGGTGTCCAAATGGCCCTCTAACCTGGGATGCGCTTATCAAGCTCTATGTGAATTCAGGTGAGGTGGGGAAAGCCGACTCATTGCTGCTGAATGCGACAGAACAAAGCCCTGACAGAAGGCCCCTTTATAGCTCGTACATCTTTTTATTGAAAGAATATGCAAAAAGGGGTGATATCCATAATTCTGAGAAGATATTTGATAGGCTGAAGAAGATCGAGTACCCAGGAAGGACACCACCTTATGCTGTGTTAATTGAAGCTTATGTCAATGCCAAAGTTCCACCCCACGGGTTCTGGGAGAGGATGAGAGCTGACAATGTACGTCCAATCAAGAAAGTAAAAGAACATTTGAGGCTTCTTGACAAGTTACAGAAAGGAGGCATTTCGGAATTGATAGACTGATTCTTTTCTTTTCTTTTTGAGATGGACCACATTTACCATTTCTTGAGAATTCGCACAGAAAGGAGACAACTTGGAGCTGGTAGCCTGAAGAATAGAAGAATCCAATATGCTTTTGTTGTTTTTCCGATTTGAATTTGTGCTCTTGGTATGCATGATGTGCTGATGGTACAGGATGAATGAAGTTTTAGGCGTTGCTATTCTGAATTGAACACTTTTCTTGATGATATAGCTGCTTAACAGCATAATTAATAATGAAGGGAAATGAAAACAGATATTTTTCAGGGCATTTGCTTCCTTGAAATTTACACTGATTTTAAAAAATTATTATGCAACGTAGACTGACTCGGATAATGAAATACAAGGCTTCGAAATTTGAAGGATGTAAATACAAGGATTCAAAATTCAAATTTGCAAGGATGTAAAGAAGCTAGCACGCTCGTGCTGATGGCAAAGGAGATCAGCAGTTTGGGAATCTGAATTCTTAAACTCTTCCTCTTCTGACATCATGATGGATGCATGGCTGGACACCCCAGGCCGGTATTCGTGGAAGGAAATTCTCTGGGGAAGGTCTCACGGGAAGCCCCCGTAGAATTTTTTTCCGGTATTTGTTGCTGCATTCATCCACATAAGCTGCTAATAGTTATCGCGGAAAACTACTTACAAACTGAAGTGATGGCGTGTATTCTTCAAATGCTACGTTTTCCCAACATACGAAGTTGAAATGGTTCATTGCCAAAATTGAAATTCAATTACGAGGCATCGATCTCATCTGCATTTGCGAAATGTGGCCAAGGCTTTTTATACGTCCAGTACAGACTTCCAGCTGGTTGTTGCATTTGTTACAGAAGGTATGTTGCGTTGGTCATAACTCATAAGCCAAAAGTCATGTTTATCGAAGCCAACAGAGACTGTGGCCAAAGCTACGTAACGGGGTTAAATTTTAGAGAATTGCACATTTACCACTAGGATTTTCGGGTTTTATCCATCTACCGTTGCAAACCATCTAATTGTTGTGTTCACATTATTGGTCAAAGATTATGGAACTGTTTTAATAATATTAATTAAAAAATACAAAATTAAATAGTCGAAAAAAACAATCGCAGATATATGCTACTGTCACCAATTCAGCTGACGACAGGCCTCATGTAGCCAGTTCAACTGGCAACAGAGGATGATTTTTTTTTTGTGTGTGTGCAGAATTGGGGCTAAACATTTATTACTGTTTTATTTAAATTTCTATCATTATTCTAGCGTCTGAACCGTTACACAACACCCATCAACTAAACTACCACTACCACCGGCACCATCGACAAAGACGATGGTGGTGGTTTCAGAAAGAAGGTAAGTTACACATTACAATTGGACACATGACATAATAAGAATCAGAATCAGACAGTAATAGCACAACATATTTTAAAGCAAAACGTTATCACATAGTTTTTCGATAAATCACAAAAATGTTACAAAACTTTTGATTTTTTTAAATAATATTAATTTAAAAGATAATTACAAAAAATAGTTAAATTTTTTATATAAAAATATGTCAGTTTCGCCATTTGAAACGGCGACAGGATGCCATTTACTGCTAGTCGTCGGTTCAACTATCTATCGCTATTTGAACTGACGATTTACTTTGAAGAATATGCAAATCACCATTTCAGATGGCGATAGGAACCTGCAGATTTCTGTCGCTAATTCAACTAGCGACAGAGTTCGGCATATAAACCCCAAAAATCAAAAGAAAAATCATTTTAATTGGAAAAAAGAGAACAAAGAGAGGAGGAGAGGGGAGAAGTGACGTAGCGAAGCCCTGTCGGTTCCTAGCGGATGAGAGAGAGAGGGGGGGGGGAGAAGCAGATCTGGTCGTCCATTTTACAGGTAAATGTTCTTACAACTTTGTACATAAATTCGAAACCTGATAGGTTAGCAAATAAAAATAGCGACATAGAATTCAATGGATTAGATAATTTTAGCTGTATTGTAGTTTGATGTAGTACATCATTTTAGCCGTGTATAGTTTAGTTTATCATATAGATAGTATTTATGGTGCAGTACTCGAATGATTTATAATAAATCCGCAAAAATACAAAGAAAACTTTGTAGGTTTTTAATTTTACACGGTAAATATTTTGTTAATGCTGAAAATACTTTCTAAACTAGGAAAATAGTAAGACACCTCTAAAAATTCTATAACAAATATACCGTGAACTTAATTTTTATTTCCATTTGCACATAGTAAATATTTTATAAATGCCGGAGACACTTTTAAACAAGGAAAATAGCAAGATACCTATAAAAAATCTATAAAAATTGTAGAGTAGCTAAATAGGGTATGTAGAGCTTAATCAAAATAATCTCAACTTGATTTTGGTTTCTATTTGTTCACGGTAAATATTCTGTTAATGCCAGCAACACACCTCTAAAAATTATTTTTTTAAAAAAAAATCCAAAGTTGCTATATAGGGAATGTAGAGCTGAACTAAAATATTGTGAACTTAATTTTTGTTTCCATTGGTACACGGTAAATATTTTGTAAATGTTAGAGACACTTTTCAAATAAGGAAAGTAGCAAGATAGCTATAAAAATCTATAAAAATTGCAGAGTAGCTAAATAGGGTATATAGAGCTTAATCAAAATAATCCTAATTTAATTTTTGTTTCCATTTGTACACGATAAATAATTTGTAAAGAAGGAAAATAGCAAGGTACCTATAAAAATTCCATGAAAATTCCACAATAGCTAAATAGGGTATGTAGACCATAATTAAAATATTGTCAATTTAATTTTGGTTTTCATTTGTACACGGTAAATATTTTATTAATGCCAAAAATGCATTTCAAACTAGGAAAATAGTAAGACACATCTAAAAATTCTATAAAAATCCAGAGTAGCTAAATAGGGTATGTAGACGTTAATGAAAATATTGTGAAATTAATTTTACTTGCCATCTGTACATGGCAAGACACCTCTAAAAATTTGTGCGTCGATACAGTTGTGTGTAGATTAGTTTCATATGTGTCGCTAATCGTGCAATAATTGAATTAATTAGATATGTCGCTTCTTATTACTTTTTGTATATGTTTCGTAGTATTTACAATGTATGCACTGAATTTTAAGGTATGGCGGACCCAGAAGACGTTTGCGCAGTGGTCGTACAAGTTGCTTGACCCAACTGTTGACGCGAGTCACCGTAGCCGCCTCAGTACCATCCTCCCCCAGGAGGGCAAGGCGACGATTGAGCTTGGCGCGTTGCGGCTGCGCACGCCCATGAGGGCATGGAGGGTGGACCAACGTTGGGTTTCGAGGTATGTGTAGTTGTGACCCTCGTATACTCAATTGCGGTCTGACTACTTTGGGTGGACTCACGTATGTTCTTAATCCTTTCGACACAGGTTGAGAGCGGTAGGCCTCCTTCCACTGGCGAGGATGGTGGAGGCGGCGTTGGAGGACAACCAGGACCGTGCGGGCGGTGGTCATACGTCGAGGCGGTTTATGTATGATCGGTGCCTGCTGACAGCACTAGTTGATCGATGGAGTTCGCAAATGCACACGTTCCACCTTTCGTGCGGGGAGATGTCACCGACGCTTCAGGACGTGACCTTCCTGACTAGGTTGCTTTGCGTTGGCTTCCACTTGGCGGAGCATGATGTCTCAGTCTCGCTGAAGTGGATCTGCCAGTTCTATGTAAGTCTTTATAACTATTGTTTTTCCACTTCAATTGCTTTGTGCAACTTAGTGATGTGTATGTATTCTTGCAGCCGGAGCGTATGGTAGAGGACGCACCCGACTACACAGTGAGGAGGCACTTCGAGGCCTACTTGTTGTGGTTGTTCGGGTGGTTGATGTTCCTAGGGTCCCACAGCGACAGAGTCGACAAGCACATGATCCGCTACGCACGCGAGCTGGCGGACTTGGAGGTGGAGGCGATCTAGCCGTACAGCTGGGGCCTGGCGGTGCTGTGCGCGATGTACCGCACCCTATGATGTGTCCCATCGGGTTTGAGACATCTCCATCCTCTCTGGATGCCCGCTGCTTCTTTAATTGTGGTCCTTCGAGTGTTTCCAAATCGGACGACCACAGCTAGACCTAGGAGCCTGCACTGCCACCATGTACGCTAGCGATGACGATGTGGACAGGCTGACCATGGGTGCGGTGTGGTGTCACCGATGGGTAAATTTTTTAAACATTTATTATTTTTCGTAATGTAATTTTATTTCTTATGCTAAGTTTCCGTTGTTCTATTCCACAGGTCACCTTCACTCTGATCACTACGCACGTATACTACCCAGACTACATTGCGTTGTTCGATCAGTTGATGGATGACCGCGTCATCTGGAGATCGTACACTCCTGAAAGGGTGTATGCACGCGCACCCTGAGGCTTGTCAAGCCTGTGCACGCGAGACCACGCGTACTGGTACATGCAGAGGAGCTTGGTGTACGATATCTTCGTGGAGGAGTACCACGTGCACTGGGTGATGCGCCAATTCGATCTGCGACAGGAGGTCCTAGTCCCCTGGGGCCAGCAGTTGCCGCCGAACGCCCATGGGTAAGTTCATATTTATTTCTGTCGTAGCATTTGCCTTACATACCTACGAAATAATCATTTTGCCTTCCACAGGTACACTAGGAAGGGAGTAACTGCTACCACTTCCTGGGCAGATAGGATGCTCCCTTGGGTTGAGGGCTGGCTCCACACCTTGGAGGACATCGTCTAGGAGGTTTCTCCCTACAACCCTAGGACGTACTATGGGTACATCGAGTGGTGCTCCAGTCAGATGAGGGTTCATTGTGTCAGGGTTGTGGATGACCCACCATGACATGAGGCCACGACGACCAACACGTACCTGACCTAGTCGGACTTTGCATTCCATCACGTGGTATGCATTGAACGGTCCATACTTCTTATTTGCTTTGTAAGTTTTTAGTTTCTAACTTGTTAATTATGTGTATAGGTCGATCTGTAATGGGAGATGCATGAGCTGGCGACCTCCGTGCGTCGTTTGACACTCGAAAAGTGCTTCAGCATGACAACACAAGAGATCAGAGTGATCATGGACTAGTTCGTAGAGAAGATGAGGCGAGGCATCTAGCTTGCATCTTGTCGTAGGCCGAGGAGCTGGTGGACCCACCTGTGTGTGGACGGGGGGTGAGCCACGGTGCATCACGCCCCACGACTCCTCACCCAGATGTGGTGGGCGGGTCATGGTGGCACCGTGCTGGGAGTACCCCGGCACAGTTCGCAGGTCAGCATGAAACACTTGTGTCTGGTTGTTTATTTCGAACTCCACTAGTTACTAACGGTAATTTCCTCTGATAGGTCCTGAGTTCCACCCGTAAAAGGGGCAAGAGTATGCGTAGCCGTCTGCTACCTTCATGCGATGATGTATGTCTATCTTGTTTGCATGCATAACATACTATTTCATTATTTTCTCCATGGAGGTCCGTGACCTTGGAACCCGTTGAAGAGGAACCTCCTCTTCAGACTCTTATGATGATCCTTCGCCCTGGATCACCCTAGCCAAGAAATTTGATATAGAAGACATTGGTTGGGGGATAGAGGCATATCGAGAAATGATAGTCTTGGCTTTGGTTTTCAATACCTCTTGGGTAGAAGGCCTTGAAGGAGCTGGGACCGGAGTCGGAATTGAAGTAAGAGGCTTTGGTGGAACTGAGGTTGAAGCCGGTGCAGGTTTCGTCTTCTTTGGCATGTAGGAGGTTTGGAGCTTATCATGGCATTCTTTGCCAAAGGAGGAGCAGAGCTTGTACTAACGTCTGAGATAGGACGCTTCTTTGATGTCGTCTATTCAGAAAACACAAGTCAGACATACATGAAAACACTTCTTGTGTCTGGCTATTCTTGTTAATGCTTACAACTTTGCAATCTTTCCTAAGTGATAAGGCAACCCCAATCAAGCTTGGGGGCTGTGCTTCTAAATCGATCGGTTCCCTTTTTAGAACTCGATCCTTCAACAAGACTGAGGCCCTGGCAAAGACCTCATCATCCGAAAAAGCTGCAATATAATGGCAATTACTTTACATCAACTACGAAATTCAGTTCGAGTAAAAAAAAGTAAATGGATTATTACCATTTTCAGGGATGTCATAATTTGCAGGATAGTATTTTCCCTTTTCTGAAGGGGAAAGATCTTGTTCTTAAGGAAGTCATGGACGATCTTTCGTCCAGTCAAACCTCCCCTCACCAAGTCATTTACAACTAAGACCACACTCTTCTCGTCATCGGAGAGCTTGATCTCCTTATCAGCAACTCGGTTTTCTGGGGACCACTCCGGTGGTGCATCACGACTGTAAGTAATTCTACTCTCGTTCAGGACGGTGGAATAACGTTCGGGACAGTGGAATAAAACCATTCTTTGCTTCATGTTTGGCTAACATCCTTGGTAGCCAAGAAGGGAAACACCCTCTTGCTGGCATCTTGAAATTTAAAATAAAAGGAGCCCAAAGCACCAGCGGCTTTTTTATTGCGAATGATTTGGTAATAAAACCTAAACAAACGCAGACTAGGGGCTATTCCTAAAAATGCCTCAAACATGTGGGCAAAGGCGCTGAGCACCAGAATTGAATTCGGTACAAGATGGACTAATTCTATTCCATAATGATTAAGAACTTCAATCAAGAAATTACTCTCGGGTAAGCGAAGGCCTGCCCGGAGATAGGGCATGAAGAGTATCGTAAAACCGGCCGGAGGGCTTGGCTCAATCTCCCTCCCCGGTGCACGCCATTCTACAATAGCCTTCTCTAGTAGATGCCCGTCCAGTCCTTTGAGGTCCTCCGCGGATAGCATTGACGATTTCCAGCCTGCCATTGCCTTGGTTTAGTGGTGGACAGAGGGATTCTTCTATTTGAAGGATTGAGAAAGATGAAGGGCTTCCAGCGAATGAGGAAAATAAAAATGGCTGGGGTAAATCGTGCCTAAAGAAGGGTAAAAATCCATATATATACCTTTGGTGCATTTAAAACCCACTACCTCAAGGATGTAACAACAGCACCTCGACCAGTGGAGACATGACAACTCACATTCAATCAAGAAAGTTGTTCTGCGCGTCAGAGACGTGTAAGAAAAAGCAGTTGAAAAGTTTTTTCCTTTTCCCAAAGTTACCTTTGTCCCGTAATCATCACGAATAAAAATGAAAAAACCTTTTGCCTCGATATACGTGTAACATCCCAATTTTCTGAATCTTAAAAATCTTTTGATTAGTTAGTAGTTGAAAAACTCACCCTTGGGTTTTATTTGAATTTTAATTAAAGCTTAACATGGACTTTTAATATCAAAGCAATTTAATATGATTAATGTCAAGATCAATAATTGTCAAAACTATTTTATTTGGATTCTATGAGCTTGGATATATTTTCTAGATTTTTCTAGAATTTTTCTGAGCTTATTTGCTATTTGGATTTTCTGGTATTTTCTAAAAAGAAAAACAAAATTAAATCTTAGAATAGTTCTTGGGCCGAAACCCAATCCTATTCCCGCTTCGGCCCAGCAGCACCGCACAGCCTAGTGCCCGTTCGAACGAGTCCGAACATGTCCGCGTCGTTGCCGTCGCTAACGCGCGGGCCCGCTTGGCTGTTCGGACCATTCCGATCGCCTGCGCCTCAGTTTCGTTGTTAGGTGGGCCCGTGTGCCTCTTCGTCTCTGTGTCGTCTTCAATCTCACGCCTAAACCGTGTCTCCCATGGTTCTTCTAGAAGCTCATCCGGCAAACGAACTCTCCAAACAAAAATCCTTCGGGTTAATTCATAGAATCTTATCTCCTTCCTTTCCGCGCCCGTTTTGGTTGAAATCAAATCTCCAATCGAATCTTATCACTAAATCCGGTGAGTCCGTATCAACCTCAATTTGGGGATTCCTTATTCGAGTCTGATCTCTGGGTATAAATAGTAACCCTGGGTGCGCATTGGCCTACTTATCCTGAAACTCCATCCAATTTCGCCCCAAGAGCCCTAGAGTCGCCGGGATTTGAAGAACTAGGGTTTCGGCCGAAACTTGATTTCTTCGAATTCCTCCACCGCCAGTGATGCTCCGTCTCTGTGGATTGTACCATCGTCATCCTCGTCACCAGGACAACCTTGTGCACCTCTTCGTTGCTCCGGAGCGTCTTTGGTGTTCTACCCCGACAACGCCCGACCTTCATTCTTTGCTCCGGCCGTAATTCCGGCGAACCCCATCAACCTCTAGGGTCAATACCGATACCATTATGTGTGCAATAGCTTTGTCTTTCCAATGCGAGCACTCACCGCCGCCGGCGAGCCATCGTTCGCTGTTGTCGGGCAAACCCGAGGACCTCAACGCCGTCAAAGTGATGTGGCGTCCCGGCCAGCCTCCATCTCAGTGCCAGTTTAGCTCTGTTGCCTACGTGTCACCTTCATGGCATCCACGCCAGTGCCGTGTGTAAGCCCGTGTGGCAGTCCAACCCAAGTCAGATCCCAAGGCTCGGTAGATTTTGTCTATCATGAGCCGTGTCACTACCATGTGGGTCCCACATGTCAGGGTTTTTCCTTTATTTCTTTTCCAGCCAAAAATCTCTGGGCTGATGTCATGCTAGATTCATAATCTGATTTTTCCATAGGAAAATAATTCGAGTTATTCCAGTATTTCCAATTTAAGTTATTTTCTTTAGATTTGATCTTCCAAAGGTCATATCTTTTTCATCCGAACTCCGATTGAACCCATTCAAATTTCTAAATTCATCTAAATTCGAGATCTATTTATTTGAGATTTTTATTCAATTTTTTTTAGTTTGTTTATTTGCTTCGTTTGCGAGTAGACGTTGATACATCGGGGAACTTTGAAGAAGAAGGAGTGCATCAAGATCATGACCAGTACCTAGATCTATTCCAAGGCAAGTTATACCTTTCATCATTTTGAACCTAGTTTTCAAAAGCTACTTTGATTCAAGTTACTGCGTTCTACTTTAAGTATTTATTTAAATGCCTTTGGGTGTAGTCATTAATCCTAATTGTTATATCCACCTTGTCTATTGTTATGCCATAATCTTTTGACAACCTAGATTGGCTCACTATTTAGTTGGTATTATCATAGAGCCAACGTGGGGTTGTTAGATACGAGTAGATTGCTTAGCCATGCCACGAGTCATCATTTCACGTGAGTTGCAAATATAAACTTCACTAAGTGATTATGGAACTTTGTGATAAAACTATGTGCGTTGTGTGCTATTACTCGTTGATGGCATGTATTGCACTTAACCAATAGGGTGAGAAAAGATTTAGACTGAGGCAAGTGGATGGAACTGTGTGATATGGTGGAACTGTGTGATTGGAAAAATATGAAAGTGATAGTTGGTAGTAATTGGGCAGTCTCGCCTTGGTCAGTTAAAGACTTAACTTTGTGCGCCATTGAACTGGGCCTTCCGTACAACCACATGCCTGATGGGACAGGCCTAACTTAGTAAGCTATGAATTCTCGACATTGATTTCTTAGGTAGTAGGTTAGGCTCTGTGCAAGGGCGGAGGTGTGGACTACCATGTAGTACACATTTATGAGCGGTTCGCCATCCTTAGGTCCAACAACGTGTGTCGGACTGGCTTTCTCCATGGGTTTGTCTGGCGGTAAAGCACATCGGGAGTGTCAATGTTTGAGATGAAGTTTCTGAAAGATTTTGTTATGATTAGTGCTTGCAACACTAGTTATATCGTGTGGGTAAAGTGTACAAACTCTACAGAGTGTTAAATCAATCTATTCGAATAGCCGCATCCGCGGATATGGACATGCTCTGGGATTTCACACGAGGGTTAGATTTTCATAAAACACTTGGGAAGGGAGCTGTGTGATCTAAGTTATATGGTTGTGTGAATAACTTGATTAGACTTTGTGTCCTTTGTGAAACCAAACTGTTAAATTAATATTGTTTATTTGTTTTACATTGTGTTTTAATCTATTATTCATATTCAAATTGCAAATGTTGCATTTCTGCAAAAGAACCACAGAAGCAATTCATTTGGAATAAGCCATCATATATACATTGCATTCTATGGTATGACTTGCGAGTACGGTTGTGTACTCATGCTTGCTATAATCAATCAACAGAAGTGGAGGAGTCTTCGCCTGCCTTTGAGAAGGAGTTCTACGAAGGTGCTGATCGTTAGGGTCTTGATCCGAGTCGGTTGCCTGTGGCGAATTGATGGGATTCCGCTAGAGTTTAGTTTGTTCTGCTGTTGTTTACTTCATTATTGCTAGCCCTACGAGGCTTAATAAATATAAACTCGATCATAAGGTAAAATGGTTATTTGTTAATCAAATTACTCGTTTATGCTATTATTTCATCTTGTGTGGATCGATATTCATCTATGTTGACACTGTGTGCACTAGCGTGATCCTAGACTAGTGCATTATACACAGAGGGTCCAGAATTGCATTTTTGGGTCCCGACAATATGCGTCGAAGAAGTGTTTACCTAGCCATTGAAATTTATTGAAAATTTCACAGAATGAATTGGCTTCTTGACCACCTTGGAAGCCTAAAGTCTGAGGATCATAACTTCAAGGTGGTCAAAAACTCAAATTTATTCTAGAAAGTCTGTCATTTTCATGATCTCTGCTACCATCATACATCATCTACCTTTTTCATGATCTCTGCTACCATCATACATCATCTACTCAAACTAAAAGAGTTTGAAGATAAGTGTTCTAAGATAAAAGTGGAGGCAGGAAAGATGCAAAGTTCGTGAAGGAATTTTCCTTAAGTTCTGCCCTTCGTGATGGTTACTTATAGACCAACGATTTGCTAGGAAATTGTAACATTTCAAAGTTCTGTTACCAAAAATAAAATTAATAAAGTTATTATTTTATTGGATTTATTGAATTTTAAAATAGTTTTCTTGCTTTTCTTGAATCTCCTAGATTTTAAAGTCAAAATAAAATTTATTAAGTTTTTCGAGATTTTCTTGGATTTAAAATTTAAAAGGAAAATTTAATTATTTTCTAAAATTTTAAAAGTTTTTTCCTAATTATTTCAAAGCCAAAATAAATTATTTACAAATTGAAATACCAATGTTGAGTTGGAAATATTTTACTTAAGTTCCTAACAATTCAGGGAATTTCTGTGTACTTTTCCATAATGTTTGGACTTTATTTGCTATTTTCTAAAAAAAACCTAATTGGTTTAACTCAATTACTGAAAACAAGAAATTAAATAGTTTTTTAAGATCATTTTGGGCTGAATCTCTCTCCCTGACCCACTTCCTTTTCTTTTTTGTGCCAGCCCGCTCCCTCAGCTCTCCCTCTCTCACCACCATGTGGACCCGCCTCGTCAGCCCCCTCCTCTCTCACTCACCCACTCCGACCCCACCTGTCATCCCTGATCACGCCTTCATCTTCCCCTCGTCAAGATAGAGCACCGCCTGTTTCGATTGAATAAACCGCATTGATGCGTCCATTCCTACTCGCGATCGTACGTAATTATGCCCACGATCACCTTCCACTCACTGCCGCACTCAATCGGCCATTTCTTCATCATTTACTCGCATTGCTCATCGCCGCCGCGTCAGCCGAAAACACTCACACACGTTCCTGACGTTCCGACTGTGCCCTTGCCCTATAAAAGGGGGCATAGTCTTCGCATTTCCCCCTTACTCCATTCCCCACAACCACGACCACTCTGCCCGTCTCTATTCGCCATAATCGAAGCCCAAAGCTCCGCTGCCAGCAACCCTAGCACCGCCGATTGTGCCGTCGTCCATTGATCTTTGGTGTCGTTGTCTACACCGGGAGCTTCGCCGTGACCTGTTCTACCTCAGGCACACCTTACCTTCATCGGAGGACCATCGGAGCATCATCATCGCTTTCACCCGTACCTCGCCGCCGCCTTTTTCTTCGCCACCGACCACTCCGTTGTGCTTCACCACCGCAAGGTATCGCTTAAGGTTTAGCGTCATCTTCCCTTCATTTTGCGCACCTTCGAGTGGCTCACCATGGCGTGTAGCGTCGGTAACCGTGGGGACCCATGCCACTCCTGTAGTCGAAAACTTCTTTCGACCAGGTGGTCGTAACTT